>OZ020267.1:13401098-14601098 GCA_963971225.1 Melieria omissa | reverse complement strand
TTCCACTGGGCAGTACACAATATTTTATTTTTTCACATTTCTAAGTTTTTTTTAATCGTTGTGAATTTCTAAAGTACAACATTCAATTTTAATATTATTTTTTTGAGTAACCCACATGAAGCTAGAAAATCACTAACTATTTTCAATGAATACAAGCATTCATTTGAAATCTGATTGATCGAAATTTTTGTTTTTTATACATGTAAACATACATATGTCGTTAATATATTGCACAATATTATTGTGTGACCTTGTCGACAGCCCTAACAATTGCTCACCTTTGAGGCTGTCTCGATTGGCTTTTGAAATGCCCACTTGAAATATTGAGACTTTTCTATGAGCTTCCGCACTTAACTTAGTTAATTCACACACACGCGCGTAATTTCGCTATACTCGCAAATTTTAAATCAAAAACTACGTTTTCGTGTTCTAAAATTAGCCGCCTAAATTCGACTTGGCGCACATTTCGCTGGAGGCCGAGCAACACGTTGTCGCTGTGCGTGCTACGCTGATTTCAATCTACTCGCGAGAAGCGGCTCACTTCATCTGCCATCAAAATATTTCAACGTTCAGAATTAAAATCCAATTATCACAGCCCCGTCTTCTAGGGGCGATAAAAATCGCTGCTGATAAGACACCGAGCTGCTAAATTCGAATTGCTTTACACACCTTCGGCGCCGGGCGGCTGGTATTTGAAAAAAAAAAACTATCATAACAACAACCAAAACTATAAAACTGCATTTCACATTGCAAATAGACGGTGACAATCAACAGTGCACAGCGATGAAAATTCTATGCCGTGCGGCGGGGGTGGGGTCGGGGAGGGTGATAGGAAGGCGAAGTACTGTGAAAAGCACAACGTGCGCAGCCATTGTAAACTCGAGTGGCTTGGCGATTAGTTTATTATATTATTTGTTGTTGGCATTTAATTGTGTGTGGCGGCTTTAATTGTCTACTTGAGGAGTTGATAAGTGCAAAAAGCAGCAACAACAATAAAAATAAAAACAATTGCGATAATAAGGCTGCCGCAGTGTCTCATTGCTGAGACAACAACTAGAGATACAATTTTAAATGGGTGAGTGAATGTATGACAGATGAATGTGTGTTTACATGTATGTTTGTTTATATGTATGAAATTATGTGTGTATGTTTGTATGTATGTTTGTATGGATTTGTTGTAAAATTATGAATATTTTCGGTTTACCTGCCTGTTGGTCTATTTGTCAGATTATCTGTGCAGTGAAGACTGCAAGACAGATATTCACAGACAGATATGGTTCAGGCGCAGTTTATGGGGCACAAGTTTACGAACAAAATGTGATCCATTATGTGATACGTGTAGACAAATCTTTGAACAAAGGTTGTTTTTAGTTGATCAGAATTCGGAAAACTAGTGCAGACGAATCTATCCGTTTCTATGAAGGTTTTTCTTGATATTCTTTGCTAGGTTTTTGAACTCAACTTCTATTGCGACTCAACTTCATAGCAAATCATTATGTCTACCAACTCATAGAAAAATATGATATGAAGCTCGTTATTAGTCATGTCTTCCCAGAGATACATAGCTATCACAACAGTTGACAACAACCGTAGAAACGTGTACACTGGGATGAGAGGAGAATTTTAGAAAGCTAAGTCTCTGAGAGATAAGTCTCTGAGGAGATTTTTAACTTTTTGCCGACTAGAGATGGTAAATTAGTTGTTGGTTGAATAGTAATTAGTTAGAAGTAGATAGATCTTTTCCTTCCCAATCTTACCACTTTCATTCATTCATTCATTCTTCTTTCTTTCTTTCCTCCCTTTCTTTTGTCATCTTCTTCTTTTTTGAGCCTTAAGTACAATGTGGAAAGTAGATTCATTTTTCCTTTCCCCTTCCTACCACTTTCTGTCTTTTTTTCTTGTATCCACCCTCTTTCCTTTATCATTCTCTTCTTTCTTGAGCCTAAGGCTACTTGGCCTCAGAGCTTGAGAAATTGGACCTTCTAGCATTCACTGTCTCGGGTCCTCTCACATCCATGCATTCATCCAAATGAATATTAATAGACTGTATATGAATTCTAAGAAGTTATAAACAATTTGGCTGTGGAAGGTTTAAGAGAAATATTTGATGTGTTTACATTGTTTAGATACAGTGAACAAAAAAAACAATTTTTTTTTTAAATAATATAATGACAATAGATTCACAGATTCTAGTAGAGGAGATGGGGAGGATATATAAATTATACATATGAATATATACTTTTCTTTAGGGGACTCAAAATTAAATCCCTTTTGCACATTCTTATCGTGAATCCGCATGTGAAAACCATGCATCTTTACATTTTAGGATTTGAAGTCTTCAGCAAATTGATGTAGAATATTACGAAAAATATTTTTGCAGAACACTTTAACCCTCTAGCTCATATTTTTATGGGTCAAATTAACCCTGTTTCCCTAAAACGACAAAAAATTTCCTTTAAAACAGTACTTTTAAGAAAGAAATGCACCACGAAAATATTCGCCATAAAATTCTACTTGAAGTCACTAAATACATCAAAGCCCAAAATTGATTTTGAATGTCAGAAGTAAGTCAAAACTGAAAAGGTGTTTAACCCTCGGATGGACTTTGTCGTCGGCCAGACGAAATGGTTAAAAACAAAAAAAAATCACAGATTCATCTCCTTTTTACAGTGTATTTGTGGGTAACTAAAGTATAGTATATATATAGAGTATATAAGTATATAACAACATAATTTGTATATACATACTTACATACGTTGCCTACCATATAAACATAATAAACTTCATCTGTAATTGCGCTTTGCCTTTGTTAAAAGCCTCACCCAGATTTCCTCTGGCCAGACGACAAAGTGCAAATGTGTAGTAACTAATTACTGCCCATTGAAGGGTTACAAATTTTTTTTTGTACTTATTCTATGCTTTTGTTGTACAATATTATTAGACACTCTGGCCTATTGTTCAATGTTTTGACACTCCTAAGCCATCTTCTTGTATCACTGAAATGTTGTGGCCATTTTGCAAGGGATACTGCGACAAATTTGATTTACCCCAGGCAAAGCTGCGCACTCGCCCATTCAGTTATTAACCCTCGGATGGACTTTGTCGTCTGGCCAGACGAAATGGTTCAAACAAATAAAAAACTCACCGATTCATCTCCCTTTTACAGTGTATTTGTGGGTAACTAAGTTAGTATATGTGAACATAATTTGTATATATATATACTTACATATGTTGCCTACCATATTAGCATAATTAACGTCATCTGTCATTGTGCTTTACCTTTGTCAGAAGCCTCGCCCAGTTTTCGTCTGGCCAGACGACAAAGTGCAAATGTGTAGTAACTATTTACTGCCCATCGGAGGGTTAAAAATATTGTACGCGAGTGCGTGCTATCACTGCTGTCTTATCAGCAGTTTAGCTTCGCTGGGTGGGTGGATGGCTGAGTGAGCACAACGCCGCTAGCGTGTAGCCTCTCTCTCTCCATTATTAGACAAACGATAAGATGGATGCTGTTTGCCCACTTTGCACTGCTTCAACCAGTTTAACCAGTTAAAGTGTGACAGACAGACTGATACTATTCTCGCCTAGATTAATGTCACCATAGTTAATAAATTGCGTTTAGTGTGTTAATAGACAAGTTTTATAAATATGTCTACATGTCTGACGCCTTTAAAGCGTTGCTATGTCCACGTGTCACAGCGTACCGTGTTGTCCACTGTCGACACTGAATTGTGATCAATTACTGACTTTATGCTTGGATGCTGTTGATTGCCAATGGTTGGCAATGAAGCGAAATTGGGTGAAAGTAATTGGAGCAGAATGTGCAGCGCAATGAAAGTGGGTTGTTGCGATGACGAGGCATTAATTAAATCACACAGACATTTGCCACGGCGCAATGAATGGGTTTTTGTCGATTCGACTTTGAGGGAATTTGTGGAATTGGAAATTAAACTTTAAATGAAAATAACATAAAATTAAGAGAAAGGTATACAAATTAATGAAATATCAATAAAAACTACCAAATACAGTAAATAGTTTTCTTTGAAGGAACATAAGACAATCTAAATCGAAAAAATAGTTAATTCAATTGATTCTTTATTTACCTAAGTGACACTGAAAACGACCAAATTGAATGATCTATTCACTTTAACACATAACTTAATAAAGTGATATTGATTTCAATTTAAATTGCTTAAGTCAGTTCTTAGTTCCCAAGAAGTTTGCGGATATCCTAAGTTTAGAATATTTGTAGATTTCCTATACAAACAAATTTCCATAAATCAAAATTTGTTGTTTTCTGTGCTAATTTTTTCTACAATGAAATTGAAATAAATGATGATTTTGTGATAAATTTTTCAATAAATGTGATAAATTAACCCTTTAGCGCCTAAGCGGAGGTTTTTTAAAGTCGAACGCAAAAAAAAAGTTTTACTTAAGTTTCCTAAAATTTCGATTTCTGTAATCAAACCTTCATAAATCCAAATTTAAAAAATTGTGTTTATTTATTTGACAAAAAAAGAAGTTATTTCATAATTTAAAGTTTGAATGAATGTTTATTCAATAGTTTAGTATCAAAATAATTAAATATTTCTTCAATATTTTCGAAATGATTTCAAAAACTTAAGGTAGGTAGGAGTTGTTGCCTCAAGACGGAGTATCTTTAGACCATGAAGGCCCATTGTGATACGAAAATCAATTGAACTTAAGTTCGTTCATTTATTGAATGAGTTCGAGCTCCTCACGAAACCTTTCGATAATTTGCAAGTTTCTGTCATAAGGTGCGCAGTGCGAAGGAAAGAAAGAAGTGCAGAAGGACTAACTCCAGAGGAGGTAAATGAGGTGATGCTGTGAATGTTTAGTTCTATTGGCCAAATTATGCCCTAAATTTTCGAAGTAGAAGTTGTCCAGATGTTTCTTCCTTTTTCTGGTTAATGTGACACAAGTACAAAAAAGGTGAAGTTTCTTTCCTTCCTTATCCCTAACGCTTCGAAAGAAGTCATTTGAAAGTAAACCCAACCTTCTTACGTTGTCGAAGAAAAAGTTGCCCAGATGACTCTTCCTTGGGTTAATGTGGCACAACTTCAAAGAATGTGAAGTGCCTTTTCATTCTCTTCGTCATCTTTGCAGATTCGATAAACGTAATTTGAAAATTAACCCAACCTTCTTTCGTGGGTTCCAATTACACACAGACAAGTTAAAATACCAATCATAGCTCAAATCTGGTCCTTGATGGAACTAGTAATATTTATGCGCCTATTACCATTGGAGTTGACTGAATGAAATTTAACAAAAAAGGGACAATTTTTCATTCCTACCATTACAAAAAAATTTCTTTAAGAAGATTGTTTAGTTTAGATTGTTTGCCTTACAAACCTTACTTCCTTTTGAGTCCTTTAAGAAGGGTGAAGGAGTATCCAAATGTCTCTTGCACCAATTTCAATCAAAAAGTTTGACCTCTTAGCTGGTCTAGTAGTTAATTTTCATTGTTTTGCCCAAATTGGGTAGGAACCTAGATTTCAAAAAAAGTCAATGCGTCCGCAACCAACATTTTTTTTTGTGAAAATTCTTTCTCGATAAATATTGCTTCCAAACCTCACTGCAATTAACTTTAACTGTTTAACAACAACAAAAATTTAGTTTAATCATTGAAAGCGAGGCCAGAAAAGCGAGAAAAAGTGTTCATAACTTCGTTCTTCAACCTGCATATAGGAGATTTATCCTTTTATATCCATTTTGTTATCTTTTTCCAACCCATATATCCAGTAGCGCACAAAGGATATATGGGAGGTTTGCCTACAATTTTTGGGCCCAATACCATTTGGAATCATATTTTTCATCAACAAAATTTGTATTTGGGTGTTTGAACCCTTACCCCGTCCACCTGTGTGCGCCATTGCAAAAATCCTATTAGAGCCAACACAATGCCTCACAGAAAACAGAATGTTCCCTACAGTGGCGCATGCAGAATATCATTCGGGAGGAAGGAGTTGTGTCTACAATTTGTAAACCCAATATCTTTGTTCCAAAACATATTTTCCAATCAAAGTGCTTGTAACAAACAATCCCTCTCCCTCCAGGATGTTTCCCAACCATTGCATCCACTGCTGCCTTCGCTGCTGAATGATTTTCGGCCATTCTTCCCACTTCTTCTCACTTACGACAGTAAGTTCGCAAACTAACAAAATGTTGCGGGTTTTAAACCTCCCGAAACCTCCCTTGCATCTCACTTGTTCCCTCAGTAGAAAAGCGACAAAGTTCAGTGATAACCACATTTTTATTTTCGAACCATTTCCTCCATCTTCTGCGTTCTGACTCATTACTAAAAAAATATTTCCGAGTTTCTTTCACCTCAGGCATTCGACATTTTTTTTACCCCTCAAAGCCGTTGACGTTCAATTCCGCCAACGCTAATTGGTATCGGAAAGTGACCTCTCGTGACACTGTCTGCCTAATATTTTACTTTGAAAATACTCGTAGTAAAAGTAATTTGATTTCCATGCAATTCGTTGCTAATTTACTTGATTTCAACAATTTTGAATATGTTTTCGATGGGTTGTTTCAGAGATTGTTTTTTGTCGAAATCCTTTGCACCTGATTTTATTCTTATTTAGTTTGATTCACAAATTTCACTAAATCGATATTTTGTTTGTTTACATTTTCGAGTCAACTTTAAAGCCGCACCGACGAGCACACCGAGCTCGAAGCAACACAACTGAGTACACGACCCGGTCGCCTAAGTCAAATGACGCCCACACTGCAAAACTAAGAGATGACAAAACGACGGCGAAATGAAATCAAGTGAAATGTAATAAACAAAGGCAATTTAATAATTTAGAAAGATGTCTATTGCGCTCACTTGACCGCGACTACGAAACCAGGCAATCATACATACTCGTATCACATACATAAGTACAACATACATATATACCGATTTATAAGTATTTACACTCGGCTACGCGAGCACTTGTCACTTGCTGACTGTGCGTAAGTGTTTGACTTTGTGGCTCTGTTTATTTCCTCACAAATTGAGGGACTTGGGAAGCTGAGTGGCGGTGGCGAGTAAAAATGTTTGCATTGTTTTGTGAATGAAAGTGCCGCTCAATTACATAAGTGTGTATGCATGTATGTATGTACATATGTATGTATGTATGTATGTGTGTGTGTGTATTTATGTGCGATTATGGGCAATCAGTTTGCATATGTTTGCTACTTGAATGCAAACGACACTGTAGAACATAAAAAAAGTGCATGAACTTGCAATGAGATTGAAACATTCAGCAGCTCGGATCAAATATGCGAGTAGAATAAGTTTTAGTCTGAACTGCAATCAGCCAGAAACCAACACTTATTCTGGATATACTTGCAAAGTATAATTATTTGAATACCTGGTAATACCTGGCAAGTTGGCATTCAACTGGCGTTGTTTCTAATCTCGCTTTCCTATTAAGAATTAAGTCCTCCACACCCATCGTTCTTTTTTTGTAGTTGAGTGCCTTCATACAACTTTAATATTTTATTTAATTCGCACTTGAATTTTTGATTGCATTTTCTACGCTTCGAAGTACATAATTTCGTGTGCCTACCTTTTATTGTCGTTGAAAATTTTTACATGCAACATAAAATGTTGTTACGCAACGTTTATGTTGTTGCACTTCGAAGCACAGTCGCAGTAACAAAGATTTGTTTTTATTGTCTACTTACGTGCGACTTAGTCTGATTTACTTTTTATTCGCATCATAATTCAAAACTCTGCTCTGCTTTGCCTCATTCGTCACACGATTCGTTGTTGTATGCCAATAAATTTGTGTAATTCTTCAGGAGTTTGGAGAAAAATGCTCAGGCAATAAAAATCTGTAATATTTCAGCTCTTAAAATAGAGTCAAGTTGAACGCAAACTTTTATGGGCGCAATTTTGATTGTGGTTGACGACATAAAAAGGCGGAATTTATTTATATGTGCTTATTACAGGTGAGTCATTTGAGAAAGTTGAATTTGTTAAGCTAAGAAAGAAAAGGAAATTGGGGATGAAAAAAGAAGCAAGTTATAAATACTTACGGAAAGAATGAAATGGTGGGCAGTTTCGCTGGATTAAGAAAAAAATATATAAATACTACTGTGCCTAAAAAAAGCCCAAAATTGTGTAATAAAATGAAAAATCTTTATTTATTCTCCTTAATCTATTTCATCGCCTTCAAAGTACTTCGCCTTCGCGCTTCGTCGAAGCATCTCGAATAGTAATTTTCCAGAATGGTCTTCAACACCTTCTTCGGTTCGGCTTTTATGACCTCAATCGACCCAAAACGATGTCCCCAGAGTAGTTTTTCGAGTTTAGCAGATAGCCAGAAGCTAAATCAGTCGAAGACGAGGGTTGCGAGACGATATGGGTTGAATTTTTGGCAAAATGGTCACGAAGAATGAGTGCAGTGTCAAATGTCGTATTAACAGTATTTTCGGCACTATTCAATATTTGATGTGTCTGAGGCCCAAAACATTCTTCAAAATGATTGATTGACTGATTCTTTTAACCCTTTGCGCTCGAGGCCGTTTCCGTGCGGACCAACCAGCAACTCGTCACGCTTTTGGTGACCTTATTACCTCTAACATAAAATGATTACACACGCAAAGTAACAAACAAACCTTTAATATTTAATGTATTTTTACATCTTTACGAGGATAATTGCTTTAAAATTAGTCTTTGTAATTTTGTTTTGTATGATATTTCAGGAAACAATTGCTGAGATGTATGCCCGGCTTATCGGGACAAGTATCACAATAGTATGTCGTTTGATGTCTTTTGCCATATCTAGTTCTTTGAGAGCAGACTTTGCAATCCTTCCTAACTTTTGTTAGAATGTTGTGTAGCTTTCCATTTAGGCGGTCGTTTTCAGAGCTGGAGGTTGAGGTTGAGTACTAATTTCAGATAAGAGAGTCTTATCTCCATTTGAAAGGATATCATTTCACACTTTATAAGATGATACAAGAAGAGCGTAGGGACCCGTGATGAAAAGGAAAAACGTAAACAGTTACCGCCGCGCATCGAGTTACCTCAGTGAACCATGGGGTGAGCGACAGTCACCTCTCGAGTTGCGGCATGATATCGCGTGGTGAGTGAGACTCACCTCTCGAGTGCAAAAGGTTAATATGTCAATATCATCGACAAGTGAAGTGAGAAACAAAATGCTGAAAATATTGCAATTCAAATTTCAAACATATGAATTTTAAACAAAGGATTCCTAGGATTCGAACAGTTTATTCAGTAAAGATATATACATAGTGGTTTTGTTATCTCAATATAATCTGCGATTTGCAAGCACCAATTCTTTGCTTTAAATGACGTGTTGCTCATCAGTTGATGAGGAAAAATGTCCTTTGTGGGATACAACAAGTCTGTCCTCAGGGTTTGGTGGGTTGGATCCAATTACCATTTTGATATCACTATTCGCGGTAGACATTTATACTTGTATGTGGTGTACTAGTCTGGACTATGTGGCCTTTATATCCAGACCGAAAAGTTAAGGAAGGCAAGGAGCGAGTTAACAATGCACTCTGCTTCTCTTTGAAATTCTTTTGACTTTCTATCTTCTTCTTGATTAAGCCAGACAGGCACAATGAAAGTAAGACATGGATGCAATGAGGATACTTACATGAGAAATCACTGAGCACTGTGCTGTACTAAGTATGGTCCATACTTACTAGCACTTTCTACAGAAATCTCCACGATGTACAGTGATTCGACTCTATAAAACCGCGGCATAAAATTAGAAGGAGTAGTCTGTTCTTAATAAAAGTTAGTAATCTAGTCAATCATAGTTTGCTGAATCAAGATCTCCATTTTGTTTTTCTTGTAGTTTAGCAATGCCAGATACTTAACTAAAGTTGCAAATATCCGGAATGTTTGCTAACTTCTAGCAACAAAAGTGTTGTATAGATTTGTCAGATTTTACATTCAATCAGTTTCGTCAACGTTGAAAATTGCAAAGAGTAACAAAAATAGTATTAGAACGCTTTAGTTTTGTAAGAATAGTATCAGGTGTACAACTTTGCTTCCGCCGTTTTTTTCCAAAATTAAAAGCTTTATTGCGAAAAAGTGCTTACAGATGTATTATTCAAAGTATTGTCCGTCGCTAGCGACAACTTTCTCCCATCTTTCCGGCAATTTTCGGATCCCGGCTCGAAAAAAGGAGTCCTCTTTTGACGCTATCCATGAAGCAATCCATTTTTCCAATTCTTCGAAGGATTGAAAATGTTGATCTGCCAGGCCGTGTGCCATCGACCGGAATAGGTGGAAGTCAGAAGGGGCGACATCTGGGGAAGACGGCGGGTGGGGCAAGACTTCCCATTTCAGCGTTTCCAGGTACTTTTTGACCACTTTTGCGACGTGAGGCCGAGCATTGTCGTGTTGGAGGATGACTTTGTCATGTCGCTCTTGATATTGTGGCCGCTGTTCTTTTAGCGCGCGACTAAGGCGCATCAGTTGCGTTCGGTAGCGATCTCCTGTGATGGTTTCACCCGGTTTTAAGAGCTCGTAGTAAATCACACCGAGCTGATCCCACCAAATACAAATCATAACCTTGGCGCCGTGAATATTCGGTTTTGCCTTCGACGAAGAAGCATGCCCGGGCTTTCCCCATGATTTTCTGCGTTTAGGATTATCGTATCGAACCCACTTTTCATCACCGGTTACGATTCGATGTAAAAACCCCTTACGATTTCGTCTTTGAAGCAGTTGCTCACATACAAATAGACGGCGCTCGATGTCCCTCGGTTTCAACTCGTACGGCACCCAGTTTCCTTCTTTCTGAATCATGCCCAGGGCCTTGAGACGTTTTGAAATGGCTTGCTGACTCACTCCCAACGATTCGGCAAGCTCTTCTTGGGTTTGGCACGAATCTTCATCAAGCAATGCTTCTAGTTGTTCATCTTTGAAGGTTTTTTCTCTTCCACCACCATGTTTGTCTTCGACATCGAAATCACCATTTTTAAAACGTTGAAACTACTCCCGACACGTTCTTTCACTCAGAGCAGCATCACCGTAAGTTTCTGAGAGCATTCGATGCGCTTCAGCTGCATTTTTTTTCGAATTGTAACAGAAAAGTAAAACTTCCCGCAAATGGCGAGAATTGGGCACATAAACGGACATTTTCGAGCGTGAATAATACGAAAACAAGAACAACTGTCACTGAAACGGCGATGACAGTTCGTTAGGCACTGTCCACACTCACTTTAAAGGCATTACCATCTATGTATTTCAACCAGCCTCAGCCGGTACAGCCACCTATCGGAAAACGGCGGAAGCAAAGTTGTACACCTAATAATAATAATAGATGTGTTTGAGATTTTAGCAGTTTATTAATTTTGATTGTCTACTTTCAGGTGCTTAGTCTACTTATCAAATTAAATTTTTTCAGAGAGCGGAAGATATCGCAGCATGTGTTTACATTATTCGTTTAAGAAAGAATGCTTCTTAAAATGCACAAAAAGTCAGCAATATATTTTGACATAGTTTTCAGATATTTCAGATACTTTCCTTAAAGTTTTGCTAATAATTGGGTTTTTAATTTTGAAAAATATTGTAACGATGAGACAGTCTGTCGCTGTGCAAAGCAACCCTGTCGCCACGCGCCGTGCTATAATTCAATCTGGCAACGACGGCCACGATAATGATGGCAACTTTTAGTCCAACCTGGCAATGATGGAAACTTTTAGTCCAACCTGGCAATGATTGTCGCGATCATCATGGAAACCTTTAGTCCACTCCGGAATGTGCGAGAACGATCTGCACGATGGCCGGACAGGTATAAAAGGCAGCCGGGTGCGGCGCAACGAGTCAGTCTGATTTTGACTAGTGAAGGTGCCACACGGAGTAATTAAGCAAATAATTAAGTGTAAAGACAGTGAAGTGTAAATCTGTGGAATAAAGTGATTGTTGGTTTATTTTATTGACTGCGTTTGAGAAACTGAGTGTGTTTTATTTTCAAATTACGCAATCCAGAGATACGTAACAGCCCACTAGGACTAGTATTCGTAACAATATTTTAAATTTACAGGGTTTTTCATTTCAAACCGAAAACTTTGGCAGCCCTGCGTTCGACAACCGAAGCTGTAATCTGTCGTTTCATTGTGTTAATTGTATTTTAGTGTTTTGCCATTTATGAAAATGGACCGATTTAGCATCGCTCAACGTGTAAACATAGTGAAAATTCACTACAAAAATGGTGAAAATTTGAGCACCACTTTTCGCGCACTTGGACGCGCGATTTCGGACGTCACGGAAAGCCTGTTTTGTCAACAATTTCGGATTTATTTACGAAATTCGAACGAACTGGTTCTGTACAAGATGTACAGAGGCCAATACGTAATCGCCCCGCTCGTTCGGTCAAAAATATTGCTGCTGTAGCTGCCAGTGTTGAAGATGACCCGAATTCATCGCTTCCCCGGCGTTCACAACAATTGGACAGCACCATCACCTCAATTTGGAGTATTTTGCATTTGGATTTGCATCTTCATCCATATAAAGTTCAGTTGGTGCAGAAATTGGAGCCGGGAGATCACAGAATGCGTTGAACTACGCCGAATGGTTTCCTAGAAATAGTCCGAAAATCCCAATTTTTCGCACAAAATTTTCTTCAGCGGAGCAGATGTGGTTTCAACAGGACGGCGCTACATGCTACAAAACACGACCGAACATGACAGAATTGCGAACCAGGTTCGATGAACGCATAATTTCGCGTTTTGGTGATGCCAATTGGCGGTCAAGATCGTGCGATCTGAACCCTTTGGACTTTTTTCTTTGGGGCTACGCGAAAAACCAAGTCTATGCAGACAATCCGCAGACTCTGGAGCATTTGAGGGACAACATACGTGCAGTTCTTGGCGCCTTACAGCCTGCTATATGTAAAAAAGTCATCGAAAATTACCTAAAAAGAATCGAGGAGTGCCAGGCTGCTCGTGGCGGTCATTTGAATGATGTCATATTCCATTACTAATGGCACAAACCAAATATTATTTTGATAATAAAGTTTCATCAAAATTCATATTTTAATTGATTTTTTTCCTTATTTACTTTTTCGGCTCATGATGAAAACCCCGTAGAATAAAGTAGAAGCCGAAGTAAAAACGAAAATGCCTACATCAATTCTTAATCTTTATTAAAATTGTTAGTAACTTCTTGACTAAAAAACAGATTAATTTTACGGCCACGTTGAAATCTAGCTGCCCAAAGTTTCGCTGTGTTAAATGGTGATGCAGAGTCCCTATGCACAGCGTCTACTTGTCTTTAGGTTCCGTATTTGTATTACCTTTCAAAAGCAAATATTTAATGACTAGACTACTAAGAATTTTTTTCATTTTCACAAAAACTTTAACATCCATTGACTCAAAACATTGTCAATCAATAACTGCGCATTCAAATGGCTGTCATTTTGGTGAGTTCCTTTCAAAAGAGGCACAAACGGATTCCCTACCTTTCCTAGATGAGTGCTGTCATCTTTGAAACTTGTCAGACCATCCTCGTTCTTTAACTTCTGATAGAAAGCCCAGTTATGGGGACATGCCTTCTTTCAGCATTCATCGAATACATTTGAAATGGGTAATAATGACTTCGAGCGAAAGTATGCGCTTTCCCGTACTTAATCTTCGAACTCCACCCAATCTGAAGGTTGAATCATTTTGCTCTCTTTCCATTCCATTCCAGCGAATATTTTTCATTACTTTTCCCCCCCATTTATTCCTATTAATTTTATTCCCATTAATAAAACAACGATTTCATTTATTTTTTAGATATGTTTCCATTTTTATTTTTTTTTATTCGAAAATGGCGTTTGTTCTGCGTCACTGCGTTCATGTCTTTCAAATATGCGTTTAAAATTAGGGAATTTGCGTTTTCATTTAGTTTAGTAATTTTAAATGCAATTTCTCTTTACTTGTGTACATGTTTTTTGTGTACTTGTGTGTGTGTATGTGTGTGTGTGTCTATGTTTGCCTTGAAATCAATTTTGATTTCATTTATGGCTGATTTGTTGGCTTTGTTTGCATGGGTTACACATTTAATTAGTTCATTAAAATTACGCATTGTTGTTGGGAGTTGTTGTTGTTTATCTTTTTTTGCATTCTTTTCATACTCAAAATTATCATCTATAGAATTTTTTTATTGATAATTTAATAAATAAATTTTAAATGGTTAGACTTTTTTCACGTATTTTTGTTTTGTGTATTTGTGAAACTTTTGCTAGTTTTTATATATTTAATAAGAACTTTCATACATAATTACAGATTTTCGTTTCATTCTATATTGTTACAATTTTAGCAATTTTTAATGTTTGTTGTTGTTTTTGCTTCTAATATTCGTGTGTGTTTGAAAACATTTGCGCAGAAATTTTCGCATTTTTGTTTAGGCCGTTTTTTTTGTGGTTTTCTAATAGCGAACATGAAATTCAGAAACATTTTGTGCTTCGGCTAAAATGGCAGCTAACAGTTGGACTACTTGAGCGTTTCGCCTGTTGCTGAAATTTGTGGTGTTTTTTTTAATTTGCATTTTACGCAGGTTTGGTGGAAATTTACATCACACTTTTTCAACTCTTACAAGCAATGTGAAATGTTTGAGGAAGATATTTGAAGAATTATATAAAATTTTGAACAAAATCTCACAATTTATTCTTTGTTAAATTATAGATTTACAGATCTAAATGAAATTTGAACAAGTTTCAATAGCAAATTCCTGGAAAATCATAGTAAAGTACAATTGTTAGAGAAAACAGCATAAAACATTTGTGTAACAAACAATTTGTGATATAGACAGTGCGTTTCAAAATTAGTGTTGACCCTATCTTTTTAGCTGTAGAAGTTTGCCATGGTTCTAATATCAGATTATCTTCTATATTAAAATACCGTTTTCGCATGTGTTTCTGTTTTCTTAGTTGGGTACAAGTTTTCGCGGAAATATCAAGAATTAAAAATGAGTGCCATATTTAAAAAAAGTTTCGAAGTAGTGTTTTTGGTAAACCTGCCAAAGGGTCCAAAATTCAAACCTCCACATGTCACAAAATACACGAAAACATCAGTTTCATTTGTGAGAAAGTGGGTCAGTCGATTCAAAGAGTTCGGAAATGTTGACGACGAGCCACGGAGAGGCTGGAAGAAAACCATTCAGAACAAAGCGGATAAGGCGATAGTCCGGATGTTTTATAACACTCCAACTCTTAGCCTGAAGCAAACGAAAGAAACATTGTCACCGAAGAGAGTCAAAGTATCAGCGGCCACTATCCGACACAGGCTTCTGAAATCGGGCATTCTTCATTGAAGTACCGTGTCGAAATCGCTATTGGGTAAAAACATATGGAAAATCGTCTGAAATGTAATAGAGAAAGGTTGGGGTGGAAACACTAAATTGGCCATCTCAAAGTCGAGATGTGAACCCGATCGAAAATGTTTGGTCCTTAATGAAGCCAAAGCTTAGAGGAAAACGAATATCAACAACGAAACAGCTCATTTTGGCATTAAAACGGATTTCGAGAGGGTTTTCTTTGGAAACACCGGAGACTGGACAAAGTTTTGATAATAATGCGAAAAAGATATTTGCACAGATATATATAATTTATTACTATACCTTCTTTTGTATGTTTTATAAGCAACACTTTATTTTGAAATGCACTGTAATTAAAAAAACTTCAAGAAAAGTTGTCACCTTGAAGGTAAAAGTGGCAACAAATGATCGAACAAAACGTTGCATATTTGATCTGAATCATTGTATTTCAACTATGCTTAATAAAGCCTTTAAATTTACGTAAAAAATAATGGATTTCTTTTCGCAACTTTTACATCGTACATTGAAAAATTTGGAGAATATTTTGAAAAATAATTTAAATTATTTGCTAAAAAATAAATACAAATTTAAGTATTATTTGCAATATTTCAAGCAATTAGTGGACTTTAAATACATTGAAATACTGGAAGAAAATTTTGAAAAAATACTTAAAAATTATATACAAGAAATTAATTTTCACAAGAATTTAATTTAAGAATATTTGTTTTAATAATCAAATAAAGTTGTAGATTTAGAATGCATTGAAAATTGTTGAGACATATTTAAGAAATTAACTAAAGTTATAGTAGTGGACTCAAATTTTATTAGAAAACAATTTTGTAAAATTTGAAAAAAGATGCAAACATTTTTTAAAGAAACTCTTTGAAATATGCAATTAATTTTCACAAGAATTTATTTTTCAAATATTGTTTTGAATAATCAAATCCAGTTTTAGATTTACAATGCATTGAAAATTGTTGAAACATGTTTAAGAAATTAACTAAATTTATACTAGTTGACTCAAACTTCATTCGAAAACAATTGTGTAAAATTTGAAAAAAGATGACAAAAGTTTTTTTAAAGAAACTCTTGAAAATAATGAATTTTTTTGCGCTTTTGACACCGTTTCACCTCAAAACTTTGCATTATTCGAGTGACTTGAAGTTCACCATACCTGCTTATAGTGTTTTTGTTGCTTTTGTCTGCTATTGCCTGACTACACATTGAAGTTTATTGTAACGTTCTAGTTGTTAGATTGTTTGCTGACATGCTTCTATAACTGTAAATATATATTATACAATATACGATACGATACTTTTGCCTTTGAATCAAATGTTAGTTTTTCTATGCCTTTGAATTTGGATTGCTTACATGGTACCGTTAGGTTTGTTTTTGTTGTTAGTTAGTTCTACATGTTTTTGTTTTTGTTTTCTGTTGCTACGTTAAAAGCGTGGATTCTGTTCTCATGTCGATTTTCCATAGAATGTACACTTAAAATGTGCTAATTTTTTGTTTAATGTTTTTAAATGCTAAAAATAATACAATAAAACATGTTGATTTCCCTAATAATGTGTGTCGGTAACAATTCGTGTTAATGTGTTTTTCTCTGCTCTTGTTTTGCTCGCAACTGTGGCGCTCACATTGCAATGAACTTTCACATTTTTTACTTTCACATTTTTACTTTCAAGTTCCCATTTTCTTTCACGTTTACATTAACATTTACATGGTTTGATTTGATGTGATTTGATTTATGTTCGTTTTGATTTCATTTGTTGTATTCACTGTAATTAATTTAAGTTAATTTAAGTTAATTGTAATTAATTCGCTCAACACTTATTACTGCTTTGTGCTCTAACTACTTGAATTGGATTTGCTTGGCGATTTCTTCTTACACTAACACATACATATATGATTTTTGTTGTTGTTGCATTCTACAGTTGCAGTTTTCATTGTCCTTTCTTTTCGATTATTGCTTATGGAATACATTAAACCGAGTATTTTAAAAATTGTTGTTCTCCGCCGTCTTTAATCATTCAATTAATTTTGCATTTGTGATGTTTAAAATGTGCGTTTGTTTGTTTGTTTGTTGTGTTTTATTTACACATGTCGAATGTCGAATGTCGAAATTGATTATCGTAAAACATGCTGAAGAGATGCGCAACTTATTTACATGCACTTACTTACACTTAGGACTTAGGACTTAGCACTTAGAACTAGTCTTCTTGGCTGCTTTCTTTTTCAATTTAAAATAACAATAATCATAATAATTTTAATTAATATTTTTACTGTTTAAAAATATTCAAATGTATTGCTTTGTGTATTTCGATTTTGTTGATAGTCAACAAGTTTGTTTTTTTTTGTTGTTATTTGATTCAAGTTTGTTTTATTTGTTTGCTAATCATTTACACCAATTTATGGCAAAGTTCTGAATGTGTTTTTGTTGTTGGTGTTGCTGCTAATATTTATAAAAAACATTGTTTACATTTGCTTAACATAAGTTCAAATAAAGTTTTATGTTTTATGCAAATTACATTCATGCGGCAGTTTGGTGTTGTCATTGTTTAAGGACTGTTTTTTTTTATACATTTGTTTTTTGTTTGTTTTGCATTAGAAAAATAGGAAACAATCGAGTTGAAATCATTTGTGCAGAAAAGCTGTCACGTATTTTTGTTTTGTTTACTAATAGTAAAACGTTTCTTGTAGGTCGGAAGTCCATACCGCTGGTCGGTGGAGAGTAAAATGAGGAGTGAATGTGCGGCAATGAGTGAAACCAATCATGAGTGTTAGTCAATGTGGTTATGACTGATTGATTGAAGCGAGTTTAGGAAAAGAAAAAGAGAAAAGTGCGGCATGAATGATAGAAAAGAATAGTGTCAATGTGGTAGATTGAAGGGATTTTGGGGCAGAAAAAATTAGCACACAATCTTTGAACTTAAAGAAAACAAAACTGTCAGTCATCGTGGTTATGACTGATTGACCGAAGCGAGTTTGGGGCAGACAAATGCGTACGTTGATGAAAAAAACAGTCCTACCGATTGAAGTGGCACATGTTGTGAGGACAGAAGTTGGCAAATCAGGGTTTAATTAGCATTAATAGTAAAAATGCGGCATGAATGATAGAAAAGAAGAGTGTCAGTCAATGTGGTAGATTGAAGAGATTTTGGGCCAGACAAAATTGCACGCAATCTTTGGACTAAAAGCAAATAAGACTGTCAGTTAACGTGGTTATGACTGATTGACTGAAGCGAGTTTTGGGCGTACGTTGATGAAACAAGCAGTTCTACCGATTGAAGTGGCACATGTGTGAGGACAGAAGTTGGCAAATTAGGGTTTGATGATGATAGAAAATAAGAATGTCAGTCAATGTGGTAGATTGAAAAGATTTTGGGGCAGAAAAAAGTGCATACAATTAAAACGGCTCAATTGGCGAATGCGTGAGGTCAGCAGTGAGAGGGTCAAAGATTTAAGTAAAATTAGGATTAAATGTTTGAACTGAAAACAAAAATGACTGTCAGAGTTGACTGAAATGGTTTTTAGAAAAAAATGTAATACTAAATGCTACACAAAAGCACTTACAATGGCTCAACTGACATATTTGTGGCATCAGAAGTCGGTGGGTCAGGGGGGTTTAAATAGAATGATTAGTGAAAGTGCGCATGAATGACAGAAACTAAGAATGTCAGTCAATATGGTTAATTGAAGTGATTTTGGGGCAGAAAAAGCAGCTCAATTTGCGAATGCTTAAAGTCAGCAGTGAGAGTGTCAAGAAATTAAGTGGAATGTTTGGACTGAAAACAAATATGACTGTCAGTCACCGTGGCTGTAGTTGACTGAAACGATTTTTAGAGGAGGATCCAAATGCTAAATGCTAAAAGTGGCAAATGTGTGGCATCAAAATTTGGGGGGTCAAGGGGATTGAATAAAATGAATAGTAAAAGAGCGGCATGAATGACAGCAACTTAGAATGCCAGTCAATATGATTGATTGAAGTGATTTTGGGACCACAAAAAACAAAAGGACATTAAACACTTTAAAAAAGATCAGAAGTCGTAAATTGAAATCAGGAGTCGTAGATTGAAATAGAATTAAAAGAAAATATTAGAGTTGATAGCAGAGCCGGTCAATCAAAGTTAGGAAAAAGGACTGTCAGTCAATGTGCTTGTTTGAAGCAATTTTGGGAGCAACCAAAAGCGACTACCAAATACTATAAGAAAAACATTCATAGCAGCTCAAGTTGCGCTTGAGTGCGGTCTGAAGTGAGAGGCTCATTGTAGGTGAGTAAGAAGTAAGCGGGTCATAGATTTAAGAAGAGTTAAGAATGAATGTTTGTGTGTCAGTCAGCATGAAAAAGGTTCAAGTATTTCGAATCGTGGCTCATAAATTTCATATTAACTTACAGGTTCAATACATAAACTTAAATAGTTGAACAATTAAGTGCCGAAACAATCAAATTTGCCTTTCGCAATAGACGCAAAATTTTCGCCCAATGTACACATTTTGATTTTGTGACTTTGAGTGATTTTGATTTTATGTTTCGATGGAAGTGAAGCTAAGTGCTAAGCAGTGAGCAGTAAGGAATTCTAATCACTCCAGTGCTCGGTCTTAGTTTGCGTTGCTTCTAATGACATTGAAATCATACTAGTTGGAGGATGATTACTTATGTAGCCAGGAAGTTGGGTCCACAAGTGTCTGGTAACTTTGAACATGAAAATTAGGTTTAGCTTTCTAAGGATAAGAATCCGAGGTGAGAGAAGCGGGTTTCCTAGCAACTAAACATTAACAAATAATCCATTTTATGATGTTCAATAGAAGGAAAGAATCTAAGGAAGGGAGAATTTGTAAACAAAATAACAAATTATGCCTTAAGTAATAAAAGATTCTACTCAACCGAGGTGTAAGTTAAGAAGAACAAGCTAGAGACCCTTTTTGTACCCATGTGGTGAGCAGACTTCCTTAGGTTAGGTTATGGTGGCTGCCTCTGTAAGAGATACACTCGGAGGCCTATTGTGAGGCATCACACACTTATTTTTCCTAAGAGTGAGCAGAATTGTTGCTGTCAGCTGAGAAGCTAATTTTAAGGAAGATTTTATAAGGAAGATTATTTCGCTGCCTAGATCCATGCTTCAGGTAATAACTGAGCCACACATCATTGAATAATCAAAAAAAATTGACACCCAAATACACTGAGAGTTTCCATAAAGAATGGGAAATATAAAGAGAACTTTCTTGTAAAAATTTTTAACTGTTTTGCATCGCTCTTTTTTTTATAAATTGTTTGTAGTAAGCAGTAGTAGTATGAGAAAGTGTATTGCTGAAAGCTGAGAAGCTTATTTTTGGAAAGATTAAGAAGATTCTTTAGCTGCTTAGATCCATAAAAGAAAGCTTCAAGCAACAACTGAACCAAACATCACTGAGGAATAAAGACAAACTGACATCCAAATGCACTGAGAGTTTCCATGAGGAATGGGAAGTTTTAAGAGATTTTTCATGTAAACTTTTTTAATCGTGGAGTGAGTAGAGGTCTTTAGAGTGAACAGAATAATTTCTGTCATCTGAGAAGTAAATTTTCAAGTGAGCTAAGAAGATTCCTTAGCTGCTTTGATGAGTAAATGTTAGCTTGAAGCAAGAACTGAGCCACAAATCATTGAAGAATAGAAACAAATTGACACTCAGATACATTGAAAGTCCTTTAATGATTTTGAAATTTCATTTACAGTCATGCAAAAGCCAAAGTTGGTCCAAAAAAACACCTAAAATGCGGCGCCGAAAACTGTCTGAACTGAGCGAATCGTATTTGTGCCTTTTCAACATTCAAGTGGGATGTATACAAATTATATAATAAGTAAGCAATGGTCTTAAGTAACTCTATATCGCAAAGGAAGTAATGGACGTATTGAAATATCACGTATGTAGGTGTGCATATGTATGTACAAGTATGTAGACAACTGAGTGTATGTGTTTATGTGTTTGTGTTTATGTGCGGCAATTCTATTCAACCTCAATTGTATATTTTTCTGCTGAAATGTTTCTGTGATTTCTTCAAATGAAATGCATAGCTTGCTTTAAAATGGCATCACTGACGGAGGGTTTCGAATGCAAATAGTACACATAGCAATTAGCAAATGGCGCAACTACACAACAGCACAAACATTTCTGCTCTGTTTCTATACATTTGAACCGAAGCATATATCTCAACGAATCACAGCAATGTCAATATTTCGCTATTCATATTCAAATGTATGTGTGTGTTGATGTTGCTATTGGTGTTGGTGTTAGTGTGGTTATGATACGAATGGAGATGTGTTGGTGTTGGCTGGCACAGATGAGAAGCATGAAACCGAAGCACGAAATGACCATTTCGCATTCGATGTTCACACAACCGCTGGGCTATTGATCCTTGTCGTCGCCGTATGCGCTCGCCGCGTTGTTGGTGTTCTTGCGCAAATGATTACGGAGCATAACTAAATTACGATTTAAATGCAAATTGTTTGCCGCCACGCCGCCCACGGCGCACGGGGGTGAGAGCGCTGCAGCGGCCGCCGCAGCTGACGGTGTGTGCGGCAGCGTGTTGCAGGCAGAGGCGGTGAGTATGCCGCCGCCGCCGCCGCTGCCACCAATCATGCCCGTCGACGCAATGGACGTGGTGGGCGAAGTGGCGCCACCGCCCAGTCCGCCGCCAATGCCGCCACCGCTTGGCAGTCCCACGCCCAGCAACAGCTCGTGGGCGAGTATGGTCGGCAAATGTTAAGTGCTGTTCTTCATGGGGCCGGACGACAGCGAACTGCTGCTGACGCCCGAGTCGCTCGACTTCTCGCTGAGGCCGCCGCCGCGCGTCAGCGTGTCGTCGGCCATCAGGCTGCCGCCGAGCAGCGCCTTCTTGCCGACGCGCGCCGACAGACCCGTCTTGAAGGGGTTGTCCTTCTGGCGGCGCGCGCTCTCCACACGCTTCATGATCTCGCTGGAGCACTTTGTCACCACGTCGTCCAGGCTGTTGGACTCGTCCGTCGAGGTGATGTTCTGCGTGGGCGTTTGCGAGCTGGGCACCGGCGAGCCCTCGTAGCAGCCCGAGTCGCGCGGAAAGTGGCGCCGTCCGAAGGGCGAGGCGCCGTGCTTCTTGTTGATGTTGTTGAGACGCGCCTCGTCGTTCTCGGAGCTGGAGCCGGCTATGTCGCCGTCGGAACCTGCTTGGGAGAAATGCGAAGCTGTAGCGAAAGATGTTGGACGTTAGTACGGGGCGGTGGTTGGGCAGAGAAGGAGTGTAACTATTTAGCTATGCGATGCTTTGTGCGCGACGAGGGGGGAGAAAGAGAGCGTGACAGATGGTGGTGGTGGGGTTGGTGTGCAAAATCTATGGGCGTGGCCATACTTACATTCGATGTCGTGCAGCAGCTGCACGGCAGTGAGCAACTTGGCGCGATGATCCTGATTGACAATGCCCAGATAATCCAAATCGGCCGGCTCGAGTTCCTTGAACAGTTCCAGGTCCTCGTAACTGCAATTGGCACAAATGAGTGGAAAGTTTAAAAAGTGCATTCATACTTTTTTTATGAAAAATATTTAATTTTAATGCAACAACATTTCATTTCACACCAACTCACCCATTCAACACAAAGACCGATGTGTACTCCTTGAGGCCAATGCGAAACAGCAAATCCTCCACCGAACTGGGTCCGTTGCTGTTCACGTGTCGGCCGCCGCCAGCTGTTAGACTTTTGCTATTCGAACTCTTGAGTCGCTGCTCGGGCAGCACTTCAACATTGATGAACTTGAAGTGACCGACACGGCCGTGACAGCGCCCCTTCCAAATGCCCGACGCATTCATCGATAGCACATCGATAATGTCACCTTTCTGCAGAGTAGAGTGTGCACATCAAAGCCAAATGAATGTTTAAGACTTAATAAAAGAAATTAACAGCAAAAAGCAAGAAGCATCCTGAAGTGTGCTCGACGGCCGCAGAAGTTTGATGGCTGCAGCTCTCGAGAGCCTCGAGTGCACTTGAACTCTTCGCTTGTGTAATTTTCGAAATATTTGGCAGCTGCCAACAGTTGCGTTCGGCCGGCCGGTCGTACTCACCTTGAACTTGAGTGCTTCCTTATCGTACGGATTTGGCATACTATCGACGAGTGCTTTGGCTTTGCAAATTGGCGCTAACGAAGTTCGATCTTCGGTCGAGATGGAACTCTGCGGACTGCCAGGACGCACCAGTGCCTGTGTGCCTGTTTTGAAAGCGAAAGAGGAAGAATGAAAAACGAAAAATGAAAAATGAGCAAAGGAGTAGTTGTTGAGATTCTACACTGAATAGAAAAATTCTGAGAAATATTTAAACGGTTTAATGGGGTTTAAGGAGATCAATGAATAACTGAATTTACTGCTATTTCAAGTAAACAAACATTTCTGGCTACTTTTTGAGCAGACTGTAATTTTTCAGATATATATATAATAATAATAATTTATTTATAATTTTCAGATATATATATATATATGCAGATATATGTTTTCTATCAAATTTCGCTTCCATCTTTGAAGTCTGAAATATTTAAAGTGCGATTTTTACTTTCAAGCTTCGAACTTCATGCGGAATGCAAGTTAACTGCAATCATTGCATTTTTGTTGTTGCTATTGGGCAATCAATTTTTGTTTGATTTGGTTTTAGGTTTTTGCTGCAATACTTCTTGTTGTTGTTTGTTTGAATTGTTTGTATTCCAAAAATGGCAAAGTTTTGTTCATTAAAACTACTCAACAGCATCGCCTTTGCTGCTGGTCTTCCTCCTCCCACACTTTTTTTTCACCCATCTGCCTGTCAGCACGTTTTTAACACGTTCTCGCACAAAATAACGAAAAAGCAAAACCCGAACACAACCAATGCAGCGCACAACCCTTTCTTCGCGCCTGAACCGAATGAAAAATGCCAACTTTCTCATTTCAAAAGCACATTAAAAATTCATTAAGTTTGAGAATTTCACGTTTTTATAGAGCGATGCCAAAAAACCACTTAAATAACAACAACAACAAAACCACTCAGTAACCACGCAAAAACACAACAACCAATAAAACTTGAACTGGCCAACGCAGAGCGTGAACAAGCTACGAAAAAGCGAAAAAAAACTATGCGGCAGCATTGCGTCTCGGACCAATTGCAACAATTGTAATACAGGGTTAGCCGTTTCGTTAAGTAAATTTCGATAAGTAAATTTCAATCAAAAAAAAGTTTATTCAAAATTTTAATTAAATTTTCATTAACAATTTGTTGCTTGAATTGTGTCGTTGTGTAAAAAAGAGAAAACCATTTGAGTAAAGCTTGACTAATTAATCGGCTTTGGCCACATTCGGCCTTTAGTTTTCACAAAATGAAAAATTAATTGCGTTTACTTCGATATTTTTTTAAATTATTCACTTTCACCTTCAACTTCAGTTTAAGCCGAATATTAGTATTGCGGCCGATTAATCGGCTTCGGTAAAAATGTCACCTATGGTCGGGCTCTACATTCAAGTGATCGTTACGAGACTTTTTGAAGCGGTCTATCTTTCTGAGTTCGCTGGATTTTGTATTGAAACGCGACTTTGAAGTATCACTCAGGGCGGATTCAGAAAATATTTCCGGGGGGAGGGAGGTTTCAAAAAGTAATTCATTGATATTTTTAAAATGCCTTTTAATTTGTATGTAGTTTTAAAGTCGATCCTAATATTTCGGGGAGGTTTCAACGCCCACAACTCTTCCTGAATCCGCCACTGGTATCACTCGATCTCAGGTTCGAATCTCCATCGATATATCTGTCCACAAATGACTGCGGTATATTATTATTTCTTTTGAGATATGTTTTGCAGTTCAGAAGAGTCTTTACGACACTATTCTACTAGAAGTTCGGCCATGACTTCATATTCGTATAGCTTCACAAAAATATTCAACGGCATCGAATCGCCGCTTATCTCGGAGTCCAGTAGACCAAACATTGATCACAGAAATTTGTTTTCAAACAAAGTTAAAATATGTAGCGTTGTGCGGTTTGTGGTGAAGTTTTGTTCAAAGAATTTCAAAAAGATTCAGGAAGGTAGGTTGTAGTGGCTGCTTCTGTACGAGAAACACTTAGACCTCTATTTGAACCTATTGGACTTGTGTTACAACACACATTTCAAACGTTTGGGGAAGGAGGAAAAGGACCTAGAATTTATCGCCGAATCCGAACAGTGTTTTTTCTTCAATTTCTTTCACTTCACACTTGAAGGTTTTGCCATTGTCTGCCAAAAGCGTACTTGTTCGAGCCTTGTAATTTCTCATCTGTTTCATGTGGATAGCGATAGAAGTAAACTAGTGTTTTATCAGCCCGAACTGTGAATCGAACCTAGGGCCGCTGGTATGAGTAACCAGTTCGCTACTCGCTGGACTGTCGAGGCCGGATTCAGATTTATGATTGATGTATTCAATTATATTTCCAAATAAGTTGAGATATAGTGTTGAGAATTTACCCGCGACACGCAGCAATTGCAAGTAACAAAGCCCCAAAGCCACAGACTGTTTAGTCAGAATGGGCTCTGAAACTGCATCCATCGACCCTTGACACGGTTCCCTTCCGCTCGCTTTTTCTCCTATCAAAGCCACTATTATTAATAACAATGGGTTGCTTCAGCCCACGAGCGACCATACGAAGCTGAGAGAGACTTCAGATGAACAATACTTCTGCTTCTCTGATCCAATTATGTCCGAGTCAGGTTTGAGACAATTGGCAATGATGTACTGAGAAACTAGCAACTTGGTTTCTTGGCACCGTAGAATTTACTCAGATTTCTATTTGCGGAGGTCGAATAGATTAAAAAAACCAAAAAATGGAATCTCGAGGTCCAGTTTAATGGAAATCTATCCAATCTCTCAATACATGCAATGTTACCAATGTGGATAGATTCTAAATTTTTATAGCGAATTTCTATAACTTTCCACAAGTCCCTTTCTGTCAACACTTATTTTGTTGAAAGCATTCAAATGTTAACTCTGACATTACTTTCAAGATCACAAAACCGGTAACCCTGTACTAAACGTCGAATTGCAATAGCAACAACAACAACGCGAGTGAGGTCATAGTGGCTTTGGCGGAGGGTGAAAGTTGTCCTATGCTACAAAAAAACAAAAAAATACCCAAAACTACATAGAACAAACGAAAAAAAAACAACTTACTTGAACCGGAAGCGCTGGGTAAACTTTCCACCGAACTTGCCGAGCATGCAAAGGCCTGATCGCTCATGCTGCCACGGTCTGTATTATCTTGGGAATTGCTGAAATCCCTTGAAGTATCCTTTGTGGCAACAAAGTTCCTTCCGTTCTCATTAAATGCGCCAATTTCCTTTGGTGAGCTTCGCATTTCGTTGGACTTTATTTTCGGTCACGGTTAACGGCGGCGGCCGGCGGCGTGGCCAAATGCGCAGCGCGACGGTAATGACGGTCGGTTAGTGTGATTTTGTCGATTTCGTAGCATATTTCAGGGCGCGTACGACGAGCAATGCGGCCACGTCGGTGATGACAGCGCAGCGTCGTTTTTAACGTAGCGAATGAAAATGAAAACAAAACAAAATGAAAATGAAAATTGAATATTGGCGAATGCGGCAAAGCGAGCGTTGAAATGTTGTGTTGTTGGTCGTTCGGTTGGTTGGTTGGCATTGAGTCAAATCGAGTCGCGCAGTGCAGTTGGCGGGCGTTGGCGTATGGAAGAACAAGCAGAAAGGAGAAAGTTTTGTTAGTTAAATCATTAAAAAGTTTAGCAGCACACACACATACACAAATACACATCATACACACACACACACATAAAGACATGTTCGCACACGTAAATTGCGGCACATACGCGACTCACTGCAGACTCCTTGCGCCGCCCATTGCGAGCAACGAAAGTATGTTGTAAGTACGTGACGCGGTGTGCATAGCCGAAGAGCGAAGCAATCGTTAAGTTTGCTGAGTGCGGCGGTAAGGCGCGGGGCGGCGCGTTGGCGTCTGCACTTTAAATGCAATTTTAAGGCAGACAGCTTTGCCGACTTTGACTTTGTCGCTCCCATTGCGCGCAGTTCTGGCACGAAATATTGTGTTGTAATTTGGTTGTAGTGTTGTTGTTATTGTAGTGTTGAAGCAAGCTGCTCTATGCGAAATCTGGTGGTGTGGCGAGGCGATTATGGCGCAGCAGACGCTGTCGTTTTAAAATTTAATGCAATTATAACTGGCGCAATTTCTATTTGTTTTGTGGGAGACGGCGGTGGAATGTGGACCAAACATTATTTGAATTTACGTTTCTGTGCAGTTTCAGTTAAGTCGTAATTTTTAAGTGGTCGCCTAATGGGGAGCAATGGTAATTCTGTTGGAATTTCACTACCGGGAATGGTTTCGATGGTGGTTTCTTGTCGATCTTTCCCACCGCTGTCAATAAGTAATTTTAATGCGAACAACTTAAAGTCTTTTAAACTGGTTCGGTGTCTGTTAAATTGTGCTTGTAAAACGGTCAAGGAATGGTAGGAGATTTATTTTACAGTTAAGTAATGTGAAGACAGCACAAAAGTTTACCATATCGAATGATTTTAAAGATCCATTAGGCAGTGAGGTCAAGAGGGTTCGTGGTCTAAATAGGGAAAACTTTTCAAATATCTATCGGGCGACTCTATCTACTCTCTCTAACTTACCTACTCTACCTACTCTCTATACAGTATCGACTCTATCTATCAGGTGTACAACTTTGCTTCCGCCGTTTTCCGATAGGTGGCTGTACCGGCTGAGGCTGGTTGAAATACATAGATGGTAATGCTTTTAAAGTGAGTGTGGACAGTGCCTAACGAATTGTCATCGCCGTTTCAGTGACAGTTGTTCTTGTTTTCGTATTATTCACTCTCGAAAATGTCCGTTTATGTGCCCAATTCTCGCCATTTGCGGGAAGTTTTACTTTTCTGTTACAATTCGAAAAAAAATGCAGCTGAAGCGCATCGAATGCTCTCAGAAACTTACGGTGATGCTGCTCTGAGTGAAAGAACGTGTCGGGAGTGGTTTCAACGTTTTAAAAATGGTGATTTCGATGTCGAAGACAAACATGGTGGTGGAAGAGAAAAAACCTTCAAAGATGAACAACTAGAAGCATTGCTTGATGAAGATTCGTGCCAAACCCAAGAAGAGCTTGCCGAATCGTTGGGAGTGAGTCAGCAAGCCATTTCAAAACGTCTCAAGGCCCTGGGCATGATTCAGAAAGAAGGAAACTGGGTGCCGTACGAGTTGAAACCGAGGGACATCGAGCGCCGTCTATTTGTATGTGAGCAACTGCTTCAAAGACAAAATCGTAAGGGGTTTTTACATCGAATCGTAACCGGTGATGAAAAGTGGGTTCGATACGATAATCCTAAACGCAGAAAATCATGGGGAAAGCCCGGGCATGCTTCTTCGTCGAAAGCAAAACCGAATATTCACGGCGCCAAGGTTATGATTTGTATTTGGTGGGATCAGCTCGGTGTGATTTACTACGAGCTCTTAAAACCGGGTGAAACCATCACAGGAGATCGCTACCGAACGCAACTGATGCGCCTTAGTCGCGCGCTAAAAGAACAGCGGCCACAATATCAAGAGCGACATGACAAAGTCATCCTCCAACACGACAATGCTCGGCCTCACGTCGCAAAAGTGGTCAAAAAGTACCTAGAAACGCTGAAATGGGAAGTCTTGCCCCACCCGCCGTATTCCCCAGATGTCGCCCCTTCTGACTTCCACCTATTCCGTTCGATGGCACACGGCCTGGCAGATCAACATTTTCAATCCTTCGAAGAATTGGAAAAATGGATTGCTTCATGGATAGCGTCAAAAGAGGACTCCTTTTTTCGAGCCGGGATCCGAAAATTGCCGGAAAGATGGGAGAAAGTTGTCGCTAGCGACGGACAATACTTTGAATAATACATCTGTAAGCACTTTTTCGCAATAAAGCTTTTTAATTTTGAAAAAAAACGGCGGAAGCAAAGTTGTACACCTGATACTATCGACTCTTACCTACTCTATCTACTCAATCAACTCTAGTAACTCTGTCAACTCTATCTACCCTATCCACTCTATTTACTCTAGCTACTCTATCTTCTCTATACACTCTATCCACTCTATATACTCTATATACTCTATCCACTCTAGCTACCCTATCTACTTGATCTACTCTATCTACTTTATCTACTCTATCAACTCTATTTCCTCTATCTACTCTCTCTACTCTTTCTACTCTATCTACTCCATAGACCCATCTCTATCTACTCTATTTTATCATTCTACTCAATCGACTGTTTCTAATCTATCTACTTTATCTACTCTTTCTTTTTTATCTACTAATGACTCTCATCTACTCTATCTACTCAATCTACTCTATCAACTCTATGAACTCTATCTACTCTATCTACCCTATTCACTATATTTACTTGAGCTACTCTATTTACTCTATCTACTCTATATACTCTATCCACTCTACTCCATCTACTCCATCTACTCTATCTACTGTATCTACTCTATTTACTCTATTTACTCTATCTACCCTATCTACTCTATCTAATTTATCTACTCCATCTACTCTATCTACTTTATCTACTCTATCTACTCTATTTACTCTATCTACTCTCTCTACTCTTTCTACTCTATCTACTTTATCTACTCTATCTACTTTATCTACTCTATCTACTTCATAGACCCATCTCTATCTACTATATTTACTCATTCTACTCAATCGACTCTATCTACTCTTTCTACTCTATCTACTCTCTCTACTCTATCCACTTTATCTACTCTTTCTACTCTTTCTACTCTATCTACTATTGACTCTTATCTACTCTATCTACTTAATCTACTCTATCAGCTCTATGAACTCTATCTACTCTATCTACTCTCTCTAATCTTTCTACTCTATCTACTCTTTCTTCTCTATCTACTCCATAGATCCATCTCCATCTACTCTATTTACTCATTCTCAACTCAATCGACTCTATCTACTCTTTATACTCTTTCTACTTTATCTACTATAGACACTTATCTACTCTATCTACTCAATCTACTCTATAAATTCTATGAACTCTATCTACTGTATCCACTCACTCTATCTACTCTCTCTAATCTTTCTACTCTATCTACTCTTTCTACTTTATCTACTCCATGATCCATCTCCATCTTATTACTTATTCTACTCAATCGACTCTATCTACTCTTTCTAATCTATCTTATCTTTATACTCTATCTACTCTTTATACACTATCTACTCTATCTACTCTTTCTACTCTATCTAATCGTTCTACTCTATCTACTCTCTCTAATATTTCTACTTTTGCTACTCTATCTACTCTATTTGTATATAAAATCGCTGAAAAAAGTCTTAAAAAGTACATGCAGGTACTAGCGGGTTAAGCTAGAAACAAAACCAAAACATTTACAAAACCCCATAGTTCCGTTATCCCTCAACATTCTTTCCACTTATCCGCTTTGTGTTGAAAGAAATTGACTAAATTTACATTAAAACAAAAAAATATTCAGTGCGCTGTGTATTATTCTGTGAATCAACAGCCTGTGCGACAGTTTGTCACAACAGTTTGCTACAAATTTTCGCCTCTAACTGCCAACGGACATTGAAAGCTTTGAATGTTGTTTTGAGGTTTGGAACTTTTTAAGTTTATTAAACTATCAAACTGTCAAGCGGCTCACTAAACGTGGGTAAGCCTGATTGACTGCACCCACTCACATCCACACACACATGCAACACAGCAACAGATGCCGCCAGACGCAGCTGTGACTGCAATCAAATGTCCAGACCGAAGCTAATTAAGTTTTGAATGAGTAAAAAGTTGCATGTAAAGCGATTAACGAATTGCAATGCAGAGCAGCGGATGCTTTAGAAAGCGGATTTCGAATGTAAACAAAATGCTGCAGGGCGCATGGCGTTGCAAAGAAGCCAAGCGGCCAAATGGTCAAACGGCCAAGTGGCCAATCGACCAGCGACCCAGACGCATTTAGCTAAGCGACGAGCTTTGCAATTTGTCGGCCAACTAATGCAAAGCATTTGACTGCACTCGGCACTCGAACACTCTCGGTGTGATGGTCGACGCACGGCCCCTTTGGTAGGCGGCAACAACAACAGCAACAACACTGTGACAGCGCACGATTTGCATTTGCAGTCGTCGTTGGCAACTTTTCGATTTGCAGATTTGCAACTGTAAATTGCAAATTTTCTGTTTGCTAAACATTTTTCCTTTTGCCACACATACTCACTTAACTAACTAACACACACACACACACACTTGTGCGAGCACTCAACACATGTGCCGCGTTGCAAATGGACTGCAACCGAGTTGTTGCCGTCTCTAACGGTAATTAACTTACATGATGCACGGTGGCCTTCTGGCTGATGGTGTTGGCTTTGTGTGCGACGCCGTTCTTTTTACTCTTCGCCGCCAGACTGGGCGGCAGGCCGCGCGTGGCGGCGATGTCCTCGTAGTCGGAAGAGGGACTGGGCGACAGCGATGGCGTCTCGCCGATGCCGCCGCTCAGTGTGCGGTAGCGCGCCGTGCAATTGTTGGTGCCGATCTGTCAAATAGTTGAAAAAAGCAACAAATCACATTACAAATGAAATGTAAATTAATATTGAAAATGAGAAAAAGCAAACGAGGCGAAAATATTTGAAAAGTTGCTGCAGACACCAATAAAAATTGCCAACAAATGTTGTTGAAAAGTCTGCAAGGCACTTGACGCGCGCGGCGCGTCGAACATTTGCCAAAGAAAATTGAGAAAGTCGCCAAAGTAAAACACAACCGAGTGATGGCGAAAGAAGAGGAGGAGGAGAAAAACACAGCCGTTGCGCAAATTTGTAAAGTTTCTCTAAAAGCTTTCAGTGCGCTTGTTTGTAGTTTGGTGCATTTTTTCTTGTTGTTGTTGTTATTTAAGTCTGCAATTGCTGTCGTTGCATTTGCAGTGCGCGCCAATTGCAATTCCAAACGGAACAACACGAATGAATGGCAGAAATCATTGCTAACTAAAACAGCAAAAGTTTGTTGTTAAAGTGCACTTAATCAATTTAGCTGCAGGCAGTCGGGCAGCCGCCAGCAAATGACAACTCAATATTTTTCTTTGCTATTAGCAGCAAAAAGCAACATTTCGAGCTGAACGCGAAGCACAACCGGCAGCAACGACCAGGTGCCACATTTTGGCGCATTTTCGTTTGCTTTGTTTGAGCTGTCTGTGTGTTTTTCTTTCTCGTTCACTGTTCCTTCCTCTTTTGTGCGTACAGAAGTGTTGCAACAATTTGTTTCAATTTTGTTTAAGTTTTTATTCGATTTGGCTTTTGCTGCCTTTTTTTTCGAGGCAAAATTGTCCAACTCACCGACACAGCGCTGAGACGTGAGGTAACACTTTGTAGATCCGATATTGAGCCCGCATAGTCGCCACTCTCGCGATCGTGCGATCTGAAAATGGAAAGAACAAAATGCAATTCAATTAAATATAAACATTTTTGCAAAACAAAGTTATCTTGAATAAAAATATTTGTCATTGAAATCTAGTCAAAAGTTGGTTTTAAGATTCAATTTTAGTTAACCTTTCTGCGGTGCTCACAAATATACCATAACTCAGTGTCGCACACAGGATTTCTGGTTGGGGGGATGGGGACGGAGGGGATTTTGCGTGCAACTTTTGGGACACTTTTCGGACGATTCAATGTGTATATAAGTAATGAAGAATAGTTGAAAGATACAATTTTTTTTAAAGCACGTTTTGTGGGACCATGTGGTCACGTTAAGCGCTACTGGGTTAATCAAGATTTTGTCCATTGCTGGTTACTACTTTTTCGCACCTGTAAGTAAATTTTTGAATATCAACTCGAAAAAATTTCTCGTTAGGAGTCAATTTTCGAATATCCCAATTGAAGTAATTTCCAAGTAATTTTTTAGGGCTTTTGCGAATTTTCTTGGTTTCAGCTCATTAGGCATCTAACTGCCACGCTTTTGAAACATAATAATGGATTTGAATTGTTGTGTCACCCCAATGATTCCGCAACATCTTTTGCGTTTGATTCGAATCTTCGTTGAGTAATACCAGCAATTTTTTGTTTTCGACTTTGTTTGGCTGTCCAGAGTAAAACTTGCCTTCATAGCTAAAATTATTATTCCGAAAGTATTGAAAACATTATCCACACGATTTGTCAGTTGAAACATTGTCACCCTGAACTTTCACAACCATTCGATGATTTGTGATTCAGCTGCACTTTTCTTCTAGTTAACCCATTCGAGACCGATTGCACACCGTGTGTGCAATGGATTTCCGAGGCTATAAGACAATAATGTGCAATTATCAGTTATTCTGAGTAAACTAGTCGTCGAAATATATTTTTTCTGGAACTAATGAAATCTGTAAAGTACAGGAAGAATAAATTTGGCATTGGTTTTACTGTGTACAATACAAAGAAAAATAAAATTTCGCTCCTGTCGACCGTGTTCGCAAAAAATCGTCATCTCGAATGTGCTAAAGCAAAAAACAAAAACCTCCTGCAAATGTTGCTTAGTTGGCACAAAGTTGAACAATTTCAACACAGTAAAAAAAACAAGATTTTTTAATAAACTAAAAACGATTTTAAATGAATGTTTTTCACTTAGCTGCCTGAGCTCTACTGAGCTGCTGAAAATGACTTAATAGATGCTTTGGTTCAAACTGATGTTGTGGTCCTGCCTTCTATGTACAAACACAGCTTTCGAATCTAGCAAATAATTCTCTAATCCTTACCTATTTATATAATAGTTTTCTATTTGATTGTGACTAAAAATCTATAACTGCCATGGTTTTTTGTTCACTCATATTTCATCATACTTTTTACTGCCACCAACATTTCAACCAAACCTTTTTCAACTACAAAATTTCACGCATTTTTGTGGATATTTAACGCAAAAGCAAAATCAACCAATAAAAAATGAGCACAAATAAATAAAGAATGAATTGAAAAGTCATTTCGCCATATCACACAGAACGCATACATTTTGCTGCCGAAAGGATAAGTAAACCATTCAACTTTTTAGTAGCTGTCATTCAAGTTCATCACTCAGTTAATACGAAACCCAAGCGCCCGAATGCCCTAACTTGACTCCACCAATTCACACAATAAAACGCTTTTGTGCGCGCTCGAGTAATGTGAAAGGTGAAGAAGAAGATACCGAAAGGATTAAAAAAGCAAAGCGGCAAGAAAATCACAAACAACACACACACACAGACGTACACACAAAACGTGAGCTTTTCATTTCATTTTATCGAACACAACACCACAACACACGTCGCATCGCAGACAAATGAATAAATGTCTGTACGTCTGCACAATGGGGCGCGAACGTATCGCATTGCAGCCAGCCGGCCGGTCGGTCGGTCGACCGGCCCCAACAATAATAACCCAAATCAGCCGTCGAAGCATTCAAAGTCGTCGATTTCATATTGTTACGCACGCCGAGCATAGCAGAACGGAGCGCAGCACACACCGCACCAACTAATGAGAAATCGGGCCAAGTCCAATGGTAGCGACGAGCGGCAGCATTGAGATTATGTAGCATGCTTTTGGGGGTAGGAATGGGGACCCTATGGCGAAGTCAATTCCAGACACGCTTACACACACTCAATCAAACGGAGTGGCACGCTTTTTTCCACACGTACGCACAAGCAGAGCGAACAAGTCAGGTTGGACGGACAGTCAGACAAACGAACGTATGAACGGACGAATGGGTTGGTCTGCTTAGGCGAACTGATGGATGCACGCACCCATGTTGAGATAGCAGTGGCAGTGGCAAGTAAAAGGGCTGTGTGTGTGTGCCAGAGTAGCAAAAGTTTGCAAGTCTGCGCGTATAATTTTCGAGTGTAGCTGAAGTAATCAAAAAGTTTGCACCAATTTTTATGTGTTTCCATTCGAAGAAATATAACAATGCTCAAGTTGTAAACTAAAACGAAATAAACTTCAATTTAACATTACGTGAACAAAAGTATATATATATACAAGTAGTACATATGTTGTAAATTTATGTATATGTACATATGTATACAATAAGTTGCATACAACTAACAGGACATCCCTGTGAGCACTCAAGTCGAACTAACTACTCGCAAAGTTTTATGCTCCTGAAGCTTTACATATGTTTCTAAACTCGTACTCAAACGTCAGTTAGTGCTGACCTAAAAGTTGTCCCCATGTGGTTTTGTTACAGTTGGGCCTTTAACTCTAATAATCCAACTCACAGTCGAATGCATTGATTGACTACTGAATCCATTAGCGTCTGAACAGACCTTTATTCAAGATTTGGCCGAAACAGGCGTAAAATGTTAAACCGAAAAATGATCAATTTTGTGCATTTATCGGTCAATGGTCATCGGTCAATTTTGAACTAGTTTCATTGCTGATACGACGATTTATTTTAAAATTTATATATATCGAGGTAAAACTTTGATCCAACTTAGAGGGACAGCGCTATTCTAAGCTATTGATTTCGACTTATTTCGTAAGTAAATCCAAGTACTTTCTGGATTTGAACAAACCGGAGCTTAAATTCATGACAACAATACTGAGATTAGAAGAATTAGTTTTCAGACTATCAACCCCCCAAAAGCAATTTGCCTGTCAAACTAAATATTTCTTTCGATATACTGACACTTTTAAGTTTTTAAATTTTGGATACTCTTATCTTTTTCCTCTGCAACATAAAACTCTTAACCAGGTATTTTACTATAATAAAAAAAAAACCAATTTGTTCCGTCATTCATAAAACTGCAATAAAAGTTTCTTGAAAAGTCAGTCAGTAAAACTTGACTGATCTGGTTGTGCACAACTGCTTTTAGTACCATTTATATTTAGAATATTGTGCACTTAACATAAATCATCTTTGGTTTGCTCGACTTCTGATTCTGTCAACTAGAGCTGGAAAACTATCGATAGTTGGCCCATTCGGTATTTTCGATAGTTTGAGTTCAAAATATCCAATGCTATCGGATAAATAAAAATTATTTCATAATACACACCATACAATTGTACTGAAAAATACAGGGTGGACCATTTCAGATTTGGAATTTGAATCGGTTATAAAAAAAAAACTAATTAATATTTTTGGAAAACTCCTGTTTTATTACAAAGCTTGGACTTTGTTATTTAAGAATAAATAACGATTTCGTTCATAAGAATGCCACGACTGACCTTACAGTACGCCATTCGGTCAACCCAATTTTCAAGTACTTTTTCTATTGTTCTGGGTAGAATTGCCTGAATGGCAACTTCGATTTCATATTTCAAAGTTTCAATCGTCTCTGGATGGTAAGCGTAACACTTGTCCTTTACTGCTCCCCACAAAAAAAGCTCCAACGGACTTAAATCGCAGCTCCGAGGCGACCAATTGACTTCAGAATTTCGGCTGATTATTCCATTTTCGAAAACGATGCCCAAAAGTTCGATTGTTACGTGCCGGATGGTCATGAGCCTTCAGTTCTTGGGCCAATTGAATTTGTAAGCCTTCATCTTCGGGATCTTTATGCAAAATTCTCATCGAAGAAGTGCTGGAAATGTTCAATTCCTGAGAACGATGGCGAGTTGACGTTGATGGATGTTCACGCACATTTTCGGCTACTAAAGTAATGTTTTCGGCTGTGCGCACTGTACGAGAACGGAAACGGGTTGTTTGGTCCATTAACGATCCAGTTCCAGGAGCTCGCTTCAATAATTGATCCACAAATTGAGGTGAAGGCCAATCTTTTTTTTGAAAGTTTTTTTTTTATTTTTTCTTAGAGTTTGGGTTGAAGACTCTCCACTTTGGAAGTAAGTTCTCAATATTTACCAATTTTGTTCAAGCGCATAGCGTCCCATTTCGTAAACGTCAAACTTTTAACTAAATTTCGAACACAAATTGAATGACATTTGGACTGCCACTCTTGAAATAAAGCGTAGTTCAAATTCCAAACGCTAGATGGACCACCCTGTATTTATATGTATGGAATTTACTGAACGTATTTATGCCTCTTGTTTGATATTCAGATTTTGAGTTCCCTGAAGAGTACCACGCTCCTCTTCTAATACCTGTTTCAATGCTACGAAACTTGTATTTCCGAAAGTATGTCATACAAAAATGTAGTTATATGGCCAATGCCACGCCCCTTTGTTCAATGTTTACCCTCTATTGCCAGTCGAAGCGTGCGTCTGAGCAAAGATTTCGTAACGAATATCATTCATGTGCGACTTATGTGCCGAAATTCTCAGCAAATTTTTATTACAAAAACAGTGCAACGCCCCTTTTTCGACGCTCATAAGATTTCACAAGAGGAACAACCAATTCATGGAACGACGTTGTACTAATGTACTCAATGCTGCTCGACTTATAAATCCGACGTTATTCAATATGATGGGTTTGAGTTGTATGGGCACTGCCAAACCCTCTTAATAATATCCGGAAACCCCGACCTGGACATATCATCCATTCTGTCTGAATTTCGAATCTATTTCAGATACTCGTGCGCACATATTTGAATATATAGGGCAGCACTGCCAGGCTAGATTATTCTGAAGACATTGTCGTCACACAAAACAAGAACCGATAGTATCGATTGCGCCAAAAAACCATCGATAGTTACGTCAAAATGTACAGCCCACTAGATTTTAGTGCAAATGAATATAGTTTTAGATTAGCCTTAATTTTTAATTATTTATTTTTTTTAACTAATTATTTAAGAGTCATTTGTTTCACATAGTCTAAAAGTAATTTAACTATAAACTGAATATATAAATAGAAAAAAATAAATAAATAAAATGAAACCATCGATACTATCGGTGGTATTATCGATTGTTGCACAGCTCTAATGTGAACAGTTGATGCTCATATTTTAACTTTAGCCTCCACAAAACGTTTAGGAAGGATTTGTTTGCCTCTTTTAATCCCTTAACACATCTTTCCCAATGGCCGATTTTCTGCCACATCTACCTTTTTTCTCAACGCTGACATTGTTTTTGATATTTGCTAATGTTCCATATCATCGATTTTCCAACTTTCAAGAATTCTTTCTATGCGCCATTCAGAGTTTCTTCGGTTTGCAGATATTTGTCAAAAATTAATTTCCTTTGTCAAAGCTCATTGCTCTCTATTGGCCACATTTTTGAAGCTTAACTACAACCCACATCCACCCACACAAGAAATTAAACTTTAACCGAGAACTGTTTCGGCAAAATTAGCTCATTGTACAACACAACAAAAAATTGTGTACTGTCAAGTGTTGCCACGTTTCAACTGAAGCAGTTCTCATATCACCCAATTATTGAGTTCAATTCTAGACAAGTAGTTATTAAACTAAATCGAATGAAGCTCGAGTGGATTTTGAATGGAGTCATTTTAAAATTTCATCTGCATTCACATTTCGATAGAGAATATTTTGTTCATCACATAAACGCCCCAAATGCTAACAAAATATTCGAATATGAAATAAGTTGAAGTGCCTTTAAATATTCCACACGAAAATTTCAACTCGACATTTGAGTGCTTTCAAGTGATTTCATTCATCCGATAATAAACGCACAAATATTTGCGTTTTTATTGAACGCGTAGGCTTATCGAGCAACCAACGAAAAAAATCCCATACAAATATTATGCACAATTTCAAGTAACAAACAACAACAATAAAATCACAATACTTATATAAACATAAAAACACAAATTTCACAGAAAAAAAAATGAAAATTTCACAAACACACACACACACACGCACACAAAAACAGAGAAAATGCGGCGCAGAAAATCGTAAAGGCAATTTTGATAAATAATTTTCGATTTCTATTTACAAAGTAATACAAACACACACACAAAATGCCTCAGATTTAACGCTCAGCCATTTTGTGTGTGTTTGTGTGTGTATTAGTAAACAAACATGTATTGGTGTTGCTTGTGTGCGCGCCAGAATATTCGACCGAAAATTCAACCAAAACACACCGCAAAAGCAACAAAAACAAACAGCAATCAAAATCAACAACAACAACAAGAACAACTATTATCCAGTTACAACAATACACATTGGACCCTTTTCAATTGCTAGCAAAATGCGGCCGTAAACATGACCAGTTCTATGTGTTTGTTCCAAGCCATTCGAATGAATGTGCGTGAAAGTGTTAGTTTGTGTGTGTTTGTGTAATTTTACACATACACAGCCATACATAACGAAAATAAACTTTTATTACACCTAGAAAAATTGTTTGGTGTGCTAAAAAGGATTCAAGGATTAAACGCTCGAAGCCAATAATGAGCAGAAACTTGGTTTATTGTGTAAAATTGCAGTAGAAAAGGAGAGATAATGAGAAAGACGAAGAGGGAGAGATGACGAGACACTAAACAGGGATTGAGCATACACATAAAAGTGTCAAATATGCCAAAAAAGTTCACTATGAAAAATGAATAGCGGTTTTCACAATTCGCAAGAGCTGTTTGAAGTGTAAATGTTCTGTAAAACTAGAACAAACTTCATGCAAAGGTGATAGTTTTGAAACATGAAGTTTTCTTGGAACTGAGTTCGGGTTTTGTTTTTGCTAAAACCCGAACTCAGAATTGCATGAGCCGTGTTGAAAGTAAACAAAGATCAGCCATTTAGGCAATTTTCATTTTTTTTATGTATTTTTGCTAAACATGATGACTTGACATTGGACTTGATTCAGTGTTTTGCTAAGAAGGCTGGGAAGTTCAATGAGCTCGGAGTTATAAAGTTGCCCGCAAAAAAAATTTGCAAAGGTCATCAAATCAAATATAAAGATAATCATTGATTAAAATTCATTTGTTGTATGAAAAAAATTTATACTACAAATTCGAAATTAATTTCTTGCCAACCCAATAATTATCTAATCGTAATCTTCTCCATCTTCTCCATTATTTAATTATTATTTGAATTTTTTATTATTAAAAAATAGTTTTATATTTTTTTATTTTTTATATTTTATATTTTTCTATATTTTTATATATTTATAGTTAAAAAAATAATAATTTATTATAATTTAATTACTATTTGAATTTTTTTATTATTAAAACTGACCAAAATAGTAAAAATTTCATGTAATAGAATGGAATTTTTTTATTATTATAAAATAATAATTTATTATAATTTAATTATTATTTGAATTTCTGTTATTATTGAAAATGACCAAAAAAGTAAAAATTTCATATGTGACAATTATTTGATTTTTTTAATTATTAAAAAATAATAATTTATTATACTTAATTTATTATTTGAATTTTTTTTATTATTTCAAAATGACTAAAACAGTAAAAATTTCATATGTAAAAATTATTTGATTTTTTTAATTATTAAAAAATAAGAATTTATTATACTTTAATTATTATTTGACTTTTTTAATTATTAAAAAATGACCAAAACAGTAAAAATTTCATATCTAACTATTATTTGAATATTTTTATTTAAAAAATAATAATTTATTACAATTTAATTATTATTTGATTTTTTTATTTAAAAAAAATGACCAAAACAGTAAAAATGTCATATTTAATCCACATGTTCCATTGCACCAAAAAGGGTTATTATCAGTGCAATTTGCCTTAAATTGTGAATACCGCTAATGCAAAACAAAAAACATCACCAACTGATACCAAAAATAACACAACTTTGACATCGGTGCCCACCCAAAGCTGCTCTCACACGCCAATCTCTCTCACCCTGTTCGCATCTCTTTGACCTATCAGCGACGTTCGCACCGAGTGGTGAACCAAAATTACGGTAAATATTTATTTGAAGGTAATAAATTTTGCGATACCCTCGGCGAATGCTTTTCGCCATATTTCCCCGTTCCCCGACTGCCTCTGGCTGCACACAGTTCTCGCTGTTCTCTCTTTGGTGTTTTACTTCCTCGACGTTTCCTTTACGTTGGCGTCGCCATTACGGTTTGAGTTGTTATTTTTACTGTTGTTTTTGTTGTTGTTGTCGTTTTTATTATTGTTGGCATTTGTGCTGCATGAAGCTGCGAAGGGATAACAGCAAAGCGCAGCAATTGAAGGTGTTTTATTCAACACCTTTCAGCGTGTGCGATTGTGTGTGCGTTTGTGTGTGTATGTTTGCGTCTTAACCTCACTTTACACTTTTGCACGTTCAGCTGTTTGCTTTGGCCCGATGGAATCGTTACGCTGCTTACAGTCAGCCATATTTATTATTAATGTGGTGACTACAGCAGCAGTAAAATCAACAATGCCAACAACAACAACGTTTCTAGTATATATACATACATATTTACTGTGTATATAAATATATGAGTACACATGTATATGTATGTAAAGTTGGCAATACAAGTGGCAGTTAGGTGAATGGGTTGGTGGTTGGGTTGATTGGTCGGTCGGTCGGTGTGTTTGTGCCGTTCGAGCATAATCTTACCTGGCATGCGTTAACGGTATTATTGTCGGTGGATTTGGTGGCTGCTGCGGCACGATAAGCCCTCGTCTGGGTGGGCCACGCTGTGGCAGTGAAATATCTCCGGCGGATCTTAATGAAATTACGCCCGTACTCTCGCGATTCGATGTGAACCGCACTCGGCCGCCCTGCAAATAAAAGCAAAGAAGAAAAATGTTCAAAAATTATGAACAAGACAACCAAATACAAAAAATATTAACAAAGTTTATAAAAGTTGCAAGACGCAAAGAATTTTACGCATAGAAATATTATTGTGATGGGAAAACGAAAGCGAAACGTTCGCCTTCCGGTTAACCTCTTTCCAGCCGCACGTCTTGGGAATTCTCTATGTGTGCGTGTAGGGAAATTTGTTCTTGTTGAAAGTTCGCATTACGGAAACATACGTGGCATGTCTTCATGTCTGCATGAAATTGCAATGTGTTTTGGCGTATTGTTTGGACAGTTAAAGAGTTGCGGCGAAATATGTATAATATTTATTGGTTGAGGGAATTTTTGAAACATTTTATTTACAAAATGCTTTGTGTTGTTTAAATTGATTCTGTGTTGTTAAAAAGATTGTCAAAGCTGCGGAGTTTTAAATTCTAGCTCACATCTTTAGCGCTTCATTTGCGTGGCCTACTTTCAGGCGAAACTGTGGTTACAAACATCTATCAGTAATTACGACTTGAGTGTGACCTTTCAGAGCAATTTGATGAATCCAGATATCAGTTTTCTTCTTCTTCTTTTAATACTAAAACCAGTGAGGCCAAGCAGTAAGTAACTCAGATCTCTATCTTCTTACCAAAACTTGTATTTTGTACTAAAATATTTATAAAATACAATATTTCTTCGGGCGGTGATTCAGATCTCAGTTTTTTTCTTCTTCTTTTTATACAAAAACCAATATTTCGTTGAGCAGTGATTCAGACCTCAGTGTTCTTCTTCTTCTTTTTATACTAAAACCAATATTTCTTTGAACAGTGATTCAGATCTCAGTGTTCTTCTTCTTCTTTTTAAACTAAAACCAGTATTTCTTTGAGCAGTAATTCAGATTTCAGCTTTCTTCTTCTTCTTTTTATACTGAAACCAATATTTCTTTGAGCACTGATTCAGATCTCAGTTGTTTTCTTCTTCTTTTTATACTAAAACCAATATTTCTTTGAGCAGTGATTCAGATCTCAGCTTTCTTCTTCTTCTTTTAATACTAAAACCAATATTTCTTCGAGCACTCATTCAGATCTCAGTGTTCTTCTTCTTCTTCTTTTCATACTAAAACCAATATTTCTTTGGGCAGTGATTCAGATATCAGTGTTCTTCTTCTTCTTTTTATACTAAAACCAATATTTTCTTGGGTAGTCATTCAAATCTCAGTTTTCTTCACCTTCTTTTTATACTAAAACCAATATTTCTTTGAGCAGTGATTCAGATCTCAGTTTTTTCTACTTCTTTGTAAATCTTCTTAAAAAATTTGTATTTTGTACTAAAATCAACATTTCTTTCTTTTTTTATCTTAGTTTTACTTTTCAAATCAATTATTTGCACTTTTTATGAAGTATTTATAAAACAAACGCGAAAATTCGATTTCATCAAGTCTCACATTTGCCACTTTTGTTAGACAATTTGCCAATAAAATATTCAATAAATTCCAAGAATTTGTCACATTTTACGACAAAGTAACCGCCTTGTCACATTCCGCTTTCAGTTACTTGGGTTTCTTTTCTTTTCTTTTCGATTTGATTTTTTTTTGCAAGTTACTACAGTGATTTCGGTGAAAATTTATTTACCAAAGCTCGACCGCAAACTTTTTGCCGCTGCTGCGCTAACAAAATTTAACATCAAAGCAAACGCAAACGCAAACTGCAGCGGATTGATGCGCAGCGCAGAGTCGAAAACCACTCGCCGCCAAAAGCCAAAAGCCACAGCCACTGAAGCCCATAAATCAAAGGGAAAACAAATTCGCAGTTTAATCTGCAATCGTACTTTAGCATTTCCGCCGCACCCCCCGCCCACTCCACACACTGGCCTCATCCGATTGCGCTGCGTCGAACTCGGCGCCGAAAGACAGACAACTTGTACGAAATAATGGACAAAGGATGCAGTGCGGTGCGGTGCTGCCGGCCGGGCGTCAGCAGCTTCTCAAAACGTTCACCATTTCGCCAGAGCGCAAGTGGTAGTTGGGGGCGAAAACAGCAAAAACTTGAGTCAGTTCAACAAGAATTATGCATTTCAGCGATGTCAATAAACATAAAGTGAATTTCAATAAAAATCGACAAAACTGTGGGGCGAGCAAATAAAACTAATGCCACAGTGGAATAAATCGAAGAAGAAAAGAACGGAATGCTGGAGCAAAGCAGAAAGGGCCAAACATAAATGCCAATGGAAACACAGACAAGCGAAATCAATGCACACCACGAAAATATATTCAGCGTATAATTCAATAAAACGATTGCTGGGTGAAAAGCATCCAACAACAACAACAACAAAACGCAGTGGAAAAGGCAAGAACCAAAATGCAGGCAGTACGTCAAGAAGCAGCAGCGACGCGACAGCAGGAAGCAACAAACTTCAATAAAAGGATACGCAACCGAGAAATCAGGCAGCGGAGCATAGCGTGGCGCATGGCGCGTCGAGCGTGGAGCTTCAATGAACTCGAACTAAAACCGCAGAGGCACTCGGAGCGGCCGCTTAGGGCGAGCCGCAGCCAAAGAAGCGGCCAGTGCGGCGCTGCTGGTGCGTTGGCAGTCAAGCGAAACCAAATCAAACAAAAAATAATAATAAGTGAGCATGTTTTTGAGCCGGTCTTGGGCGACTTTTTTCTACGCTACACTATAGCTATGCATTTTTTCTGCTCGTTTTTATTGGGTTCCTACAAAATGAGGAATTTTTGAGGTTTAAATAAATATTTGTATATTTCGTAAAAAAATTGCATATGGCAACCCTATTCAAAAGTGCCTATTTTGTGATTAGTATTTAGTTCCAGCTTGAATTAAAATTGAACAAATTCATTGTTCGAATTTACTAAATTCATATCTTTCTGATATCTGAAAACAGTCATAGAAGTACAGCCGGACCGACAAATAGATGAAGAGGCACAGACAGATGGATAGAAACATGGATATATAGAAAAAAGTTTGAAAAGGCGAGCAAGCCGAAAAGATGGGTGCGTGGATAGACGGAAAGAAGCATAAACGAACGGATAGACAGAGTAACGGACGGAAAGACGAAGAGACAGTGACGAAGGCGAGCTGGATAGTGGAACTCAGTGGTGTGTATAGGGGGTGGGGGAGGAGATGTAAATTTTGGTTTTGAATGGAATTGTACTTAAAAAATTTACCCAACGCCCCTAAAGTGATATCCCGCGTGCATCACTGGCGGAACTGACAACTCAATCCATGTTTAGTTCAGAACGAACATATAAAACTGGACGAAAGGGTACCCGGTGAACTGAAGAGGTGAAATGAAGGGTGAAATGAAGAGATGAATACACTGACAAACAAGCTGATAGTGGGACGGACAACTACTTCTAGATGCACGGAGAGTTCAGAGTGAAGGGATTAACAGAGATGGACGTGGACAGCCAGATGTAAAGGCGGACTATCTGACAGATAAACGCACAACTGAATGATTGGAATATGAAATGAATGGACGCACGGGGAGATGGACGAACAATTTTAAGATGAACTGATTGATAGATAAGCGAATAGTGAGAACAGACGATTTCGTGGATAGACGGACATAAAGATGAGCGGTATAATGGATAGAGAAACGGATTGACAATCGAGCTGATAGTGAAATAGAGAACCGAATGCACGAACAGCCCAAAATGAACGGATGGAGCTGGACGAATGGACAGCCTAGAGTAGGGCGGACTGGCAGGCAGACAGACGTATAGACAGACGGATAACTTAACGAATGGAAAACTCGGTGGATGAAAGGACGAACAGATAGATGAAAAATAAGTAGACAAACTGATTGACAGACGAATTCATAGTGGAGCGAACGGACGTAGAGGCAGAAGGAATAATAAAGAAATGAATTGACTGCCAGACGTGTTGATAGTGGAACGGACAACCGATTGGATAGACGAATGTAGAGACTGGAGAGATAATGAATAATGTACACTTGAATGAACAGCCAGTTCAGAACGTACAGATACATATGGGCGGATAGGCAGCCAGGTGAAGTGACAGACAAATAGACGGAATGGTAAATTGATGATTGAACAGCTCAGTGGAAAGACAGACGTAAAAATGGGCAAAATATGCCCTGAAGAACTGGCAGACAAACAGATAATTTAACGGATGGAAGTCTCGGTGAATGAAAAGACGAACAGAAAGACGGAAAATGGGAAGAAGAATTAACTGAAAGAAGAACTAATAATGGAACGTACGGACATATAAAATGTTGGAATAATAGAGAGACGAACTGACTGGCAGACAGATAATTTAAGGGATGGAAATCTTGGAGGATAAAAAGACGAACAGGGAGACGAAACCTGGGAACACAAATCGATTGAAAGACGAACTAATAACGGAACGTACGGACGTAGAAACCGTCGGAATAATAGACCGTCGGAATAGATAGTGGGGCAGACAACCGGATGGACGAAAGAAAGTAAAAACAGGTGGATTAATGAGCAGACAACTTAATGCATAGCCAGTCCAGAACGAGCAGATACACGTAGACTGATGAACAGTTAGGCGTAGTAGCACACATAAAGACAAATGGATAATTTCTTGGTTCAATAGCTTATTGGATGGACGGACGTACAGATGGATGAAAAACGGGCAGACGAATTGACTAACAGATGAATATTTTGAAGGATCGAGAAATTGTTGGATGGACGACTTGTTGGAGGACGACAAATAGAAAGACAAACTAATTAAAAGACGAATAAATTGTGGGGCGGATGGATGTTTCGCTATAAGTGGATAATAGGGAGACGAATTTATTGACGGGTGAGCTAATTGGAAGAGAAGGGAGCACACAACCAATTAAACAAACGAATATAGAGATGAGTGGAAAAATGGAGAGAAAAACAGATTTATAGATGAGTTCGGATATTGGGGTGAAATACCAAATGGGAAGAATGAAATGGAAAGGTAGAAGCGAGACATTCTAAAAGTTGAACGAACTGATGCACTGGAGGAAAATAAGACAAAAAGAACGATGAACACAGAGACAGATATCGTGTGAGCCAAGTGCTCAAATCTGCCCTTTGACATAATACTTAACAGTAGTGTACGGAGGGGATTCCAGTATTTGACAAGAGAAGGTTTAGTGTACTAAAGTCACACACTGATGAGGTGAGGCTTCAGATGTTTCCTCCTTGTTAAAAAAGAGCCAGATATACCAGAAGGACATAGGGACAGACAAAACGGTTTAACATATAGAAAGTCGGATTAGATTAGATTGTAAGAGGGCATATTGTGTATTCCGACGATTGTTAATCTATTTTACCCCATTTTGCCTGTTAAAAAATGTTTACTATGCCGAAAGGTCTAATGAGACTTGGGAGTTTGCATGATTGGCGTTTCTGATCATTTGTTTGTGCGAGCCCAAGTATTCATTTCAGCTTTGGTATACAAAATCACGGTGAAGGATTATGTGTTCCGGTGTTTCCTTCTCTCTTTCACTGAACCGACAGGTCGCGCCTTGCTTTAGTTTAAGATTGAAAGTCGAATACGTGTAGAAACCAACAAACTAAACAAGTGAGTCTTCTGGTTATTCTGATATATGAACATAACTTGCATGCCGATTATATTTTCCAACCTATATTCAGGAGGCTCTCACTTTCCTCTAAAGGGGCGGACACCAAAACAAATATATTTGGTTTTCTCATATTTTGGTGTTGGCTTTGACAGAGAGTTGAATCGCTTAGAAACAAGTGTTCCTTAAAACTTTCATTGCAACACCTAAAGTAAACTAAACTGAATGCAATAATGATGATCGAAAATATTTATATATAAATACTGTGTCATAATATTTAGTCATAACAAAATCCTTTGACAAATCGAATGTAACCACACAAATCGGTGTAGGGTATACCCGACCACAACAACAACAAAACCAACAAAAAAATGCGCAAGAAAATGCAAACCCGAATGCTACGCATAAATTCGAAAGATATTTAAGCTATTTGCAAACTGCTTAAAGGATACGCAAAGTGGAAGAAGAGATCAACCACAAAAAAAAAGAGCAACAACAATAACATGAAATGAACGATGCTAAGGAGTTTTGACTGCTGCATAGAAATTTATACAAATAAGTGTGCAGAAGAAGACTGCGTGTGGCTGCGCATCGACAGAGTGGGCGTTGATTTGTGGCATCGGGCGATGGATTTTACTCGTTGGCTCACGCATTATGATTCGAAAAAAAAACTAGTTTGATTATAGCTGATTGGTTGGCTGGTCGGTTGGCAGTTTGCAAGTTTGCATTCATGCAGACAACGAAGACAAATAAAAATTATTTTATTAGTGGCGGAAGTAAAGAGTTGTTTCCGATTTTGAAGATTATGGGCCAATCATTATGATACATAATAATGATGATGATGTTTTAGCAGAGCACAGATACACAGAAGACATTTTAAAGACTTTAGAGATGAGGATGACTTTCGAGTTTTTTTTATGACAGGAAAGCGAAGGAAAAATTATTTAAAGAGAAAATTTGAGATCTGTTCTTATAGAAAAAGGGAAAATAGTCAATTTGGTTTTAACAAAAACAAAATGTTTTGGAGCAGATTGTGTAGTAAATATTTTGTGTTGGCTTCTTGAATCACTCTTGGGAATAGTTTGAATGTATATTTGTCTGATCTGTTTATATCTGATTTTGAATCTGTGTATCTGCATGTATTTCTCTCTCTCTCTCGCTCAGAGTTGCATAAACCATGTCAATATAAATAAATAAGAATCAGCTGATATTGCATAACTCTTAAGGACTCAGTGACTAAGCAATTAGTTCTTTAATCTTTTCAAGTCTGATACCACATCATCAGAAAGATTGTTTTGTATCATTATTTATGTTGTAATGGTTTGCTACTATTTTGGGATCGTTAACCATATAACGAATACTGCAAACAGTTGTAGGATTTTGTATTTTAAAAACCAAGTCTATATGTCAATGCAACTACTTACATCCTAAAATGTATATTTTGCAGCAAAATTGCAGACAAAATTTTTGTTACATGAGTATTTTTTCCTACCTGAATTGTTGCCGCAGGTCCACAATTAATGCCCGACATCAGAAAATCATCCGGATCGCTTTCGTATGGCGGCTCATCGTACCAGTGGCCCTGGTGATGCAGTCCACTGACCGCATAGTGGGGTCCACGTATTGCATCATCGTACATGTAAGTGTCATCTGAAATAAAATGAAGCATACATTTAGGCGATTAGTATAAAAAGTATCTCAGACAAGTTTTGTGACTGAACGAGTTTGTGGTCTTCTTGGTTTAAACAGTTTTTGGGACTAACTATTTCCAGATTCAAGTCTAAGAAATGTTAAATATTTGGCCGTTTCCGAAATTCACTTTTGAGAAATTGGCACTGAAGTCCTTGGGACATGTAACTCTAAGTCTGTGGTTTAGGTATTTCGGAGGTAATGTCCCAGCAGTGTTACTCACACACACATTTTGTGTGTTATATCCAAAACTTTAAGAAACTTGGGTACAGAATTATAAGGAAAAACTCTCAACTGACCGAAGAGAAATAAACGACTCTTTGCGACAAATAGGAAAGAGGTAGAACCACTTTAGAATTGATTCCAAAGTCCACAAACCAGAGGTAAATGTGTCTCGGCAGTATGGTACCTCGTAAGGGGGCACAATAGATCTACAGGTCGCAGTGCATCATCCTCATCAATAATAATAATGATACTTCGGTAAGAAGAGCTTCTGGACTCTAAGTTATTGAATGAGCGTAGGTTTGCAAAAGCAACACATCGGGTAACCCAGGTCCAGCGGGGACCTTCTAAAGACAATTGGAAACCTAACAGCAAAAGGCCACTGCAGACTGGTCGTGTCTCAGGACCTGAAATCTGTGAGGGCACATTTGTGCGTTTCTTAGAAATTGTTCTCTTCTGACTGAGCGATAATAGTCGCTAGCGGAGGTTTGTCCGTTGCGTGCTTTGCAAGGAGAGAAGCGTAATCTAAGGCACAAAGCACAAATAAAACGCTCCCTCTACACTTTATTATTCATTAATACAAACTTTTCAAGCTCATTAAAGTTAGAAACAGATACGTAATCAAACACCCAGAGAATTAAAAACAACTTTTGTATTGCTTTCATTGAAAAACTCATCAGAGTATCAAGTTGCGACTTGCTGCCGCAAATTTCCCTTCAAATCTTATTTCGATTTCAATTCCCTTCGGAGAGCCGCAACCTCGATTGTCATAAAAATTGATTGACACAAAGTGTAGCGGACACACTTTTAGGTGTTGAATTAAATTTGCTGCAAACACTGCTGCGATGAATGCTTAATTTGCTTGCATTTTGTAAGCACCAACAACAACAACAACAAAAAGCAAAACCATAAAGAAAGACATTTTGTGAATAATTTGCGGCAATGCTTTGGTACTGTCAGCATCTGTGGAACAGCACGTATGGCAGTTCGGAATGTTTATTTGTTTTTGCTTACTTAGGCGAACAGGCAGCAGCAGCGGTAGCGCTGAAAAGTATGCAACAACATGGCAGCTATGCGGCGCTATTTGTTTGCATTATTATTTTACGCGCTGCTGCACGGAAAATATTTCCTCATTGCCTCTGCCGAAGAGGAGAACAAGCGCAACGAGTCCGACGGCAGAAAGATGAGGTGTGTGTGTTGTCGTTGTTGTTGTTGTTGTCGGGACATGAAGCCGAAAAAATGTCGTTGCACTGAAAATATTTGCAAAGTGCGCGCTCATGTGTGGCGTGCGCATGTGTGACAACAACAAAAAAACTACAAAAACAAATACAAAAAACATTAAAGCAACAAACGTGCAGAAAAACGGCACGAAAAACAAAATGGAACACAGCTCAAACGGACATAGACATTTTATGCTCACTTATGCACACGAATTGGTGCACAGCGTCGAGCGTCGAGTGCGGTGCGGTGCAGAGTGCTGACGAAAGGCCTCGGCAGCTGCAAATGTGTTGCGTCGCTTTTTTTTTTGGTTGAGCTAAGCGTTTAGTTATCTATTTGCTTGCTTTGAATAATTTAAGAGTGTTTTTACGATGACTATTTGGGCGCGGAGTGATTGCTTGGGTCGGTTAGCTGATGAGTTGCAGCTTTGAATGGAATTTACTTGGCGCCTGGCTGAAGTATTGTGTTACCCGAACAGGCTTGGGTTCAATTGTGGTATCAGAAAAGACTTGGGAAATACCGAATAGTTTTTGGCAATGATTGGGTTGGGTTGACACAAGCTGCGTTATGCGCAATGGCTAAGAATGATTGAGTGAAAGTAAAATTATTATTATTGATTTTTATGATTATGACTGAATTTGTATTTAATTGCAATGGAATTATGATTCGATTGCCGATTTTGTGCAATTTTATACCAATAGGTCGCTTTTTCTGAGGCTTTATTAATCAAAGGGCTAATGCTTTAATGCTCCAGCAACATTTGAAGCACTCATAAACAACACTAGAGCTATTATTGGCGAAACACGGTTCGTAATTGCGGGGGAAACAAAAGAATGACAGTTTTTAAGAAGAGTCTAGGATGTCAATTGACAGATTCTGTGTTCTATCACTAATTCTGGTCTATGTTCTTTGGATACAATTATAAATATAATCACTCTTTATGAAAATATTGCCACATTCTATGGGTTGAAGATGGCTCAATGGCTTCTAGACTTAATTTAAAAAGTTTATATTACTCATACGCCCCCATTGACATAAAGAATGTTGGAAAGTTTTTGTTAGATTCATGTTTAACTCGCTTATTTGACATTAAGAGTTCTTATGGAAAGATTCAATATTAATTAATTTATTATTCAATTCAATATTATTAAGGCTCCCCGGCCTTTGCGGCTTTTATAGAGAGATTCAATAAACAAATGTATATCACTCATACGCCCCATTAATGTCAAACTCACTTATTCGGCTTTCATGGCTCTAATGGAGAGATTCAATTAATACAATTAATATCACTCATACGCCCCCGTGGTTTGGTAAGGTTGCGGTGGCTGCCTCTGTATGAGACACACTTAGGCCTCTTAACGGGCCCGTTATGATACCACAGATTCCACCCGTTTGAAATGCGTATGCAACACTGTTTTTTCCAACATGTGATACAACACACATTTCAAACGGATGGGGAAAGGGAGGGGAGGGGACCTACAGTTTAACGTTCACACTTGGAGGTTTTGCTATTGCCTGCCAAGAGCGTACTTGGGCGATTCTTGTAATTCTCATTCCCTTTATGTGGATAGCGATAGAAGTAGATGAGTGTTTTTTCCAGCCCAAGCCAGGAATCGAACCCGGGGCGCTCGGTATGAGAAGCCGGCGCGCTACCCGCTGAGCTATCGAGGCCGGTGATACGGCCCCGTGACTTTGAAAACAATTTTAAGTGTCTCTTATGGAAGTATTCAATCTAAATAAACATATAACTCATAACCCCAAAGACATAAAACCTTTTGCTTAGTGTTTGTTAGATTTTTTGTTTAACTCACCTATTCGTCAGCTCTTAGAAAGATTCAATATAAAAAGTTCGTATCACTCATACGCCCCAATTGACATGAAGCCAGTTTCTTGCTGTTTATTATGTTGACCTATTCACCTATTCGGCCATTACGGCCGTTATGGAAAGACTCAAAATAAACAATTCATGTCACTCATACGCCCCATTGTCTTTCTAAATATTCACTAGTGTCTGTTAGCTCCATGCTTTCCTCGTCTATTTGGTCTTCATGGCCCTTGTGAAGAGGTTCAATATAAAAGATGCATATCACTCATACGCCCCTATTGACATTAAAAAATATTTCTTAACGACTCTTATAGAAAGATTCAAAATAAAAGATTCGTATCACTCATACGCCCCAGTGGACATGAAACAAGTTTCTTCGATCTCTTATGGAAAGATTAGATTTGTATAAAAAGTTCGTATCACTCATACGCCCCAATTGACATGAAGCCAGATATGAATTACTTGTCAGATCGGCCTATTTGCCTATTAGGCCTTCACGGCTCTTAGGAAAGGACTCAATACAAATAATAGATGTTTCAATGCATTTTCACCAAAAGTCCCTTATATAAATTTAGCTCTCACGGTCTCCAGGATATTCAAGGATACAAATTTATTTGATATCCTTCATATCCTTTTTCATAAAATTTTTCCAAAAAGGATATTGTGTTATCGATTTCATATCATTAGCTTTTCTTTGACGTAAAAATTATTGCTTTCTGACATTTGAGTCAAGAGATATGATGTTTTAAAACTTGCGGGAAGGGGCATTAAGCCTCCATCTTTAAACTGCATTTAAAACAAACCCGAACATTCCGGGAAAAACCCGTTGGCACTTTTTCATCTACTGAGATCATCTATCGAATGAGATGGGTTTGACCTTGTCCCTTTTTTCAGTGTTGCACTGTGTAATTAATATAACTCATACGCCCCATTTTACTTTCTAAATATTTATTAGTGTCACTCATACGCTCCAATTAACATGAAACATGTTTCTTGGATCTCTTATGGAAAGATAAAATATGTATACAAAAATGGTATCACTCATACGCCCCAGTGGACGTGAAGCCAGTTTCTTAGTGCTTGTCAGATTGGCCTATTTGCCTATTCGGTCTTTACGGCTCTTAGGAAACGACTCAATACAAATAATTCATATTTATCACTCATACGCCTTGACTTTTTATATACTTATTAGTGTTTTTTGTATCGACCTATTCGCTTATTCGGCTACGACTTTACGATGTAACATAACAAGTTCATATCACTCATACATCCCAAGGACTTTCTTATTGTTTAGAGAGTTTGTTCAATTTCATTATATTATTTTCTCTATTTATTATTAAATTTATTTATTTATATTATTGAACTCACCTATTCGTCCTTCGCGGCTCATTTGCAGAAGTCCTTGCCGTATGTCGCGCAATATCTGAAAGTGCAAAAAATCACAAGAATATTTAAATATGTCTTTAAAATGAGCAAATAGCATTAAGCTTCAAGCTTCGACGCTTTATTGTTATTGCTATTGTTAACGTTATGAGCGACACCCACTCTAAATGATTTCATATTGAATGGATTTTTTAAATTCCCCTAATAGCCAACCAGCCAGTGGCATATCAGCTTTTATGAACTGCTGGACAGGTCAGCTGCAGCCAGAGTCAGGTACGCGCGCATTGCCCGGCAGCGGGAATCGTAGTTGCCTGAGCAAATTTACGTGACTGTTGTCGGCAAGCAGCGAGATTGGCAGCTGCACTGTGCAGTGCAGTGCAGTGCAATGGCAAAAGGAAATAACGCCAGCAAAAGGAGCGGAAGAAAAAGCTTGAAGAAAACTAAAATGGAAAATAAAAATGAGTAAAATAAAAAACAAAACATAAGCAAGCAGTCAGTCGAGCTGAAATTGCAGTACAAAATGCAGTCTTGAGTGAACTTTTAGTGCCAGCAGTTTGCTGATGTGTTTGTTGGCGATCAGCAGCAAAAACCAAAACAACAACAACGTCAGCAACTCTTCTAGTAGATGATGCAGCACTCGAAACACTCAAAGCACTTGCAACGCTCGGAACATGAGCGTAAAAAATTACGAAATTCCATTTGTAGCGGCATTGCAACGATTGTGCGCGACTGACTGTGTTCGTGTGTCTGTGTGTGTGTGTGTTGTATACTTTTCTCATTGCTAACTGCAGCCGTGCCAACAAGCATGCAACATAATGGCAAATGTGTGCTGAATTTTAATTTATTGCTGTTTTGTTGCTGCACGGCAACGAATGTGTTCGCACACGTTTGATGGCAACATGCAGTTACAATAACAACGGCAACAAAAACTCCAACAAAATGTACAACAATTTTATGAGTCAAGCAAAGAATTAGCTAAAAGCTTCCACTCGCTATGGTTGTTAAAATTACATTCAAATCTCACGTTGAGCTTCTAAGCTCTGCTGCAACGTTCTGTCTTTCTCGCTCGTGTTTAGATGCCGACGGCGGCCACAGCGTTCGGGGTATAAAATTAATAATTGATGAGGAAATTGACTTTTGTGTAGTAAATTTTAGTTCGCCACTTTTGCTAGCGCTGAATTTTGTGCAACTACTTGACTGCTATATGGTATGTGTGCACGTGCGTGCCCACACCCACACACATGCAAAGGACAATCACCTTTTGCATAATTACTGGACAAACAATGTAACAGTAAATTGCTGTCATTTGTGGGAGAATGAATATTGTATGCGCTATGCCGCCGAAGCGCGAACTGGTTGCAGGGAGAGAGCGACACGAGTGCGACGACAAGGTAGGCAAGAACAGACAGACAGACAGACAGACAGGTAGTAGAAGTAGACTTGGTGATGTCTGAAGTTAGAGGCGAGCTGTGCATACAATGGAAAGAAGGAAATCGGTTGACAAAGGAAACAATTTGCTTCTTGAAATATTAAATACAGAGAACTTTGATTAAAAATTTGGTTTACAACATATTTACAAAAAATTGGATTACTGAATATTTGTCTGTTTGTTTGGTTGGCTGTGTAGAAAGATTAAATGTTAAGCTTAGTTCAAGTCAGTTAGTTCAGTTAGTAGTATTTGATGACAAATAAATTTTAGCTATGAAATACGATTTCAGTTCATATTTGATGATGTGATCTATTCTGTTGTTTACATTTATGCTTCTAAATTTATATTTTGGGGGTTTAGGGGTTCAAACCCTCCTCCCCAAATGCAAAAATTGCTGTTACAGAATATAGTTTCAAAGCTTATAAAGCTCAAAAGTTGTATGCAACCTCTCCTCAAATGAAATCCGATTTGCGCCACTGGTCAGTTTCTTTATAGAAAATCACGCATGAACAGCGATTCTATATGAACATATCTACAAAATTTGGTTCGAAAGATAAGAATCAGTGTACAAGTTTTAGGCAAAACCAGAGGTAAGGAATCTTGCAAAATTTACTAGAGTTTTGCTTCCTAATTCATTCATATTTGTCTTAGTCACTAATCTTTTGACAAGGTATCATCAGATTATTTTAGTCTTAACTTAACATCGATTCGTCATTATTAGTACCTGAAGTTTAATAACTGACATATGTTGGAAAATTCAATGTTGCCTACACATTTCCAAAGGGTGAAGTTCACAATGGGCCAAATTGTGTTTCACATAGAGGTAGCCACCATCACTTAACCTAACTTAACACCTTTTTGAAGTATTTACTCAGGTTTGTCTTAATTGGTGTCTGGACTTAATAGAGTCTGGTGGACTTAATAGAGTCACAGACAGAAGTAGGCACGAAGTATGGTTGGATAGGTACCCTCTAGGTGCTCTTTTTTGATCCGTTCTCTGATAGCATTATAGAAGGTTTTAGACGGTAAGAGTCCGACAATCTAATGGATATGATTTAATGGGTATCTATGGATTTTTTTTGGAAACAAAATTTAGTACGCGATTCGAGCAACTGTTGGCTGCGTTCAATGCTGAACTACTGAGTCGATTTTTAATGATAAAAAATAAAAAATTGCATCCTTTTGCTCCTTGAACACATACCTATAATTTTTCGGTTGTTTTCTAATAACTTAAATCCATAACGCTGGTTCCACTTTACAGTGGTTTTCGAAAAATCAAAAAATCCTGTACAAAAAAGTTTCGATTCTTCAAACTGTCCAGAAATAAGCACTTTGGGCACTTATGACATGGGAGTTAAAGAATTCCCCCAATTTCCTCGATGGTTTCAAAAAAGACTGGACGAAAACTGCGAAGAAGTTGTGTTCACAACGTAATGAAAGATCGCAAAAAGAAGATACAAAATGTGGCCTTTGAACCTGTCATTTAATTATTTACATCTGTTTTTTTATTAATGTTATCCAAAAATATGAAAATTATTATTAATTAAATAATTAAATAAAAATTTCTTTTAGCTGTTCTCAACAACTTTTTGTGTTTTCATAATTTTCGATAAATTTTTTAAAAACAAAAAACATTTATTTCAAGAAATTTAAAGCATAATTTTTATAATTTTATTATTATAATTTTTCTAAAATTATGTATTTTACAATTATTAATAGAAACTAAAAAAATTTACAAAAAACCTTTAAGTCTGTCAATAAAATGAATGATCTGAAGGTTAGGTTAGGGAGGGAAGGTGGCCAAAATCCCCCATTGTGAATCCTTACGTATATTTCCCTGAAATCTCAATCTGATGCAAACCAATCTGACCTCTTAATGAAAAGCAGCGAGAACTTTTGGGGCGCTAGCCAGGTTTGTCAGAAATCTTGACCGCAGGGTACTGAGTTGGCGTTCCTGAAGAGCCGAACCGTGACACAGGAAGTATTCTACCGTTGCTACCTCTTTTTAATTTCCACAGCTTCTGCAGACATCACCAAACAAGCTGCGCCATTTGATGAGCAAAGATTAACCCTTTCGCTATTTTGTTGTCATATGGCACATTGTTACTTTGTGGACGTCTGAACCCTCGGTTGTTTTAAGAATACATTTTTTGTGAGTCTTTAGAATAGTTTAAAGTTTTAGAAAAAATACAAAATTAAAAAACTGAATATTAAAGTTAAAAGGAGAGAAGTATACACGTAAAAAGTTTTATGTTTATTTTTTGAATGTGGCTAATATAACCGCATAGAAGCCTTAAACATAAAATTTAAACTTTCTCCAGTAAAAACCTGTAGCGAAAGGGTTAAGGAGCGTAGTGTTCGGTGATGAGTTGCCGAAAGGAGGTTCGACTCAGGCACGACACAAATAGATGAACACAACTTGAAGTCTTTTTATGATCGGTGTCTAATTTCAATCAAAAGTTGATAGCTTCAATATCAGTAGCGCACACAGGATTTCATTTTGGGGGGGTGGAGGGGTTTCGCGTAAAACGTTTATCCATATTTTGTACCAGAAAGCCACTGCTCAACATTTTCGATGTGTTCCAAATTTAATGCAATTTAATAGGCTACTACGCTCTTGCGCTCCATGTGTGTGTGTGTGTGTGTGTAGGCAAATTTAAGTGCTTGCAACAACAATTACCAACAACAACAAAAAACCCACTAAACACACACAAACAATTTGTGAATGTGTGGCCGTGCCGAGTGTGACAGCCAGCATACACTAAAGGTACAATAGCAACAATAACAACAACAATAACTACTAAAGCCATTCATTCAAGCAGCAAGCGCCAACAACAGTAACAGCAACAATTACAATAACTCATACAATATGCATGTGTTGTTGTAGCCATTGTTGTCTCACACGGTGTGCACGGTGAATCTTAACTTTTCTCTACGCTCCTGCGGCATTTCATTTGTTCATTCGTTTCTCTACGTTTTCGTTTGAGAGACTGTAAAGCAATGTTGTCCTTGGTGCAAGATTTTTGCCTTCTAGAATGGAATATTTTATTCTCGACTTTACATTTAATTTTACTTTGGCACTTTTTCTTAATTTGTGCTCAAGAGAACACACACACACACACACACAGACACGCACAGACACACACATGCATGGAACACATTTATTTGCGGCGCTTGAGTAATGCGACCGAGAGTGGACTGTCATTAGGCACATTCTTGGCATAGCAACAACAATCTGTACGTAAAATTGTTGTAGTCATTGTTTTTGTTGTTGTTGTTGAAGGTGTCGTAAATAGTGTTTTATGCAAGTTGAATACCTGCGCTTGCTTGTTGGTTGTTTGGTTGGTTGGTTGGTTCGTTTGTGTTGCGTCCAAGTGGGTCGTGTATGTGTGTGAAGGTGTGGTGTGATTGTATGTGTGTGGGTCCAATGTACCAACAAGTGCCAGCAAGTGGTCTATAATTTATTTGCGTGCAGAGAAAGTGAAAATTTGTCATTTGTCTCTTGGTCAACTGAATTAATGTGCATTATTTATACAAAACTAAAACAACAACAACAAAAAAGTCATAAAACCAGCAAATAAAACACTAAATGACTCGTAGCACAATAAACTGAGCCGAAATTTACTATTTCCTAGTCGTGCACCGACGCAATACTTCACTTAAGTTTTCTTAATTCTTTAATGCGTTGGATTTTATGTTGTCGGAAAATGTGACAAAGTTCTGCTTAAAAGCTTTTGTTCAACAGTGACCCAGACACTAACTTGCATACTCGCATGTGTGTGCAAAAAAGTGCTCATATGTGTGCATGTGTGTGTGTGTGTAGACATGGGAAAATTTCCTTAAGTAAAGAATTTCAGTTTATGTTTTACGACTCTTATCTAATGGTTGAATCCCATAAAAGCAGCTTTGGATTTGTGTTTGCTTTTTGTTGAAAATTGCCAAAGCTTTGCATGAATTTTTCATTTAAAAGTCGTTTACATTGTAACCGACTAATTTGTATGCATTTAGTGTATCTTACTATGTGAATAAAACATTATTAAAAATTAAAGAAAAGCTTAGAAGGGGTAGTAGAAAATTTTATTTGTATTTTTGCATAAAACTGAAGACTTTATTTTGCATAGTTGGAATAATGCGATCAAATATGCAATGTTTTGTTTGATAACTTGTTGCCATTTTGAAGATGATTTCGCTATGTCTCTCTCATAGAAAATTTCAGTTCTATTGGCAAGAAATCGATTTTCAAAAGCTTATTTTAAGGCAAATTTTCGCCATAGCCAGGAACTAGACTAGCCTAGACTAGACAAGACTAGACTAGACTAGACTAGACTAGACTAGACTAGACTAGACTAGACTAGACTAGACTAGACTAGATAAGACTAGACTAGACTAGACTAGACTAGACTAGACTAGATAAGACTAGACTAGACTAGACTAGACTAGACTAGACTAGACTAGACTAGACTAGACTAGACTAGACTAGACTAGACTAGACTAGACTAGACTAGACTAGACTAGACTAGACTAGACTAGACTAGACTAGACTAGACTAGACTAGACTAGACTAGACTAGACTAGACTAGACTAGACTAGACTAGACTAGACTAGACTAGACTAGACTAGACTGACTGAGACTTGACTGAGACTTGACTGAGACTTGACTGAGACTAAACTGAGACTTGACTGAGACTTGACTGAGACTTGACTGAGACTTGACTGAGACTAAAGTGAGACTAAACTGAGACTTGACTGAGACTAAAGTGAGACTAAACTTAGACCTAAGTGAGACTAAACTGAGACTAAATTGAGACTAAACTGAGACTTGACTGAGACTAAAGTGAGACTAAACTTAGACCTAAGTGAGACTAAACTGAGACTTAACTAAAATTAGACTAAGACTTGACCCAAAGTGTTGTCGATAATTGAAAAAAAAATGTTTGTTTTCTGAAAGGAAATGCTTTAGAAACTGTTGGTGATTAGTTGGCTTAATGTCCCCAGTTCCTGTCATAACTCACAAAACGCTTTTCATAAATTTTGTTAGTTAAGATTAATGAATTTTAAAGTATATTTAAAGATTTCTGAATTATTCACACAAGTGTTGCGTTTGAATAGAACAATTTCATTGATTTCTTCTTCTCTTACAACAACAGATTATTATTGCTGATTCAACTATTAAGTTGAGTTGAATTCACTTGATTTCTGTGAAAACAAAAAATTGCTGTCAATCAAACACCATAAAAACATGAGTCCTGGTTTTGCCCGAATTGAATTGAACGAATCATATAAATCCACTCACCTCTTCATGTTCTCGTTGAAATTTCTCCTTCTTGCGCATTGCTTCTTGTACTTTTAACTGCAAATAAGTGAAAAAAAACAGTCATTTTAAATTTTAATAACTTTGGATTTATTCAAATTCGCATTTAAATTCCTGAGCAACTTTCAATTTGTTTCTAACAAACAACCAAAAAATACCCAAATAAAGTAAACAAATTTATGTGCATACAATTTAAATGCGAGTAAATGATATTGCAAGTGTAAAAAACAACAACAACAACACCAGCCACTACATATGCCCGGCATATGTAAAACACTTGGCAAAGTACTTTCGCGCACAAAAGCGCTTCAAACAAATATACAACAACAAAACAAAGTGGGGGAAACTTCAAAATTTCGCAAAATGTGTTGAAAAAGTTTTGTTTTTTGTGTTTTGTAAACATTTGCTGCCAACAGTTGACTGGTCGCCATTTGGTGCGGCTGCAATGTGCTTAAGCGGCGAAATGGAGGCAATGCAGGATGCCTAAGTAGCGCCATTGCATGCATGAATTGACGGCGCAAACGTCGGCTATGGCAGCGAACTGCGGCCGAGACAGAGAGCAGTTCATGAACCACGGGGCCCAGTGAGCCGCAAGACAGCGCGAAAGTCTTGAAGAAACACGGCTGCGGCGATCGGTGCGCCCGGTGCGCACTGTCACTTGGCAATTTGAATTTCAAGGCACACGGCGAGGCGATAGGGCGACCAAGCGAAAAAAAGTTTGTTTGGAAATTTGCTTACAGTACATCAGCAACAACAACAATAACAAGAACAAAACGCAACCAAACACAACACATGTGTGCACAGCAGCCGGAGATAGCAACTAAGCGAGCAGCAGCACCGTTGTCGCCCCCTGTGGAACCGACCGTTGTGAGGGACTGTGAGAGGAAACATGGCGACAAGATGCCAGCGGCAAAATGTTGCAAACAACACATGCACACACACACCAACTTTTCGGTGTTCAAGCAGCGGCTGGTGCAGGTGTACGCCAGTTCGAGGTCTACTTTTAGGGGCACACACACTAAAATTATGCGAGAATCGGCTTTGAGGATGCGCGCTGCTGCCACTTGCTCGGAGTGCCAACGGTTGATGACGAGGGGGGCGGGTGGGCTGAAATAATATGCATAATGTATGCAATGCCAACAGAGACAGCGACAGCCGTCGAGACTTGTACGCACGCAGCACAACAACAACAACAAGGACACAACTTGAACACATTGCCGACTGCCGGCAGCTGGCGACAAAGGTGTATGTATCGGCAGCCGGCAGCGTTTGCTCAGCATCGTCTGAGGTGCAATATAGATGGCGCTGTCATTAATAATGAATGTCGACGGCAATGAACTCTCTTACATGTTGCTTGCAATTTGTTGTTGATTTTTGTTTTGTAATTTTTATTTTGTTTTTACTTTGTATGGTTTAGCATTTTAATTTTTTGTCTTTACTGTTGTTCTAATAACAGCGACGAGTATTGTTGTTGCTTTGGTGTTGTTGTTGCTATTGTCGCATCACATGGCGAGATGTTGTTGTAGTAGTGTGTGTATTGTGTTTGTGGAAATATTCAACAACAATAACGACAACAACGAAATGCCTTGTAGCTCCAAGCAAGGACAGTGGCAACAGTGTTGTTGTTGTTGTTACCACTGTGTCCCTAAAAGCAGACAACACTGTTGCCACTGTCATTGCCGCAGTTTGCATTGTTACTGTTGCTGGCAAAGAGAACAACAAAAAAAACAAAGAAAAAAGAAAAAACATATAATCGACAAAAAAAAACATTCATAGCAACAACAACAACTCCACTGCGTATTAAAAACTTTTACAATTCCAATTGCGGCAACGCCATGTGGGTGTTGCGCCTGCACTTGTTGTTAGTGCTTCGATTGTTGTTGTCGTTGTTGTTTTAGTAGTTGTTGGCATTGTTAGTTTGGTTGGTGCAATGTTCAACATGCTTGTGTGTGTCTGTGTGTGTGTGTGTGGCTGCATAAATATTTATAAAACATTTGTTGTTATTTTTAAACGCGTTTAGTGTAGTTGTTGTTGTCGTTCGAGACACGCATACGCCATGTTGTGCAGATTTTTTGAATATTGTAGATTGTGGTTTGTTGCTGGTCGGTTCGTTGGCTTGTGGCATGTTTGGGTTTTTTTATTTTATTTTATTTTTTTGCAATACAATGGCGGCATTCACAACCTGTGACAAATACAATGCCAGCTGTACTAAACATATGGTTATAAATTAAAACAGTGAGTGATGTTTCCAACAATTTGAACGTGGCTTCAAAATCAGTTAGTTCTTGTTAACTTTTGACAAGTTTCATGCAACCTTCGAATTTGCTAGAAGAACACGCAAAACTGAATTGTATGCCAAGTAACAAATAGGAATTGAAATCACCCAAATATCCGTTTGTTACAAAAATCGTGGGTTGTTTGAAAAGGTATTCTGCTCAAAAGTTGTATATGAATTCGCCTCAAAATGAAATAATTTGTTAAAAACCCACAAACTTATTTATTTGCCAGCAATCGTGAACGTTACTATCAATAAATTTTTTTTGCATTTGTGGTTTTTCAACATTCCGATTAAAACCAATGCTGGCTGCAGCTGCTGAAGGGCAACAAAAGCAACACGAGGCGCAATAAATAGAATTTCAAGATGCATTTTTGATAAGCGTTCACTTTGGTTTATTTGAATGTAGGAAAGAGTTGTTGTCATAGTAAGAAAAAAGAAATAATATTGCATGCATTTTTCATGGAGTTCATTGCACTACAAGTTGACAGATGCAAAAACAGATTTCAATACAAAATCCATACTTGGCATGTTGCAAAGAAACTGTTCAGCTTTTATCTCCCTACGATTGAAAGCAGTGACCCGTAAGGACACTGATCATGGTTCTGACCTGGGCTCTGTTTAATGAGAGAAGTTCTTTAGAACGTCGAAGATTTAAGGTTGGCCAAAGTTTGTGTCGCAAGGAGGCTTGTGTTGCCTTCAACTCATCTTAAATTCGTATCGCATATGGAGCTCGGATGGGTAGCTTAGATGCTAAAAGAGGGACACCGAGCGTGGTCAACTCTTGGCCTAACTGCTCAGTAGTACCCTGTCTCGCGAGCTCGTCCGTTCTACAGTTCCCTGGAATATCCCTATGACCTGGAACCCAGCATAGGCGAATATGAAGCTGCTTGACAGTCTCGTTAAGAGATTTGCTGCAGCTGAGAACAGTCTTTGATGTTATTTTGACCGCATCCAGAGTTCTAAGAGCTGATTGGCTGTCCGATAGCATCAGGATACCAGTAACCGATATCCTGCTTACCCTAAGCCAATCGGATGCTGCGCAGATTGCTGTGACCTCAGCCTGTAAGACACTAAAGTAATCTGGCAGCCGGAGCTTAAAGTTAAGGTTTAATCCTTCTGAGTAGATACCACAGCCCACCTGACCAAGCAGTTTCGATCCATCCGTATAAATATGGGCATTACCGCTGGCAGGGGGCACACCCAGCTCCCATTCGGCTCTAGATGGGATAACAACAGGCTGGGTGTCATGTAGTCAACATCCTGAGATATGCCTTTTGAAATAATTTAGAATAGAAGAATGCCCGTAACGCCTAACTCTCCATTGCGCGGAAGTGGGCATCCTGATGGCAGCATTGGCAGCTAATTGCTTCCCCAGGATATCCAATGGGATTAGGTGAAGCACAACGTCCAAAGCATTAGTGGGAGTAGTCCGCAGGGCCCCACTTATACATAACTCTGCGGACCTTTGAATTTTGGTAAGTATTTGGGAGTGAGATCTTTTGGCGAATGAAGGCCACCAGACTACTTTCCCATATAACAAAAGAGGCCAAACAACGGCGGCATACAGCCAGTGTACGATATGTGGTCTTTCACCCCATACATTGCCTATCTTCCTTTTACATGTATAAAGGGCAATACTGGCTTTCTTGGCTCTCTCCAGGACGTTGGGTTTCCAGTTAAGTTTCCTGTCTAACACAAGTCCCAGATATTTAGCAATATCCGTCAAATTCAGACCGATCCGGATAGACATGTGATAGACATTTGCTTTGAACATATTCATAGCTTTTGGTATCAGTTTGACTTTAATTCGTCAGTTGTCTAGCATCATTTGGCGAACTTGAACAATGTCAGTGGTTGGATATCGCGAAACATAAAAACTTAATTTGAATTAAACAAAAATGAATTTAATCTTAACACAAACATACAAACGAATTGATTATGCAAACATTTAAAATTAAAATTGAATACAAAACAGCTTAGCACACTTACCCTATGGATTGTCTCTTCAAAACTTTGGTGTTGTCCTCCATTCATTGTCTGGAAGTGTCTCAGTCGTTCATTTGCTGCCTGAAAGAAAACAATCTATTATTAAATAAATATTTGGTAATTTTTATGGGTTTAGGTTAAGTTGGAGTGGCTGCCTTTTCATGGAAGCTCACGTTAATACAGACAATTGGTTCGTTGTAAATGACACTGAAACCACTTTTCCCTATAACGTTGACTTGAGTACCATAAAGATTTCCATATATAACTTGCTACTTCACTGATGTTTAGTTAGTCTAAAGAGAGCTCAATAAAATTAAGTACAGTGGATCACCTTCACTTTGGTAAGAAGGGGGGGTTCTGTACATAACTTTTGACCCCTATAAAATTTTTAAATAATATTTATCAGGCACGAGGTGTGACAATTAAGTAATGAGACTGATTTTATTGCCGCGCTTGTGGTAAACCTGTGACCTTGAAAAAAAAGCTCGCATTAGCAAGTCGAAGGTGAAAACGATGATTATTGCCTTTGAAGCCGTGGAATCGTCCACACAGAATTTGTTTCATCGGGGCAAACTAGAGTTGCAAAACAATCGATGGCACTGTCGATAGTTTTATTTTCGCGCCACTATCGATAGTTTGTTTTCACTATCGATGGTGGTCCTTACTAATGATTTTGAAAAACATACTTAATTTTACTGTTTGTAGTTGATCCAGTCTGGCATCATTGACAATGATTTGCATTTTCGATCGATTCAAAAATCGATGAAAAGATGAAATCAAGCATCGATACTATCGATAGTTTTTTGTTAAACTATCAAAACTATCGAGTGGTGGGACTATCGATAGTTTTGCAGCTCTAGGGCAAACCGTAAATTAAGTCTACTATCGCCAAGTACTCGATCCTTCATCACAACACCGCGCCGTGTCACACCGCCCTCAGCGTGTCTCAGTACTTGGCCTCTAAAGGAATCGCCGTGTTGCAACAGCCGCCTTATTCGCCCGATATGTCACCCTGTGAAAATCGGTGGTCAAAAGAACCCATGAGTCGATTACAGACATCCAGACGGCTGTGACGAAGATACTCGCGGACACCCCAGTCGAAGCGCTCCAGAAATGTTACGAAGCATGGACAACGCGCTAGAATCGTTATATAGCTGGCCAAAGGAGACTACTTTGAAGGGAATGGCAGAGTTGTAGAATTATTTTTAAATATACGGTTTTTATGGAATTAGTATCATTACTTAATTGTCACACCTCGTATAATGTTTGTTGCAAACAGAATTTTGGTGGGAGGTTTGAGTCCCTAGAACCCACCCTTACTGCGACATTGACACAAAAAGTATGCCAAATATTGTATTTCTCTCATCTAGTCAGCGCTAACCAGTTTTGCAGCTAAACCAAATTTTAATACATTCAAATTGACAATATGTGAAAAAGTGTTTTTTTTGCAATAAAACTAAACTCAAGCAACCAATATTTCAATTAATCTTGTTGGATATTTAACAGCCGCGTTGCAAGGACGTGCTTTATCGTTTCAAATGATTTGCTTTGATGATGCTTTCAGATTTCCACAGTTCATTTTCACCTTTTCCGTTGTTTGCATATTTCATTAACTTCCTTCTGCGAGCTGTGGCTTCTTAAGCTTCGAAAATTGTGTCTTTCTAATTAATAATTCCGAAATGTAAACAATGGGAATTATATGAACGCGGAAAGCAATATTTCATGAATTTTATCTTTTGCTTAGTGTTGTTGGCTTATCGTAAAAAAAGATTCTCAAATCGCCGCATTTTTAAGCTTCAACACACGACTACTTAACCCGCTGTGAGTTTCTTTTTTGTTAATTATATATCAAAAATTCATAAAGCACATAAAGCAGGCTACGGCGCCGCCAATCTGATCTCACACAGTTTTCTTGGCTGCTGCGTATCTTTTTTTGGCTGCCTGCTGTAGTCGCTTTACCTGCAAAATATGTGCGAATCCTTTTTGGTTTATTTATGTGCGTCGGCAAGCGTTGAACTTTTGTTGAGCCGCTATCTGCACGGCCACAGTTTCATTGCCAAGAATGTGGCGCATTTTTTTGTCAGGATTTTCTGCGCTCCTTCTGCTTCCAAGTTAGCTTTTCTTGACTTATTTTTCTTAAATTTTTTATTTTTATTTTTTGTTTGGTTGCCTGCTGGCTTCTTCACTGAGTTGGGTTGGGTTTAATCAAAGAGAAACAGTGTCCTGTATGAATCCTTTGTATTGTACGAGCGTGTGTATGTGTGTGTATGTGCAGGCGCAGATAAACAGCGCAGCTGGGACCGACGCATTTAACCTTTACACGACGGCAACTATGCCGAGGGTAACGGCAACGCAGCAATTTACATGTCCCCAGGGTTAAGATTAAGCACGACAACAACAGCAATAACAACAACATAAACGTACAAACAACCGCAGCCATACGAAACAACATGGAAAATAAAACTGCAACAAGACAGCAGCGGCAACGAGCGGCGAAAAATGACGAAAATCCAGTGAAATTGGCGCAAAACAAAACCAACCGAAAAACAAAAAACAAAAAAAAAAGGCGAGTAGCCACCCTCGCAAAAGATGATGAAAAATTTAGAAGCCCATTTGGCCGCGTGTGCGCCGCGCAATAAAAGCAGCCACCGACAATTCGCCGGGCGCGCCCGACTTTAAATTTAGTGGCAGCCGTAAAAGCCGCTTCCGCATAAAGACGCTCACTCGCTCGTTGTTGTTGTTGTTGTCATATGGAACGAGTATGGCGTACGAGTACAGTTATGGCAATTTTATGCTCCCCATTTTAAATTGTTTTACTTGCCGCGCATAAAGCAACAACGCCACCGTGTCGGCTCGTTCGCGTTCGTTCACATATCGCAATTTGTAGTCGCGGCAGAAATATTAAAAATACACAAAGATGCAAAATAAACGAGGCGCCTGTGAACTCACCCTTACTTGTGCGGCAGTTTGTTGATTGTTGCGATCTCGCCGATTTACCGTCTTCAAGCCTTTCAGTAGTCTCGCTAAAGTTGTACGCTTTTTGGTCTCGCGACCCTCTGCAGAAAAGATGAAAACGAAAATGTTTTGAAAAGTTGATGTTAAATTTTAAATTCATGTTAAAAGTGAGAATTGGCTGAATATGCTGAGTACAACAAGTGAGAATATTTGAGCTTAGCTTGTTTTAATTTTCTTCTCTATGTTTGTTGGTAACTTACAGAGTGAGTCTATTATGTTGGTATGTCAGTATTGAATATTTATTAACATTTATCAACCAATTGATTCGAGTAAACAATAATTTTAACCATGAATCTCTTCACATCGAAACAATGTCGCAGATTTGTGGACGAGCAGAGGGACATATAAGCAGACAAACTTACGGGCGAATAGAAATTACGTAGGACAGATGAACAGGAAAAAATTGACAGTCAAACAAAGAAATAAACGGACGGACGGGTAGATGAACGGACAAACAGACAGGTAGATAAACCAACAAACAATTAAAGGAAAGGACGAATGGGCAGACATCAGTTTGACTGATGATCCTGATGAAAAATTTGTATACTTGTACAGGGTGGCGCAAAAGTTGTCACCCAGTGTTCTTTGGCTCTAATTTGTATATGAACGAATGTATGAGTGAATGAAAACATAAATGGATGTATGAAAAAATTCATGATTGTATGAATGAATGAAAACATAACTGAACGAAAACATAAATGAATATATGAATAAACGAATGCATGATTGTATGAATGTATGAATGAATGGATGATTGAAAACATAAAGGATGTATGAATGAATGGATGATTGAAAACATAAAGGATGTATGAAAAAATGCATGAATGAATGAATGTATGAATGAATGAAAACATAAATGAGCGAAAACATAAATGAATATATGAATAAACGAAAGCATGATTATATGAATGTATGAATGTATGAATGAATGGATGATTAAAAATATAAATGGATGTATGAAAAAATTCATGATGGTATGAATGTATGAATGAATGGATGATTAAAAACATAAATGAATGATTGAATGTATGAATAAATGAATTAATGAAAATATAAATGAATAAATGTTAAATGAATGAAAACATAAATGAACGAATGAATGAAAATATAAATGAATGTATGAATAAATGAATGAATGAATGGATGTCAAAGCCGAATGGACATGGCCAAATGAACTTGTTTGGACTCTGGTTTGGGGGCACAACAAATACAAAATTACAAATACAAAAATTACTGGCTTCAAATGGTATTCGGCTCAAAAGTTGTACGCAAGACCCCCGAAAATAAAATCCTGTGTGCGCCACTGAATATTTTTTTTTTAAGTATTAGACATGCATAGCTTCTAAAATAATTAACAAAACGATATTTTTACTAACCTGCATTAGGTGGAAATTCGTAAAAATACGCCGATCTCGGACTTAAACAGCTGTAAAGAAATACAAATAAAGATTAAATGTAATTAATGGTCAAAATATCTGATTGATGATATCCAGCATTGCTATGATTTACAATGTTTTGTTATTTTATTATTAAAAATAAAAAAAAAGTTTGAAGTTTTTGTATTTGGATCAAAATTCATTCAGGAAACGTTGAAATATTTAAAAATTTCTGTTGTTTTATTTTATTTTATTTATTTATTTATTTTTTTTAATTTAATTTTATTATATTGTATTTTATTTTATTTTATTTTATTTTATTTTATTTTATTTTATTTTATTTTATTTTATTTTATTTTATTTTATTTTAGTTTATTTTATTTTATTTTATTTTATTTTATTTTATTTTATTTTATTTTATTTTATTTTATTTTATTGTATTTTATTTTATTTTATTTTATTTTATTTTATTTTATTTTATTTTATTTTATTTTATTTTATTTTATTTTATTTTATTTTATTTTATTTTATTTTATTTTATTTTATTTTATTTTATTTTATTTTATTTTATGTTATTTTATTTTATTTTATTTTATTTTATTTTATTTTATTTTATTATATTTTATTTTATTTTATTTTATTTTATTTTATTTTATTTTATTTTATTTTACTTTATTTTATTTTATTTTATTTTATTTTATTTTATTTTATTTTATTTTATTTTACTTTATTTTATTTTGTTTTATTTTATTTTATTTTATTTTATTTTATTTTATTTTATTTTATTTTATTTTATTTTATTTTATTTTATTTTATTTTATTTCACTTTATTTTATTAATTTTTTCATATTTTTTTAAATTTTAATTTGGTTATTATTTTGTTGTTTCTTCAATGATTTGTTACCTTACATACAAAATAATGCACAAGAAAATCATAAATTTTCATCACACTCACTTTTGCTGCACGAAATTAAGGTGCGCTACATTTGGCGGGAGCGTTTGATGAGCTTGCAGGCTCTGTTGGTGTTGCTGTTGCAATTGTTGCAGCTGTTGATGTTGTTGCGAACCTGGCACTAATGGTAATTGTTGTTGTTGTTGCTGCTGTTGTTGAAGCTGTTGTTGCTGCTGCAGCGTATGCTGCTGCAACAAATGCTGCTGCTGGGTGAGACCGCCACGCGCAACACGCGGCGCAAAAACTCCATAACCAAAACCGTAAATCTCGTCCTCCTCCTTGTCCGACAAACAACTCGAGGGCTGCCGAAAAAAAAAGATGAAAAAACACACAAATATTGTAAATTAAATTTCTAAATAAATTGAGTGATGGCAACGCAATGGCGGTGTTCACAATTGCATTGCCGAATGAGCAAAATTATGAATAAATAAGAATAACTAAAACAGTTGTTAGTGGTGGATTGTGTTGACGATTTTATGATTTTGCAATTCTGAAATGGTTTAAAGGGTTGTAAGTACACAACCAACCAAAGGCAGAGTTGCATGGGACACGTTAGAAGTAAAACAATCAAGTGATTTTGTAGTCCATTTAGTGAAGATTGAAATTCTTAAAAATCGATTTCAAACTTTTACTTTACAATGCTTTATTCAGTTACTGTTTGTGAATGCCCCCAGTGGAAGCAACTTTTCTAAAATGCGAGTGAAACTGCAAAAGTGAAAGGTGAAGCGTGTGGGGGACGGGGGGGATCGAGAAAAACACAAACAAGAACATAAACAAAAGAGAAATCAGGGAAACAATTTCGGTTAGTTTCGGAGCAGTGCGGAAATTGTTGTCCGCCATAAACATGGCTCGAAGTAATTTAACGATGCGCCGTTCTGCCGCCAGCGCCACCACGCCCCAACGCAGTGCAAACAGCTGTTTGTGCAGCATTTACGCTGAAACGGATTAACACCTTCGGGAATTGGCTGCACAAAAAAACAAACAAATAAAAATAAAACCAAAAATATTACAAGTACAGCAAATGGCAGCAAGAAAAAAACACATAACAACACCGACTGTCTACTGGCACTTTGAGTACGCGAGCCAAGTTGGTTAGCGGAAAGCGCCGCGCCCGAAATTGGCCAAAGCGCCGAAGCAATCGTTGGCGGCAGAAGGAGCACAGCAAAAGGAAATTGCCAAAGAAAAGAAATTTGCGGAATTTTCATGGCAAATCCACAAAAACGACTTGGTTTTTATTTGCGCAATTCTGATTTTTTGTGCAAACAAAGTGAATAAAATGGTAATTGGCAACAGTGAACGTTGCGGGCGGCCCACAAAGCTGGGTCGGTGGGGTCGGGCTGTTGCTTGGGGACGCGCCGAAATGCTGAGAAATGCCGAAATGGCACATGAATTGCATTCGTACATGAGGAATTGCGGCTTTTATTTGTGCCTGGCACCACAACTACACACACACACACACACACACACACACACATGCACACTTTCAATTGTAGTGTCTACAAAGAGACCGACGATTTGGTCGAGCAAGACAGCCACAATATGGCAAATACAATGCAAAAGAACGTGGCGCCGAATGTGGCAGCCAGCAAGCAAAAAGGATGAACATGAAGCAACCGACGAAGAATGAAGCAAATAATCCCCAAGGATATGTCAACACAAAGCAATTGAAAAAGCAACAAAGCCAGCAAGAACATTGCGCTTAATTCATTGCAATTGTTGGTGTTGTTTTTTGGTTTTTTGAGCTCTTTCAATATATTCGATTCGATTTTCCATGCATAAAAATTAAGTTTTCAACTAAAATGAAATTATTGCATTGTGCTTTTGTTTGTTGTGTCGTTTGGCATTTGTGGTTTTAGCAAATTGCTCAAGATTTATTGTATTTTGTTCTAATGGATAACAAAAATTTAATAAAATTTGATGGCTTTGCTTGTGGTTTTTGGGAAACGTAAACGTGTTGCAAAGCCAAATAAGGATAACAATTGTCCAGGGCTTTGCCCATTTTTTGAATACAAACGAACTTGGACCAATCATGGTCGGATTGGATGGATTGTTCGGTAGAAAATTTGTGATAGCCAGTTGGGAATTTGCGGTCAACGTCAGCAGACAATAAGTTCAGTTACCTCAAAATTGTTGGTAAGGGTTTTGGATATAATTCGTAAAAATTTGTTGCAATTTTTTTCGTTGATCACAGCAGCAACTGAGAACTGCATTCAATGAATTCAAAATTCAACTAAACTAGATGTAATTTCAATGAATAAATTGTTTATTATAATTCAATTCAAACTGAAGTAATGTGTTGGCCAATAAAGTATTTCAACTTTTTAATTGACTTTAAATTTGAGTTCGAAATGCAGTATTTTCATGCCAATACAGATAACTATACTCAAAATCAAATTGTAAAGTAAAGTTATTTCATTAATTGTAAATGATAATTTTAATTCAAATTCATTAATCACGTATTTTTTTTTTTAATATTGAATTACATTAAGTTAAATGCAAATAATTTCAGTTTCTTCAATTTTTTCCCAAGTGAAATTATTTAACAAATTGAAAATTAAAACTGAAATTAATTAATTTATTAATTAATTAATTATTAATTAATAATTAATTAATTAATTAATTTATGATTCAATTGAAATTCATTATTAAAAATATTATGAATAACATTAGAATCATTAATTGAATTAATTTATAATCAATAATTATTAATTTAATTAATAATTATTAATTTAAATTAATAAATTCAATTAATTCAATTAATAATTCTAATGTTATTCATAAAATATATTTCCATATTTCAGTTTTAATTAAATTAATTTATTTTTTAATTATTTTATTTATTTATTATTTAATTAATTAATTAAATTAATTAATTTATTAATTAATTAATTATTAATTAATTTATAATTAATAATTATTAATTAATTATAATTAAATCAATCAATTAATTATAATTAAATAATTCATTAATTTGTGATCAAAAGTGATCGAAAGTCAAAATTGAAATTGATTGATAAAATTAAAATTGGTTTTCATTTAAAATTCATTCAGATAAAGTTAAAATTTAACTATATTTGAAAAAATTAGGTTAATTGAAAATTGAACTCAACTGAAATTGAATTTTTATAATCGAATTAGGTGAAAATTTCTGGAATTTTGAGTTTTGTTTAAAAGAATTTCTTATAATTATTACTTAGTTATTTGTTGTAATTATTTTATTTATTTAATTAAGTCATTCAATTAGAATGTTTTACAATTAGAATTAATTTTAACGATAAGGTAAAATATTTCATAAAAAAATAATTCATTAAATTCAAAATTAAATGTAATTGGAAGTATAGTTAAAATCGAATTGATTTATTGAAAGCATTAATTAATTAATTCGTTAATTCATTAATTAATTATTTATTTTACAATAATTGTTTTGTTTATTTTGTTGTTTCAATGTTTTTTTCAATTGAAATTAATTTTAATAATAAAGGTGAATTAGTTCAAAAATAAAATTACTGATTGAATAAAAATGAAATGTAATTGAAATAATATGTTTGGTTGAAGAGAAACTGATTTATTGAAAAAAAATGTCTTAATTGTTTATTTTATTATAATTATTTTTTATTTAGTTTACTTTAGTTTAGCTTAGTTTATTTTTGGTTTATTTGATTAATTAGTTAAGTAGTTAAGTTGTTAAATTAGAGTTAATTTCAACGTTTATTCAATAAAATAAGTGAGAGTTACTTAAACTACAATTGAAATCATTTGTTCAAGTGAATATTGAATAGAAATAATGGTTTTAGTTGACGATTTAATTAAGTTTAGTTTAGCTTAGTTATGTTTAGTTAAGTTTAGCCAATGCAATTTCAATGAATTATTTATTTGGTTGTAATTTATTTTATTGTTATTAAGTTCTTTATTTCTCTAATAAACTCAATGAAATTTGTTTTCAATTAGAATTAATTGTAAACTAATTCAATTTCTTATTCAATTGATTTTTCAAATCAAAGGTGAAATTAAATTATAATTAAAAATATATTTAAATTTAAGATTCTATGTTGAAACAATTATTTGAATTTAATTTTGACTTAGTTAAATTGAAATAATTGTTTGATTAAATACTCAAAATATTAATAATTGAATTAAATTATTAATTAATAATTAAATAATTAAAACAGTTATTTCAATTTAATTTTTACTTAATTAAATTGAAATAATTGTTTTAATTTAAATCTAATTAAAAAAATTATTTAGTTCTAATTTCTTCGAGTTAACATTGATTTTCTTTCGTTCTCATTAACTTCACTGAATTTCAATTGAATTGAATTGAATTGAATTGAATTGAATTGAATTGAATTGAATTGAATTGAATTGAATTGAATTGAATTGAATAGAATTGAATTGAATTGAATTGAATTGAATTGAATTGAATTGAATTCAAGTGAATTGAATTGAATTAAAGTGAATTGAATTGAATTAAATCAAATTTTAATTGAATTTCAATTAGAATTTATTTCAAACTAAACACGATTAATTAGTAAACATTTAAACTTCAATTTAAATAATTTTATGCTAATGAAAATTATAACACTGAACAACAAACTCAAATTTGTGTTTCTTGTTGTTGTTGTGTTTGTTTTTATTTAAAAATAACTTTGTTTTTGTTTTCAAAATTTCAAAATTACTTTTTTGTGTTATTAGTAAATATTTATCTGACGCTTGGGGTCTTTGAAATCAGAGCTTTGTGAAATATTTACATTTCAACTCTACGTCGAAATAAATTCTTCAAATGCTACGGTTTTATGTCATATATAGTTAGCCGAGGTGATAGTTAAATAGCTATACATATAGTATATACGAAGCAGGGGATGAGGGAGACAAATGGGACAAATCTATTGTCGAGTTTTAGTGGGTAGGCTGTGGCTAGACTAACACGTTCATGACTTTCGCAGGCACTCACTAAGAACTTATAGAGAGACAGAGCAGACAGACGCGAGAAGACAGACGGAGGCCATGTGGATTCGTGTGGTTATTCAGGATCTGGAAAACAACAAGATTTTGTCTAATTCGCTTCGTAGCGCCTAGTTGCGTTGGGATGAAGGAGGCTTTGAAACTAGGTGACTAGAGGACACCCGGCTTTACCGGTCGTCATGATGACTTCGGCAATAGACGATACAAAAGTAGAGAGAAGGCGACTGGTAGAGCCAGCAGAATGATGCTAAGGACTTCTAAACGAAACTCCTTTAGACTTGTCCTTCTGACTTCTTTGGCTTACGAGTGAATTCTACCTTATAAGCAGTGGCTCACACAGAGGGATTGGGAGTTCAATTCCTCCAAGTACAAAAATATCTGGTGTACATATGGTTCCGAATGGAATTGGGCTCAAAAGTTGTACGCAACAGCGTTTCTCTCCAAAAATGAAATCCTGTGTGCGCCACTGCTTATAAGCTTTGAGTTGTCTGTTGTAAGTAGAGTTTTATTCAATACACCACTGGGTAAAACAATGGATTCAAAGATTGTATTTTGCAACAGCCAATAGTTGAAAATATTAACCAATTTCAGGATATAAGTTTAAAATTTTTGTATAGTTAGTCAATAAAAAGACATTTGTTGAATATTTGCTTTGAAAAAGACAGTTAAGTTAAACTTGACTACCAACTCAACTTTGAAACAAAGAGTACTACTTTTTGCTTTGCAGGACGGGATCATTTTGTATCTTATATACATTTTTTTTAATATTTCATACAAATATTTGATTACATCACCAACACCGCATCGATTGAAATGTACATAAATTTGCTAATAAAAAAGTTCTTGGTTCGGAGCTGCTTTTTTTGTGTTTTTTGTTTTTGCATACATACCGAGTATTTTCCTGGCACATAAATGGGCTGACTATGACTATTTGGTAAACCGCCGCCTTGGTGCGAATGGCCTCGATGACCGTGGTGTCGTTGTGTGCCACTGGTACCAATGCCACTGACGCCACTGCCACTGCCGCTACTCCCACTGCCACCGGCGGGATTCATGGGGCTGCGCTCCGCCCACGCTGCTTGTCTAGCAATTTCTAAAGCACTTAAAATATCTCCAAAGGGAGCCATTAACAATTCACAATAGACGGAAGCTAGACCCTCTAAATGACCGCGCTGCCCATCCTGCAAAGAATACAATAAATCGATTTGTTTTTGTTGGTTTCGTTTGGTATCATTCGATTACTCGGTTTGGTTATTGTACGCAAGTTGGGAGGAGTTGAGGGTGATTCGATTGTTTCAAATGTGGTGACAATGGTAAATTGCGAAATATTTCTTTGTTAGGTTGAAGGTGAAGGTGAGCTGATTAGGCGAGTTGCGAATTGGGAGGTTTGGAATTTGGACATGTCATTAGTGATGGTTATGGTGAGTTTTGGTGTTGACTACAAAGCGCAAACTACTTCTACTTTATATATGAGAGGATGCAAAGCGAGTGAGAGTAAAATCAAATGTGGGAGCTGTAGCGGTCGAATTGTCAGTGCGGTGATGTAATGAAGAGAAGATGAATTGGTTGTTGGGAGGCGGGTTAATGGTTTTGATTAATTGGATTATAAGCTGGGCAGCGGTTAGTGAACTTTGGCAGCGTGCAATGACAAATTGAGTGTGTGACAGGTGATGGCATGGCGTCGTAATAAGAGAGCATTTGTTCACTTGGCGTGGAGTGAGAGCAACGAAGGGACGAGTGAATGAAATCAGTGAGTTGATGAGTTAATGAATGAGTGCGTGACATAGTTAAGAAGATGGCAAACTACTTGAATGTTTTAGTGAGGTTAAGATCTTTTAAAATTAATATATAAATACATATATAAAACAATTCAATTGATAATAGCAAAAGTCGTATGAGCCACAAAATTGTTGCTTAAATGGCCCAAGAAAAGTTTATGAGATGTAAATTGTAATTTTTCTATGCATTGAGAGTTACTTATTCAATAAAAAACAAATCCATCAACTGAAATACTAAAATACTAAAGCGCAAAAGTATCTATATATATATATCCGCGTATCTATATTAGTGGAGAAGCTGTCATTAGCAAAAAAGCAGTGCACCAAACCGATCCTAGTGAAGTTCCCAACCGTTCTGATGTGAAACCTCCCTTACACAACAGATGGCGCTATGAGCGGTAGCTCACAACCTCAGAGGCGACGTTCCCAAGTGGCAATAGATGGCAGACCCATCACTTAGGACTATCTGCAGCAGACCAATCACCTACCCAGGCAAAAACCTACCCTTCTCCCGACGAAATACGGGAGGAACTTTCCGTCCGACAAGGGGAGATGTTTAGCGGGTTAAAGTCTCGCACAGACCTAGTTAAAAAAAAACCCTGGCAGAAAAACACAATCGATTTACGAAACCGAACACAAAGCAATGTCTGGAAGTCCTATGCTCCCGAGAGGAGTGAACAAGGAAAGAAAAATATATTGTATATATTTTCAAGTTTCTAGCAGAGTCCCGTCAAATGAGCCCAATATATCAAGTTTCTTCATGCAAACACTGTATAGGCGATGCCACGCCCCTTTTATGCAATGCCCAACACATTTCTCCAGTCAAAGGGTACGACCCAGTTTCATTGATGTGCAACTTGAAAGTTCCAAAGTTGCGCGCTAATTTTGAGTCAACAAAAGTGTGCCACGCCCCTTTTCAAATGTCCAGAAAATTTCTCCAGTAGAATGACACAACTATGGGACAACAGATTACAATGCTGCTCGACTTATAATTCCGAAGCTATTTCACATAAAAATGTGGGTTTTATAGGCGGTGCCATGCCCAGTCATTCAATACTAACCCTATTCCCCTTGTTGAAGGATACTTCCGAAGTGTAAGTCTGTGCCAAGTGTCATTGATGTGTGACCTGTAGTTCCAAAGTAATACAAAACATTTGAATCGCTTGAAAAGTGCCACGCCTCTTGTCCAACTCTTATGAAATGAAACCAGTGGAACGACATGGCAAAATAGTGGCTTTGTACCAAATTTCAATGCTGTCCGACTTACAATTCCTAAGATATTTCATATTAAAAATTTAGTTTGTATGGGAGGTGCCACGCCCACCTATCGGGTCATGTTTGTACCATGTTATTTACTGAGATTTAGTCAAGACGAACATTCTATGAAAGATTCAGCCCAATCGGCCGTCTAGTTTTTGAGTTTTAGTGTCGTCTGACCAACAACCAGACACACACACTCATACAAACATACATAACATTATATATATTTGTATATATATGCAAACTTTATATGATTTATTACTCCCGATTGCTAGTAAATGCATTTAGTGCGTATTCACTTAAAATTTTGTTAAATTTCTGTTACTCGTCTAAAAGTATGCAGTGAAATGGCACTTGTACGCAACACCACAGTAATCAATCTGCATTCAAGCGCCTGACTTTTTGGGTTTCAGGCGCAAATTCGCATAAAAAAAAAAATTATAGCCAATGGCGTTCGTGTTAAATGTCCAAAGGAGGCGTGCAGCAATTTTTAATAGCCTACTTAGCGGCGCAATAGGTCCTTATCACACATGCTGCAAGGCGGTTGTAAAAAAGACACACCAAATACACAGCAAATGATCATAAAAAATTATGATACTTAAGTTATATAAGTGAAAGTGAGGAAAAAGGAGTTGAAGAAACAAGTCAAAGACAATTTTGTGGTCAGTTTTTAAAGCGAGAGGAAGGACACACTTGGTTTTTATTACTTCAGAGTAGATTCACTTAGTATTCACTTAGTCATATAAGGGATACTGAAGGACTGGTGTGGTCAAAGGATGTATTGTTGTTGTTTTTGTTTCAAACAAGAGGTGAAGAAGAAATAAAAGAAGAAAGTTTGTTCCTGGTCGGGAGAAGACCAACAATTCATAGGCTTTCTAGACCAGCTAAAGGGAGGATATCAGAGAGATTTATGACGCTGTAGTTCTCGGTGTCATAAAAACCATAAAAGGGTCATGTTGTGCCAGTATGGTAACACAGTGAAAAAGCAGACGAAACTCTGAACTCGGATACGAGTTTCAAAACGAACTCTTCATGTCAACGCCGCAAAGTTGTGGAAGTAAATTTTCGTACAAGCAAATTGTAACAATGAGAAATATAAGCATTTAATATTTGTCAGAATTTCGCAGAGAATTACACAAACACTCACATTCACACACACACACATACACCCACAATTACATAAACATTGAAACGCAAAAGCAACAGTGAAAAATTTTAGAAATGAGTTGAATGCCGGCAGCGACGTTTAGTGCCAGCAGACATATGCCGCGAGTTTAAAACGGAAGCGCGCAATGCAAGAAAAATTGCAACCCACACACACACCGACTCACACACACACATACATACCAACGTATTAATGCCACCAGTTTACTGCAGAAACGTGCTCCCTGAAGCTGATTGGGCCGCATTGTTTTTTGCTGCTGCTGCTTTGCGCTAAGTGATGAACAGGAGTTGTGCGTGTGTGAGTCTAAGAGTCCGTATGTGTATGTGTGTGTGTGAGACGGTAGCGAACGCATCAATCAAATATGATGTCGAAAATTTTTCATATATGCGCCAGTGTTGGCGTTTTGCCTACCAAGCAACGTCTACGCGATACGCGTTGTGGCAACAAAATGGCGGAAAGCGTTCAAGTGTTTATTTATAGGCCTCGCAGGCATATTTGCTGAAATTTATGCTGACGCACACACACCCCCACACACACGAACACACATACTCGTCTACACATATCAACGCACGCACCCAAAATTTGTTTTTGTTGCTGAAAATTGCAGCCAACAGGAATCTGCACCCCCCAAAAAATAAAAAAAGGCTAAGGAAATTGCCAAAAATTTCATATTTAGCGTAATTTACGCGTTTATATATTTTTGTTGTTTTTCATTTTTTTGCTATTGTTCCATTTCTTTTTGCCGTTTTGCTTTATGATTTCTGTTGCTTGCGTACACCTGCAACTTCATCGTTTATATTTTCGTAGCAATTTCCTGTTTAAAGGTGATTTGTTGTTCTTTTTGTTTTATTTTATTTTTTTATTTTTTTGTTTCGACGCTTTGCTGGTTTTTATGCGCGTTCGACAGTGAGCGTTGAGTGAAAAATTCAACAACAGATTGTTTTGACGGCTAATTTAGCGCCAGAAATCAGGCGTGCTGATTGTTCGGTTTTCCTGTTGTTGTTGTTGTGTTTGTTGCTAGAAATGTTGTTGTTATTGTTGTTGGGGGGAAAAATATGCCATGACTCATGGGACCCCCGAACGAGTGTCATTATTTAACATTATTCAGCAGCTAACATGGATTTAGTGTTTTTTATTATTAAATTTTATTGCCGCATGCAACAAAAAAACCGAGCGACAATTTTACTGATATTTCACATACACAGTGCGACAATTATGTATTAAGACCGCCTCTAGAACACATGATTAAAACACGATATCTGCTAATTTTTCGGTATATTGATTCGAAATATTCTCCTCCTGATTCAATACACTTCTTGCATCGATTTAATAATGATTCAAACGCGTTTTCCAGCTCATTTTTCGGAATTTCCTCCAGTGGTCTCGTCGAAGCCCGCTTTATGGTTCGAATGTCATCAAAAAAGCATCTTTTCAACTTCAATTTCAGTTTCGGAAACAAGGAGAAGTCGCACGGTGCCAAATCAGTTGAATACGGCGGATGATTCAACACACAGACCTGATTCCGAGCCAAAAAATGACGAACAATTAGTGCTGTGTGACTCGGTGCATTATTGTGCAACAGAAACCAACTTTTTGGATCGCGGTATTCGGGTCGAATACGACGGATTCTGGCTATCAAACGCTTCAAAACTTCGAGGTAATATGTGACAGTAACTGTTTGACCAGTTGGAACAAATTCTTTGTGGATAATTTCCTTGCTATCGGAGAATGTGATGAGCATTGTTTTGATTTTTGATGGAACTTTTCGTGTTTTTTTGGCTTGTGGTAAGTTTTTTGATTTGCATTCCGCACTTTGACGCTTGGTTTCTGGATCGTATTGCAAACAGCATGTTTCATCACCCGTAACAATTGTTTTTAGGAAATGTGGATCATTTTCTGCGGCTGCAACGATGTCTCTAGAATGACTGAATCTTATTAATTTTTGCTCCTCGTTCAATGTGTGTGGAACAAATTTTGCGCAGACCTTTGTTTTGCACAAATTCTCGGGAAAAATGAGTCGTATAGTTTCTCTGTTGATGTTTAAGGCCTCTTTCATCATTTTTAGTGAAGCATTGCGGTCTTCTGTAATAAAATCACGAACTTTCTGGATCATTTCCGGCGTCCGAACTTAAATTGGCCTTCCTTCTTTTATTTCATCTTCCAGGGACTCTCTGCCAACCACAAAACGTTTATGCCATAAAAAAACATTTGATCTTGATAAACAAGCAACGCCATACGCTTGCTGCATCACTCGGAATGTTTCTGATTCACTTTTACCAATTTTTGCGTGGAATTTAATGACCGCTCTTTGCTCCATGTTAAAATTTCAACATCAAACGAAAACGTGTTTTGCAAAATGAATTTTAATAAATATTAAATGTCATGAAATTTGATAGTTAGTAGAGAAAGGTTGAAGCTTCAAAACGCATGTGCTCGCACACAGATGGCGCGCTTGGTTGTTGAGATATGGTTCGAGTCTTAATACATAATTGTCGCTAATTAATGATTCTAATACAAATATGAAATTTTGTAATTAAAAAAAATTTAAGTTAAACACTTGCACTGGTTTTTTAAACAAAAAGCACATTCTTTAATTTCTAAAAGTATTCTTTCTTAAATGCATTGATTCTGAGTACACAGAATTGATTCTCAGTCCGACCTAACCTCAAAATGTTCTTTGGCTTAGGGCTTCACCTAAACAAGAGATGGTGGAACAAAAGCAGCAGAGATGCTTCAGAGTGCCTTTGGAGAACAACAGAACAGAACAGAACAGTCTACTAAACAATTGTTGACATTTCATCAAACGTTCATTGAAGCCTTTGAACATGAATCCTACAGTCTGGCAGATGGCTGGATTTCTTCGAAAAACAATCACAATTTCGTCTAATGCTGTCGTGAGACTTTGATCGATCGTCTCTTCGACAAGTTTCAACGCTTCCTTTCACTCAGTTTTTGAATGTTTATGACATCCAATCGAACTGTTTTCATTTATTATGTCAATTTAGTAAAACTTCAAAATTCCCAAACATTGCCAACTTGGCCAACTGATTTCTTCAAGTTTACGCGTATCCGCCAGGCAAATTGGTGCCACATCCTTCGAATCGATAAAGCAATTACGAAATTTGCTAATAGTTAATTTGCCTTTCAAGTTGCAAAATATGCGCCTGTTGCTATTCATAATATTTAAGCTGCCAGCAATTTGCGTGCGTCAATTTCGCGTCGCGTCGCGTGCGCCGCTGGCGTATTCCCCAAATGTGTTGCGCACATTTTCCATTGTTGTTAATCATAATTTGCAGACAAAAAGGCGAACGTAATTTAATTTCGCTCAAAAATATCTTTGCGTAATTGTGCAAAAGCAACAACAACAACAACAACAACAGAACAGACGCAGCCCACGGCTACAGCTGCCGCAGCGGGAACAACTGAAGGCGGAGACTGCGTAGGCGAAATTTGCCATTTTAGCATTTTGCACTGTTACCGACAAAATGTCAATGTGTGCGTGTGTGTGTGTTAAAGCAGAAGTGCAAAAGGGAAAATGGGGGCGTGGCTGCCTGGGTACATGTGCTGCCATTTGTATGCGGCAAGTATGAAGCTAATTGTGCAGCGTTCACTGCCAGTTGTCTCTGGAAATTCATAAACATGTCGGCGTCGGGTAGAAGGACAGACGGACAGACGTCGCTGTGTGCCAGCGACACAAAATTACATTAACTAGGAAACATTATGCTAATTATTGCTTATTTTATTATCAAAAACAAAAGTGAAAAGCATTCAAATGTAATTTCGCTTAAGGCAGACGGCAACAACAACAACATCACAGCATCGGTTGCAGGTTGAAAATGCAGAGAACCAACTGAGCGGCGAGTTGCACTTTTGACACACACAGACAAACATATATACATTACTCACATGCAATTCTGCACATATAGACTTAATATATATAATATATACATACTTCCTTATGTACGTATGTTCATATGTGTAGACAGTCAAACTTTGCCTGTGACGTGCTTCGCTCCTGCGCCACTCCACACTTGTCTATAACTTTTCCCTACTGGGAAAACTGCTGTCAGACGCCATATTGGGCCATGCAGACATGTCTAAATAGATATGTATGTATATACCTATGTGTATGTGTGTGTGTGCCAGAATTTGTGAGTCGCATTATGACAGCGTCGCATGAAGCGTTACTACTAAGTGCCTCTTTCGCTTCACAGTCGGCTGACTCATCTCCATCTTGACATGCGACACTGGCTGCAAGGGAGCAAAGCAAAGCAATTGGGGGGCGAAAAACAATTGGCATTTGTAATTTTAAATGTTTCGCTTTCACTACACACTCGCATCTCACTCTACAACCACACACACATCCATGGCAAGTTTTTGCATTAACCCTTTCGGGTAAATTGGGCGCCTAATAAAGTTGCCGAGTAGCAGCAGAAGTGAGTTTAAAGAAGCAGGAGGGGGAATTTTATTGTATTTTTTATACGCTTCAGTGACTGAATACTGTGTGTAGACGTTGTAAATTACAATAATAAAGAAAAAATCTTGAAAATTGCAGAGAGTAGGAAATATATTTTTTGAAATGAAAAGAAATGAAGAACGAGAGTTCAAGAAGGGGGTAACAAATTATGAAAGAAATGACTCGGTTTCTTCTTTTTATAATCTATGACTGTCTGATTGACTCATTTATTCACTGACTGAAGTTACAAATATGATATTTTAACATTAACATTTTAACATTTAACATTAACATTTTAACATTTACAAAATTTGTCTCCTGTGAGCCTTTTTTGAGACTCGTCTAAAAAGAGTCTAAAAGGGCAAAACATGGGTTAAGATGTTGTATGAAGAAACGTATTTCAATGAGCCTATTGATTTCAAACTTCAAAGTCTATTGAAGTCAACAATGGGTTAAGGTTTGTATATGGGAAAGCTTTGAAAAAACAAGAACCAATGGGCCAATTGACTAAAAATTAATATTAATGTGTGCAACAGAGTAACGACCATATTTTTCTGAAAGAGGACCTCATACTGATAATTTTTGCCGCACAAAGTAATAGTCCAGCACGTCTGAGTTTTTTGTAATTTGCACATAAAGGTTAAAGTATCCCTATAGAATTTTACATGGAAAGTATAAAAACTTGTAGAGCAAGAGTTTTGATGTCTAAGACAAAGTTGTTTGCATTAAAAGTGTGAATATTTTTTGTGTACACATGCACCCCCTCCCCCTTTCTAACCCCTCTTTTTCGGAAAAATTTTTCATAAAAAGCTTGTATTGAGTAAAATATTGAAAAAAATACCATCTTGTCTTTTGGGAAAATATTCCTCATTAAAAAACATGAGGGGTCTTCAAACACCAAAACTTTCTCGAAACTTCCTCCAAAAAAATAAAAAACCTTAAATATGATTTATTCGATCTTTTGACTTCAAATATGGTGAAATCACTTTAAATGAGAACTTATTAGACGAGTGTTTCTATATAAAACGCTGACGAGGTAAACAAAAGGTTAAGAAAAACTTGACTTATTGGGCCCATTAACATAACTTCAAATTTGCATACAAATCTGCCGGGCTTTGCTAGTATGATCATGTTTTTCTTACTTTCTGAATTTTCCAACATAATTTTATAATAACCAGTCATCATTCTCACTTCTCACTCATCATAACCAATTCATCATTCATCAATCATTTTCTCTTAGTTAGTTCATCATTCATCAATCATTTTATAAGCAATCTTCAAGGTTCTTTTAGTTACGAACAATTTGAATATCTCCAATCTAAAAACTCATTTGAAAGAATACAACCAAATGGAATCATAATCATCGTCATAACCAATTCATCATTCATCAATCATTTTAGAAGCAATCTTGAAGGTTCTCTTAGTTAGTTCATCATTCATCAATCATTTTAGAAGAAATCTTGAAGGTTCTCTTAGTTACGAACAATTTGAATATCTTCAATCTAAAAACTCATTTGGAAGAATACAACCAAATGGAATCATAATCATCGTCATAACCAATCCATCATTCATCAATCATTTTAGAAGCAATCTTGAAGGTTCTCTTAGTTAGTTCATCATTCGTCAATCATTTTAGAAGCAATCTTGAAGATTCTCTTAGTTACGAACAATTTGCATATCTTCAATCTAAAAACTCATTTGGAAGAATACAACCAAATGGAATCATAATCATCGTCATAACCAATTCATCATTCATCAATCATTTTAGAAGCAATCTTGAAGGTTATCTTAGTTAGTTCATCCTTCATCAATCATTTTAGAAGCAATCTTGAAGGTTCTCTTAGTTAGTTCATCATTCATCAATCATTTTAGAAGCAATCTTGAAGGTTCTCTTAGTTAGTTCATCTTTCATCAATCATTTTAGAAGCAATCTTGAAGGTTCTCTTAGTTAGTTCATCATTCATCAATCATTTTAGAAGCAATCTTGAAGGTTCTCTTAGTTACGAACAATTTGAATATCTTCAATCTGAAAACTCATTTGGAAGAATACAACCAAATGGAAAATCCTGCTTTGCTAAGCTCTAAAAAACCGATTTCTTTCTGAAAAATACGAAATGGATAAAATCCATTTACCCAAATTTTTTACATCTCAAACTTGAAAACCTTTTCCAAAATTTTATAAATTTCGGTTTTGACTTTAAAGATATTGATAGACTTCAGTGTGACTAAAGTGTGTAGATTTCTTTAAAACGAGTTCCTTTCATAACTCAGAAAGCATGGAAACAGCTCGAGTTCCACTGATGACTGATTTTTTGGATGACTTAAAAAAAGTTACTGCATGATTTTGATTGATGACTTAAAAAATAAAAGTCAATGACTGATACTTATTGATGACTTAAAAAACAAAAATCACTTACTGATTTTAATTGATGACTTAAAAAATAAAAGTCACTGACTGATTTTTATTGATAACTTTTATAAATAAAAGTCACAGACTCTACAATAACCTAATCGACTGAGGGGCTTCTAATACTTCACTCAAAGATCAAATTTCAAATTCTATGCCAGTTTTTGTCAGAAAATTGTTTAATCCTGATTTGACATTTCCAAGAAATAAAATCACTGTTCTTTTAGCAAACCAAACCAACTTTTCATAAGAGCCAAAATATTACACATGTTGATTCTATAAGCATGAACGGTTTTGAATTGAAATAACATCAAATAGCAGTGAAATCATGCATGAACTAAATAAGTCAAATATTTTCAACAGAAAAATATGCAATTTACAGGAAATTGTAGGCAAATGGTTTTATTTAATTTTCTAATGCACGACTCAAATGTTGCAAACAGCAGACAATTTTTAATATAAAATTGTAATATCAAATATCTGCCAGATTGTTTAATAAACACGCCAAATGTGAGCGAACATGTGTGCAAGAGTGGGAAAGAGACAAAAAAGAGAAGGAAAAATGAATTTGTGTGCAATTAATTTACACTCGACTGCACCGACAGATTGCAGACTGAACGCTTCAGGACAATGAGAGCAGAAGGCAACAGCTGCGCGCACTAAGCTTCAGCAGGAAGTCAGCACACACAAACACATACGAAGGTACCATGTGTGTGTGTATGTTTGCTTTTTTTTATAAACGTTTAACATTTTTCGGACAAAGATTACAATTTTCAATTTTTCGTTGAGTACAAATTTAATTGTATTATTCATTACACATTTACACACAAATACAAACACAACAAACAAACACATACATGCGTACATACTGACGTACAATAATCACTCAAGCGGTACACAAGTCTTAATGTTGCAATTGAACTGTGGAAATGTTTTGCTGTTTGTGGTAAAAGAATTGCGGTATTCACATACCGTGGCTACAATTAACAAAAGTTAGCAAACCAATGTCCTTAATATAAATTATCCTTGAAAAATTATTTTAAAAATATTTTAGTTTTAGTTTTGTCACAATTTGCCAAGTTTTTGCAACCAAAACCTCCAACAACTTAACAATTTCTCTCTATAAAACAAAGAATTTATTGCGCCGAACGAAAAACAAAAAATTAACTGAAATTAAACAACAAAATAAATTAAAACAAATAAATAAAAAAAAATAAAAAAAAAATAAAATAAAATAAAATAAAATAAAATAAAATAAAATAAAATAACATAAAATGAAATAAAATACAAAATAAAATAAAATTATATAGAATAAAATAAAATAAAATAAAATAAAATAAAATAAAATAAAATAAAATGAAATAAAATAAAATAAAATAAAATAAAATAAAATAAAATAAAACAAAATAAAATAAAATGATGTGGAATGAAATGAAATGAAGTGAAATGAAATGAAATGAAATAATATAAAATAAATTATAGAAAATAAAATAAAATAAAATAAGATAAAATAAAATAAAATAAAATAAAATAAAATAAAAGAAAATAGAATAAAATAAAAGAGAATAAAATAAAATAAAATAAAATAAAATAAAATAAAATAAAATAATATAAAATAAAAAAATAAATAAAATAAAATAAAAACAAATAAAATCAAATTTAATTTAATTTAATTAAATAGAATAAAATTCAGAGCTGCTTAAAGTAAACTAGAATCAGTCGTTTCTCTAGTTACAGAAAATTTCATTCATTATCCTAATTTCAATTAAATTTTTTTCGCTATTGTTAGTGTAGTTTTCACATATGGTGAACACCGCTAATGAAAAAAAACTAAACTTGACTAATATAAAACCCGTCTTAATGCAGGTTTCATCGTTAATTTTCTGCTGATACAAACTTCCAATTTTATTTCACAACTAAGCAGACACATTGGCGCACATTAGAACCTTTCGATATGTGTACGGGTGTGTGTGTGTGTGTGTTTGTATTATCTTGAAAAAGCGGAAGGAGTAAGAAATTACGAGAATTTCCGCCATGGTGCGCCATATTGTAAAACATGAGCATTTAATTAGAAAATATACGAAAATATTTGCAACGTTGTTTTGTTGAGACAGGCTCAAGCACTCTACTGCCAGCCAAAAAAATTGCGTCATTAGAGACAACGACGAGGCAACTGTGAGCGGCGTGCTGATCTGATCGTTTGGTTGCTTGCATTTTGCCGCTTCCGCACTAAAGCAGCTTCCGCTTCCGGTTTTTATAATTCAACCAAATCAAACGCACACACGCACATACATTTGCAACACTTGCAAGCATGTGCTTGTATGTATATATGCACATATATATATATATATGTATGTGTGTATTGCGTTAAAATGGCGCATCCTTCGTCTAGTGTCGTTAAGTGTTTTTAATGAATTAGTTGCCGTTGGTTGGGGGAAGCGGCGGCAAAATTGCTGCTGCTGCTGATGTCTGTCGCTCTGTGTGTCTGTCTGGTTGGCTGACTGGCTGCCGCCGTTGCCGCTAATGCTGTGCACCTTTTACTCTTTGCACTTTTCATTGTTGTTGTTGTTGTCGCTACCGTTGGGAATAGTGTCGATTGCGGAAGCGGAAATATCACATTTGAAAATTTTCATAAATTTTCAACGTTATAGCAAATGTACATACATAGCTGTAGGTATTTAGTTGTTATGTGTGTGCTTGTTGTTGTTGTTATAGCACGTTTTGGCAGGGGTAATTACGAAAAGCGCAAAACTATTTCGAGCGTCGCATACGTGTTGTACTTTGCCATTAAAAGTTGCGGCACGCGTGTTGTTGCCAGCAGTCGACCGAAAGCAACACAGAACGCGCTAATGAAATTTTAAACACTTAATGCCCATTACGCCGCCAAATTTAAATGCCAACGTACAACTTTCAAGTGATTGTACGAGTTGAAATTGTTCAAGTTTCCTGGGAATAGTGTGGAAAATAAAATTTAAACATATATAAAATTCGCCCCATTTACGCCCAACAAGCGAGTAGAGTAGCTCACACTCCGAACATAACCGGCTCTGCCCACTCGCTCGTCAGCCACTCACTGTCTAACTGACACCGACTGTCACTACATTGCCGCAGCGATTGTTTTCCTTTTGTGCCTTCCGCTGTCGCCGCCGTCAAATCGCACGTTAAAGGCGCAACGTCATTGTAAACTCATTAACTTAACGAGCTCCATTGTGAACGAATAAAGGGATTATTAACAAATCACTGACTTCAGGCATGAGCGCGCGCATATTGTTGTTGTCATCGACTGGGGGCCCCGTTGCACACTCGAGCGTTAAAAAGGCAAACAACAACAACAACAAACAACATCGGCCCAGTTACGCGAACGCCTTTGATCTGCCAACTATAGGAAAAGAAAGAAATAAACCAACCAACCAGCCACACGCAAATTTATGAAATTAACCCTTAAGGCGCGAGTCAGCCGCATGGTCAGGGCCGGTCGGTCGTTCGGTCGACTGGTGTGGGTGATGTTTTCTGATTTGATGAATTGTGACAGGACGCTGTTGGCGACAGCAACACAAACATATTTAATATGAAAACAAGCAGAAAAAAGCAGCAGAATGCAAATGAGCATAAGCGGAAATTACAGTTGATTGCAGCGGCGACTTGGCTGACTTGGGATGAGTCACTTTTACTGGGTTCGAATTTTTATTATTATTTTTTTATGAGAACTTGATGCAAATAGATTGAAACTAGATACTTGTGTGGGTTGTTGATTTGCGTTCAAGTATAATTTATGGAAATTTCAACTAACATTTGTCCTTGAAGAGAAGTGGTTATTTGATATTTTCAACAAAAGCCAAAATAGGGCACAGTTTTGCACATTTATAAAGCATGAATGGTAATATTGTTGTTGTTGCGGTTTGGATTAAAAATTGATACGAAATTCAACAGATTTTGTGTTCGCTAATGGCCTGAACACATTAAAAACGGCAGTAGAAAGGCCAGAAAACTTCAACATGGCGTCAACTTCTAATGTCGCAGTGTAGTCAACTACGTGATTACAATGAAAGTGGCAACAATGTCATCGCAATCAAATTTTTTAGTTCCTTATTTTATTTTATTTTATTTTATTTTATTTTATTTTATTTTATTTTTTTATTTATTTTATTTTATTTTTTTTATTTATTTTATTTTATTTTTATTTTCCTTTATTTTATTTTATTTTATTTTATTTTATTTTATTTTATTTTATTTTATGTTATTTTTTTATTTTATTTTATTTTATTTTATTTTATTTTATTTTATTTTATTTTATTTTTATTATTTTATTTAATAAAGAAATAGAGAATAGTTCGATGTTTGGCGTCAGGGACTACACGTCGGTGTTCGTGTAGTCGTCAAAATATTCGAACGTGTCGTTGCCGTCTTCAATGTGTTCGGGGCATAAGTATGGAACTTATGTTCTCTGAGTTTGAAACAACATTTAACAGATCTGGTGTTCGCTAAGAATGGAACAAAATACACTACACTAAATACAAAAGAATCACAACTTAAAATTTTGAAAAATCTACTTTCACTAAATCAATTCCAGGTTTACATCGACTTAAACAGTTTTTGGTGGTTGATCTGTTTTGTGATGTCTTGTTGAGTCTGTTTAAAGGTAAAAATACCAAAACAAACTGATGAGTTTCATTATGATGAATTCTTTTGTTATTTACGCAATGGTTTGGGACAGTTTTGGAAACTTTTTCATTCAAAATCCAATACCAAGATTTTTCATGTTCGAGTCACGTTAAAGTATCCAGACCATCTATGAAAAGACGATAACAATATTTTCAAGATTCACAATGAAGAGCTTCATTCATTCATTCATTAATTTCTGAACTTTTGGTCACAACCGATTCGTGTACATAAATAATTTTCATACAAATTAATATCTTACACACACATATATGAAAACTTACACATATACTAACTTGTATGTATGTAACTTCTCGTATAGATATGAATGTACATAACTGACTCCTGCATTCCACCGACTGCTGATTCGGCCGCTAATTGGCTGAATCGCTTCAGCGGTCTTGCACACATTTTGCGGTCAGCGCTAACTTATTAAGCAGCAGCACAACTTGCTGCGGTTGGCGTCGAACTTGTGCCGCAAGCAAATACTTGCGTGCACTTCGTATTTGCCCCACGAACAAAGCACAAGTCAAGGCTGACCAGCCAGTTGTGCTGGCGGCGGCGGCGGCGGCGCTGATGTTTGCTCATTAAACGCCTCAAAAGGCATTAATTTGCAAAAGTTTTGCTCGGGCACGCTTCGTCGAAAACCAAGCAAAATACAAAAAAAAAAAACAAGAAATCAAAAACAAATGTATGCCAATTAAATAAGTTTAACGTCTACCAGTGCTGCACTGCTGCTGCTCGCTGGCTACCTGAGTGGTGGTGAAGCGAAATGAGTAAATGGCGGAAAAGTCATAATGGCCAATGCTGGATGGAGAGAATTGCATGTAAATACGGAAAAAAATCAGCACCAAATCAGTAGGTAAATAAAGTGAGGTTATGTTTGCATTGTACATCACAAAATACCACACATTTTCTTCGGGCAATGTGTAGTTTGACTGCGTGTCCTTTAATGTGCCTGTGAGGTGTGATAAGTGGTAAGAAATGGCACGTGATGTGTATTACATGAGTTGCAATGACTAAAATCTAGAAGAAGACCTTTGACGTCTTAAATTATAATTTTTTGTGTTTATGAACTCAGCGGATCTTTTCTCATTCGATCCTGGTTGGGGCCAAATACTGATCTTGCAGGAATATATCCTTAAATCACTGGCGCCCACATAATGGCCGCAAAGCCTGAGTGCTATGCAAGGTCCTTGATCCCTAAATAAAGACTTTTTCTGCTTATAAGTTGAGAGTATCTTTTTTTATTCGATACTCTTTGGTGTTAGTTACTGATCTCGAAGCCATGTATCCTCGAACAACTAAGGTCCACACAAGAGTTCCAATGCCTGAATGCTATGGAAGCATTTGAGTTTTGGTGGCATCCTCAACTGATGACTTTCTCTATTAATGAGCTCAGGGGACCTTTTTTTATTCGATACCGTTTGGAGTTAGTTTCCGATCTCGCAGGAATGTGTTCTTGAACCACTAAGGTCTACACAATGGTTCCAATGACTGAATGCTATGGAAGCCTTTGATTTTCGGTGGCATCCTCAACCGATGACTTTCCCTTTTTATAAGCTCAGCGGATCTTTTCTTACTAGTTGCAGTTAGCTACTGAAATGTAGCCTTAAATTAGTTGAGTTGCTGAAAGCCTTTGACCCTTAAATAATGACTTTAAGTTCAACTTTCTCATCTTTTCTCCTTTGATACTGATTTTAGTTACTGATTTCGCAGAAATATATACTTGAACAACGTCCACACAATGGTTTCAGTGACTGATTGCTATGGAAACCATTGAATTTCGATTCTATCCTTAACTGATCACTTTCTCTGTTTATGAGCTAAAAGGATCTTTTCTCATTTGATACTGGTTGGAGTCAGCTACTGATCTCGCAGGGTTGCATCCTCAAATCTTAAGCGTCTTCTTAAGCCAATTGTAGCTAACCTTAAGATTGTCCACAAAATGGTTTAGGACTGATAAGTGTATCCGTTCTGTCTCTTTAAATGAGTTGGTCCACATGTTGATGGCCTTTTTGCTCTTCGTGAGCTGTGGTCCAAAGCAAAGTCATCAAAGTAATTTTTAAAGTTCATTGGACGAGTCTCAACAATCCTTTAATATTCTTAAAGTGATCACATCAGAAAAATTTCTAACTGACTAGTTCCATCTTCTGCGTAACTGTCTTGAAATTCACCGCAAGTTGTGAATACCGCTATTGTGTTGTATATATTTGTAGCTCACTACTTATGCGACTATATATAGTTGTGAATCAATATTGATGGAGCCAAATTTAATCAAAAAAGCCACTCACACACACACTGAACAATATTGAAAATATAGCCAAATGCCAATGATTTCGATGTCTTGGCCAACTTTAATAATGCCATTAACGCTTTCAGCACAATAATGCGGTCATTATTACAATATGATACAAAATCACCTACACACCCACACACAGACGCACACAGACACAGCCACAAATCATAAATAACGCCCACTCTATGGCGCCCAGCGCCCACACACACGCAACAGACACAACCGCAACTTCATATGTTTTGTCTCTTGTTGTTCTTGTTTCTGTGTGTGGGGGGAGGGGGGAACCGGAATGCTCTCATATCACACATCACGCATATTGTGCTAATAGTTTTCCGTTTTATGTCAATTCCGATGAAAGTTGACTTTGCATGGCTTTTAGTTACTTGGCGCACCGCCCGCTTGTCGGTCTTCCTTGCTTGGCTGCTTTTGTGGCTGGTTTGGTTTTTATCGATTTAGTGTTTTCTTTGGCTCGAGTTACGCCAACGCCAACTCTGCTCCATATGACTCAACTTTATTAAGACGGACAGCGCGTACGTGGCGCTTGGCATCAGCTTCAGTAAAAGTTTCCGTTATGCGTTGCAATGTCTGTCTTACTATATTTTATCATCATAATGTGTCGTTGGATCTTTTTGTCGTGGAAAAAGTTTGGTAATTTTGGTGTGTTTTATTTGTAATTGAATGTTTGGTTTATATTTTAACTGACACTTAAAAATCGCTTTAAACAAATACTATGCGTTTTTGAGAGATGATGAGATCAAGTGTTGGCTATAAGGAAATTGTTAAGTTGTTGATTGGTTTGTTGTATATGAAATCAGTTAGAGGGAAGGAGTATGAACTGATGGGGGATTTAGTGGAGGAGAACATCATTTGGTTTTTAGGAGGGAAATAGCATTTAACTTTGAGAAGAGGAATGCCATTTAGTATGGTCAAGGATCCAATGGAGTCTTTTGAGACCTACGATACAGTCGGGTTCCTAGTGGGTCTAGGCTGATTGAAGCTCGAATTGGGAACGATTGATTTCAATATGTGTGGCTTCGTTGGAGGTCTTTGATCAGAAGACAGATTGGATTTTGAGTGGACACTAACACGGCGAAGATAGTTGAAAGAACCCGTGAGGTCATGACGTTTAGGAGCTAAAGTCTTTAGCTCTGATGGGATCTTGGAAGAGCACTCAGTCTATAAACAATATAGGATCTCGACTTGGGAACGATTGTTTTCAATTTGTGTGGCTTGGGTGCAAGTCTTTGATTAAAAGACTGATTGAATTTAAGTGGAGACTACCTGGACCATGAAAGACTTTATTTCTGTCTTCTTAATTTTTTCCAACTCTGTGGTAGAACAGTGATTAGATCTTTTACGGTTACTGTGAATATAAAAGTAATTGGATCTTGAAAGAGTATTGAGCCAAAGACAGTCACTTTATTTCGGAGGGGACTGAGTCTGGAAAAGTGCTTGGAACATGAGCTGAAAAGATTGGAAGCAGCCTCTAGGGTGCAAAGTCTGGAGCAAACAGATTGAGTTCAGTGCAGCGATTGGTGTTCGGAGCGAATCGAGTCGAAGGAACCGATTGAAGTTAGAACAATGGGCATTGAGTCTATAGTAATGATTGAAACATGGACCGACAATGTTTCTAGGTGCAATGATTGGATTTTAAAGTGTCATTTGGTTTGAGTATTTATTTATTTATTAGAAAGTCTTTGAACAAATCTTACAGACTAATTAACAAACTGGAACTGAAGCTTAAACTTAAACAGGAAAGTGAGAGTAAACAAAGGAAATGAACAAGGGTTTAGGTACAGAGAAATCAAACATTGAAAAGATCGACAACGCATTTATCTCGGCTAGGGCTCGAGGATTAGGAGCGTTACTACCATAATGCCTCCTAGAGAACTCAACAGAAAAAGGGAAAATATTTCTGAGGGAGCGGGATGGCACATTGAAAGCTATTTTGGGCAAGAGAGAGAGGCAATCAATATTTCCATTGACTATATCAAAAATTAAAGCCATGTCAACGACAGACCTCCTGGTTTCAAGTGATTTTAAACCAAGCAGAAGACATCTAGAACTGTAAGGTGGCTGGTGCTCAGAAAAACGAATGGAGCGATAAGAACAAGCGATTAGAATATGACGCATGATAAGATGAAAGAAGCATACTCGTCTGGACCTAACAGAAGTAGTATACAAGAGCTTGAGCGGGATTGGAAAAGGAGGAAGAATTGCGGCGGACAAAACCTAACAGAGTAGGCACGTGAGACAATGCGATTAACATGGGAGGTGAAGCTAAACTTTGAATCGAAGACAACGCCTAGATCCTTGATCTCAGCCACATTTTCTAACACTGTGCCATCAATTTAGTGATAGTAATTGGGTCTCCGAGATGAAAGCGAAATCTGTAATTGCATCTTGAAAGGAGTTAAGTCATGAGAGTGATTTTACTTCAAAGAAAGGTAAGTCGAGGGCAGTAAGTGGTTGTTCCAAAGAGGACACTTTCTGATGCAATGATTGGGTCACAGGCGGTGACTGTGTCTTTAGCAGCTTAACGCCGAATCGGAGCGGCGATTGGTTTTGCCATCACCTTCCAAGAGCGCACTTTTGCAGTTATTGTAATTCTCATCTGATTTATGTGGATAACGATAGAAGTAGATGAGCGTTTAAATAGCCCGATCTAGGAATCGAACCTAGGGCCCCTGGTATGAGAAGCTAGCGCGCTATCCGCTCGACTGTCGAGCCCGATTAAAGGTACTAAGTCTGGAAAAAAAAGTGAATTTAAAACAGCGATTAGAACTCGCTTAGGAACTGTGATTGAATCTCTTAAATTTCGAGCTGCATAGACTAAACGTAAGACTCGGTCTAGATTGATTACTGAAGAGCGTCAGAATCTGAAACAGTGATGACGTATCAGTAGGGCAGTGATTATTATAGAATAGTTGGACCACACGGTTAGTGAACTGAACGTATGGCTGGTCTTTAGGACATTTATTGGTTACTTAACGCAACCTGAAAACATTTAGAACTTGTTTGGGACCGGATTGAAAATTTATGCTTATATCTAGCAATGGTTGGGCTGGATATATTGCTGTGACGTTAGGAGGTTGAATGGCTTTTCAAACACCGTCAGTGGTTGGAGCAGTGTATTAGAGTTCAATGGGGCATTGAGTATAAAACAGTAATTAGATCTCAATGGTTAATTGGAGACAGTGTTGAATTTAGGAGCAATCAATTAGATTTCAGTGGGGCACTGAATATAAAACAATAATTAGATTGTTAATAACAGGTCCTGTTTAATAACAGGATCTGGGCCTAGACAGGAACAATAATTAGATCTAAATGGTTGAATGGAAATTTAACAGGATCAGACTCAGGACATTGAGTGAACAGCTAAAGTTAGATATGAATGATTTAAATGAAGAGATATGGAACAGAGTTAGGTCTTAGACCGGAGAATAAGATTTAAGTGAGGCACTGAACGTCTAGTAATAATTAGATCTAAATGTATAATAAGACTGGAATAGTCATTGGGCCGGTTCAAGCCCTGGAAAGGTGGTTTTGATTTCAGTAAGGAACTGAATCTTAAGTGGGTTTTGCAAGTCGTAGTGGATTAAATTCAGCTGATTCATGTGTTGGTCTATCATTTAGATTTAGACAACAATCAAGAACTGTGATGCAGATTTTTATGAAGATTTATTAAATTGTAAGAACATATGTTTTGTTATGAAATTTTACTTTTTCATAAACTCATTCTCGACATTTTTTCATAAACACATAAAACATAAATCAATGATTTTTCAAAGAAAACTCATTGAATGAACGAAATCTGTATTGGAATACAACAATCAGTGCGCATCATTTGCAAATTTATGGTGTGATTTGTAATTTGCAGTTGTTGTAGACATCATTACACTCAATTTCCACAATAACAACGGCAACAACAAAAACCTAGGTGCTCATATATATAAATCGAATGAAATAAATGTCGCCATAAAATAATTTATACAAGCTGCCAAAACAACAACAACAACAACAACACGAATCAACGCCAGTCGCCAAGAAGTTATACACATACACACACACACACAAAGAACAGACAAATGAATAGATTCACAATTTGTAGAAAATTGGCAGTTTGGCAACATTGCTGCTCGTCGATTTGGCCGTCGCCATGCAGATAAATGCGCCGCTCGACAGCTGCAGACAGATGGTGTTGCCGACAACAACATCATGTCATCAATATTGCCGGCAACTGTGTGTGCAACTCATATCACGCCTTCACTTTTCTCACCAACGCCTCTTGTTGCTTGTGTTTTATTTCTTACTTTCGTTGTTGCCACTTGATGGTTGGTTTTGTTTTTGTGATTTTTTGTTCTTTACTTTAGTTAAGTTTTTTCAATTTCTTCATGGCTGCTGCTGTCGCTGTTGGCAACTCTTGACACACATTGACGACGCGCACAGCGCACAAAAGTGCCAATTTTTAGACGCGCGTCTGTGTGTGTGTGTTTGTGTGTGTGGGTGTATGAAGCGTTTCGGTAAGTAACTGGCGCGCGCACATGAGTGCGAAAAATGGGCGTTAATAACGGAAGTGTTGATGAAGCAGCCGTCGTCGAAGGAGCAGCGCACACAACTTTCAGCTGTGATACATTGTGCGATAAAGTGATGTATGCGAGTTTAACGTCGCAGCGGCGGTCGACAAAGTTAAACTTTGTTATCGCCGTTGAGCTGGCAATGGTTGTAGTTGCTGCAGCAAGTCGTTTTTGTTGTTGTGTTGCACGGCACGTTGCGAATGGGCGTGTTTTAGCATTCGGTTTATTGCTGCTGCTGTGCGCATACGCTCAGTCGGCGAGCAGCAAAAGCAGCAGGAGCAGCAAATAAAAATGCGCTTTAGCGGATTACACTTAAATCCACTGCCGAAAGCGCTCAAAGCGGCTGGGAGGCGTTCGTCAACGCATCAGCCATAGTCAGCCAACGACGACGCCATCATCATTATCATTACCATCAACAGAAGCAACAACAACATTGGCAACAACATTGGCAGCAGCAGCATCAGTAGCTCAGTTGCTGCCGCCCGTGTGCCAAATGTTGCCGCTGACTTTTAGCGCTGAAGACAAAAACCAAACAGTTTGGCAACTGTCTATCGGCTCTGAGTTGGCTGTTGTCTGTGTATATGTGTGACTTGCGTATGTATGTATGTGTGTTTGTGTGCTCATCATTTCTTGACTGGCTGTATAAAGTTTTGTCAAACAACAGCAGTCACCGTAAATGGCCAAAGCAGAAGACAACTGCCGGGCTTACGGCCGATAGAGGAAGTCAGAATTAAATTATCACAACTTGTGTCGAGCAAGTTTTTGAGTGCTCCGACGAATTGCTTTTGTAATTTTATCCACCGAATTCGGAGAAAATCATTCAACTGTGCACATTCAAAGATGATGAGATTGCAAAGTTGAATTATTTCGCAATTCAAGAGGAAAAAATTTGTATAATTTATTTGCAATTATTAAATTTATTTCATTAACTATTATATTTTATTTGAATTTTTCCTATTTTTCTTATTTTCAAATTGATTTATTTGAATTTTAATGGGTTTTTAATTTTTTCCTTTTTATTGGATTCGACTTTACGTATGTACGATTATGTACTTTTAGTTTTTTACTGGTTTAAGTTAATTTAAATATTTTAATTTGGTATTATTCAAATTGATTTGATTTGTTCTGATTTGATTTGATTTGATTTGATTTGATTTGACTTACTTGACTTGACTTGACTTGACTTGACTTGACTTGACTTGACTTGACTTGACTTGACTTGACTTGACTTGACTTGACTTGACTTGACTTGACTTGACTTGATTTTTAATTCACATGCTTTCTATCACTTTTTACAAATCAGCAATAAAAACCACACACACACACAAACCATTCAAATCGATCAATGAATTCAATAACTGAACACCCACAAAACAAATCCTTTTGATGACAATTGTTCATACATATTTAGCACAAACAATGCCGCACACAGTTCAATCACTTTCGGTTGGGGTTTTGTTGTTGTGGCGCTAAACGTTCGCTGTCAGCAAAATCTGTCAAATGTTCATCTAATTTCGCCTTTCATACGTTTCAATTAAGACAAATAATACGTCAATTATTATGGCGCTGTCGCATGACAAAAGTGAACCAACAACAAAGGCTGTCGTCGTCTAATTTGTGCGCAACAAAGCACACACACACGCACACACACACGCACACACACACGCACACACAATGCTCACACACACATACTCAGTCCCGCATCGAACAATGAAAGCCGTGTTGAAAGAAATAAAACGATGGCTTTGCTCAAAATGGCAGAACGAACAAGTAAAATGCACAAAAAGCCATGGAATATTAACACAGACGTAATCAAATAGAGAAAACTCGCCCCGGCATTAAGTAAATACAAAACACAAACTATACAAGCAACAACAATAATGCTAAAGCAGCTTGTCAACAGTTAAGTTGCAACTTGCCATAAATGAAACAAGCCAGACTGAGACTATTTAGTCCAACTGCCATGTCAGCCGCACTCACTCAGATCTGCAGGCAAAGGTTTTGTCATGGTCAATGTTGAGTGTGTGTGTCTGGCTGTATGTGTGCGTGTGCATGGGCGAGTGAGTGTCAAAGGACACAACGTCAAACCAATTCGCATTCAAACGCAATCGAGCCTGCCAACACAAACACACACACACACACATACTTTGGCATTTATCAAAACAATTCGCCGCGACGCAATTTTCATTGAAGGCATTTGCGTGACTGATGCCCTGCCTCTCCTCCCCCTCTTCCCCCTGCTCGAGGGTGAATTATTATAATGCGGAGCATTACTTCATCCACGTCGCTGGACGCAGCGATCAACAACCGGCGTCCGACAGGCATTTCGTGGGCGTTGTTGAGCTGAACGCTTGCAGCTTGCTGGGAGTGGGAGAGTGAGGGGAAATGAAGCTCATAGTTCGGCGTAGGCGTGCGCACAAAGATAAACCCTGCAGCAGACGTACGCACAATGGGAAAATTATTTCCAGCGGTCAAGTTGAAAGCAAAGAAGTTGAATGCAGTAGTGAGTGCGTGGCTCTTTCTATATAAATGTATGTTTGTGTTTGTGTGTCTATGTGTGTGAATGTAAGTTGGGGCAGTTATACGGTGTATTTCCGGCGCGTGATGATCTGATTAGCTTAATTCGGCAAACCGTACAGCGGGAATAACTATTTATTATATAAATCTTTTCTGTTTTACTTGAGTTGATATTTGGTCTTTTCTCTTAGTCGAAAATGTGTGGGTGGGTGTCTTCTGGTGTGGACATTTGATTGCGTCAACTCGAGTGGAAATGCTGCCAGCAGCTGCAGATAATATCAAACGAATGAAATCATTCTCATAAGAATGCAAATATGTATGCAATGATTCAGCTCAGATTGGAGCGTTGAACTGCGAATCTGAAATGTTGGAGTCTGTGTTGACCAATAACAAATTTGCAAGTTTAGTGTTGTTAAGTATTAGCTCGGGAGGTGCTCAACGAGGAGTAGCGTTTTCTCAAGGTGTTTCGGTAATAAGATGTTTGTTATTTTGATTTGTAAGAAATGTCAAACCTATGAAAATCAGAAGCATTGATTTGCCGTTCAGAATTGGTAGATAACTGACATCTTCATAAATCACAAAAAACAAATCACTGCCTGCAAAGCTTAGTTCTCATCTCAAAAGGTTTGTGTCAGTCGATGTGATCTTAAAAGTTTGCGACCTCAACATGAGTTTATCAGAACTTGTCAGCAAAAGCTAGGGAACCTGTTTCCGAAATTTCAATTGTTTTGGGATGCACAGTTGTTGTTTGACAATAGTTGAAGTCAGTCGATGTGGTCTGAAAAGTTTCCCACATCAACAAAAATTCCTGATTCTGCATTTTTTGGAAGGTACTCATGCAAAGCTAGGCACACAGTTCTTGTTTGACAATGGTTTGAGTCAGTCAATGTGGTCTGAAAAGTTTCCGACCTCAATATGAGTATAGCAGAACTTGTCAGCAAAAGCTAGGGAACCTGTTTCCGAAATTTCAATCGTTTTGGGTTGCGCAGTTGTTGTTTGACAATAGTTGAAGTCAGTCGATGTGGTCTGAAAAGCTTCCCACATCAACATGAATTCATGATTTCCTGATTCCACATTTTTTGGAAAGTACTCATGCAAATCGAGGCACACAATTGTTGTTTGACTATGGTTTGAGTTAATCGATGTGGTCTGAAAAGTTTCCTACATGAACATGAGTATAGCAGAACTTATCAGCAAAACGTAGGAAACCTGTTTTCAAAATTTCAATCGTTTAGGGATGCGCAATTGTTGCTTGACAATAGTTGAAGTCAGTCGATATGGTCTGAAAAGTTTCCGACACCAATATGAATTCCTGATTTCGCAATTTTTGTAATTGTTGGACTTTTTTTCATGCAAATCTAGGCACACAGTTGTTGTGTGACAATGGTTTGAGTCAATCGAAGTGAGTGTTTTAGTGAATATGGAAGTCAATCATATCAAAAAATCATCAAGCAGTCATAAAATATTTTTTTTTGTAAGGCAATACGGGTTAGGGCGAGTTGAGCGCCGTGATAGGGGCTCTGAACCATCATTTACCATAGTAAAATTTTAAGCAGTTAAATGTAAAGTTAAGTACTTAAGTAAAAATTTAAACGTAAGAAAACAGGACAGATTGTTCGGAATGTCCAAAAACTGCATCTGTACTGACGAAAACAACGCTTAAATTAATCAAACAATGCTAGACAACTGTCAAATTAACTGTCAGTCATATCAAAAAACCATCAAGCCTTCATTAAATATTTATTTTTGTAAGGCAATACGTCTAAGGACAAATTGAACGCTGTGAACAGAGGCCCTGCATCATAATTTACCATAATTAAATTTTAGTCAGTTGAAAAGAAAGTTAAGTAAGTAAGAATCTAAATGTAAGAAGACAGTGATTGTTCGGAATGTCGAAAAACTGTAACTTGATTGACGAAAATAACGCTTAAGTTCATCAAACGATGCTAAACAACTGTCAAATAAAAGTGAGAGACATAGTAGAGAGCGTAAATGTCTTCAAAGAACGTGTTTGTCCAAAATTAAATCAAGATTTAAGTATGAGGAAGCTGTTCGCGCCTTGGGTGCCACGTTTGTTCACGATACATTGTGTCAAATTGGATTCAATGAACCTTTCCAACGCTCTGTTTGGATGGGTTCAAGAGTTGGGGCATTGCTGGGAGACAAGTCTAGACTTATGTAGAAAACTATAAAAAAATTTTAAGAAAATTTGTCCTGTAGCTTCATTAGATCAAAAACTTTTCAGACAATTCTCGAATTTTTGAAATAAATTTGTAGTAATTTTTTAAATTGGAAACAATAATGAAGCAATTTTCTGATTAAGCACTTAGCTGATTCCATCCATTCATTAATCAGTAAAACTGCATAATTATGATTCTGAATGAGGCACAATTTGTTGCACATTGCCAATAGTAATTATCATGTTTTTGTTGTTTTGGTTTCGACAGAAATTTCGTTGATCAACGGCCCGTTTTGTGTGCCAACAAAAAGTTTTTCCATCAGCCTGAGAACTTCTTAGACGCCACTGAATGAATAATTTCGCGACTTAAAAAGGTCTGCTTAATTTGGCAATGAGTTGTGGTTGTTTGTTGTTGTTGTTGCTGTTGTTGTTGCATTTAAAAATTGTTGTTTGGTTGTTGATTTGCTGGCGCGGTAAAATCAATGCAATGCGCGGCAAACAGACCCAGCGACCAACTTTACTGGCAATGGGCCAGCAGCACAAAAAGCAACACTCAACAAACACACACACACATACACACATAGATAGGACAACAGATAGCGCACCGGTACAGCTTCCAACTAAATATTTACGTCAAGAAATAAAAGTTGTTGCTAGCAGCAGCGCGACAATGAAAGTGCTGCACAGCCGAGTTGCAACATAATCAGCGTCAGACAACGTGCGCTTGATTTTTTGTTTTTGCTTTTTTGCTTTTTCATTTTTTATTTTTCATTTCATTCTTTTCGTTTCGTGCAGCGGAAAGTTCACCAAAATGCGCGCCAAAGAGCAATGAACTGCTGCCAACCTTACGAAGTAAACTACAACAGCAACATCAACAACGCAAATTGTTGTTGCAGCGACAAAGAGGCGGAAGAGTCGACAGCCGACAGTCGCATAGGCGGAAGATGCGACCGCGCCGTCGACTTATAGCCGACAAAAGTGGGCGTACACCCACTTGTCAAGTGGCGGCTCGAAAAGGCGGCAACGTTGTCAAGCGTTGACGTATATTTGTGCGCGTCTGTGTGTGTGTGTGTGTGTAAGTGTGTTTAAGTGTTGGCTGCAAAAATAGTTGCGAGTTGCAGCAGTGCTTAAAATAGGAAGAGATAAATTGCCAACGTGACAGACAGCTGGGCAGACAGGCCGGCATTCAGATGCGTCGACAGTGCACGCCGCACACACAAACCGACAGTCGAACGCGCGACGCGAACTGCATTGTGACGCTGCAGTTGACAATTTATGGAGTGTTTGTTCGACTGAGAGGGGGCTCTGACCTAGAAAAGTGCGCTGCGGTCGGGTGTGGTCGGCGTGTGCTTTGTTTTTCACTTTTTAATTGCGCGACTGAAAGGCCGACGAGCTGTGCAGTCAAATGCAGCCACAATGAGTGCAGAAAAACGAGCGCAGCTGAACAGCTGAAGCGCAAATGTGTGACTACTGTGAGCTGTTTAGCTGCTGCGGGTTATTAATGAAATTCGTAGCATACATTTAGGTGTTCAACATGTATTAACATTGCCAAATGCAAACACTTTGACAAATTTTCAATCAATTTTCCTACACAACCAAAGCACACAAGCACGCGCACACTTGTCTCATACAAGAATCAGTAATTTGAGCGGCACACACTAACAGACTCACACACACACATATACGCGGCATCAAGTGCGAAATGGAGCGCGTAAATATTTGACATATTGAAATTACATTTTATAAATTCACTAAAATTTGCCCACAACTGCAACAGTGGCGCACCGAAAGGGAGGTAGGGGGCACAAGCCTCCAACAAACCATTTAGTTGAATATGATTTTAGATTTAGTGGCGTGCGCCACTGCAGGGAGGGGAAGAGAGAAGAAGTATTTATCAATTTGCTGGGTTGCGCGCTTAAGTGTAATGTTCATGTATATGTGTGCGTGTGTGTGTATGCCATATTTATGCATACAAAATGTGATCAATCATTTTGTGGCGCGTGTGTTTGTAGACGCAGGCCGATGCCAATAAAGCAAATTACTACATATTTACTGACACCATCAAACACACACACACACACATATATTATTCAAAAACCCACACATACATTTGCATGATTTGACGCGCCCACAACATTAATCTATCTGCTCATAATTTTATCAATTTTCTAGTGAAATTTTATGCAGTTTTGAATGTTGCTTTTCGTTCTGCTCAACGTTTATCAGCGCAATTACAACGCAAACATTTTGTTCAATTGTCGCTTTGGTAAATTATAAATTATTTACTTTGCAAAATTGTTAGTGGAAATTGCCCATGTTGGCCACTGTTGAGTGTTACAAATGAAATGACAAATGAAATGTCAAAATGTTGAAACATTTATAATGGCTTTGATTATAGTTTGATGTTTGGAATCAACAAATGACAGTTTAGCATTTTTAGTTAATTAAAAAAAGTTAGACAACAAAATGAACAAAATTGGAAATTATTTGTCATGTTTTATTCACATTAAATATTAATGATTATTTCGTATTCAAAGCAAACAATAGTCAAATAGAAGAAGAAGTATGTCGTACTACTATATATTCAATAGGATCTAATGTTATATGGAGATTCTACTATTGGGTTCTCTATAACCACTAAGAAACATCTCTTTGTATGCGATTCAATGAAAAATCTTATGAACCAAACAATTGGAAACATAGAATTGTTGTAAATTGCACACTCACCATTGTCAAAGATGACAAAAGTGTTGAGAATTTACAAATTACTTTACAGTTGCTCAGAAGTTATTATTAGGTAGGAAGTTAAGTAAGAGGAGTTGAACCAAGGCGCATACTATTTGGGCCATGTAGGCCTATTGTGTTACTACAAAGCGATTGAGCTTCAGTCCACTACTCATTAAAGCAGTTTGAGCTTCTAACAAAGTCTTAATAGAAGATTGTGATTAGTCCCATTGGTTAGATCCCCTAGAATGTCTTAACCGTAGATCGAGCTTCAAAACAATTAAGGAATCCTATCCTATGTATACAAAGGAGAGAATTATAAACTTTTAAATTTTCTCAAGACCTCTTTCTTAAAAAAGTGTGAAAGATGGTTTTAAACAAGCATAATCCCAACACAACAAAGTCACAAAGAATGGTTAAATGTTAAAGTAAAAGTTATAATAAAACAAAAAACCAAATGTATAATTTTTGATACAAAGCTCGATCTACGGTTAAAAGAAGATTGTGATTAGTCCTATTGGTTAGATCCCCTAGATTATCGACGGCAAAGTTACCCAGATGACACCTTTACTTAAAGTTGCTTTGAGAAGGATAAAATTATGACTGAATCCTTTAGTTTTCTCTTCTGAACAAGTTTTTTGGACAACCTTGAATAATTTCTGAACAATTTTTTCGGACAAGCTTGTCCCCAAACCTTAATGGTTTTCGAAAATGGGCTCCCACTGCTCCTTAGTTGTCCCAGGACATGTCAAATTTAAGATCGACCCTCATATATTTTTTCTTTCTTGCTTTTAAATATATCTACCTTCTATCTCCAACTTCCAAGGAGGCTGCCTTACAAAACTGCCCATTTATTACTTGAAAATGTATTGTTAACCCTCTAGCTACATGTTTTTATTGGGGAAAGTTTTTTAGCATTCCAGCCGGAGACAAAATTAGACTAGACTGAGACTAGACTGAGACTAAACTGAGACTAAACAGACACTTAACTGAGACTAGACTAGACTAGACTAGACTAGACTAGACTAGACTAGACTAGACTAGACTAGACTAGACTAGACTAGACTAGACTAGACTAGACTAGACTAGACTAGACTAGACTAGACTAGACTAGACTAGACTAGACTAGACTAGACTAGACTAGACTAGACTAGACTAGACTAGACTAGACTAGACTAGACTAGACTAGACTAGACTAGACTAGACTAGACTAGACTAGACTAGACTAGACTAGACTAGACTAGACTAGACTAGACTAGACTAGACTAGACTAGACTAGACTAGACTAGACTAGACTAGACTAGACTAGACTAGACTAGACTAGACTAGACTAGACTAGACTAGACTAGACTAGACTAGACTAGACTAGACTAGACTAGACTAGACTAGACTAGACTAGACTAGACTAGACTAGACTAGACTAGACTAGACTAGAATAGACTAGACTAGACTAGACTAGACTAGACTAGACTAGACTAGACTAGACTAGACTAGACTAGAATAGACTAGACTAGACTAGACTAGACTAGACTAGACTAGACTAGACTAGACTAGACTAGACTGTGTTGAAATCTTTTAAAAGAGATGAATTTGGCCTAATATTTTATTTAATTACTTCAATACGTCCACCTAATCGATTGACTTAAAAAACTACCAATGGAAACACAAAAGTTTTGTTTTGGAAGAAAGAACTGGACTGGCCTCATTTGGTCGCCTAGTGTTTATGAATAATAATAATAAAATAATTACTTATAATAAATTAATTAAAGTTCTGCATACAACAACGTAACCGATGTTTTGACCTTCTAGAGCCCAAATGTAAAAAAAATCAAGTCATTCATTGCTCAAAATGTATCTACAGTTAAAATTTTATGTTTGTAGCCAAACAATTATATGATGTAATTTGACAACAACAACATTAGTATTTGATAACCTTCAGCATGTTTCGGATTTCTAGTCCGAAGAAAACTTTAGAAACCTAAGTTTAGCAGAAATTTGCTATTCCAGCAAAAACATGAGCGCCCTCCAATGACCTTCAGATTTCCATATTGTTCTCGTACACGCCACCAACAACCAACAACTACTCATAACTCACTACATCCCTATACACCACTTTCATTATTCCACAGACAACCTCAAATGTTGAGCAGTTTGAGCTCAAAATGTGCGCCAACTGAAAATATGGCCGCAAGCGCCACTGAAGCGCAGCAAATGACATTCACTTTACCTTAAAGTGAGTAATTAAGCCACAACAGACATTTGTGCAACCTCCCCCTAACAAGTGTTGCCAACCTGATATTTTGTGTCGTAGATACGCAACGCATCACCAACGGGCGAAGAGCAAAGCAGAGGAAGCGCACATTAACGAAATACAGTGGAGAATAGCGCAAGCATTTGTTTTACGATTACGAGCGTGAAAAGCTATTTCAGTGCCATTGCCGTTTCCGCCTTCGTTACTGCCAGCTATTATGTACCAACCGACGAGCAGCAGTCGACACGACACGACACGGCGCAGTGCTGCGCAGCCGGCGCCGCCGCCACCTACTGGGCACGTCAATGCGTTTTAAAGCCACTTCGCGTTGTTAAGTTGATATTGTTGTTGTTGTTGCTGTTGTTTTTGTAGTCCGTGCTGTTGTTTTTTGCTATCGTCGTTTATGGATTGTCGTTGCATTTATCGCGATTGTCATTTTAGTGGCCAACACCGACTCGACTTTGGCAGGCAGCATTGACAACATTGCCGCCATCGTTGCCGTTGCTCCTACAAAAACAAAAAGCGTTCAGCCTGCGGCTGACGCGTTGCCGACAATGGCGCGTCGCCTGGAAAAGGCCGCATGCGAATGGATTAACGCCGATTCTTTACGGAAAATATTGCATATTTTTGTGCGCCGCCAGTTAGATACAAACCACAGCAAACAAAAACCACAATAACAACAACAACAACAAATCACTAACAACTAAATGTGTGGGCGGTATGGGCGTTTTTGTTAGTCAGTCCGGTTGCGCACGTCGCAAATGTGGTTGTTGTCGTTGCTGCTATCGTTGTTGTTTTTGCTGTTTCTGGCAAACGGTGATGACGTTTCGCACTTTTTTCGCCTGCAATCTATCTGCAACAACAAATCTTTATGCAATTTTCATTTTTATGATTTGCTTTGGTTGGCGTTCGTAAGCGGAAACACGCTTTTACGGTTGTCGCTGTAAGAGTGTGTTGTGTCTATGTGTGTGTGTGTGTGTGTGAGAGAGAGAGTGTTTATGTTGTGTGCAAACAAATGCAGTGGTGTGAGTTGTGTGTTGGTTGACAAAAAAAGGGGTTTAATTTATTCAAATGCTTATCTCGTGGTTTAAGTGTTGTTTGAGTCGCCATCTCGCCCTCACTCTTTCTCTCTTTCTCTCTCTTGGGCTCACTTGTTTGCGGCTGCTGCCCTCTAAGCGGATTAAGACAAGTAAATAAAAAAACAGTCGAAGATCGCTGCAAATTGGATTTATGCCGCAACAAATTGGATGAAAATATGAATTAGAATAAAAAACAGCTTAAGTTGTGGCTTAGCTGTTTTTGCTGCCATCGGGTAAATGAGAATGAAAATGCGAGTGCGAATGTGTACGGCAACAAGACGATTGTGGTTTAATTTAGTAGCAAAATTTCATCATAGTTTGTTAGCTAGGAAGAAGTTATGTTATTGAGCAGCACAAAATAAGGAAACTTACAAGAACAATCAAGTAAATTTGTATCATAAAGTGTGGTTTAAGTTAGGGAATATGTGAAATGGTCCAACAAAAAAAAATAGAATATCTAAAATAGATATGTGTCTCATGCAGAGGCAGTAATTCTAAACAAGCTACTGCACGAGTATGTGGCAACCCTGCTTAAAAGTGGCCCATCTAAGCTCATAAGCCTATAAATTTTAAATCATAACAGCAGTAGTAACTGTACCAAATTTCACAATAACACTTTTACGGGGACTAGCTATGGCACGAACCAGCTAAGGCGCGAACTAGCTACGGCGCGAACCACCTAAGCCGCAAACTAGCTCAGGCGCGAATCAGCTAACGTGCCAACCAGCCGCTTGGTAGACGGGCGAAGACACACAGAGGGAGAGATGTATAGACGGATGGGTGACCGAACAGATGAAAACGACATACAGACGACCAAGAATTGGTAAATCTATTCTGTTGTTTCGGGTTCGGCATGATGACTCAGCGCTTTATCCGAAGACGCAGCCCACGTACTATTCCACTGCGCTTGGTTTACAGCAGTTCGAGACCATATAAATTCAATGACGGAATAACCAATTAGCCCTCGGAATCTTACACACATTATGGTAAAATCCCAATCTGCATGGAATGCGGCGAGTTACGAGGCGGAGGAAAGCTAAATAGCGACGACGGCAAAGGCAACGAAAGACCTACAAACGCAACATAGATGAATGGCTCCAGTACGGCAACAAGCTAAGGGGACATAATTCCAAAAGAGTGGAAGGGTTGAAGAACCAAATAGGGTTTAGCTGACAGGCAAGAAAGGCCAAGTAGGTAGAACTTGTGACTAACCGCACTGGAACAGATACGAACGACGAGCCTTGCGCTTAAGTCCACCCTCCAACGCAAGAATTGACGCTAGTGTCCGGAGGAGAAACCGATGAGGAAGTTTAGTGTAAGTCTCACAATGACGGGTCTACAAAAAACTATATTCTTATGATAATGTTGACCATATGTATGCATGCTTTTCTTGAACCAGCTATGCCTTCTTTCGATTATTTTAACGCCTTATCAAAGCGTTTCTCTGTTTAGGCTATTTTGTACCTAAATTCTGTACCGACATTCAATTTAGATCAAAAAGCTTTATGACTCATAATTATTCCCCATTTTCAGGCCCAATCATGAACATTACTTTTGAATACTGAAATTAAGAATTCGAGAGTAATCTTCAACTAGTTAAAAGTTTCTTTATTCCAGTTATATTTTTTCCTGGTTCACTCCTCTTGGGAGCATAGAGCCTTCACAAGACATTGCCATGTGTTGGTTACGTTCATCGGTTGCCAACCTCAGATAGTCCTAAGTGATGGGGCTGCCACGTATCGCCGGAACGACGCCTCCGCAGTTCTGAGCTACTGCTCATAGCGTTATGGTTGGGGACTTCGCTAAGATCGGTTTGGTGCGCTGTTTTCCCTCAAGTAAATGACATCAAATGTGTTCAACTTAGCCTATTCGATTTTTTACTGTATTCATTGGATAAATAAATATAATAAAAACAAGATTTTCAAATAATTTTCAAAAGGTTTTTAAACCTTTTACTTTCATGGAATGCATTCACCTTGAACATTCAATCGATCTTTGCAGTCACTGATCCGAATTGCCAGTGAAATAAACGACTGCAAGAGATCTTCAATCATTCCAATGGAACCAATGGAGTCCAAGACCAATGGAATCTGTCCTATATGAATATTTACGATTTTTTTTTAATTTAGTAAAAATGTGACACAAAGAACGGAGAAACAAATTCCATATGTAAAAACCAACGAGTATGTCCCACTGGACATGATAGGGTTAAGTTGCAAAAGTTGCCTTTGAAAATCTCCAACGCAACGTTGGCCAGATTATGCGAAATCCATTTCTGCGGCAATCATTAATATTTCATCGAATTGCGTTTCATCTGGCGGCCAGCAACCAAATTCCATGGGAAATATTCGCCTTGACGCTGCGTCGAGTTGGAGCTCGTAAAAGAAAATCACATGAAGCACAATCAAGATGGCCAACAGCCAACAACAAAAACAATCAGCAGTAGGACCCCAAAATCGGCTACTGCCTAATGTTGTTGTTCTTGTTATTGTCCAATTAATTATTCAAGTGAAAATTTTCATATCCAGGCAGCTGGCGGAGCCATGGCTTCCCAAACAAAAAAGGGACCACCAACACAAACCACAACCAGAATTTATGGTTGCGAAATTGTTTTGGCTCATCAGGTTAACGGAACGTATTGGGTTTTAAATGCGGCGGACGTTGAGCTGTCGAGGGGTCACGTTGGAGGGAAATATTTGTGATTTTTTTTTTTATTTTTTCAAAAATATTCAACGAAGGCGCAAGTGAGATAGCAACGTGGTCGGTGAGTGAGTGTGGAGCAAATGGCAAATGGTGCGTGGCGAGTGAGATAGGAGGAAGGATGTGAGAGGAATTCAAGACCGAACTGAGGTTCGTTGCGTGGCGGATGCTGTTGTCTGTTTAGTTGTTCGAGTTGTGCTCTTTTGCGTTGCTCAAACAACGTTCGCCAAGTAGTTTTTCGAACAAATGCAAATACGAATGTAAACACACACACACACACATACATACACATGCGTGAATGCACACGTGGTTCGGTGCGCGTGGGGCGCACGTTTGCATACAAATTAGAGAGGGTCGACGAGGGCCGCTCGGAGCGGCTGGGGCGACCAATGAAACACAAACGCACACACACACAAAAAAGGGGCATATTAGTTGTTGTTGCTATTGTTTTTGATGCTGCTGCTGCTGTTGTTGTTGTTGGTCTTCTTTGCTGTTGATGATTGTAATCCGGTTTGTAAGTTATGTGCTCCTTAATTGAGTTCACATGTACATGACCTGAATCTATGATTGCGGCCGTCGTGGCAGCCAGCGCACATATTTGCTGCCAGCACAAATGCCACAAAAATAAAATATAAAAACAAAAACAACAAAAGCAACGAACGCAAAGGATTTTCCATATTATCCTTTCGGTCATGTTGGTGGTGAGTCAGGTGTACACATACAACACAGGCAGTGCCCTCTCGCCTCACGCTCTCCCGCGCTTCTGTTCTTGCTGATGAGCGCCACGACTACGACGACGAGTCATCAGACGTTTCCTTCCGCTTCAAAAATGGCGCAAATACGTGTAGTAGCTCTGCATGACTAAACACACACACACCCACACATACTTTTATGCATGTACACTGTCTGAATATTGAAACATGCACGCCGGAAGGTTAACTTAAAAGTTGATTTCACTTATCGTTTTATCTCGACTTTAGCCTCATTTGGCAGCGCACAGTCAGTCGACGTTAAATAGCTGCCGGACAGGACTCGAACAAGCTGCAGCGAGAATAGTTTTACGTGCTTCGCCAAAATATCGCAGCGTAGGTGGAAATAGAAGCAACAGCGAAATGTCTTAATTTGCGAAAATATTCACATCATAATTTAGTTTAATTGCTTCAATATGCAGCACTGTGCTGCCGGCTGTTAGAGGGCGGGGCGGGGTATCCAATTTATGACACCGATTTACGCTCCCATACACACACACACACAATGCCACCATATTGTAAGTGAGTAGGTGTGTGTGTGATTGTGTGAAAAAATTACCTATGAGAAGCAATTTATGCAAACGGAAACGTTGCCCACCTCCGATGCCAGCAGCCTCTCCGACGGCACCAAATTAACTCAACGGTAGAGCGCGGTTTAGGGGAGAGGGGGACGACTAATGTAGACAACATTAGATGTGACGCCGTTAAATGAGTAGAATAAAATAATTTTATTTGATAAGCAGCTGTTTTAGGTGTTTTGTCATAAGTAGCTTCTAACAATGTTGTGATCCTTTTTGGGGGAACCACAAAAGACGCCAATCTATGAATTTTTATATATTTGAAGGTTAATTTAAGGACATTTACATCTGATTGACTTGAATAGTTGCAACATTGTTTTGAGAAAAACTTTAAAAAATTTTTATTTATTTTTATTAATCACAATTATTTTTCTACGGAAAAGAAGATAATGTCTGCTGGGGCCTTCAGCGCGAAAATATGCTATAAATATGTTACTTCCTCCATATCCAACATTAAAGTTAGGTTAGGTTTGGCGACCTGTCAAGCATTGGTCAGTGACGTTTGAAATCAACCTGAGCTTTGAATATATCTGACGATAAGTAATCCAAAATATGACTTCCGTAAAATTCCCTTTAGGAGTGATTATTGAACATTGTGAGTGCCTTTGTTGGTGCCATCTTCTCATCTATTTTACTGGGATTTCTGGATTTTACTGGGAAATCAATGTATGTTCTGTTTCTTCTGAACCATTTGATCTCCCAATTAAAATGATCCGCTAACTTCATTTTTTTTATTTCTATTAGATCTGTGAGAAAGTGAGACCTCAAAGTGCCCTTTACTGAACATCATATCTTTTGACTCAAAGGTCAGAAAGTACTAATTTTTACGTCAAATGAAAACTAATGATATGAAGTCGAAGAAACAATATCCTCTTTTGAAAAAATTTTATAACCAGCCCTGACGAAGTGGGAAGCTCAGGCTGGGTTTAACATCTCAGTCTCCAGAGGGCCAGAATTTACTAGTTTTATCTCTTTTTCAAAAGCTTCAATATCCTGGTTTTCCCGTCTTGTATTTTTTCTTCAGGGTCGTGACTGCACCCTTGAGCATTGACACAGAAAGTAATGAACTGATTTCATCTTGAGCTGTTTCGACTGTAGTCAGCCTCGTCGAATGGGAAGAGGTCCGAGAATGGGGTTTTACCTGCGTGTGGAGTTTTCGATAAACGGCCGGAACATTTATGTTTCCCCTTCTCAGATCTCCTCTTCACGGCCTTGACTGTAGCCCTGAACAGTGTTCTAGAAAGTGATGAACTTATACATCTCTTTTTGATCATGATACATTTTTTGGGCGTAATGTGTCATCGATCGTTGGTGCAATAGCACAGAGCTCAGTGATAACTTATATAAGCATCCTAAAGCCAAGGATGCCCTTTTCCTATCAAGCCTTGGCCTTCCACCTCGTAAGCGCAGTACAAGTGCATTGGATTTTCTTCCTACAGGTCGTGGGTTCGATTCCCACTTAAGGTTCGGCCCTTGTACTCTTACAAATTTTAAAATGTTTCTTTCCCTTTAAGTGTTTCCATTCCATTAACATTACTCAGTCCAATCCATTAATTTGTAACAGGTTTCTATTCCTCACACCCCAATCAGTTTTGATAAGAAGCACAGCCAACCCTCATATCCAGGAGTAGTTCATATGCAACAACAACACAGTGTCATTACGAATTAACGGATACTGCCGTAGAGCTCATTGAAGACATCAACCAACTGATATCAACTACTTTAACCTGTCAGCATCGAATAAGCAGAGCGCGCTTATAAAAAAGCGGTCTAGAAGGTGTCTCAGCTAGGATTCAGTAGATGGATGCTTCGTCACCTGGGACTGCTAACGATAGACTAATCCGCACCATGGTAGAATTTAAATATTCAAGTAACCAACGCAACATGTATGCCTTGTTGAAGCTCTATGTTCCCCACCTCCTAGAAGAAAAGAAGGAAAGGAAGTTAGAGGATACTCTAACCAGCACAACTGGGCATCAGTAACGCGAGCGCTTCTCGTTGTAATGAGGAAATATGCTCAAAGATCAGGAATGCCACGCAAAGATTTCTGTCTTGGTTGCAGTTGCAAAGAAGAAGATAAATGAAGGAATAAGAGAATAATGCTCATTCTAACTAGCATAACTGAGCCTCTTCGATTGGAAAACCGTCCAGTTGGATGGTTAGTGTTTGATCGCAGATTTCCAGTGACTCAAGCGTTGCTCGCTGTATTGGGTTGACACCTTCAAAGGTCAAAGTTGCCTGGCTGCTGTCATGGTTATCGTTGCCAAGAAGAAAGAAAGAGGCAGGGAAAAGTAAGAGGTTTCTCGATCTAACCAACATCACTAAGGTTCTCCGACTGAATAATAGTGCAGGTGTTGCAGATTCCCAGTAACCCAGTTGTAATGGGGAGATATGCTCAAAGACCAGTGTTGTCTGAGTTCTGTCATGGTTATCGTTGCCAAGAAGAATAAAAAGGAAGAAGTTAGCGGATTCTCGATCTAACCACCATAACTGAACCTCTCCGATTGGAAAACCGTCTAGGCGGATGGTTAGTGTTTGATCGAAGATTCCCAGTGACTCAAGCGTTGCTCGTTGTATCACAGACCAAAGTTGCCTGGCTTCTGTCATGGTTATCGTTGGCAAGAAGAACAAAAAGAGAATGGAAAAAGTTAGAACGTTCTCCATCTAAACAACATAACTAAGCTCCTCCGATTGGGTGATAGTGCAAGTGTCGCAGATTCCCAGTTACCCAGTTGTAATGGGGAGATGTGCTCAAAGACCAGTATTCTCTGACTTCTGTCATGGTTATCGTTGCCAAGAAGAAGAGAAAGAAAGAAGTTAGAGGATCCTGGATCCAACCAGCATAACTGAGCTTCTCCGATTAAAAGATAGTGGATGGGTCGCATATCCCCAGTAATGGGAAGATAGGTTCACATACCAGGATTGCCACGCAGGGACTTCTGCTTTGGACGCAGTTGCAAAAAAGAAGAGAAAAGAAGGAGTAAGGGAAGGATCCTTGTTCTAACTAGCATAGCTGAGCCTTCAAATTGAGATATCACGGATACAGCGATTATCCTTTTTGGAATTCTCGTAATTCCCAGCACTGTAAAAAGGAAAGCCATGCCACCTTAACGATAAACATTCGAGTTACTTATTCAAACTTAATAGTACTTAACCCGCTCGTTGTCAGAGTTACCTCCTAATCTTTTCTAGTCAATTATTGGGGATGTGGTCGTATTTCCCAGACGGACTTACTGCAACTAGAGGCAACAGGAAAGCAGAAGTGTTTCTGTAGTTCGTCACATTGGTTAGAATACTCGACCACAAGTGAGAAGGAGGGTGAGTTCAAATCTCAACCAAATCTATATTGGCTTAAGTAAACTTTTTTTAGCGCCTGAGAGTAACCAATCGCAAACTGCTGCGCATCAATTGCCTAATCCCAAAAAAGGTTCTGATTAGCCTTGACGATTAAAAAATGAATTCTCATTAAGTGAGCAAGCAAATTAATGTGTGGGCAATTTTATTTAGGTCTAAGCACAGCTGACAACATTTTGTTGCTATGAATTATTTATAATAAGAATTTAAAAACAAAATCCCCTCGCAAAAAATAATAAAAAAATAAATGCTATCGAAGTGCACACCTGATGTGACCACAAACTATGCAAATCTGCAGTGCTGTCCGTCCAACCCTCACTCAACCTACCGATTAGTTTATGCAAAACTATGGTTGAGTGTGGACTGAAAGTACGAATACAGGGCGGAGCGTTGTGCTGGCAGCCGGCGCAACTGTGTTGCACCTTTGGAACGAAGGACTCTGGAACGGCGCAGGACATGCAGCATAGTTCGTCACAATATGTGCTGTGCTGTTCTGTGCTGTGCTTCTGTTTGACAAATGATTTTACGACTATAACAGAAAACAAAAACAACAACAACAACAGTAACAAGGGTAACAACAACAACAAAGTGTTGGATCAATGAAAAGCGTAAGTGATGGTCATGTGGCCAGCCGAGCTGCCAGAATAACTACAGAGAACAACGCTGCATGTGTGTGTGGGTGTGTCTGTCTGTGTGTATGTGTGTGTGTGGATATTATGGCAGCTGGGATATTATAGTTTTAATGGAAGCACACGTACCACACATACCTCACCACACATATTTGTATGTATGTGTGAGTGCATGTGTGTATGTGTGTAAGCGCCATAAAACCACACACGTATGTATGCAAATTTCATGTTGTTTTATGATGAAAACGTTTCAGGGCTATGGAATTTTATGATATCGAGATGGCACGAAATTGAGGCGGCAGCAAAGGACACACGGCCGCAGGGCGAAATTAACGCAAATGAATTTGCTGTGCCGTTGCCGTTAGTCAGTCAGTCAGTACGTCAGAGCGTGGGGTGTCCCTTGTGCGGCTGTGTTCATGTGCAAAATTAAAGCTAATAGGAAGAGAAAGGCTTTTAGTAAACCGCTACAGAAACACACAAACACACACACATACATTTATACATCTATCTATGTATGTGTGCGTTGGTGCTGTCGTTTTGGGGAAGCGGCTTTCGATCACATTTGCGGTTTGTTAATGCGTGCACGGCCGCTCTACTCTGTGGTTGTGTTGGTGTGTGTCTCTGTCTCTCTGGCTGTGTCGTTCAAGTGTGTGTGTGTGTGTGTGGGCGCCCATACATGTGTGACGCATATGTCAACACCACAGCCCACCGCACTCACACCACACGCCAGCGCACTAAAATCAACCGCAAACTGCCAGCAAAATTTATCTCTACCTCCGTTCGGCCTCAACCTCCCCGCATTCCGCCACCGCGCCGCCGTCAGTTTGTAATCGTGCAGCAATAATAAAATGCCATTTAAACATTTCTGCGCGAATAAATATGCAAAACTTTTGTAATTTTGCCATTTTCGAGCATCACACACACACACACACACATCCACACTTACACGCGGCCATTAGACGCGCATAAACAATGTTGTTAACGTGTGTTTAAAATTACAACGTGTGGAGGGGGAAAAAGGAGATGAAAAGAAAGAAAAAGAAAAAAGAAGAAGAAGCAGCAGCAAAGAACAAGAAAAAACCAATGCGCTCGCGACAATAAATTTTTGTATATTAAAAGTTGCGGCCAAAAGTTTGCGTCCGTCGCGACATGCCGCAACGTCATTCATTAATGTAAAATGATTATATTTTATTTTTTTTATTTTTTATATTTTTGCATTTGACATGTTTCGAAGTTTTACAATGTCAACGGCAACAACAACAACTAGTCAGTACATAGTTTTTTCCATTTCATTCACAACAAAGCAACCAGCAGCCAAAGCACTTTTACAGTTCGACCCCCCTAAAATTATGCAACAAACAGCAACCAACGACAAAGTTGCAAATAACCAGTTTTTTGTTTTTGTTGCATGCATTGTTTTTGTACAATATTTTTTCCCCCCCCAACTTTCAACTGCACACATACTCTGTGCACCAAAGTGCGTTGGCGCGTCTGTCGCGGAAAAAGAACAAGAAGAAAATATTTGAAAAATATTTTCACAAGCATAAAAAACTTCTAAAACAGCAGCTGCAACAATTGCGAGAAGGAAAAAAACACGCCTTCAAAACGCTCGTCAGCGCGCGCTTAGCGTTTTCCCAGTGACTCTGCTGACTGATTTGCTTTTCATGTTTTTGACTTTCTCGTGTTTCATTCTTTTAGTAAATTAAATTTTCGTTTGATCTGCTGCAGTTTGCTTGTTTCATGGATATATTTTTCATTTTTTTTTTATACATTTTTTCACTTAACTTTTTTGCCAGCTGCGCTTTTTGGTCGTTATTCAATGACTCTCAGTTGCTCGCTTTCCTTTTCCCTTTTTTTTTCAATCTCTCTCTGGGGAAAATTGCTTCTTTGTGTAGTGCACGCAAAGCATGGAATTAGCATCGTTTGCGTAAAGTTTATGCATTGCCATGCAAAGTTAGAACCATGTCAATCAACAATAAAAAAATCATATAACGACAACGTGACATTATCTCGTTGAATAGCAAAAACAGCATGTGGTGAGAAAGGAGAAAAATTTGACGAGAGAAAAAGAAGTCAAAATCGTTGTGATGCACTTTAAAATGTGAACTTTAATGCGATTTTATGACTTGAAATGGGACAATAGTGCAAAGTCTGCCGAAATCAGAGAACTTTATTCAAGTCAGGAATTAGAAAATTCTCAGAATTTTTTAATTAAGTGACTGAGCGAGTGTTCTATGTAAAAGATTGACCCAAGTAAACTGTCTCTAAACTATAAGTGTCTGGGAATGATTTCTTTCTACTCTAGGTCTATGTAAAAGAGGCAGCAACCTGTCTTACTGCAGCACATTATGTAAAACATGGCCGAAGAAAGACCTGAAAAAGACGAAGCTATTGTTTTGGAATACCACAAAACTCACTGCTATTCTTACGGAACATTGGTCGGTGGGGAAAGACGTGACTCCGTTGCAAATACCCCTCCAACAATTATTGTCACACATGAGGGAGGAGACACTAACCCTCTTTCTGTGTACATGTCAAGCTTTAACAAAAAAATGGCTGTGCTCCTTCCAACAAGAAGTCAGCACAATTTTAGCTATGGAAATCAGAAGGCTTCTTCATGTGATCCCAAAGCGGCAATTTATATGCTAATTCCGTTATCTAGTTGTGATAACAACCACTCAACCAACCCACCAACCAAGTCTCTGTAGGTTCTAAGTTCGAAATAAGTGGACTCGTTCTACGCTGAGTCCCTGTATGTTCTTGTTAGAAGAAAATGATTAATCTCTTCTTAAAGTTTATGTTATCTAATTAAGAAGATAATGGTTTCATCTTCTTCTTCTTAACTGGCACGACAGCCCGATTACGGGACTAAGGCCGAGCTACCCGCAATTTTTTCAAGGTTGGAGCGACCTACAGTTTTATGCCGATTCCTAATGGCGAGTTGGGAGCTTTTTCATAGGCAATTTTTACTTTCAGAGGTTTGCCATTTCCTGCTGAGAGGACAGCTGCCGAAAGAAAAATTGTTGTTTTTCTCTTTTTTTGGTGTTAGCAGCAACGGAGTATTGAACCTGGGTTCTCGCGGCCCAACGCACTAGTCAGCTGAGCTACGGCGGCTGCCTTTTTCGAATGCCTGTATTTAGTTTCTAAGTAAGAAGAATTGTTCCTTGCTCTTCTAAAACTATGTAGCTTCTAAATAAGAAAGGAATGGTTACTTTCTGCTCTAACTCTCTTTAGGTTCTAAGTAAGAATAAAATGGCTTCTTTCTAATCTGAGGTTCTAGTTAGTAGAGAATGATTTCTATCGGCTTAAAGTTTATAGTTTCTAAGTAAGCAGGAAATGGTTTCTACCTTCTCCAAATATCTGTATTTAGTTTATAAGTAAGATGGTCTCTTACTGCTCTAAATCTTTACAGTCTCTAATTAAGAAGGGAATAGTTTCTACCTTCTTCAGATCCCTGTATTTAGTTTCTAAGTAAGGAAAGAACGATTTCTTCCTGCTCCAAGTCCCTGAATGTTCTTACTAAGAAATCATTCTAACTGCTCTATCTATCACTCTAACTACTTTATATCTCTGTAGTTTCTAGGTTAGGTAAGGTTAAACTAGCTGTCTTCGTAAGAGACACATTTAGGCCTCTATATATGGGCCCCTTGTGATACCACAATTTCCACCTGTTGGAAATGTGAATGCAATACGGTTCTACGACATCTGTTACAGTACACATTTCAAACGGATGAGGGAAGAGGGGTACCTACAGTTTAACCCAGAATCTGAACGGTAGTTTTTTTTTGGCCAAGAGTGCGCTTGTTCGATTCTTGTAATTCTCATCTGCTTCATGTGAATAGCGATAAAAGTAGATGAGCGTTTCACCAGTCCGACTTGGGAATCGAATCTAAAGCCTCTGGTATGAGAAACCAGCCGCTACCCGCTGGACAATCGAATTCAAATTCTATGTAACTATAGAATGATTTCTTTCTGCTTAGAGTCTCAAAGAAGCAAATGGTTTGTTCCTCTCTTCCTTTCTTTGAAGCTTCTAAAAAGCCTTTGAACTAAACTTAAGCTTCAAGCATAGCTAATAATGTAATAACTAGTGATTGCTCTAAACAACAGTCCTGAGCATATCGTTTATGAGAATCTGTAGACTTTTTGTTCAGTTCTGATATAGTTTGAAGCAGATTTGCTATGGCCATCAAGGCAGGTCTCTGAAGCCATTCAGACGGTCACTACTTCTGTCCTTCTCATGGATTCTTAGGGAAATGCTGGACAAAGCTCCTTGATGGCATATTTGCTAGCCAGATTGACTGCTCTCTGGGTTATAAATGGATTTATTATCTCAGTTGTATAATACTTTGGCAGGTAGTAGTGGCTTTAACATGGTCCCCATGTAGATTACTTAGGCCATGAAGGCCCATTGTGTTATTTACTACAAATCGGTTATCTATCGCAATGACTTATCCAGTGCTTGTAGAAATAAATTGTACGTAAGCTTCACTACTATCAGTGAACAACTTTTTTCTCTTTCGTAGCTCTTCAGTCCCGAGTGCGCTTCTACTCATTCCTACATTTATTGCAACTTGCATTTCACTCTTCAGCTTCAACAGAACTTATTTGAATTTAAGTTTAAAAATTGCACAAAACTCTGCAATATTAAAAGTATTTTTTGCTATAATGATTTGTATAAACCGGACTCGACAACTGCCGGTGCCGTTGCATTTTTTCACTCGACTACGAACGTCATTTATGCGGCGCGCATTCAGCAACGTTCGACTAGCAAAGCAATTGTGTTCTGCTTTCGCCAGCAGCAGCAATCGACTGCAGCAACCTGAATACAGCATTTTTGCAACAATAACTTGCGATAAGTTTTCATATTTTTTTTTTGCCTTCAATCTATTGCAACAATTTTTGCGATTTACTGGCATTTGTCTGTATTTGTGTGTGTATGTGTGTGTGTTTTTGTATTGACAAGTGGCAGTTGTGAGAAAATGCTGCCTACAGTGAGTGTTAAAAGTGCGCGTACAGGTTTTTCAATTTTTTTTTAAGAGTGATTTTTTAATTTTTTCCCCTTTTTTGTTAAATGCAAGAATTGGAAATATTGAAAAAATTTAAATTATATAAAACAAAAACATTTAAGTATTATGAAGTAAAACATGTAATGTAACATGTCCTTTCTTTTGTCCTTTACTGTACACTGTTGCATTGGTGCAGTCGTTGTCGTCGTTCCCGTGTCTGGGTGCGTCTTGCGGCCTTCGGGGCGGCGGCCGATCTGAGTGTTCGCTGTGCGCCATATTTGTTGGTGAATGCGCTCGGTATGTGACCTATTTACGGCGCAACAATGCAATAAAATTGTGTAGATTTTTGCCAATTTCTATAAAATATGCATTGGCATTTCTTCTCCGTTCGATTTTTGCATGGCATTTGCATATTTGAGATTTCTTTGTGTGACGTTAAGATCCACATTTGCATATTCGAGCATTTGTTTGTCGACAATTGCATATTTATAGAAGCTGAGCGCAAGTTTGCTTTAAAAATGAGCTTAAAATTGTAACCAACGAAGCACAAACAAGTCAGTCAATTCAAAAGGGAAATTAAAAAAGGAAACTCAGTGAAGAGTGGAGCTTCCTTTAAAACAACAAGACAACAGCAGCAACTTAATTATGTTGCAGCTAAATAGGTTTTTAAAACTCCAATTTAAAAAAGCAACAACAACAGCAACACAACCACCCACCACAATGCCGACAACTGCGTTCCCCCACTTCGAGCGTAATTTTCACTGGTAGTGCTGCACCCTTTCAGCGGAAACTTGCCGCTCGCGTTGAAGCCGCTCGCCGGCGATAAAGTGGCAACCATAAAGATAAGCTAATTTACAAGATTTTTAAAACTGATTAGTGCCACCACTGAAGTGGGAGCAAGTGACGGCGGCGCATGGGGTCAGCGCGAGCGTTGCTTGCAACCTTAGCACACAAATTGCAGCCACTGGTCGTGCGAAACGGGGGAAGGAAGTAAAGCAGCTTGTGTGCAGGGTGCGTGGCGCTCAAGTGACGCACTATTGAAGTTTGTTTACTTTGAAGATTACGCAAAAATGTTCGCATAACGAACGAACTCGCACGCCACGTCACCCTCCTCTATTGTTGATGTGACTCTCGAAGGGGTTGACGCGTTTAACAACCCTTAACAATGCTACCTAACAAAGTTGTAAAGCCTTTAAGATTTAAAAGCGAAAATAAAAAGCCGCCAACAAATGAAACCAAATACACGCAGACATGGAAAATCGCACATCAGGGAATAACGCAGCAGTAGCGCAGCGCTAATTGAACTTTGAGACGGGATTTTTATCACCAACACTTAAAACATCTGCAGTAGACATATGAAAGGAGTTTTTAATTTAGAAATTAATTAAACGAAATTTTTTTTAACATTAGTTATTTTCATTTATTAGACCATTGTTGGACCAGTTTATCTTTGGTCTGTGTTTTCGTTAAACCATTCTTTTAGTCGTAATTTCCATCCAGTGTTTGCCCTCAACAAATTGAATCTTCCACTTCATTCTTTCGTCTGCTGACTGACTTATCAAATTTACTCTTTCATAGCCAGTTCCTCTTCGACCACTTTATCCTTGCCACCTGCACTTTTCATCCATAACCTTTCATCTCCCGTTCCACTTCTTATCTGGAGGCCTATTCGTACGTGTCTGGGTGTTTTTTGTTGGTACCCTCTCATCCCTAGTTTGTTCAGTCTTAACGCCCACTCACCCTGTACTGTTCATCCGTCCCTTCTCATTTCTCGCTTCTGCTCCTATCTAAGTGTCTTTTCTATCTATATTTTTCATATTCATTCGTTGTCTACATCTGTTTTTCCATCCGTACTTCCGTCTTTCCTTTCTTTCCGAACTGTGTAACTTTTCCGTTTTTACATTCCATCTCTCGTTCCACTCCTTATTTGGGGGCCTTTTCGTACGTGTCTGGTTTTTTTTATCGATACCCAAGTCTCTTTTTTTCTCAAACTTAACGTCCTCCCTTGGGTATTTTTTCTCCGTCCCTTCCCATGTCTTGTTCCTGTTCCTATCTAGGTGTCTTTTCTATCTATATTTTTCTATCTATTCGTTGTGTATCTACATTTTTTCATCCGTACTTCTGTCTTTCGTTCCTAACCAAACTTGGTGTTCTTCCTGTTTTTACTTCCCATTCCATAATATTTTATCTTATATCTTTCCCAATCAAAGTGTCTTCCACGACTGTGCTTCTACATTCCTACTCTTTCATCTCTCCTGTTAATTGATTACCGTACTTTCGTCTTTTCGTCTTTCCTTACTTCCCAAACTCCGTGTCCTTTCTTGTTTTCACTTCCCATCCATACTCTTCCATCCTTTACTTTTCTCTAAGTCTTCGTCCTTTCCCATCTGTACTTTTCATCGGTACCCTCTCCTCAATCATTCCTTCTCAAACTTCATATCCAGCACGTATCAGCTTTGGCTTCTTCTCAATCTTGTTTGCCATCAAGTTTGCACTTCCTATCCGTACCCTATCGTCTTTCGCTCCTTTCTAATTCGGGTGTCCTTCCTGATTTTACTTTCTCTCCATACTATTTTATCTTCTATTCTTTCCAAGTCGGAAAGAAGACTTTTACGTCTGTGCTTCTACAACCAAACTCTTTCATCTCTCCTGTCAATCTAGGGATTCCTCTCACCTGAACCCCCTCATCTCTCATTCCGTCCCCAATGTCTTTCTCTAGTGCCTTCTCCTCTTTTGATGGTTCCCAAACTAGGTGTCTTTCCCCATTTGTATTTTCCTTCCGTACCCTATTCCTCTTTCATACCTCTCAAACTGGGTGCCTTTCCCCATGTGTATTTTCCTTCCGTACCCTATTCCTCTTTCATACCTCCCAAACTGGGAGTCAACCCTGTCTGTATTTTCCATCTGTACCCCTTCCGTCTTTGGTACCTCCCAAACTGAATGTCTGTTCTGTCTGTACTTCCCATCCATAATCATGCATCTGTTATTTTTCCTTAAACTTCGTTCTTTCTCGTCTTTTCATCGATACCCTCGCATCAAACGTTCTTTCGCAATTGTGGTGTCCATCCTTTTTGTACTTCCTATCCGTACTCTATTGTCTTTAGCTCCATCTCAACCGTGGTGTCCATTCTGTCTTTACTTTCTATCCGTACCCTCTCGTCTTTCTCTCCTTTCTAATCTGGATGTCGTTCTCGAATGTACTTCCTATCCGCACCTTTAAATCTTTAAAAGGAGTGACTGTTTCGTCTGTCAGCCGTTCCCAGCCGTAAGCTCTCGTCACTCGTTCCTTCCAATCTGGGTTCCCTTCCTGTCTTTACTTCCCACCTATACCCTTTCATCTTTCATTCTTCCTTAAATGAGTGTCTTTCCCGTTCGTGTTTTCACACCTCAACCACTGCCAATCGGAGGGTTCATCATGTCTGTAGTTTTCCTCGATACCCCTTGATTCCTTGCCAATATGAGTATCGTTCCCGCTAGTACTTTTCAGCTGTGCTCGTTTGCCTATCATTTCTTCTCCAATCTGGGTGTACTTTCAATCCCTACCCTCTTTTTCTGCGTTCCTTCTCAATCGGGGAAGTATTTCCGTCCGTACGACTCACCTGTGCCCACTAATTTTCACTTCCTTCTCGAAACGTTTGTTTCCCCTTTTATCATATTTGACATATACTTTTCGTCCGTATCCTTTTATCTATTTTTAGTTTCCGATACATTTGTTTTTCCTGTGAGTTTCGTATTTCTACCCATCCAACTCGTATCATCTGACGTCGTTTAAGACTTTCTCATCTATTGATCGTAGCAAATTAATGCGTACTCTTTCAATTGTTCAACGTCGTTGTATTATTTTTCGATTCTAAACAAACTTTTTCACCCATAGTAACCATCCATCTTTTTGGTCTGTTCTACTCGGAATTTATAATCCATAACAACGATCCGAACTCTTTGTGCTCATTGGAGTCAACACAGGGACGCTATGTTACAGAATTCCTAATATAGCCTTTTGTCTGGTAATGTCTGCAATCGCTGTAGCGATGAAAAAGAAATAAAGACAATAGAACACTTGCTCTGTCATTTCCCAGCTCTACAGAAACATCGTTACAGCTTTTGAGGTCCAGGTCCCGTGTGATCAAAAAAGCACCAAAAACTATCGAATCTGCAATACTTCGTCCAGAATTGAATTGATTTATTGAGTGAAATGACTAGAGATTGTTGGATATCTCTCCATCTATACGAAGCGACTGCAAATGGGCCTATTTTCGGCCTCTCTTCTTTTTCGTTAAATCTTTTCATGTGTCTTTCAAATATTTTCTTCACAACTTTCTCCAGCTTTACTTATGTTTCGCATGTCAAAACCTTTCACTAAATCTTAACATAAACAATCTTACATTTAAAAATCTGTTTAAGGGTCAATAGTCCCGCCTGCCGTCACCCTCTTCGTCTACGCACTTTGGCATGCATTAAAAATTGCGTAATTTCGCTGCGGCGGTGTCTGGGTGCGCTTGAATAATACAACAGTAAACAACGTTCTTGTTTTTGTGACATGCCAACGTAAACAAACTGTCAACTTGACATTTGCCAGGCGACAATGACAGCAGTGGTTGCCATATTTACCCTTCGGTTGTTGTTGTTGTATTTTTAAATCTGCAATTTGGTGTCGCTTCAAAGCCCCAAAACAGTGGTTTTTACAGTTTAAAGCACAGAAACATACACAAACACACAGACACATTTTGCTACAAAATAGCAAACATGTGTCTCGTAAAATAAATCATTAAATTTGACACTTGCAAATGTCAACGTAGCGTGCACACACCTTGAACTTGTTTTCGTTGTTTTTTCTTAATTTTTGTATTTCCTTTTACTTGTTTTTCAACATGATGACCAACGAAAGACCAATAAGAATGCAGAATAAAACAACATAAATGAAAACAACGAGTAGCGGCAAATGTGTAGCATGTAGTACGCCATGTCCGGCAACACCGACTTCATTGTTGACATTTAGCGTATTTGGCATGACGTGTGACAAGTGGACAAGTGACAGGTCGCGCGCGAGTTGTTTGTGTCGCTGCACGTGCGGCAAGTGGGCGTTGCACGAAGCAACACGAATAAAGAGGGATTGCATAAATATGCAAATTAGCAGTCGGCGCGTGATGCATTAGCTACACAATTGCGGATGTGCGCACCAGGTGTGCACAGTTTCCGGTGTTTTGTGCTGCGGCTAATGGACGAAGAGCGATTGATGGAGAACAATTGTGAGTGGATTGTGAGGGCTTTGAAATTTGAACTAAAAGTCCACTTGAGTTGAAGTGAAAGCGAACTTTTGAATTAAGGAAAATAATGAGAAAATATGTTGCCAACTTTGAGAGGATCCTGAATTTGAAATGATTGTGGAAGCAACATCCAAAATTAAAGTGATATTTTCATATTAAAGGACATGAAACTCAAACTTCCCAACCAAAATTAAATCTTGGAGTACATTTTGAAATTGAATAATTTTGAAATCTTACATAAAACCACATTGAATGAAAGTCCTTGTACACTGCCACGTGCGCATCTACATTTATGATGCACAGAAACCCTATAAAGAAAATCCGGCTTATGAGTGACAACATTTTCCATGAATTGGTATTTAGTTTACTTATGGGCAAAACGTAAAAGTGGCCACCAATACTGAGAAAAGTGCAATGAAAAAGTTTTTAATTAAAATGTCCTTTTTTCCTAGAATTTTGTTGTTGTTTTTGTTTAAATTTTTCCCCAATGAGACAAATTTGTATGAATTTCTCAATGTATAAATTGTGCGTAACTACAAATTCGAATCTATGCAAATACACACACACATACGCATTTTAAGGACACACCTATACCCACACACACTCGCACCCGACAGGAGCATGTCAGATATATCAAAATATTGCATTTAATTTCAATACGTTTGCATGGAAAACATTTTATTTGCACATGTTGCAATGTGTGAGGCGGTAAAGATGCGAACAGTAAATGTGGGATCGTTTGTTGGGTGCAAGCAAATTTGCGCAAATGCAGGAAAATTTGTATAAAAACGTTTTCATATGAGGCAATTTTCTTGCCAACGCTTTGGCGTAGACAAGTCTCGAGTCTATGTGTGTGTGTTTGTAGGAATGCACAAAACATACCCACAAATGAACAAGTACAACAAACAGAGTGTGGAATATTTGCGGGGAATTTCTGCAAGGATATTTGTGCTGCGTCGAGCAAGGAGCAAGGAGTAGCATGCAGTCACTGATGCTTTGAGCAACTTTGAAGTTGAGCATTTCGAGACTGGTGTCTTTTTGGAATATTTTGCATGTTTTGCTTTTTGCATTTCTTTCTTTTCGATGTTTTTTTTTTGCATTAATATGGCAACACTAGACGATAGTATGGGTTTACTTTGTTGGTGAAGAAAAAACATGTGGGTGTGATGTGATGTGATGTGATGTGATGTGATGTGATGCGATGTGATGTGATGCGATGCGATGCGATGCGATGCGATGCGATGTCATGTCATGTGATGTGATGTCATGTCATGTGTATTGATGTGATGTGATGCGCTATGATGTGATTTAATGTAATCTGATTGATATAAATTGTTGTGATGTGATGTGATGTGATGTTATATGGTATGATGTGATGTGATGTGATGTGATGTGATATGATGTGATGTGATGTGATGTGATGTGATGTGATGTGATGTGATGTGATGTGATGTGATGTGATGTGATGTGATGGGATGGGATGGGATGTGATGTGATGTGATGTGATGTGATGTGATGTGATGTGATGTGATGTGATGTGATGTGATGTGATGTGATGTGATGTGATGTGATGTGATGTGATGGGATGGGATGTGATGTGAAGTGATATGATTTAATGTGATGTGATGTGATATAATGCAATTAAATGAGATGCGATGTGATGAGATGTGATGTGATTTGATGCTATGTGATGTAATGTGATATGATTGAATGTAATGTTATGGAATGGAATGCCATGTGATATGATGTAATGTGATGTGATGGGATGTGATCGGATGTGATGTAATGCAGTGAAATTTAAGTAGTGGAATGGAATGTGATGTAATCTAGTGATATAGGATGTGATGTAATTTGATGTAATGTGATGTGATGTTATGTAATGCAAGGAAATTGAATATAATGAAGTTCAATTTAATCTGATCCCATAAAATGGATTGTGATTTGATACGATGTGATACGATGTGATGCGATGTGATGTGATGTTATGTGATGTAATACAATGCAATGTAAATAGGATGGGATGTGATGTAATCCAATGAAATGGGATGTGATGTGATGTGATATAATGTAAAGTAATTGAATGTAATGTAATCGAATGGTATGTGATGTGATGTAATGCAATGAAATTTAATGTAAGTAGTGGAATGGAATGTGATGTAATCCAGTGAAAAGGGGTTGTGATGTGATTTGATTTGTTTTGATTTGATGTAGTGTGACTTTTCGTGATGTAATATAATGTAATGTAAATGGTATGGGATGTGATGTGATGTGATGTGATGTGATGTGATGTGATATGATGTGACATGATGTGATGTGATGTCATGTGATGTGATGTGATGTGATGTGATGTGATGTGATATGATGTGATGTGATGTGATGTGATGTAATGTAATGTGTCATAATGTGATGTGATGTGATGCTATGTGATGTAATTGAATGTAATGCAATTCAATGGAATGTGATGTAATCCAATGATGTAATATAATGAAATGTAAATGAGATGGAAATTGATGTGATATGATGTGATGTAATGTTATATAATTGAATGTAATTTAGTGTTATATGATGTAATGTTCATGTTTCAGCGTCGTTCTTTCTGCCTGTCACCCAGATAAAACGGACTTTCAAATGTGTTGAGATATTTCAACAAAAAGTGACTTAAATAGCAAAAAATCTCACCATAGCATAGTGGAGAAATAAGTCGCTTCAAACAGTCGAGAAACCACGTTCACCTATTTCCTTTTTGGATAAAAAAACCAGCGAAGAGAAAACATAATTTTTTTTTAGTTCTTTACGTTAGCTTTGTTCTTTCGCTTTGAGCTTTAAAGTCTTCATCACACACAAACATACACACACCATTTAACCTTTCAATGAAATTTTATTATTTAATTTTCATGCTAAAGTGCCGCACAAAAGTCTTGTTGCCGACTCTTTCGAGTTCGACTTAATTTCTCTACGCCACATTTAAGTAGCCAACTTTTGGGCTTGAACATTCAGCCAATATTTTCATTGTGGTTTCCACACTTTCTGCATTCTAGGCGCTTTTTTTCGTCTTTGCTTTTTGGCGCTTTGCTTAATTAAAAAAAAGAGAAAAAATTAAGTTGCCGCCAAAGTCTTTGCGGTGCGAGAAAACTCAAACTCAAACAATGTGTACGCAAACTTTCGCCCAAATGCAATTAATTTTTCACTCAACGGCTGCGATCGTGTTGGCACTCGATAGTGTCGAGCGCAGCGGCAAATTAACCAAAAAGCCACCAGTTGTGTGTTTCAGAATTGCAAGTGTTACAGCAACAACAAAAACAACAGCAACAACAACAGATATGATGCTGTCTTGTGCTCTGTGTTCGGCTGTAATAGTTACAGCAAAGTGGCTGCTCGGCTGGCAGGATGCAATTTAAATTTTAATTAAAAGTGAATTTGCGCTGATGTGAGCGACTTCAGCTTCAGTGCAACGTTGCATTTTGGGGCCACTTGTGACACTGACGATGCGGAATTTTTTTTTTCAAACTGTATGTGAACCTAATGTTAGACAATTCATGAAAAATGAACGCAGGCCAAGTTTAGACAGCAAACAACATGTGGCAGAAACGACAACGTGCATACGAGTTGGGAAAGAGGGGAAAATATTTAGTAAAAAATTGTTAGAAATATGAAAGTAATTTTTAAATGAATTTTTTAGTGTTTACTTGACATGACAGGTGAAGGAGGAAAATGTAGAGAATGTTGTTAGTTTTGATGAGACTGATTGGAGACTTGATTGAGCCATCTTGCAAGTTGCACTTACCTGCAAATAAAAGAAGAAAATATTTCAATTAGTTTAAAATTACCACATGTGTGAGTTTATATATTATTTGTTCTTATATATTAATCAATGATTGCTCTGTTTGAATACAAAGAGTGGATAGAAGGAATCATAAAGTTGACAAATCGACGCTGTACTAGAGATCGACTTATCCCACCATTTTCCATGACAAAGTTACTGAGGTGACGCTGTATTAGAGATAAACTTATCTCGAAACTTTCCATTATCGAGTTGACGCTGTACTTAAGATTGGCTTATCAAAGACTTAACATCACAAAATTGACGAGTTGATGCTGTATTCATGATTGACTTATCTCAACACTTTCTTTAATGAAGTTTCTGATTTGATTGTTCCATCACGAAGTTGTTCGAGCTATTCGAACTTTCTCTATCATTAATTTGATAAGTTTGCGCTAAACTAAAGATTGACTTATCCCAATACTTTACATCAAAAAATCGACTTGACTTATCCACTCATCCCAACACTTTTCATAACGAAGTTGCTGATTTTATTCTTCCGTGACGAAGTTGTATTAGAGATTGTTTTATCCTAACTAAGTTTTCGAGCTATTTGATCCCTCTCAGTCCTTAATTTGATGAGCTCAAACTGTACTAAAGATTAACTTCCCCCCACATGATACATGGCAAAGTTGGCGAGTTGATGCTGTATTCGAGATCGATTTATCCCATTGCCTTACATCACGAAGTTGTTGGTCTAACTCTGTATTAGAGATTAGTTTATCCCAAAACTCACCAACAAAGTTGTGTGAACTATCCAATCCCTCTCAATCGTTAATTTTCTAAGTTTACGCTGTACTCAAGATTGACTTATCCCAAGACTTTCATTACAAATTTGACAATTTGAAGCTGTATTTTCTTCATCACAAAACTGACGAGTTGACGTCTTATGGGAGATTGACTTTGTACAAACACTTTCTATCTTTCAACTTAACTGAAACTTTCTAGAGGAAAATTAACAAGTTGACGCTGTATTTGAGATCGGTTCATTCCATTACTTTCCATCACAAAGTTGCTCGACTTTTTAAATACTTTGCACGGTGTCAAACGTTTAGGAGAGGTTTTTTCTTACACTGAAAATTTTGTGTATTTAGACGCTTGATTTGGTGGATTAAACGTTTCGGAGAGGTTCTTACTTACACTGAAAACATTGCGTATTTATATGCTTGATTTGCTTGATCAAACATTTCGGAAATGTTCTTTCTTACACTGAAAACATTGCATATTTAGATGCTTGATTTGCTTGATCAAACATTTCGGAGAGGTTCTTTCTTATATTGAAAACGTGGCGTATATAGTCGCTTGATTTTCTGGATCAAACGTTTCGAAGAGCTTCTTTCTTACACTGAAAACGTTGTGTATTTAGACGCTTGACTTACTTGATCAAACGTTTAAAGATGTTATTTCTTACGCCGAAAACGTTGCGTTTATAGACGCTTGATCAAACGTTTCGGAGAAGGTTTTTTTTACGTTGAAACCGTGGTGTTTATTGCTTACAGAAACAATGTACATAGAGCTTCAAAGCGGAATGCGAACTTGGAATCGATAAAAAAACGTTATGTATTGATGGTTTTCATGAGAACTATGAGAGAGGGACATCAGAGCTTTCATTTTTAAAACATGACAAGCAGCATTGAAGTTTCAATCAATCTTCCACATATGTATACCTTTTGATGAAGCTAGCATATGCATCCACCTCGATGAACTAATCCAGACATTATATAGTTTCTGACTGTCTGTTCTATAACTGGATTCGTAGATTAGTTGAATAGTGGAATATTCGGCCTTATGCTGAATATCGTCATCGTCTGAAAAAATGACGATACGGCAACTTTCGTATGCTGCTCATCGTCGTATCGTCAGCTGACGACGGAGTGCTATGCTCGTCATCGTTATCGCCTTCGCCTTTCGTCTATCGACGAATATTTCCATCGTCGGAAATTTTGCTGACGAAACTAAAACGATACTGAAATAAAATTGGGATCTCCCGTTTCCCAATGGCTTCCCTTTTCCAGGGAAGGGAGCGTAGTGTGGTGGTAACATAGGTAACAAGGTTGGCTGTGGTATTTTCTGCAGTCAGCGAAGCGAAGCCCCAGCTTTTCCTTCCACCTGATCATTGCAGTGTCTTCCAGGCAGAAGTAATGGCCATTTACCAGGTTTCTATATGACTTATCTGCGAAAACGCGTACAAAGCGGATGTCCACATATACTCGGACAGTCAGGCAGCCATCAAGCCGCTCACGGAGGCGACCACCTCATCTAGGCTCGTCTTGGACTTCCAAAAATTCTTAATCACCCTAGCTAAAGGCTCCAACGTCTCATTATTTTGGGTGCCAGGGCACACGGTATCGTAGGCCACTGCGAGGTGGGCGAACCCGCCGGAGCAGAACGCTGCTTACCGAGGCCGCATCCTTCCTCCCAGTGGGGGCTCCACTTGCATTGGTCAAAGAAAAATAAATTACTTGGTTTCAGGCAACGCAAATAAGTCCACTGTTTGCATTAACAGCCTCCGCTGCACCGTCAAAGATTTATTTTCTTCCTCGTCGCTTGAAAAAAAAACAGCTCGTAATCCATTTATTTTTCAAATAAACACACAAATCATTTGAAGTAACAGAATTTCCCACGTGAAATACCCAAAACAAAAAATTTCCCACTCATAGAGTTGCGGTGTTTATTCAGTGCACAACGTTTCGTCTACGTTGCTTGTACAGCATACCGAAGTGTCGACGAAACGATAGATTTGACGATACACATAGACGACCGTCAACGATGAGTGAGACGACATTCAGCATAAGGCCGATTGACTCCATGAGTAAACTGAACTGATCATCACCTTTCAATAACTTGACGAGAAATAATCCTTTTATAAACTAAACCCCACAAACTGCATATTAATACACAAATTATAGGATCACAATCGGAATTTAGAACCCCAAGTCAGTCATTTGACTATGTGGTAGAATTTACGGATATAATTTTTGCATCCAAACGCTTTGACAGCATTCTACGCTCACTCTGGGTTCAGACATCTTGGCTCTGTCATCTATATTTCTGTCTGAAAAGTTCTTATCTTTTTTCCCCCCTTGGTTTTTTTCAAATTATTGCTTTTGTAAAGAAAATCTTTCCTATGTATTTTACAGTTTTTTAAGAACCATTCACCAACCAATTCATCAAACATTTTATTTTATTTTATTTTATTTTATTTTATTTTATTTTATTTTATTTTATTTTATTTTATTTTATTTTATTTTATTTTATTTTATTTTAATTTATTTATTTTATTTGACTTTAAATTTGATGAAATTTGGTGATTATTTCAAATAAAAATCATACAAGAAGAGCTGAAATTTATGAATCACAACTAATTTTTTAACCCAGCAGCAGTCTGCAAATTACAACAAAAAATTATCTGTCCAAGGATTTTTTTGCCAGCACGGAATTTAAAATTCGCAGAAGCTAAAAGTAAAATTTGCAATGACCCAAAGCATTTTTGTGCGCTTTGCAAACGTGTGGAATTTTAATGTTTTCTCCATTATAAACCACACACACACACATTTTTACATACGAGTAGATGAAAAGTGCTGTGAAGGGATGTAAGGAAAAAGCAAATTTGTTTAAAGTCGCTCAAGGCGATTCGATTTCAATTCGTGAATGTTAATATTTATGTTTTGAATGCGAATCGTTTCAGTGCTAAAATATTAATGAAACACAAACAAAATGTCAAAAATACAAAAGCAAATACAAAAAGCAAACAAGCAAACAGACACACGTACATACAAACATAGACACACACACATATAAAGTAGAAAAATGGCAGCATTTGCATGGCGTCAAAGTGTATGCGTACCTAAGCGTTTGATTATTTGTGTGTGTGTGTGTGTTGGGGTGTGAGTGTCAGTGGCCATGTGTGTGTTTGTCTGTGTTTTATGAAACCGCAAATTGCCAACCGAAGGATAAAACCAAACACAGGTGAGCAAAGTAAAAGCAACAAATACACAAAGTCGCATACGGTTCAAGTGCTGAGCGAACGGACAGACAGCTCGCGGTGCTAACTGGAAGGGACAGTAGCGAATTGCCAGACACAACCGCTGGCACAAACGAAAAGTCAATAAAATATTGAAATAACACCGCAAATTTGCATTCGAGTCAAAACTTGGTGCAGTAAAAAAAAAGCAAAAATACAACAACAAAAAAGAGCCAACCCAACTCACCAAACATCGATGTGTTCAATGCAAATATTAGATTGGCGTATGTGTTGTTGTATGAATGAATCGCTGCGGGCGATAACTGGAATATGGATTTCATGTATAAATTTTGTTGTTGTTGTTAATTTTTGAAATTTTTAAAATTTTTGCTCTGAAATTTTGAAAGCGCAAACGTTTGATGTAAGGTCTGCCAACGTGGCAGACAGCTGTAAAAAAATAAAAAAAACAAATTTAAAAAAGTTATGAAAAAACTTGACTGAAGACTTTCGCTTGACTTGGATTCAACAATGTCGACAACATGACTGGCAGTGTGCAAGTTGGCCAAAGCTTAAACAACAACAACAATAACAAAAAGGGTTTGTCCAGTCAACACATGGGTTTGTCAAATTGTGTAGAAGTGTGCAACAGAATGTTGACAAGCGATGAAGGAAAAGAATTAACAAAAAACAAAACTGAAATGAAATAAGGAATTAAAAAAATACACAAAAAATAAACACACAGACATACAAATATAAATAAACTGAGTAATAAAAAATAAAAAAATGAAAAAGTCTAGAAATAAGCAAAAGTTTTGCGCCCTTCAGCGCCAACACTGCATTGCACTGCGAGCGAAAGTTGGGTAGGAAAATGATGAAATGAAACGAAACCAAATGAAATGAAACGAAGTTTGCTGGACGCATGCATAAGTAAAGCAATTGCACAGACAAGCCGGCGACATAGACAGAGAGACAGACAGACAGAGGGATAGACGAGCAGATTGCCGACTACCGGCAGCGCCACAATCTGACACCGGACTCTGACTTTGACTTTGACGCCGACTGTGGTTCGTTTGTCAGTTTGTCGGCGTTTTGCATATGTTGTCGTTGTTGGTGTGCGCTTCGCTCGATTTTGCACTTCAGCGCATTTACATTTAGAAAAATGCAGAAAATTGTTTTGCTTCAAAACCATTTAAAACACTCAAATGGGGAGTGCAGCTTAATCACAACGCGGTGCAGCAACTGCCACAACAACAAATCTCTGAAGCATCGCAGCCGCAGTCGCATTGCGTCTGTTTTGTGCGGAAGCGAGTGGGGCCTGAGGGAAGCGAGAGACCAGGGAAATGCTGCAGGCTGCTGCCACAGGAAGAAACACCACCGAGCGCAGACATCTTCAGTGGCAATTGGTTATGAATTTGTTGTGTGTGTGTGTGTGTTTGTGTGTGAATGTGTCTCGGCTAAAAAGTAAAAGTGTCTGCATGCCGCAGAAAACTCATTTTATTGATTTTCTTGCAGTTGCATACACACAAACAAACACACACACATAGTCAGTTTTTGCTACTTTTTTGCGCCCCTTTGCTTTGTTTTTGTAGCTAAATATGTATACCTTTGAATCCACCACACACTTTGTGCTTCCTTCGCATTGCCGTCTGTGCGTCTTTTGAGTCTTTTGCAACAAATCGCAACGCAAGAATGCTCTCAGCTTTCGGCTCTCAATCCGGCCAACCCCTGCACCTTCTGACGCTTAGACAGGAAACTTCCACCTTTTTCTTTTGGACTAACGCAGACATGTGTTTTTGTTGGCTGTGTTGCTGTTGCTCTGTTTTTTTGTTGTTGTTTTGGTTGCTGTTGTTTTTGTTGGTATTGTTAATTGTGATTGTGTTTTTGCTGTCGCTGCAGTTATTATTTTGTTATTGTTTCAAATGTTGTTGTTACAGTTGTTGTTGTTTCAATTATTTTTGCGGTTGTTGATTTTGTTTTAATCGATGTTGTCAGTAGTTGTTGTTGATTTAATATGTAGTTGTTGGCAGTTGTTCACTGTTCATCAATCACTGTTTTTTTCAATGGTGTTTCCTGTTGTTGTTGTTGTTGTTGCAATTGTTGTTTAAATCGTTTTTGCAATTGTTTTTAATTTAAATCTTTGTTCCCAGTTTTTTTTGTTGTTTCAATCTTGGTTGTCAATTGTTGTCGTTTCAACTGTTGTTGTTTCAATTGTTGTTGTTGGTTTTTATATTTTTTTCCTGTTGTTGTTTTAGTTTCAATAGTTGTTCCTGTCGCTATTGTTGCTGCAATTGTTGTTGCATTTGTTGTTGTTTCAATTGTTGTTGCAATTGTTGTTTTCGTTTCAATCTTTGTTGTTGTTTCAATCTTTGTTGCCAGTTGTTGTTTTCTCAATTGTTGTTTCAAATTGTTGTTCTTGTTTCAAATTATTCTTGCAGTCGTTGGTGTTGTATCAATTGTTGTTGTTTTAAATTATTCTTGAAGGTTTTGTTGTTGTTTTTGTTTCAATATTTGTTCCTGTTGCTGCTGTTGTTTCAATCGTTGTTGCGACTTGTTGTTATTGTTTCAATTTTTGTTGCAGTTGTTGTTGTTTCAATCAGTTTTCCATTTTTTGTTTCATTTCTTGTTTTTGTTTCAATAATTTATCCTGTTGTTGTTGTCGTTTCAATTTTTGTTGTGGTTGCCGTTTTAATTGTTGTTGTTTCAATTATTGTTGTTATTCCAAATTTTTTCTGTCGTTTTTTTGAATTGTTGTTGCAATTGGTCTGTCTGCTGCTTCAATTCTTGTTGTTTCAGTTGTTGTTGTTGTTTTCATTAATATTAATTTTTGCCTACTGTTGTTTTTTTGTTAGTAGTGCAGTTGTTGTTGTTTCAATCGTTATTGTTGTTTCAAATTGGAGTTGTTGTTTCAAAGTATTCTTGCAGCTGTTGTTGTTGTTTCAAATTGGTTGTTGTTTTTCAAATTGTTGTTGTTGTTTCAATTTGGTTGTTGTTGTTGTTTCAAATTATTGCTGTTGTTTCAAATTTTTTTGGCAGTTTTTGTTGTTAGTTTAGTTGTTGTTGTTGTTTCAAATAGTTGTTGTAACTGTTTCAAATTATTCTTGTAGTTGTTGTTCTTTCAAATTGTTGTTGTTGTTTCAATTTATTCTTGCAGCTGTTGTTGTTGTTTCAAATTGGTTGTTGTTTTTGAAATTGTTGTTGTTTTTCAAATTGTTGTTGTTGTTTTAATTTGGTTGTTGTTGTTTCAAATTATTTTTGCAGTTGTTGTTGTTGTTTCAAATAGTTGTTGTAACTGTTTCAAATTATTCTGGCAGTTTTTGTGGTTTTAGTAGCAACTACTACTTTTCTGTTTCAAATTGTTTGTTTGTTGTTACTGTTTCAAATTGTTCAAATTTTTCTTGCAGTTGTTGTTGTTTCAATTGTTGTTGTTGTTTCATATTTATCTTGCAATTTTTGATGTATCAAATTGTTGTTACAGTTGTTTCAATTCTTCTTGCAGTTGATTTTTTTTTAATTGTTGTTGTTTCGAATTGTTCTAGCAGCTGTTGTTGTTATAACAGTAGTTTTTGTTGCTTCAATTGCTCTTCCTGTTGCTGTCGTTAGGATTTTTGCTGTTACTGTTGATGTTCTTGTTTATGTTGTTGTTGTTCCTGTTGCATTTGTTGTTGCTGTTGCATTTGTTGTTGAAATTGCTGTTTTTGTTATTACTGTTGTTTTGTATACCCGCAATATTTTAAAGCTTTGTCGCTTCCCCAATTTTTTTTGCTTTGCCTGTTTTCTCTTCTTTCTTGTTTTTTTGTTTCTCCCCTTTTTCCGAATGTAGCGAAATTTTTATCTTCATTGGAATTCGTCGTTTGTTTATTTCGTTCCCACCTTCCGACAGCCGCGTCCACGTTAAGACAGAGAGCGGCTCTGTCTTGAAATCTTCTCCCCCTCCCTCCTCCTTTCCCACTGCCAGTTGCCGTTTTCACCCTCAGTTCTGTTGTTGCTTGATTCCTTGTCTGCATTGTTGTTGTAGTTATTTTTTGGTTTACTTTTTGCTTTACAGTGCTTTAATGTCTGCGTTGTTCATAAATGTTGCATGTCCTTTGGTGTCCTTTTAACTGTCTCTCTGTCGTCCTGTGCATATTTGTGGGCTTTGTTGTTTGATTTTTTATTTCTTTTTTGTTGTTATTTTTGGTGCGCGTCGGCATTTTTTGTTGTTGTTATTTGAGTGCTATTTAACATTACTTGCGTGGCTGAATGCAGCATTGTGTAGCCCTGTGTATGTGCGTGTGGGTGTAGGAATGTATCTATGTGTGCGAGTGAGGGTGAAACATGATTGCAACATGCAATGCATCGAGGCAATTCAGGCACAGAGTTACCAGGTGTTGTGAAAATTTCAGTTTTACTTTAGATTCACTGTTGACTAAAAGTAAATGAAAACTTCAGTGAATGAGGAGGGAGAAAGTACTAGGAAAGTAGTAGGAAAGGTAAAAGGTGAAAATTAAGAAAAGTGAAAGGAAGAGGAGAAGAGTGGAAAAGAGAGAGAAGGAGAAGAGGAAGAGGAAGAAAGGAAGCTAAGTAAAGACAAAAATTTTGCTTTCGGTATTTGTTTCTTCTTTGTAACTCAGCCGTTAATGCATTTCTCCTCAAGTCAGAGCAATTTTCTGCGTTTGTTTCATTTCATTACTCAATGTTAGTAAGTTGTACCACTGCTCAAAGCACTGTGGGTTCGAATCTCGTCTTATTTCATATCAGCGTTAATTTTTTCATCAGTCAAACAAAAGTGCAAACCAACAACTTCTCAGAATACAAGAATTGTCTTTGAAATAACAAATTCGATTAATTCGAAATATGGATTATGGATTTTTTAGTTGATGCGACTGATATTGTTAACTGTTGCAAAATACAATTTGTTCTCCTCAATTAAAGAAAGCCCACGTCTCTTGAGAGTCTTTTTTGTTAGGAATAATTGCGCATCTGTCTTTTTCCTGCCATTTCTATCGAGAATGAAACTCTTTCCTGTCATACTTGAAATAATTGCAAATCCCAACCGTCTTTTCCATACCCAAAAAACTCCATTAATAATGCAGTCATTGTGCCAAATACTTAATTAGACAAATATTTCACAATGAAGCATGCTTTCGATTTTCATTTTCGTCTTCTGCCTTCATTGTCTCATCTCCACTTCACCGCCGCACAAACCTCATTTGGTGTAACCAGTTTGCTGTTTCATCTGCCCAAACCGAATATAAAATTGCCCTGCTTCCCGCTGGTAACTGTGTCCAAAATACAAAATCATCATCAATTCACTGCAACAAATCTCCCCCTCGTCCCCCTCCCCATCTCACGGAAAATATTGTACAATATCTGGCCGACACACTCGAAGTTGCCAGCGGCGCATTGACCCTTGAAAATGTTTGACAGCCAGACAAAAGAATAAAGTCTAATAAATCTTGTTTGGTTACATTTTCAATGTGCCGAGTTGGTTTCTGTTTGTATATGCAGTGCCCAATTTTCATTTTGTCTGCGTTGTCTGCTGCCACCCCCATCGAGCAATCAGACTGCGGCTCTGGTTGTGGCGGCTCTGTTGCAGTGCGGAAATTCGCGTTGCAAGAGTAAATAAATTTTGCCAAGACCTCACTGACAATAAAAACAAAACAACAAAACGAGAAAAAAACTCACAACAAACCAAACAAAAGTTTGACTCGATGGGCGCACAAAAGCGTGTAGGCGATGTTTGGTGCGGCATTTGTGAATGAAGTCAATTGGCAACACTATAAAAGATGTCAAACGATGTTTGTGTGTGGGGTCAATGGGACGAGAATACAATGTTACAGGGTGATTAGGACAATAATGAGTATGAAAAATGGGAAAGATGGAATGGGGAGTGTGAAAACAGATTTAAGGCAACATTTACAATAAACGATAACAAGATGAGATAAAAAGATATCAATTATACAACATTTCGTTCAATAACTTGTTGCCACTTTAAAGTTGATTCTATTATGACGCTTTCCTTGTTTCTATTGGCACTGAAACTAAGACAGTGGATTCTCACAAGTTTCACTTACAAAGCAAAAACTTACAAGCAAAAAACTTGGACAGTCGATTCATTTGAGCAAATTTTCAAAAACGAAATCATTTGTCATAGACAGAAAGAGTTGGTAATCACTTAGAGCCAAATCCGTAATATAAAGTGGATATCACAAAAGAAAATTGCCCAATCAAACTTCAGGAGCGTCTGTCGAGTTATTATTGATGTCCTGATCGAAAACAATTCCCTTCCTATTGGTCAAAACTGGCCGCTTCTGAATGATTTATTCCTTCAGGCGATCCAACTGTTGATAGTAGTTACAATTTCGAACAAAGATCTTGATCGTACGAGGGCAACTCTTGGTAGATAATTCCCTAGTAGTCCCACTTAACACATAGTAAAAGTTTTCTGACCATCAATCCTGGATTGATAACCATTTGATGATCGTTTCTGCTCGACGTATGTGATACAAGTTTCATTAACCGTCACCGAAACATCTCTTTTCAAAACTTCTCTGACCGTCAATCCCAGATTGATCACAGTTTGATTACCGTTTTTGCTTGACTTTGTCATAAGCGATCCATTTTTCATTAACAATCACTATAAAATTTCTTCCCAAAACTTTTCTGTACGTCAATCCCAGATTGATAACAGTCTGATGATCGCGTTTGCTCGACGTACGTGATTCAAGTTTCATAAATAGTCACCGAAACTTTTCTTTTCAAAATTTCTTTGACCGTCAATCCCAGATTGATCACCGTTTGATGACTTTTTTTGATTAACTTTGTCAAAAGTGATCCTCAAAACTTCTCCGACCGTCAGTCCCAGATTGATCACAGTTTGATGATCGTTGTTGCTTGACGTTGTCGTAACTAATCCATTTTTCATTAACAGTCACCGAAACTTCTCTTCTCAAAACTTCTCTGACCGTCAATCCCAGATTGATCACAGTTTGATGACCGTTTTTGCTTGACTTTGTCAAAAGTGATCTATTTTTCATTAATAATCACCAAAACTTTTCTGTATGTCAATCCCAGATTGATCACAGTTTGATGACCATTTTTGCTTGACTTTGTCATAAGTGATCTATTTTTTATTAACATTCACCAAAACTTTCCTTCCCAAAATTTTTCTACACGTCAATCCCAGATTGATCATTGTTTGACGGCCGTTTTTGCTTGACGTTGTCAAAAGTGATTCCCTGTCCCTGTAAAAATCACCGTTTGTTTCAGAAATGGGTGGGTTTTCTTGCGACTCGTTAATGAAAACTCGATTCATCGAAGTTTTTTTGCGTTAAGTAACTCGTTCGGCATTCATGAAGTTTATTTTTGTCCCCAGCCTTATTCAAGCGGTTTTTTGAAGAAATTTTAGCTTCTGGATAATCGCCGATCAAACTCGATGATTTCTATGAATTTATGGACAACTGCAACTCCAAAACTGAGTCAAGCAATCACAAAACTGTCTGAGACATTTTTATTAGTAGAAAGTCTCATCTTTCAAACGCGCTCAAACAAGACTGAGTCAAGCAATTACAAAACTGTCTGAGAAGTTTTTTTTAGTACGAGATCTCATCTTTCAAACGCGCTAAAATAAAACTCACTCAAGCAATTACAAAACTGTCTGATACGTTTTTTTAGTACGAAGACAAAACTATCTGAGAAGCACAAAGTCGAATCTTTCAAATGAGCTCAAACAAAGCTGAATCGATCAATTACAAAACTTTCCGAGAAGTTTTTTTAGTACGAAATCCTATCTTTTAAAAGCGCTCAAACAAAACTAAGTAAAGCAATCACAAATCTTTTTAAGAAGTTTTTTTAGTACGAAGTCTGATCTTTCAAACGCGCTCAAACAAAACTGAATCAAGCAATCATAAAATTGTCTGAGAAGTTTTTTTTTTAGTATGAAATCTAATCTTTCAAACGTGCAGATATAAGTCAAGCAATCATAAATTTGTATGGGAAGTTTTTTCTTATCTTTTAAACGCACAGTCAAACAAAACTAAGTTAAGAAATTACAAAAATGTCTGAGAAGTTTTTTTAGTATGAGGTCTCATCTTTCAAATGAGCTCAAACAAATCTGAGTAGATCAATCACAAAAGTGTCTGAGAAGTTTTTTTTAGTATGAGGTCTCATCTTACAAATGCGCTCAAACAAGACTGAGTCAAGCAATGGCAAAACTGTCTGAGAATTTTGTTTTAGTACAAAAACTGCCTGAGAAGTACAAAGTCTGAGCTTTCAAACGAGCTCAAACAAAACTGAGTCAAGCAATTTCCGAGAAGCTAAAAAAATTTAAATAATAAAGTTTTAATAATAATAAAATTTTACATTTTTCGTGTCACCCTGTTAGTTAGTATCCACTATTAGTTGCAGAGTAAAATGTGAAAATTTTGGAAAATCTACAAATGCATGAAATGTGCAACAGAAACCAAGGTGCAATAAAAACGCCACACACAAACAACACAAAGTGAAACTTGAAACTTTCGAAACAAAAACAATAAAATACACAAGTCAAAGTTTTATGGCCGGAAAATGTGATGCCAGAGTAACACGAAATAATAACAACAACAACACACGTAAATGAAGCACAAAATGCAAAGGAAATTTGTGCTAAGCTCTCTGACAGCAACATATGCGACTGTCGCTGGCAACCGGCAACTTTAGGTAACAGCAACAAAATTCGATGGCAACCGCTAAAATGACTCACAAATGTCAACGTGCAAAATTTATGACTTTTTCAGTGCATGCTGGCAACGTTTGGCTGTGTGTGTGTTTTTGTTACTGTTGCCTTCGGGCAGATAACAAACACATACACACTCATACACACATACACACATAAGGATACAGTCGCGCAAGCCATGGCGTTTATTACTTTATTTTTAACAGCACAACAAGCCAACATAAAGTCGCAGAACAGCAAATAACCAGCATAACAACACCGACGAACAACAACAACAAACAACTCACGTCAGACAGCCAACAAGCAGCACAACACACACAAAAAAATTACAATTTCATGTCACTTGTCAATAAGGTGCAAATGAAATGAAAATATTATTTTGCAAATTTCGTGTGTGCGCGCATTTGTTGCGGCTTCAGCTGTCTCTGCGAAACACTCCCCCCACCTGCCACCCGCCACCTACTCAGCCCACTCAGCCCTCAGCGCCACCAACTGAACCGCACAAATCTTGTTGCGCTGCGTTGTTGTGCTTTTGTTTTGCTTTCTTTTTGTTTCGCTGCGTATGAATTTTTATGCCTTTCATTCCGAATGCTTTTTGTTGGCCCACCGACCCCCAACTATTCGCCGCTGCCACATTTTCACATTTATGAATATATTAAGCCGCCACAATAAGAACAACAACAACAACAACAACACCAATGCCAGACTGCGCCGTGAGCCATGCAAACTTGTGGCCAAAACAACAACAACAGCAACATGTGTGTATATATAATTTTTTTTACGACGATGTAAATATGTCGGAGATTCGACATTTACTGATTTGACAGAAATCATAAATTTACAAATTGCTGCAAATGAAATGCAAATTCCAGTGCACGCGTGCGCACAGGACATGGCTATGCAAATAGTTGGCGCTGCTAATGCGAATACAAATCGAGTCATAACTGTGTGTGCGTCGACTGTCTGTCAACTGGTGACTTGTCACTCTGACTCTGACTTTGACACTGACACTGGACATGCCCAGGTTTTTGATGACCTTTGACAAAACTTGGCCAGCTCTGTTCAACCATCGGTTGGAGTTGCTAACAATTGGCCCAATTTGTCGCTCGTCAATCACATTAAACCAATGGACCAAATGACATCAAATGGGCCTCAATGTTGTGAGATTCCTCAAAGCAAAGATGATCCATTTAGAACCAAAAAAGCTATCAAATCCTAACACATTCCCTGTGCAATGAAGCAGATTATTGACTTTGCATTGTGTCTGATCTGCTCATGAATCAAATAGGCAATTTTTTTATACACATTGAGTGTGCTGCCAGATACTTGAAATGACTTTCTCCTAAATCTTAAAAAATATATAAAAATATTTTTAAATTTTAATGTCAAGTTTAATTTCTTTAAAATGACAACAATTATACAAAATTTTAGGATATTTTTTTTAACTTTTGGAAGGAAATAAAAGTAAAAAAATCTAAACTTTTTTTTTAATTTTCGTAGTTTTAACTTAACTTTTGGGACAAAATGAAACCCCAAATTTTTTTTCTATAATTTTCTTCATTTCAACTTAACTTTTGGGAGGAAATAGAAGTTAAAAAATCTCCGAAATTTTTTTTTATAATTCGCGCCATTTTAAAGAAAAAAACATAAAAAATTCAAAATAAAAAAATTTAATTTTTTTAATGAAGCCTTTGCTTTATTCATCTTCAGCTTTACAACAAAAACTTAACAACAACAAAACATATAGCAAATGAACTAAACAAAAAGTGTAATTTTTGGTGGGGTTTCACTGTAACAGCAATAAGTGAGAACGAGATAGAACGAGCTTACATTAGGTTAGATTACAAGTTTTTAACACAATATTTTGTTGCCAGTGTTCCCAATACATCATCATACTTCGTTATCCAAAAATCTACCAAAAATTCATTAAGGATCCGAAAAATCTCCTAACATAAAACATAAATCTCCTAAACTTTCTCCTAAACAATTCTTCCTCCTCAAAATTCTTCTTAAATCTCGGAGGAAATCTCCTGATCTGGCAACATCGACACATTCGGGGGTACTAAACTTTTTAAATATAGTTTTTTAGTTCGTTAGTTATTTTAAAATAGTTGCCAAAATATGTTTTGTTACCAATGTTCCCAATACATCATACTTCGTTATCTAAAAATCTCCCAAAAATTCACTAAGGATCCGAAAAATCTCTTAACATAAAACATAAATCTCCTAAACTTTCTCCTAAACAATTCTTCATCCTCAAAATTCTTCTAAAAGGCCAATAATCTTCTTAAGCTAGGAGGAAATCTTCTGATCTGGCAACACTGACACATTCTAAGGTATTAAATTCTTTTACGTGGTGAACTAACTCTGGATCTTTGTATTGGACGTGTATTTTGACAAAGTTTAACCCTACGTTGGCTCGGTCAGGTCTGCCGTATTGACGACGAATGTGAAAAAGGTGTTCGATGCGATGGTTAGCGGTCGACGGCGAGGAGGGAGGCCGTGTCTCCGGTAGAAGGACCAAGTTGAAGAGGCCCTGGTATCCCTAGGTGTGACCAACTGGAGAAGGCGCGCGCAAAGCAGAGGCGCCTGGAGAGAAGTTTTGCGGCAGGCCGTAACCCGATAACGGTTTGTTATGGCCAATTAAGTAATTAAGTAAGTTAAGCCTTTTGACCTCAAATTTTAAACTGTGTCTCGATTTTACTTTTTGGTATTTAAATCATGAAACAATTTTAGCTTAAAACGTGTTAAATAAATTTTGTATTTTGTTTTAGTATTTTTTAATTACAGAAAAATTATTTCATATTTATGGAAAAATTCAAAATTAACACTTTTTGATTTTATTTAACCATTATTAAAGAAACACAGTTTTGATCAAACGCACCCAATTCGTAGACTTCAATTTGAACACAAACTTTTCCTGATATATCGTTGCAAATGATTGTAAATTATTTTGGGGATAACAGTAAAATTTTTGTAATTTGCTTTGAATTCATTACTAACAATATTAATTTGTTGGTGCCTTCTTGAATTAAACCCATAAATATCAGGTGTACAACTTTGCTTCCGCCGTTTTTTTCCAAAATTAAAAGCTTTATTGCGAAAAAGTGCTTACAGATGTATTATTCAAAGTATTGTCCGTCGCTAACGACAACTTTCTCCCATCTTTCCGGCAATTTTCGGATCCCGGCTCGAAAAAAGGAGTCCTCTTTTGACGCTATCCATGAAGCAATCCATTTTTCCAATTCTTCGAAGGATTGAAAATGTTGATCTGCCAGGCCGTGTGCCATCGAACGGAATAGGTGGAAGTCAGAAGGGGCGACATCTGGGGAATACGGCGGGTGGGGCAAGACTTCCCATTTCAGCGTTTCCAGGTACTTTTTGACCACTTTTGCGACGTGAGGCCGAGCATTGTCGTGTTGGAGGATGACTTAGTCATTCGAAATCACCATTTTTAAAACGTTGAAACCACTCCCGACACGTTCTTTCACTCAGAGCAGCATCACCGTAAGTTTCTGAGAGCATTCGATGCGCTTCAGCTGCATTTTTTTTCGAATTGTAACAGAAAAGTAAAACTTCCCGCAAATGGCGAGAATTGGGCACATAAACGGACATTTTCGAGCGTGAATAATACGAAAACAAGAACAACTGTCACTGAAACGGCGATGACAATTCGTTAGGCACTGTCCACACTCACTTTAAAGGCATTACCATCTATGTATTTCAACCAGCCTCAGCCGGTACAGCCACCTATCGGGAAACGGCGGAAGCAAAGTTGTACACCTGATAAATCGTAGCGTTTGCTTTAAGATGACAAATAGGTGAAGTTGCTCTCAGGCAACTTTGGGGTCGAAAGGGTTAAGGTTACTTGATGCTTTGGAACCCAAGTCTCAAGATTTCTAGTGGGTAGACATTTTTTGATAAATTTCAAATATTGTTTAAAATGGTTCAAACCAACATTTAAAAACCACGTACCAACTTTTTTGTAAATATTAAATTTTCCTCCGTTTTAATGCTTTCACATAATTGTTCAGCAAAAGTTTACATCAGTAAATATTATAAAAAAATTCAAGAAACATATTTTTGCTCACTAAAATATTTGCTTCTTCAACATTTCAAGTAATTGTGCAAATTTATTGGTTTCGAAATTAGCCAAAAGGCGCCAAATCTAAACAGCAGCGGCCCATAAATCACATTGAAAGTGTGAGAAGAATTTTGTAAGCGTTTTTGAAATTTTCAGCGAGCACCTTGACAGCAACAACAACAATTAACAGCGTCCAACTCTGTAAGAATAATGACAGCAACAACACCACCGACAACATTAATTGATTAATCCATACAATAACAACTAAGTATTTGTAAAATTAAACTCTGACTGAGCGCAACCAAAAGGACACCGATGTCTGTCCAATAGTCAGGCAACTGTTGGAACAACAACAACGAGTGGCAATTTTCGTGTAGGTGGCAACTTATGCAGCAATTACGCGTCACATTAATTTCATGGACGTGGCGAGAAGAAATGAAACGAAGCAAAGTGAAATGAAATGAAACGAAAAAAAAACACAAAACAATTAAGTCAATTTTACAGCGAAGCGGCAAGCGAACAATGCATTGTGGGCGGTGAGTTAGACTGGCAGAAAGTTGGCTACTTATTTGGGAGTGGGAGGAGAGGGGGAGGCAAATTGTTGAAGTAGATTTTCATAAAACACAAACAGTTAAAATTGCATTTTGAAGGCGTTTCTACTTTTGTTATACAAAACCAGTTAAAATCGCATAAACACACCTACAAACACAAACACAAACACACCCACACACACACAGAAGCATACAAGTACAAATAAATTAAGCGGCATGCTGACAGCGAGATAAACGCACACACACACACAAACACACACACGCACGCACAACACTGGCAATACCACTGTCGGCTGTGTGCGCGAAGTGGAATTTACTGGAGCAGCGGCAATAACTATGACAACACCAACGTCAGCAAAGCGCGTTTGCAGCCATAAAAGCAGCAGCGCATAAAAAAGGGGGCGGGGGTGGAGTGCAACCAGTGGCGCATGTGAGAAGGGTGCGGGGCTCTGTTTATTCAAAAATTTTAAATGGTAAATAAAATTTCAAGTGTTTTTAAACTCATGCAGACTCTTTCCCTCCCAAATGAAATCCTGTGTACGCCACTGAATGCAGCAATATTTTTCATTTATGTGATATTTCATGGGCGATTTGGGTAGCAAAGCGGGCGTGAATAGGCAAAATGTTTCTGTCTCATTTTACAGCACAAATAATTGTATTAGATAAGACAACAACAATAATAAGAACAAGAAAAATATAAAAATAACAATTGCAAGCTCATTGAAGATAAAAGTAGAAAGTGAAATTTAACAAAAAGTAGGAAAAACGAGCAATTCTTGAAGAAAGTTCAACCTCAGTTCGTCCAAGTAAGCTAAGTTCGATCAGTTGTGGGTATGTGTTCCCTAATGGGTTAATAAATATCAGAATTAATATAAACACAAGAATAAATTAAAAAAATATATATAAATACTAGCTGACCCCGCGAACTTTGTCTCGCACGACATTTGTTGTTTTTTTATAATGAAATACGCGAGGTGGCGAATCTATGGCGATGCAAATTGATGAAGAAAACCAACTGAAGGAAGAGGAGGAGCTACTGATTAACGCAATGAAGGCCCACAAATAAACAATGTTGCTGTTAAGTTTCAGTAAAGAAATGGACTGCGCTTGAACCGGATTTAAATTATATGGGCGGTGCCATGCCCTCTTATTCAATGCCCTCTGTCAAAAGAAAAAATGGTAGGTCCGTACTAAGTTTCATTGCTGAGCGACTTATAGTTCAGCAAAATATTTGGGTCACAAAAAATATGCCACGCCCCTTGTCCAACGCCCATAAAATCTTATCATTAGAATGACTCATCTATGGGACGACGGGGTACTAAATTTTAATGTTGTGCTACTTATAATTTCGAAGATATTCTATTTTAACGATTTTGCTTGTATGGGTGGTGCCACGCCCCCTCGTCCAATACTTGCCCCATTCTCTCTGTCGAAATATATGAATAAATGGTAGGTTCGTACTAAGTTTCATTGCTGAGCGACTTATAGTTCAACAAAATATTTGGGTCACAAAAAATGTGCCACGCCCCTTGGCCAACGCCCATCAAATCTTATCATTAGAATGACTCATCTATGGGACGACGGGATACTAAATTTTAATGTTGTGCTACTTATAATTTCGAAGATATTCTATTTTAACGATTTTGCTTGTATGGGTGGTGCCACGCCCCCTCGTCCAATACTTGCCCCATTCTCTCTGTCGAAATATATGAATAAATGGTAGGTTCGTACTAAGTTTCATTGCTGAGCGACTTATAGTTCAACAAAATATTTGGGTCACAAAAAATGTGCCACGCCCCTTGGCCAACGCCCATCAAATTTTATCATTAGAATGACTCATCTATGGGACGACGGGTACTAAATTTTAATGTTGTGCTACTTATAATTTCGAAGATATTATATTTTAAAGATTTTGCTTGTATGGGTGGTGCCACGCCCCGTTGCCCAAAACCCGCCTCATTCCGTCTGTCGAGAGATATGATTACATGATAGGTTCATGCTAAGTTTCATTCCTCTGTGACTTGTAGTTCAGCAGAATAATTGGGTCACAAAAATGTGCCACGCCCCTTAGGGGTATAAAAAATAGTTAGTAGCCGATTCTCAGACCTACTGAATATGCATGTAAAATTTCATCAAAATCGGTCAAGCCGTTTCGGAGGAGTACGGTAACAAACACTGTGACACGAGAATTTTATATATAAGATAAATAAAATATTGTTACGTAAATGACTTCTCTAAGTTCGTTTTGGATTGTGCTTGAAAAGAAAACTACTTCAGCTACTCAGCGCAAACGCAGTCAAAAACCAACAATCGCTTTATTTACAAATTTACAATTGATACTACTTTACACTACTACTATTGCATGTTTCTATATATAAATAAAAAATTATATATAAATATAAATAAAATATTGTTACGAAAATGACTTCTCTAAGTTCGTTTTGGATTGTGCTTGAAAATAAAACTACTTCAGCTACTCAGCGCAAACGCAGTCAAAAACCAAAAATCGCTTTATTTACAAATTTACACTTGATACTACTTTACATTATTTTTGTTGATGTCAAAATTTTTCCCTTTCGCAAGTTACTACTATATGGCAACCCTGTTTAATAATGAGCGCACCCTATCCGTGTGAGTATCCGTTTTTTAGCCAAGATGGCCGCTATATCTTAAGCACATTTCGGGCCCATATCTGCTTCATAGATGCATAGATAACAGAATGTATGGACAGACAGACATTGCTAGGTCGATTCGCAGTCAATGAGAATCAGTTTTTAATGCCAAACACGCCTCTTTCTAGTCATAAAAAAATTCGAATAAAAGTTCATATACTCTAATGTGGCCATGCCGGGTAGAAAACAACAACAACAACAACCATTAAAACAGTCCACAACAAAGACAGAATCTGACAATTAAAAAAACACACAAATCGAATAACACTGCTCAGCTCTCGGCTCCCATTGTTTTTTTGGAATATTGGTTGCTCTCTGCTATTCCACTTGCAAGTTTTGTAGGACATTTTAGTACCAATTTTGATTAAGTACGAAATAAACACTCAAACACATTTTCAGTTTTGGCTTAATTCTGGCGTTTAAGTTAAAGCTTTCTGAGCTTTGATGTATTCAGAGACCTATAGTAGAATTTCATGGCGAATATTTTTGTGGTACATTTTGTCCTCAAAAAGTCCTGTTTTACAGGACATTTTTGGCATTTTAGAAAAACAGGGTCAAATTGACCCATAAAAATAGGAGCTACAGGGTTAAAATGCTCTACAAAAATGTTCTTCGTAGTGTTTTGCACCAAATTGCTGAACACATCATATACCTAAAATGTGATGTTACATGATTTTCATATGCCGATTCACCTTAAGAATGCGCAAAAAGGGGAAAACTTTGACCCCCCTAAAAAAAATTCAGACGTAAACTTTAAAAACGCCGCTACACGTATATTTTTGTTTGGCCCCCTCTACCAGAATCCATTGTGAGATCCTTGTTATTTTAAAAGAAATTGATTTTGTTAAGCAGTGTAATTAGAAAATGAAACGAGCAACAAAAGTATAAATTTCATAAAACAACAACAACAACAAATGTATATCAATAATTTACTCTGTCATAGAAGATGTAGAATGAAATTTAAAATCCACACAATCCATTTGAAAATTGTTTTAAAATTTTGTTGCGGGGGTAAAGAGGGTTGCTGCTGCAGGTGTCAAACAAGACAATGCGGCCGCGCATTGTCAGCAATGGGGATGCGTAGCAATTTAATTGAAAGCTAAATGCGGCAGAGAAATTGAGAGAGTGAGACAAGAGGAAGAGGGAGAAGCAGAGCCAGTGGGTGGTGCACCAGCCTTGCGGGCGTTGTAGTATTTGAAATTTAATTGCATTAATACAAAAAGATTGGTGTTGTGTTGTTTGTTCTTGTTGCCGTCGCCATTCATTCAGAGCAACACAACACAACACAACACACTCAATGACACTTTAGTTTACACGGCACCAACCGCTGCGCCCAAGTCGACCTCACGCCGCAACGCAACAGTGAGACGTAAACGCTTAAATGCGTCGCTGGCGGCACAGCAGATAAAAGTGCGATTCAAGCAAAACTTTATGCCGTCTTGACTGTGTAATTGTATGTGTGTGTGTGTACTCTTGTTTGTCCGTCAGACAAGAGCAGCGCGCAGAGTGTGAAATTTCAGCTCGTATTCAGCGCATCAATCGCAACACTTTGCCAACAACGCAGCAGCTAAAACAATAACAACAAGAAAAACAACAATAACAACAGTTTGCATTGCAGTTGCTTTCCGCTGTCGCTTTGCTGCTGCAGCGCCCTTTATTTGTCAGTGTAAAAAGGGCGTTCCTTGCATTGCAATTGTTGTTTTTGTTGTTGTTGTTGTTTTGCAGCGTTGCTGCTTGGGATTTGCGCGCACGCACACACACACACAGCACGCGCAGGCGTGCAATAAATTTTTCAATGTCACTTGGCTCATCGGTCTACCAGCCATCGACCACCCCCCCTTCCGCCTCCCTCTGGCCAACCCCAACCGCGTGCATCCCTGCACCGCGCTGCTTCATTATTCGCAGCTCTTTGCCCCTGCAACCTCCACGTCCCCCTCACCACCCTCAACAAACTTCAGCTCGCCAACTGCAACTCACTGCTCGACGCTGTGATAAATGTTGTTCGGGCGCACATAAGTTGCCGACAGACGACTTTGCAACTTCTGCATTCAGCGACAATCGGCAGCCGGCAACTTGACGGCGACTTTTTGCCGCAACGCCAAGAAGTTGCAACGCGCATCTCTGCCAACGATGCGTTTTGCATATTCGCGCACTGGCAGCCGCAATTGCAGTCGTAATCGGCCCATTGGGACTTCATTAGAGACATTCGTAGCGTCGCGTTCGACGCGTTTCCGCTCTGCATTTGACACCTTCTCGGTCGAGGCGTTTGTCTAAGAGCCGAGGCGCTTTAAAGCTTCCAACACTTTCAAGTGCATTGATGTGACGCGCACTTGAAACTCGAAAGCGTTTTCAACTCTTCAGCCGCTCAGCCATTCGCCGATAGAAATGTGTGTAAATATTTTATTTGTTTGGTTGTATTGTTTTTGCTAGTATTGGATTGAGGAGTGTAAGCCGAGTGTCATGCAATTCTATTCAGCATTTCAGTTCCAATGCGATTTTTGAAAGTCTGAAGAAGAAAAATTGTAAAAAGTGTTTACTTGAAGTGAGATTTTCACAGAAACGAGTTGTGAATGTGAATTCTGCCATATTTCGTATTTTTCTAAACAGTTGTCCAACAACAACGAGCACACAAGATGGAGTAAAGGATCTAATCGGTCAGGATTGAAGCAGAGGAAGAGTAGGAAGCAACTAAATCTTCAATGCGGCTACCAAATGTTCAGCTTCAACAAGGGTTAGTGGTTTGAAGGTCAAAGTGACTTGAACTTTTATACATAAGTGCTATTTTCTTCAAAAAAGTCCTCAATGTGGTTCACAATGGATTCCGAGCACTTTCTCAATCCTGTATCGAGACGAATAGAGACTGTGAAAGGATTCGAAAGAATTGAATGTAACGTTTACTTTTACATCAGGGATTATCTATGACTATGACTATGACTATGACTATGACTATGACTATGACTATGACTATGACTATGACTATGACTATGACTATGACTATGACTATGACTATGACTATGACTATGACTATGACTATGACTATGACTATGACTATGACTATGACTATGACTATGACTATGACTATGACTATGACTATGACTATGACTATGACTATGACTATGACTATGACTATGACTATGACTATGACTATGACTATGACTATGACTATGACTATGACTATGACTATGACTATGACTATGACTATGACTATGACTATGACTATGACTATGACTATGACTATGACTATGACTATGACTATGACTATGACTATGACTATGACTATGACTATGACTAAATAATTAATAAAAATAATAATTGAAATTAAGACTAAAACGGAAACTTAGACTATGACTAAATTTAATTACTAAACTAGCTCTTCGATTAGTTACAATGACCTGGAAAGTTTCTTCAGAGAAACAATGGCGAACAAAAGTTCGGTTCAACCCTCAGTTAAATTTTAAGTTAAAAAATGTATAGTGAAAATTTGAAAAAGTTAAAAAATCTAGAGCATTTAGATCGAAACAGAGAAGATCATATTTTTGAGAGAAAGAAGAACATATCCTTCTTTAGAATAGATCGCGTAACTCTAATCTGAAAAGGAAGTTTTGTGAAGGACTGCAACTCGATAGTGGGTTGTTACCGATATAACAAAACATCAATAAGATGGTTGGGGCTACTGTCGCAGAAGCATAGCTGAATAGTGGAAAGATACTATAAATCACCTTCGGTACCACTACTCCTGTACATACCGACTTCCAGTTCTTCGACAACTTGGATGAAGATGAAGTCGAAACTAGTTAAAAGTCCTTTTTTCAGACACTACGCGGCTTTCTCTGGATAAAATTGGAATGTTTTAGACTCCCAGTTCGTCGAAAACTTGGATTAAGAGGAGGACGAGACTATTACAACGAGAGTCGCTTTCTCTAGATGGAAAAAAGGTTCCAGACTTTCCTTTCGTCGACAACTTCGAGGAAAAAGAAGAAGACACTATAATTAAACGTCTGCTACTTCTCGGGTGTCTCGTGACAAAGCTGAAAAGCTTCAGACTCCCTCTCCTTCGACAACTTGGATAAAGAGGAGGAAGAAACTATGAATCACAGTCTATGTCTTGAAACGATGCATACTGCTTTTTCGTTGACAACTTTGGCATAGAGATAGACACTTTAAGTCAGAATCTCTGCTACTCCTCGGGTCTCTCGTGGCAATGATAGAAATCTCCATACTTTCACTTCTTGGACAACTTGAATACAGAAGAAATGGAGCTACAATTAGTCTTATTTTCTGCCTAATGTAGATGGAGATGTAAAGTTCTAGACGCAACTCTGCAACTGCTTTGATCTTTCTACACAAAGCTGGAATGATCTGAACTACCCTTCCGTCTCCAACTAGGATGACTTTAAATTAGTTTATATGAAAAACTTGCTAGCATCTATTTACAAAAATTACATTTATTTACATTGATTCTCAAAAATGTCATGCAAATGGTCTCATCACTTTTTTCTTTATGTAATCTCAATGGAATCATTTTTGGCCTAAAAGTGTCTTCCGGCAAAGTCGCGAGCCCAGACAGTCACGTTTACCTCACCAAATGAAAAGCACTATAGTCCTATAAGGCATCCATAACAATTTACAATGCAAGGAACAGAAGCTTTAAGCGATCAACCGAACGCAAGTTTCCTCGCAATGCTAAGCAACAGATTGACTTCGTTTTCTTTTTCTTAAGTCTTTTCGAATGACTCTAACCTTTGTTTAGTATTAATTTAATTTGCATTAAAACCCAGTTTTTGGTCTAAAGACTTTTTGGCTTATGGGCTTTTGCTTTAACCATTTGCACTGCGATGCTTTTGGCCAAAACTTTAATGTGTTTCTTACTTCAACAGCGTTGCACTTTTTCTCTCTTTCTTCAAGTGAATATTAAAAAAAAAATAGAAAAAATAACTTCAGCACAAAAAACTTTAATTATCTAATATAAACGTGTAATTAAAACCCAACAATTACTACAACACTTTCACCGTAGTCGACTGTTACTATTCTCACACATAAATCATGCAATCCTTGTCTTGGTTTCTTTCCCCTCATATCCGCCGTTACAATATTTCGCATTTATTTTCTGCAACATGCATCAGAATTCATATAATGAGTTAATTTATATGCAATTTTTTCATCATTATTCACATTTACAATTTTTATGTTTTTTTTTTCCCCCCACATCGACGGCGCCCAGTTTCCTTGCAACACCAACGTCGGTTGCCGTTTTGTCAGCTGCGCGTTTTTATATGTTTTAATGAACAAATGAAGTTGGTAATCCTCCTAGAAATTAAATGTATGCACGAACTTTGCGCGAATTTCCCATTCGCATTGCGCTTTTCTATTTTACTTGCTTCGTCGTCCTTTTGTTGCCTCTGTTACGCATCCTTTGGCAGTGGACTTGAAGTTTGTATTGCGTTCTATTTTCGCGCTTGCCAACAATTTTTCCATGTAAATACGTCAGTTTTGTTTTTTCTTCGCTCCTGTGGCCTCTGTTGCCACACTGCTCGGGCCCCATTTGAATATAAGAGCATTAAAATGAGATTAAATATTTGCATTAATTTGATTCTTCATTGTTTTTTCTTTCTTTCCGTTGTCGTTGTTCGTTTGTGTTTCTTTTTTCGATGGCATGTTTTGTTGTTATTGTTGTTGCGGTTGCGTTTGCGTTTGTGTTACGAATTGAAGAAATTGTCACTTGAGAGCATTTTGAATAAACCAAAATAAAACCTGGTTTTTGTTTTTGTTTTATTTGACCAAAAAAAAAAAAATTCCATGGCGCAAAACTTTTTAAATTAAATATAAATAAAAAATGTATACTTTGCATAAAATTATTTATGTGGTCGTTTGAAATCCATTGTTCAAGTAATCGTGTTTATTTTGGAAGTGAAATTGAATTAAAGGCTTTTCGAAAACAATGGAAAATTTGTTTAGTTTCATTGGGACATTTAAACTTTAAGTTTAAGGTTAACAGGAAATTTTTGGTATTTAATTGAAATGTGACGAAAAAATATATAAAATTATGCTTAAAAAATGAAAAATATTTTTTTAGAAAAGCAATTAAAAAACTAACGCTTGATAGTAAATTAAACGATCACTGAAAAAAATTTAAAAAAAATTAAATTTTTTGTATAAAATTAAAAAAAAATTAAATTTATTTAAAAAATTTATTTTATTAAAATTCAATTCAATTAAAAAAATTAAATATTTTCGTATAAAATTTCTTAAAAAAATTAATTTAAAAAAAAATTAAATTTATTGAATTCAATTTAAATTGAAGTATTTGAAACATTAATTAACAATCTGCTGTCTAAACTCACATCACAACTTCCAATACGATTTGATATTACAACTTAGTAGTTCCTTAGGTACAGTGGCGCACCCAGGGAGGGTTTTGCGGAGTCCAAAACTCCCAAATAAAAAAATGCTGTTGCAAAAATCTTTCAAATGGTATTGAGCTCAAAAGTTGTACGAAGCCCCCTCCCCTCCACCAAAATTAAACCCTATGTGCGCCACTGCTTAGTTAAATTTAAGTTTAAATGACAAATTGTCTTTTCGTAAAGCTTTGAATTCAATTCAGCGCCAAAGCAAAGTTCATCAGAAATAAACAAAGTCATCAGACGTTTAAAGGACATTAAGAGGAGAAAAAAAGAGAAGTGGAGGTCCCAAAGATGACAAATTGTTTGTGTTAGTTACTTTTGCCCGATATTGCAAAGCAAAATGTCCTTTTGGGGTTCAACAAGGTTAGATCAAGTAAGCAGGTAGGCCATGTTAGTTACACATAGATCCTATTGGGTTCTTAGGTGTACCTGATAGAACACCTTAGTGTTGTGGGTCGAAGTAGATGTCATCGGTAAGAATGTGTCTTTAGCGACCCCATCCAACCCAGAAGACGAACGAGGCCACCAAGTGAGTAAGGTGCAGTCTTGAGGCAGAAGCAACAGAGCCAGACAGAAGCAAAAAATGTACTCTAAGGTTTCCCTGACACAAATTTCCTTTGCATTTTCTTTCATTCATTCAACTCGGTGATGGGTTCAATTAATCTAGTGAAAGGTCCTTATCTTTTTCATTCGAACCCTTATTTTTCTCCTTCTTTTCGCAGCTTTTTCTCTGCTATTAATTATACTTTCACCAGAGTTTTACGTACAACAGGACTCAGACATATATCTCTCAAAGATTAGTTTGTTGTTCAACCTCGCATCTATCTATCATTCATCGTCCATCAGTTACAGAAACTATCACTGAACACTGTGCTTCAAGTTGAATCATCCAACGATAGGTGGACAGAAAGGCTATACAAGCTTTCCATAGCACGCAGTCCATTTGGAATCTATATACATATTTTCATCCAAGTAGGTTAGTTTCTCAGCTCTCCTTATATCCATCTATCAATTCATTCATCATCCATCTCTTAAAGAAGCTGTTATAAGTATTTTGGATCAATCTTCTTTAAAGATCTATCAAAGCTAATATAAGTGTTGAATCTCCTCAAATTAACTTGAGTCCATTTGCTTGATTTTGAAAAGAACCGATTTAAGGGATGTACGTCCATTCATTTATCAACAGTTACTGTTCATTTAACAGTTATGCAAATGGCGTTTGGCGACCGACGATTAATTCAGAAGCTGCGAAGACGAGGATGCGGTAGAATCAGTGGAGCATCTGCTATGCCACTGCCCATCACTACAAAGACGACGGCTCCAGACTCGTGGGGCAAGGTTCTTTGATGAGCTCGCGGATGTAGCAGACGCACAGATAACTGATCTACACAATTTCCTCACCAAGACCAAATGGTTCCCAAAAGATCCCGCGTGGATCTACAGGGATCCCAACAAATAAAGGAAGGCACCGGTTTTTCGCCGAAAATGAAGGGATTCACAATCGACCCACCAGGGTCTCCGAGTGGAAGTGCTTGCCGCACACACCCCTTCCGTAACCTACCTAACCTAACAGTTACGGAAGTTATGACCCAGTGAAACCTCCAACCATGCAATTTTTACAATTTCTCTCCGCTAAAGTTGATGTCAATGTCCGCAACTACAGTTGAAGCGACTCAAGTATTTAAGGTCATGCCTTCTCACAGATCTATCAGAGGTAATGGAAGTAAAATGGGATCTTCACATTTTCGTTTGGGATCATTTACTCGTTTAAATGGGGACAATACTTTGAGTTCTCATAACAACCTCGAATGGATAGATGAGCTTTACATCTTTTTTCAATCCATTCATCATCCACTAGTTACAGAAGTTATCACTGCGGCATAGTGCTTTTAGTTGAAGCCTCTAACAATGCAATTTTTACTACTTCTTTTCGCAGAAGTTGATGTCAATCTCCGGGTCATGCTTTCTCACCGATCTATTGGAGGTAATGGAAGTAAAATGGGATCTTCACAGTTTCGTTTAGGATTATTTACTCGTTTCAGTGGGAACAATACTTTGTCTTTTGATAAGAACCTCGACTGGATAGATGTCGATTCCATTCCATCCATTTATCATTTGTTGCTTACAAAATCTATCGCTGGATTCAGTGCTCCAAGTGGAAGCCTACAATAATGCAATGCCTACTAGTACTCTTCGCAAAAGTTGATGTCAATATCCAGGACCACAGATGAAGAGACTCAAGTCCTCACAGACTTATCAAAGCTAATGGTAGTCAAATTATCAGATCAATACAATTTCACCTGGGATCATTGATTCAATGGGAACGATACTTCAATTTCTGATAAGAACCCTGATTGGAGGAATGTGCCTTACGTCTCTTTTTCTATTAATTCATCCTCCAACAGTTACAGAAGTTTTTACTGTGGTAAGGTGTTCTACGTTGAAGCCTCAAACGATACAGTTCCTACTTGTACTCTCTACAGACTAAGGCCTATCTTCCCGCAACCACCTGTGTTGTGCGTGTGAATTTTTACGCGGGTGGAAGGGTTCATAAGTAATTTTTACTCTCAGAGGTTTGCCATTACCAGCTGAGAGGACAGCCACCGAAAGAGAAAACGAGTTTTCCCGTTATTTTTTTAGGTGTTATTACAGGCAGTATTTGAACCAGGGTCGCTGCCTTCGACTCGCTAACCAAATGAGCCACGGCGGCTTTCAGAGAGTACAGAGACAAATTTTAGGCATGCTTAAGCGTGATATGACTTCCATAATTTAGGTAGAACGTACTCAGACTTTTATTCAAACAGGCCATCGTTTATCAAATATGAAAGCCAAAACAGCATTTGGATGCTGTATGACAAAACAACGATCTAAACTCCAGTCTAAAGGTCAGGCTCTTCAAAATCTATGAGATCTCAGTTCTGTACAAGACATGTCCTTGAGTTGTTTACGTTAATTAGACGTGTTTTTCTGTCAGGGTATTTGATGGGCCTGTCGCAGGTAGTCCTAAGTGATGGGGCTGCCATCTACCGCCGCTTAAGAACGACGTCTCCGATGTTGTGAGCTACCGCTCGTAACGCCATATGTCGTGTAAAGAAGGTGACAACAGGATGCTTCAGGACTTCACTAAGATCGGTTTGGTGCGCTGTTTTTTCGCGAATACCCGCTTCCTTTAACAGGCATCGCTGGTGCACCTTTTTTTATATTTAACAAGAAGGAAGCATCGAAAGCCTAACCCTGTCAGAGTGAGACTTTAACACACTAAACCTGCTCACGTCGTGTACCAGTTACCCCTCCGGACACTACCGTGAAGTTTTTCTTCGGAGGGCGCGCTGGTGCACCATGTAGCTGTATATTTGTTATCTTTTTACAGCCGTAAATTATTGTTTGCGAATAATACTTCGAGTCTTATTGCCTAAAACAGTGAGAAACGAGAAGCGAAAGCAAAAGTTGAGCTGCCATATACGTTGATCCGAAGACTGAAATGGAAGTAGTGAGGCCACACTTCCCGCATAAAAACGGCTTTATTGCTTTATGGACTTTGGAGTGGAAATCTTTAGCCAACAGCGCGGACCATTAGTCCTGAAAAAGGTCGGTCGATTGTGTGCCTGGCCTACTCGGGTTAAACTGGAAGAATCGGAAGGCTGTGACCCAGAAACGAATAAGAAGTCGCACCGTCTTGAATTCTCTGAAGCAATTTCGATGATGAAAATAAAGTTAAAAGATCAAAAACCCCATAAATGTGACATTTAGTCAGAGTTGCCATATGACAGTATTTTAAAAAAATTGCCAAATGTATGAATCGGACTCATACAATATCTACGTTTCCTTAGGTGTTGTTGTTGTGTTGCACATATCACATCAAACCTTGATTGCATTATTTGTATGGAAAATCCATTTATACTAAAACTACAACAACAAACAGCGATCAATGACAATGTGAGTGCATGTGTTGACGAAGCGCCTAAATCGAGCCCCGGGGTGAAATGTCAATTTTTTAATGTCATTGACAAGCTGTCACCCAACGCGTTTAATGCATTTCACGGATTTGCGCTGTGAAAAATGACATGACGAGTACATCGGGCGCCAACAGCAAACAACACGAATCCACATGATGGCGGCGCACATATGCGATGCGGCCCAAAACAATACACTCACACATATACACCTACACACACACACATTCGAAAAACTCTGGAGCGCCAAAAATAGGCGCAATTTTGCGCTCAAATTGCGCACATTGTGTTTTTGTATTTTTATTTTTTTGTTTTTTATTTTTGTATTTTTTTTAATTTTTTGTTTTTGTATTTTTTATTTTTGTATTTTTTGTTTGTGGCATTTTAGAATGAGCACAACTTGATGACACCGTTAGCAATGTCAACGATTTCGGTGCTCCTTTTAATTTTTTGTACATTCAACAGCGATTACGACGCCGCCGTTGCCGTTGTCGCATCCGCTGCTCGAACACGCGTACGACAAGCTGTTCGTTTGGCGCGTTGTGTGCATTGCATTGTGAATGTTGTTGACAGCGAAAACCTTTTAAATCCTTGTTAACTTGGCTAAATGCAAAAAATTGGCGCACTTGTAGCATAGAACCGCTCAACGCACTTCACTGAATCATGGGCCTCGTTCTGCTGTTTTTGTGAATGTATGTCTGTGTGTGTGTGTGTGTAATACCACACATGCGCCTTCAATGCTTCCGTTGCCTGCAAAACGTTGATTCATATCGAGTTGGCAATGTTGCCAAACAACAACAACAAACTCAACGCCAAATATCTGAATTTATGCTGATTGTGAGCTACACACACACACACACTCACACACACATTGAGCCCCGCCCCCCTCGCGCCTCTTAAGGCGTTCGGCTGAAAATTGTCATTAACTAAATAAACAAATGAAAATGAAAATCTGTGCTCATCTAAGTGGAAAATATGTGAAAATTCACACGAGTATAAAACACAGCCTCACACATAGACAGATAGCAGCATGGCAACAACAACAACAACAACAAAAACAGCCAGGACTGCCAACTACAGGCAAAACATTGTCGTTTGCTTCCACCAACAAACAAAAAATACCAACAAAAATGCGCTCAGCTAAGTCAAAAAAAACAAAACCTTGACAAATCGTTGCCTCGAACACGGAACAACAACAACAACAACATAAAAACGGCTATAATCAGCGTTCTCATAGTCGACAGTCTACACTCGGTTGGCAGCCAAACAATGAAAAACGCTAAACGTAATTTCGGTAAGTACTGCTGGAAGCCGGTGAGAGCTACAGACAGACAGACGCTCAGTTTGGGAATACATTTGCAAAATTAACACCGCCGCCGCACAGATTGCGGCATTGCAAGACAGTCGACAGTCAACGAGGCACATGTGAATGGGTTCTATGAATCAGAAGAAAACGCCCAGACAATGCAACTTTTGAGCGCTCACACCACACACACGATTTATGGACTCGTGAAGGTAATGAAAGTGAAAGTTGCTGTCACCAAGTGGCGCAAGTGGATTGAACTGTCAAGATCCAACTGTCAGTTATACTCCACATGCAAATGTCTAATGGTCCATTGGCATTAGGAAAGTTGACTTGATGCACAGTCGAGTTGGTAGGCAAGTAGAGAAAAATTGGGGGTCGTGAACAGAATATGCTCATAGAAGCATCCATTGTGATGTGACACTTCAAGTCTTCTAAAGGATTTTAATAAAAAGTATTGGGAAGAATTTTTCGTGGAGAGGGTGTATGATACAGTGGCATGTGTTGAATGGGCTCAGTGTTGGGTTTGAGCTACAAAACGCACTTAGTGGCAGTGGTGTGGGTCTGAACTTCAAGATCCTTCAAGAGTCAGTGGTGGAGTTTTGACCTTCAAACTGCGCCAAGCTTCATTGATAGAAGTCTTATCTGGTGGGTATCTGAACTGGAACTAAAATTTTAGGGTCTGACCTTTAAAACTCACCAGTGATGGGAAACTTCAAGCTTTAGTGGTCGAGATCGGATCTTGAAAACCTGTCAAAACATCAATGTTGGGAGGTCCAATCAATAAAACATGCCAAGTTTTGGCAGTTGAGGGTCTGAACTTCAAAATGCTTGAAGTCCCAGTGGTGGGGGTCTACATTTCAAAATGCGCTTAACTTCAGTTGTGGGGGTTTGACTTTCAAAATGCTTCAAGTTTCAGTGGTGGGGGGGTCTGAACTTCACAATACTTCACCCAGTAGTGGGTCTTATCTCCAAAATAAGGGGTTCTGCCCTTAAAAATAGCAAAGCGTCAGCATTTAGGGGCCAAGCGTCAGTGGTGAGTTTCTAACCTTCAATCAGAATTTGAAGGTCTGTCCTTCAAAACGCACCAGTGGTGGGGGTCTGATCTTCGAAATGCTTCAAGTATTAGTGGTGAGGGTCTAATCTTCATAACGTGCCAATCTTCAGTGGTCGAGGATCTGAACTTCAAAATGCTTGAAGCGTCAGTGGTGGGGGTCTGACCTTCAAACTACGCCAAGCTTTAGTGGTGGAGGTTTTATCTCCAAAATAGCAAAGCGTCAGTGAAGAAGGTCTGACCTTCAAAATACGCCAAACGTCAGTGGTAGGGGTCATATCCGGTGGGGTTTTGATCTTGAGTCAAGATTTTAAGGTCTGACCTTTAAAACGCATTGTGGTGGTTTTCTCTTCAAAACGCTTCAGTGGAAGAGGACTGACATTCAAAATGCGCAAAACTTCAGTGGTGGGGGTATTTTCTTCGAAAAAGCCATGCGTCCGTGGTGTATTTCTAACCTTGAGTCAGAATTTGAGGGTCGGTTCTTCAAATCGCACCAGTGATGGGGGTCTGATCTTCAAAATGCTTGAAGCGTCAGTGGTGGGGTCTTATGTCTAAAATGCATCAAACTGCGCCAAGCTTCAGTGGTGGGCGTCTTACCTGGTGGGTTTCTGAACTTGAATCAACATTTTTGGGTCTAACCTTTAAAACTCACCAGTGATGGGAAGTCTGACCTTAACAAGGCCCCAATGGTGAATGGTGAATGGGTTTTGTCATCAAAACGCTTTAGTAAAAATGGTCGGCCCCTCAAAATGCATAAAGCTTCGGCGGTTGGGGTGTTATCTTCGTAAAAGCCAGGCGCCCGTGGTGGGTTTCTGACTTTGAGTTAGTTTTTGAGGGTCTGTCCTTCAAAACGCACCAGGGATGGGGTATTTGACCTCAAAAATGCACCAGTGGTGGGGGTCTTCTTCTTCAAAACACTTCAGTTGACAAAATTTGACCTTCAAAATGCGCAAAACTTCAGTGGTGGGGGTCTTATCTTCGACAAAGCCAAGCGTCAGTGGTGGGTTTCTGACTTTGACTCAGTTTTTGAGGGTCTGACCTTCAAAACGCATAAGGGATGAGGTATCTGATCTTTAAAAGGCACCAGTGGTGGGGGTCTTCTTCTTCAAAATGCTTCAGTGGAAGGGGTCAAGGGTCAAGCATTAGTCGGCTGCGAGCGTTTGTCTTGCCTAGATTGTTTTTTTAATGGACTCCTATCAAGTAACTCTGTGCAAGCTCAAAATTCAGCCCAAAATAGAAGAGCATTTGTATTTTATTAAATATTTTTGCATTTAGTTTACGAATAGTGCAATTTGATTTCACAAAAATGTTAAACATAAGCCCACTTACAAGTGGCGGCATCAACTTTAGCTGCTTAAATCACTATCGAAAGCAGTGGCCGCAAAGCGTCGGTCAGCCTCGGGCGACAGCGACTGGCATTGCCCATGAAAACAAATTGAATTATTTATGCTGAACGTTAAGACTAGCATTCGCTTCGATTGGCTGCGGAGAGACGTGTTGTATATCTATGGTTAGATTTGGACACAAAAACACATTCATGCATACACACACACACACCCATACATGTAGGACTCTTCGTTGCTATGGATTTGTAGACACTTTTACATGGCATCGATGGCGTCAGCAGGCGACAGAAAAAGGTCATGCTGAATTATTAATAAAGGCATTGGCAGCCAACATATGGTAAAAGCATTTGGAAACGAATACAAAGAAAACGAAACGCAAGGAATAAAACTAGAGAGCCAATAGCGATCACAACGGCCAATGCAATAGTAAAAAAAAAATATGAATGAATATTAGGCGCTATAACATATACATATATAAGTGTATATATATATGGATATATATATATATATGGATATACATTTATCTACGGATATGACCTTGAAGCCACCATGCACAGCTGTGTCGAACGCCCAGCAAAAAGACATTCAACAGCGCAACAACGTCGCCTTAAGTTTGTTCGTAATGTCTAAAATTCAATCTTGATGCTTTTATTGTGTTATCTCTGTTATTTTCTTCTTTTTCGATTACATTTTTTTCAGTTTTAGTGAAGCGAAAATATTTATAAAGCAGCTACAGATTCACTTTTAACGTAATGAATTGATGTGGTTTGGTTTTTTTCTAGCGTAGTGTGGCAGGTCCATTGTCCAATGTGTGGGTTTTGTGTGTTTCCTTGTAGATCCTGTGTATGTGTGTGAGAGAGAGAAAAAGGACGATAGTGTGTGCGTGAAATTAATGTGGGCCATTATAATGTATGCCGTAAACGTAATGCATTGATTTTTATCATCGATGCATGCCAATGATTTCAAGCAGCACTGAACGAACGCAGAAGAAAAATAAAATTGCCAATTTTTTTGTGCTTCAACTTAAGTTACTTAAATTTCTACTGATTTCTTGGATAACTTAGTGAAATAATAAATAAAAAACAATTTCTTTTCATTTCTCTTAATGAATAGAAAATCTAATTTGTGAATTTTCAGTAACTTTAAGCTTGAAGAGCAACAAATTAAATTGAAAAAAAATTGGTGGTAAACATGTGGTAAAACTTGAAACCACTTAGTTGCTTTGCATTTCTTTTCCTATTAATTGCTAAGAATTTCGAGCCGCTCTCCTCCAAACCAACACGCAAGCATTTGCAATTCACGTGTGCTACAAATTTCGTTGCATACATCAGGGCGTTGGAAAGTGCCGCCTCCAATACAACACAAACAACGACGCCCACTGCACAACAGCAACATTACAAGTATTTCCTATGAAATTTTCGGTTTCCTTATGTCGACTGTGGCTTTCTTTTATGTTTTTGGCATTTTGGGTTTTTGTTTTTGTTTTTGGCAAAGTTCTGTTGCGTAGCATTTTTATTGCATTTATTTGGCGAATTTACGACACAATTACTAGAATTTGATTTAATGACAATTATTGCCATTATTTTCATAAGTAAAGCCAGCGAGCCAGCCGCCAGCGAGAGACGGCAACGTTGGCACGAAATGTGCGCAAAAGCAGGGAAAAACTTTTTATTTATACGCTTAACTGACGCATGAATTTTCATGCTCGTTTTACGTTTATTTGCCCGCATAATCTTTGAGCTTAGTTTATTTGTTGTTTTTTCCTCCTTTTTGTTGTTGTTGTTGTTTGAGTAGAAAGACTCTGTTCATGCTGGAACGTAATCATATCAGCGTTTGAGTTTGTGAATTGCTGCAATTCATTGCGATCAAAATATGCCAAGTCATTGCAACAAAAGCCTTGCATACTTTAAGGCTTAAGCGTTAAGATACTTTTTCTCATTAAATTGGAAAATATAGGTAAATAATTCATTGCATAGAGGACCTTTCAAGCTGATAAGAGAGTAGAGAACACTGAGATGGCTTAAGAGGGAAAGGCGCCTAAAGGTATGCAGCAAAAATTAAACTAGTTGTATCTTTATTGGGAAATGTAATGACCACAATTCGACCGTCTAAAGAAAGCAATTGCTCAAAAGTGGTCAGTTTTGGTCAACGTAAATGGAATTGATTTCCATTCCAACGATAGTGACTCGTCAGAAGCTCCGGGAGCTTGACTGGGATATTCTTATGCTTTCAATTTATGCTTCGAAACAAGGCACTAAGATATTTTTATCATTAAATTGGAATTTGTATTGAAAATAAATAGGTTGTTGCGTAGAGGACCTTGCAAGCTGATAGTAGAGTAGAAAACACTGAAATGACTTAAGGTGGAAAGGCGCCTAAAGGTATGCAGCAAAAAATTAACTAGCTGTATCTTTATTTGGACCTGTAATGACCACAATTGAACCGTCGGAAGGAATCATTTGGCCAACGGGAATAGAATTGTTTTCCATCAAAACAAGGCCAGGCCACACACAACAACAGCAACTCGTCAGAAGCTTCGGCAGCTTGGCTGGGAGGTTCTTATGCTTCCAACTTATGCTTCGAACCAAGGCACTAAGATATTGTTTATCATTAAATTGGAAATTGTATTTAAAATAAATAGGTCATTGCGTAGAGCTGATAGTAGAGTAGAGAACACTGAGAAGGCTTAAGAGGAAATGCGCCTGAAGGTATGCAGCAAAAAATCAACTAGTTGTATCTTTCTTTCGACCGGCAATGACCACAAATATACCTTCTGAAAGAAGCTTTTGGGCGACGGGAATAGAATTGTATTGACTGGGAGATTCTTATGCATCCAAATTGTAGTTCAAACCTGACACCAAGTGATGTTCCCAACTGTAATATGCACCAAATTCTACTATTTCCATCTCTGCAATTCACACAAAATTTTGTATTTTCATATTCTCTCAAACGCCCCAAAGTATGCCATGCAGACATTGTTAAATAAAGATATTGCAAATAATTTTTACTCTTTAGCCTTTTCTTGAAGCGTTCCCTGTCAAACAGACGCCACCGCGTGTCAGTCAATCAACAAATCCCGCAACGTTTCTCCATCACCAACAAAGCAATTAAACACTTCCATTTTCCACCCTTTTGACTTCATATTTCATGGGCCTCAAATTATGCTTTTCTGCTTCCGTTTGCCACATTTGCTTGACTGGTAATTTATTAAATATGCGCCTGAAACTATGCAACGATATTTTTGTTTTATGTGAAATACCATTAATTGCCCGCCCAATCATTTGCATGGCAAATAAAGTTGTCTGCTGCCACGAACGTCTGCCACGTCGAATTGGCTGCGAGTCGAGAAGTTGTGTCGGAAGCGCCGAGGAGCGCGCCTAGCTTCGACTGTCGGGCGGTTTGTGTCAACACATAAATCACAATTGCCCAAAAATACTCGCATTTCGTTTGTTCGTTTGCTTGATTAACATTTATTTTTGGCTCGAATTCCGACAGCGCGACGGCGGTTAGGCGTGTGCAACTCAACTTGAATCCACTTGAACATTTCAATTTGCGAGTCGATTGTGGGCGGTGTCAGGAGGCGTTCGTTGCTTGCACTGTGTTGCTGGCAACTATTGAATTTCAACCCTAAGATGAGCTCTAAACATGCAACAATAGAATGAAAGTATAAAAGCCAAAGTGGCATCCAATCGTTTGACACAAATAATTTCCTCGAATTCAAGCAATAACTGCCAAGTTAAAGGAAGTCAATAATGTAGATTTTGTTGTTGCCCACAAAAATGTTAACTGAAAAGTTTTCAATTACAGAAAGAAATAAAAATCATTTAGAAGCAATTTTTATTTTTATTTTTCAATTCAATTTTAATTTAGATTTTGCGCCGCTTTTCTACTAAAGTGAAATGCAAAATCTGCATTCTAGCTGCATGCAGCAAAAGGTGAAAAATAATATTTTTAATATTTTATGACGTGGCACGTTTTGTGTTGCATGCATGCTGTGCGCATGTGGCACAACCGAATTCGTGCACCGATCTGCGGTTGCGTTCGTTTTGCAAATACGAAATGGGTTTTGCTGCCAGTTGCTGGCAAAATATTAAATACATACACACACACACACAGACATGTATAGTTTTTTTCTTTGGGCAAAAGTAAGTCAAATGAAATGTGAGAAAATTACAAAAAGCCAGGCTGGAGGTAATTGAAATGTTGCGGCAATGGGAAATTCATTTTGCGAATATTTGCAAATTTTGCTTTTTTGTTAGGAGAAAAAGAAAGCTTGAGTTACCTCTAAACTTTTGAATAGATAAATTTTTAATTAAACGATTTTCTCAAATGGTTTTTTGATACGGAAAAATATGAAAATTTATATGGAATTTTCTCGCTTCGAAATAATAAGTTTCGAGTTTACTATGCATGTTTGAATGAATAAAATTTTAATTAACGATGTTCTCAAATGGTTTTTGCATATAGAAAAATAATAAAAATTTTAAATTTTCTCTAGTAACTAGTAACTAGTAAATATTGAGTTTACTATAAATTTTTGAATGAGAAAAATTTTTAATAAACGATTTTCTTACACGGTTTTTTATATAGAAAATAATGAAATTTATTGGATTTATTTTTAATTTGTTTAATTTTTATTTTGTAAAATAAATTTTTTGGTAACTCTGAATTTTTTAATAAATTAAATTTTCGGTGTTACGATTTTCTTAGTTTTTTGATACAAAAAAATTTGGTTGAAATTTCTCGAGTGAGTGAGTTATTGAGTTTACTATAATTTTCAAATGAATAAAATTATTAAAAACGATTTTTTTAAATGTATTTTTATACAAAAATATACAACAATTTTGTAGAATTTTTTTTTAAATATTTTTACTTTGGCAAAATAAATTTCGAGTTACCTCAAAATTTTTGAATATATACCCAAAATTTATTAAATATGTGCCTGAAACTATGCAACGATATTTTTGTTTTATGTGAAATGCCATTAATTTAACGATTTTCTTTAAAGGTTCTTGACACGGAAAATATAAAAATTTTAGTTGAATTTTTTTTGCGACAAAATACATAGTAAATTTTGAGTTTATTAAAAATTTTTAAATTAATAACATTTTTAATCAACGATTTTTTAAAATGGTTTTTTATATAGAAAAATACTAAACATTTTTTTGTTTTATTTAATTTTTTTGAAAAATAAATTTTTAATTTAATTTTTTAATATCTTCAAAAAGTGTCTTCAAAATATCTTAACCCTTTCGGGACTACTGGGATAATACGTCCCACCAAATTTCAAACATTCATATTCTCTTTATTATCAAAGCCACTGCCGAGTTAAATGTTCCGAACTGTAAAAGTAACTGTATATTGTGAAATGAAAACAAAAATATAACGGTACATATAAGTGCATAGGTCCAGCTGAGGGAAGCTAACCCGAGAGCACCTTCAGCGCATTGTCAGACTCGGATATCGATTTTGAGGACTCTGAAAGTGAGTATTCAAGTGAGAGTTCCCACGAGAGCGAATCTGCCCCAGAAACTGGCAATAATTTAAACGTGCCTTCTGAGCCTGCGGCATACGATGATGAGTCACGGCCAGTTACTCAGTGGGCAAATGTTACCCCAGATAGCCGTCAGGACTTCAAGCCAAAATACGAATTCCCAACTCAACGAGATTGCAAAATCCTTCTTGATTTGACTGACGACTGCACAGTGTTAAAGGTGTTTTCGAAGATATTTCCCTACAGCTTGTGTATTCGAATAGCTGAATGCACTAATCGGCGCCTGACAGCTTGGAATCGTCGTGTGCAGTCAAAGCGAAACTTAACCAATCCAAACGAAATCCTTGTATTTTTGGGCGTTTCATTAATTATGCATTATAATAAGTTGCCAAATGAAAGAAAATGCCGTGCAGTGCACGACTGCCACTCTTGGGGGGAAAAGTCTTATTCAAATTAGTTTCTTATATTTGTGAAAAGGAAGTGTGTTTGGCCTTTGACCGCTTCTTCACCTCAATCAATTTATTGGAAACAATCTTATATCCCGCACTTGGAACATACTTACATGCAGAACAGAAAGAATACACCCAAATTTGTCGAAAAGTTGTCTAGAGGAGAAAGCCAGTTTCAAGTGAACTCTGTTGGCATCTTAGCAGCACGCTGGATGAATTCAAAAGAAGTACTCATAGTTTCCAATAGTCATACACCATCACTTGTAGACATTGACAGGAAGCAAAAAGGCGGTTCAAAGAAGAAAATGAAATGTCCTAGAAGTATCAGCGACTATGGGAATCCGAATTATGGGAGGAGTCGACTTAGCCAACCAGAAGACGGCAGTTTATGATTTCAATCGCAAATCTCAAAAGTGGTGGGAAAAAGTGTTTTACAAACTATTAATGGTTAGCGTAATACATTCTTGGATTGTGTATGCCGAACATAAGAAACGAAAATTGTCATTGATAGACTTTCTGGTCCCACTTGCTGAAAGCATGATTTCCGAAGGAAATAAAAAACGTACGACGATGCCACGACGCGAGGGTGGAAGAATTCCCAAGCGCCCAAAAACTGTTAGCCTCAATGTTGGCGATCACTTGCCACTAGAGCAGGAAAAGCGTTGTCGCTGCATTCGATGTACCTCACTTGGCACTGAAACGCGCACAAAGATGATATGTGATACTTAATTACATTAAAATATTACTGAACAATAAATAAGACAATTAAATACGAAATTCCATTCAAAATAAGTTGATCTTCTAATTTTTAATCTATTTATGTAATTTATATGGCGCGTCACAAAACACTTATTGGGATTATATGCCACAGGATAAAAGAACGATTTAAGAAATTCTTTCAGAATATGAACTCATTTCTATCCCCGTTTTCAAAATAAAACTCCGTCCCGAAAGGGTTAAACAAGTATTAACAAGAAAGAATGCAGGTTGAAGTTAAAATTTATTTAGATTGAGTTTTAAGTTAGCAGAATCCCTGAAAGTTTAACCCAAATGAGAATCTATAAATATTGGGTTAGTAGTAGTGTAGCAGTGTCGAACAAAAGGACGACGGCGACTGTTGCATACATTTGAGCGCAATTTTTATTATACTTTCACCAAATCCACTAAAAGCACTTGGGGCACTTCCTCTCGCCAATGCATTCAATGCACGAAAAGGCTTTGCTGTAAAGTTCACTTTGTGCCTTTGCCGGCAAAAACATTACACGCAATTTTCCTGCCATTATTCATTTACTTAATTTTCAATAAAATGCAAACAAAAGAAACGCCGACACACTAAAATGCAAATAAATGAAAAATAAATGAAATTTGCATTCGAAATGAAATGCACAAGTGGCCGCATGCAGCACACACACACACACACACACAAACAACGCACCTGCGGCCTGCGGTTGACACGCACACACTTAGCAAACGGCGTTTTATGTAAATGTGTGTGTGTGCATGACACACGCTACATGCCAGACGTCACATGAAAATGTCATAAAACAACGTCAATATCCTGACGGAAATAAAAATTGCAAACAACAAATGCCGCTTCCGAGGATTACGTCAAACGGATACCGGGTGGGGGGGAATAGGCGGGGTGTGAGTAGTGGGTGTTGGTAGGAGCCGTTGTGGCAATGGCGACGGCGGCGGCAGTTGCTAACCAATTCGTCAAGCTCGCGTCAAAATGCAATTAAATTTTTATTTACAAATACTTTGCACCGTTTTAGTATCAACGTTTCGTATGAAGGAAGGAGGGAGGAAGCACCGCGCCTCCCACTCACTGCGCTGATGACGTCTGTCAAGTTTGCTGCGGCGCGCAAATTTGCACGCCAGACATGCAACGCCAACTGCAACGCCATCGAAACACTCGAATGGGGCACCTGCCACAGTTGGCCAGTGTTGCCAGATAAGGAAAATTGCGGTTAGGTTTGGGAGATTCTTGACATCTTGGGAAGAATTGTAGGAGGAAGAAGAAAGGTTAGAAGAAAGTTAAGGAGATTTTAGTTTACTGTTGATTGATTTTTTGGATCCTTAAAGAATTTTTGGGAGATTTTTGATTGATGTTTTGACATCAATTAGCTGACATTGCAAGTGATGAAACTTTTTGGGATTGAGAGAGTTGAAATGCAATTTTGAACTTAAGATTCCATAAGCAACACTGGAGCTTTGGATATTGAAGTCTTAATTCTTTATTTCATCAAAATGTCTTATTTAAAATTGTTTAACTGATAATTTTACGAAAACTTTTGATGTGAAACCTTTCTTTTCTAATCTTTTTATTTAAAACTTATGATTCCAAAAGCGACATTGAAATTTTTGGTACTGAATCTTATTTGTTAGTTTCATAGAAAAATCTTATTTAAAATGTTGAACCGATGAATACATAAGCAGCACTGAAGCTTTGGATATTGAAATCTTAAATGTTATTTTCATAGACATTTTTCTTTTTAATTCTGAACTAATGATTTCACAAGCAACACTCTTTGCTTGTGGATTTTGAAATCTGAAATGTTATTTCCATAGAAAAATCTTATTTAAAATTTTGAACCAATGAATCGATAAGAAACACTGAAGCTTTGAGTATTGAAATCTTAAAGGTTATTTTCATAACTTATTTTCAAAAATCCTCTTTAATATTTTGAACTGATGAATCCATAAGCAACACTGACGCGTTGTATATTGAAATATTAATTCTTAATTTCATCAGTGTCTAATTTAAAAAATTTTAATCGGTGATTCCATAAACGACACGAAAGCTTTTGATATGAAATCTTACATTTTCATGAAAAAATCTTTTTTTTTTTAATTTTGAACTAATAATTCCGAAAGTGACATTGAAACTTTTGATACCGAAATCTTATTTGTTAATTTCATAGAAAAATCTTATGTCGAATTTTGAACTGATGAATCTATAAGCAACACTGAAGCATTGGATATTGAAATCTTAAATATAAATTTCATCAAAAAATATTTTTTTTTAATTTTGAAGAAATGATTCCATAAGCAACACTGAAGCTTTGGATATGGAAATCTTAAATGTTATTTTCATAGAATTTTTTTTTTTAATTTTAAAGTAATGGTTCCAAAAGCGACATTGAAACTTTGAGTACTGAAATCTTGTTTGGTAATTTCATAGAAATATGTTATTTAAAGTTTTGAACTGATGAACCCATAAGCAACACTGAAGCTTGTGAAATTAAAATCGTAATTCTTAATTTCATCAAAAAGTCGTATTTAAAATGTTTAGATAACGATTCCATAAGCGGCACAGGAACTTTGGATATTGAATTCTTCATTGTTGATTTCGTCAAAGAATTTAGTTTTAAATTTTGAAGTACTGATTCCATAAGCGACACTGAAACTTTACATTATTAAATTTTCATTGTTTTTTTAATTAAATTGTCTAGTTTTTGTAATCAATTCGTATATCGGAAGTTTACCAAAGCTGCTGAGAGTAAGTTGCATCTTTTCTTTTCATTGTTTTTCTTTTCTTTTTGTCGTTTCATTTAATTTCATTCGTTTAAATTCAAAAGAAATTCATTTCAGCCATCTGGCAACACTACAGTTGGTGTTTGTTGTAGTTGTTGCAACGCCAATGCCAACATTGCATGTTTATTTATGTGTTAAGCAGTTTGTTGGGGTAGTGGGGAATATTTTTTGTTTGACTGCATTGAAAAATGTTTGCGCCAACATGCAAATTCCAAAGCTACAACAACAACAACATTAAGAAAAATCGTCCGTATAGCAACAACCAAGCGGCATTGCGTTGACAAATGTCAACTGACGCATGTCAACGGTATGCGCTGCTTTTGGCCATCTCGGGGGTTGAATTTTTCTGGCTCCCCTTTCATACAACAAATGCAACACTGGTCGCGCTTTGTTGTAGGCAAACCCAATTTACACAGGCTTTATGTGCGGCACAAAGCGGCCAAGTGGCAATCATGTTGATATTGTCTGGCAGTGCAGACACCTTTCCGACCCTTCTTCCCCTTCACTCTTCACTCCTTTCGAGTCATGCAACACTTTTGCACCCCGTGACTCGGTTTTGGTTTGTGACGCTAGAAAAAATGTGTGTTTAGGTGTTTAATCTGTGGCTTTTTCGTATCGTTTTTATTGTTGTTGAAGAAAAATCAAATTTGCAACAAATAGCAATTGCAGCTACACACACACACATATACACACACACATGAGCGCGATTTCTGCCGCTACCAATAAATGTTTGGTGACAGTTGCGACAAAATCGCGCAGTCATTGGAGGATGTCAGACCTGAGGATGGGGACATGAAACAAGAAAATCATCTTAGAATTACGACTCCTCGAGGATTAAAAAGCTATTTCGGCCGTTGAGGTGGCAAAGTTTGGCATGAAATTGTTGTTTTTGTGTTGTGTTGTGAGTAATACAACGTATCGCAAAGGTCATAAAAGCCAACACAACACAGCTCAGCAACACACAATGACACCAAACAACAACGCCGCAACACAATAATAACCAATCCATGAGGCACCTAGAAGACCCACACATGTGTGTGTGTGTATGTGTGCCTTAGAAACATGGCCGCACAAACAGACACTTGCACTCCCAGAACGCTGCTCATATAAAATGGCACAAATGGGATCCAAGTCACCGCAAAATGGGGAAGGAACATAGCGGCATTCACGAATTGGTAGAGACGGTGAATGTTTGGAAAGAAAAGAGCCCAAGTATCAAATCTGCGTAGCTAGAAAAACACTGATTTTCGTTCACAACTCACATAACCGAAAGTGGCATTTGGCGTTCGAGAGTTTTAGATCAACAAGAGAGCAAAATGGGCCCATGAAATTAATGAGGATTGTTAGTCAACAACATCAGAAGATTCTTGTGCTAGACCCTTGTTCGGAAGATCAAGTAAAGGAAGTGGTATCATCGCTTTATTGCTTCACTCTTGACTCTCATTCGTGAGTCTTATCGCTTTACTCCTATCATTCTTGAGTCTTGTGTAACTACTTGAAGAAGGCACATTAACCCTTTTAGTAACAATGTCCAATATATTGGACTTCATACAATTCATACAGCTCGGTTTATATTCATGTCGAAAAGGGTTAAATAAGACTCTCTGGAAAAGCCTTCTTGATTTTAGGAATTATTTTGGTTCTGACACTACAGAAATTAGATAGAAAAACTCGACATAAATGCCATATTTGTTGTCGTTTAAGGTAGTTGCCAGTAGCTTGTGAACACCTTAACAACAAAACGTACACAACACTTGCGGCCCCCCGAAAAATACAACTCACACAGTTTACAACACACACACACACCCGTACACACTCGTACAGCTGAGAGGTGTAGATGTCAGATTTAACGATGACACCACATGCTCGACAAGTCACCACACCCACACCATTTGGTCAGAATACACACACACAGACACAGTTGTGTTGTGTCGGCTGTCGTCTAGCAGCCACACAAAGTAACGCAAACATTGGTCCCCACCGGTCGAGAGGGAGTGTCGCCCAAAGAAAGCGTCGAACCATTTCTGCAAGCAAGTGGCAAAATAGCAACAACAAAAACAAAATAAAATACAAATAAAAGTACTCGCTACACGGGCAAAAACAATAAAATATAAAGTAGCAAAAATTATACGGGCAGCCGCCATTTTTGTTTCGCCCCCTAATATCTGCAGTGAAAATGGAAAGAAGACATCGGGAGCGGCAGCGAAACAGAAGGCAACCTCTTCAAGCTGTGCGGCGGGTATCAGTGTTGCCAGATGGACAGTGACGACGGTGTTACTTGGAATCTAAGTAGCAATGGGATATCAGAAATGTACTCAGATGGATTGATCTCGTAGATCACGTATAGAACATGGAAGAGAGACTGGACTTTGAGGCTAAACAATGGTCAAATATTCAAAAGGGATGATTTTGAACAGACTCGGTTAGGTAAGATTTGCTGACCTTTGTGATCCTGGATAGTCCTTCTTTAATTCAGTAATTTCAAATAAAATTTTAGTAACCTTTTATCCAGTACGATATGCTTAGAGCCCTCGGTCTTCGGTGATACTAGATAGAGTTCTTTTCATTGTCGTTTTAAGAAAGTCTTTTAGTTGTGTTTTTGTTTCTTGTCCCAAAACCTTAAGAGTGTTGATTCTATTTCTCTCTTTGAAGGTTGCTCAAGCGCTTAAATACCCATTTTCGCGGTACGGTCCATTGTTATCCGTTTTGATTCAGGCATGTGTCCACACGTGAGAGCGTGCTTGGGTACAAGGAGATAACCAACACCTTGTACCCGTCCTAGCTGAATTAGTAACCTATAGATTGTGGATATAAGACGACGATTATAAGAGTAGCGAATAAAGTTCTTGGAGACAGTCCACACTTAAAGAGATCCTGGACTCCGGCAGTATTTCCTAAGCGAAGACAAAGTCCATTTTCAAGACTTAATTTCTGTTAGAATCATCTTCGAAAAATGATTAGTATGGTCAGTCAGGCTCTCAAAGTTCTCAGAATAGTCATAACTTCAAAGCCCCGTAAATAGAGGAAAGGGCTACCAATTGTCGACAACACACCGCAAATTCTTAGGTACCATTGAGCACTCAGTCAGGCTTTCAGGTGTCAGGCGTACACTCTGGCACAACGTATTGGAAATACAAAAGAAGTGAAAGCTGTCGCCAAAGTTTTACTTGAGATAGGTAACAAATGAAATAGTTGTCCGAGAACAAATCAATGATTAGCGTAGAACGCTGAACGGCTTAACATCAATGGACCATAAAAACATCACAAGTTTCGGCATAAATATTTTTCTGTTTTCGTAGAGAGTAGGTTGTAGATTTTCATTCAGAGGCCTTTAGGAACGGACAGTAGAGACTTCGAAAGTAGCAACTTCAGTGAGAGGAAAACCCAACTGGCCCTTTTTGAGAATCTTTTTCTGTGTTTAAACAACTCAGTCCAATGGGTAAATATTTTTTAATTTCACAACAAAGTAGCAAACCTAGTAATTCGGCCACCCGACCAACTTCAGGCGAAGAAGAACTAAATGTTGTTACAACAATAAAAATTTTGATCTAATAAGGTTTCAATAAACCAACAAATTTACTCCAAACAGACTACAGATTCTGACAAAATTTCTTTCACCTTGAGTTCCACCACTTTTGGGCCAAAGTTTATCTTTCAGAAATTTTCTGACCGTCATTTGATCAATTTGGAAGGTCAATCGTTCAGAAAACTAACTATTCCTTACAAAAACAACAAATCTTATCAATTAATCTTCCATCTTATTGAAACCTCTGACAGCATTACCAAAGTGTGATTTTTAGTATTTGATGCTACTTCTTCAAATCACCCAAAACATTCAATTTGGGAGGTTAATCGTTCTGCAAGCCACTTCTTGTAAAAGTCATATCAAAGAACTTGAAAAATGAAACATCTGGCAACATCATCCTTTTCTGTACTTAGACATCCATTTGATTTCAATCTTAAATCATGTATTGATCACTTGAATCATTAAATCATTAAATCAAATCATTGAATCACTTGAATCATTCAATTTGGAAGGTCAATCATTTTGAAAACTTTCCTTACAAAAAACTGTTTCAATCAAATTGTAAAACAAAACTTCTGGCAACACTGTTAAAGTGTGTCTTTTAGTATTTTTTGTGCCTAGACATGCATTTCATTCTAATCTTTCAAATCATTCTATTTGAAAGGTCAATCGTTTTAGAAACTATTCTTACAAAAACTGTATCAATCTAATTAAAAAATAAAAAATCTGGCAACTTTGTCAATCTTTTAGTAATTTTCTGTGTTTTTAAATCACCCACATCGTTTAATTTGGAAAGTCACTTGTTCTGCAAACCATTCCTTACAAAAACTGTATCAATCTAATTGAAAAACAAAACATATGGCAACATTGAAAAGTGTGTCTTTTAGTAATTTGATTCTAATCCTCTGAATCACCTAAATCATGCAATTTTGAAGGTCAATTGTTTTGTCAACTTTCCCTGCAAATAACTGTGCCAATCTAATTGAAAACCAAAACATCTGGCAACACTGCCAAAGTGTGTCTTTCAGTAATTTTCTGAGTCAAGACAGCTAAATCATCCAAATCATCCACTTTGGAACGTCAATCATTCTACAAACTATTTGTTACAAAAACTGTATCAATCAAATTGACAAAAAAAACAACTGGCAACACTGCCAAAGTGTTTTTCAGTAATTTTCTGTCTCTCTATACAGCCAAATCATCCAATTTGGAAGGTCAACCGTTCTGCAAACTATTCCTTCAAAAAAACTGTATCAATCTAATTGAAAAATAGAAAATCTGGCAACACTGACAAAGTTATCTTTCAGTAATTCTCTGTGCCTATGCAATCATTTGATTCTAATCAAAACCCAAATCATTCAATTTGGAAGGTGAATCGTTCTACAAAGCATTCTTTAAAAAAAATCACATCAAACAAATTTAAAAACAAAACATCTGGCAACACTGGTGGCAGTTTGAGTGGACTCACACTCAGTAGTAGAACAACAACCAAATCGTGTACGAGGGCGCAGGTGTTGCCCGAAACGACAATGATAACACAACTACAACAACAACAAACAACAACATAACAGCAAAAACATAACATTTGAACATTTATGACGTTGAGCGTTGTTTTGTTTTTGTTTTTTTTTGGTACTTCTATCGCCAAACTTTGGCTGCTAGTCGTGCAGCGCAACGCGGCGCGGCGCCAAGGCGAACGTGACTCGCTTTTAATGTCACTTTTAAATATAATCTTAACGTTACAATTACGTTGTGTTGTTACGGCGTTCGCAGCGTTTATGAAGTGTGCGCGCACCGAACAATCGCGTGGCACAGTGCGACGACGCGGCGTGTCGGAACATTTTTGCGGCAGTTACTTTAATGAACTTTTGCTGCGCTGCACTAAAACACCGAGGATTATCATATTTAATAACATCATAAAAACGTGCATTGTTGGTGTTGTTGTGGTTGGCTATCACTGTTGGGTGAATTGTGTTGTCAGCGTTTGTGTTGGTGTTTTTTGTTGCTGTTTTTGTTGTTGTATGTTATATTTTATGTAGTTTGCTGTTGATGTGTTGTTAAATGTGCCGATAGTGTGGCACACGCTGAACGAGTCGAGTCGCACTGACTGACTGACAAACTGACTCGTTCAGGAAAAAGGTTACCAGGTTGAGTGCTTTCATTACGACGGCAATTGCTCTGAATGTTCAATAGCTTTTTTGTTGACGTTGGCATTATGTGGGGCTTTGACTGTAAAAGTGTGTATGTGTCTGTGTTTGTGTGTGTGTCAAGTGTCAATTTTTTGCAATCAGCACAAAACTGTCATTGTGAATGAAAAGGATCAGCATTACGCAGTAACTGTTTCGCTCTTTGACACTCACAGAACACTCACAGCATAAATGTGTGTGTGTTTGTGTGTGTGAGTCTAATAAAACTTGTTTATTGTAATCAATGTTGGAAATGCTACTGAAAATAATGCCAACAATAATGTTCAGCGTTCAGTTTATGACTTGTCGTGGATTTTATGGCAAAGTTCATAGAATTGGCCACAGTTTTGTGGGCCAGTTTTTTATGAACCTCAAAATACAATTTACGCTTTATTAAAAAGCCTATTGACTTGTGTTGAAAGGACATTTCTGATAAGAAATAACTAATGAACAAAAAGAGAAAATTTATATTTGCATTGATAATGAAAATATTGAAGACTGATTAGTAATTCAGATTTACAAAAGTGACTTGCGAAACGATCAAAAGGTAAAATTATTGCTTCAGAATTTACATTTTCTTTTGCCAGGAAAGAATGAAAGGACAATGTTTTAATGACACAACAACAACTTTTATGATTTTAACTAATACAAAAAGCAAACATTTTATTATTGAACTCAGTTTAATGATAAATACTGGATACAATTTGATGGTTAACATAAATTATAACCTTTTAAATTTATAAAAATCGGTTAATGTAGTTTTTATGGGTTAAGAGTTCATGCCATTTACATTTTTAGTTATAAATATTCCTAAATTAGGTGATCCTTTTGTTTAGATAAAAATTTCCTGATTTCTTTAAAAGCGCTCATATGGCAGCCCTACCTAAAATTGGTTGAACCGCGCTTAATGTAGTCTTTTATGGGCTAAGAGTTCATGCCACATGCATTTCTAGTCATAAATATTCATAAATTAAGTGATTATCTCGTTTAGATACAAATTTCCTGATTTCTTTAAAAAAGCTCATATGGCAACCCTACTTAAAAGTGGTTGTATCGCGCCCATACAAGTATCAGTTATTAGCTACACCACCGACAAAATCTGTACCATATTTCATCTCGATGTCTTTAGTTGTTTAACCCTCGGATGGACTTTGTCGTCTGGCCAGACGAAATGGTTCAAACAAATAAAAAACTCACAGATTCATCTCCCTTTTACAGTGTATTTGTGGGTAACTAAGTTAGTATATATGAACATAATTTGTATATATATATACTTACATATGTTGCCTACCATATTAACATAATTAACGTCATCTGTCATTGTGCTTTACCTTTGTCAGAAGCCTCGCCCAGTTTTCGTCTGGCCAGACGACAAAGTGCAAATGTGTAGTAACTATTTACTGCCCATCGGAGGGTTAAAAACTGTTGTGCGATTGATAATGGACCAAAAACCATAGCTTGATTTTCTTCTAAAAAGTTTATGAATGTATATATATTTTATATTCTTCATTTTGATCGCGGTTTATTCTAAGCAGCACAATCTATCAATACCTCACTGCAAACTATAAAAAATGCAAATATTTTTACAGATTTTACCAAAATAACCCATTATTGAGTTACTGCTGACGGCTTTACTGCTCTCCACAGGTGTCTCTCTTCTTAATGAGTCTTAAAAAGTACGCAAAAAGTCTCTTTGAGCTGGTTCTTCCTATCGATAGTAGAGTAAACAGCTCCACAATTGGTCAAGTCTTGCAAATCCAGGCAGAACTATGATGGCAGATATAACAGACTTACTTGGGTCCTAACCTAACGCTTACTTCTAACAAGAAGTTAGAAATTGCAAGACCTCCAAATTCTTAGGACTCACTTAGGACTATCTACGTTAGACTAACCACATACTTTGGCAGAAAAATACAACCGATTAACGTAATTAACACAAGTCAATGTCTTGTGGGAGCCCTATGCTCCCGAGAGGAGTGAACAAGAAAGAAATATGAAACTTTTAGGCCCCAGAGACGGACTCGAATGACTTCAAAACATCGAAATCTCGCTTTGAGTTTTTCACAGCAAACCATGGGTACATTTTTTGACCGATTTGTGTATTCCTCTAAGGGTCTCAGAGTAACATTTGAAAATGTATACAGCTTCGTTAGGCCAAGGCAACTCCCTATGAAGGGATCTCTTTAACTTTTTGCTGGCTGGTAATTGGTGGGAGACTAAGGAGTTGCAAATATACAGAAGAATTGCATTATTCGTTACAAAAGTTGTTCTAAAAGGGATTCTTTCGGACTCTTACGTCATCAATATAATTGGCAGAGATAGTTTTATTATCAAATATTGTTGGGAGCATCCATAGACACAGACATGAAGACATTGTTGTCCATAAGATCCAACTGTTGCCTCTCTCCTTGGCTACCAAATGTCCGTATTTCAAACTATTTTAAGTGCATCTGTCCAGCCACATCGTTGGATGATTCTTTAGCCTTCAATAGGCAGTCTTTGAGATCAAATTTCCCAGAAACTCTGAATCTTGTTTAGGCGATCTGTTGCTTTTTTAAAGCGAAGTATGTCCAGTAGTTCGAGTTCAAGTAGCTCATCCTCTACCGTTCGGTGATTCTACAGGCTTCAATTGGCAGCCTTTGGCATCAACTTTCCAGAGACTCTGAATCTGTTATAGCCAATTTGTTGCTTCTTAAAAGCGAAGTAGGTCCAGTATTTCAAGTTCAAGTAGCTCATCGTTCACCGTTCGGTGATTCTACAGGCGCCAATTGGAAGTCTTTGGCATCAACTTTCCCAGAGACTCTGAATCTTTTGTAGCCAATTTGTTGCTTCTGTAAAGCGAAGTAGGTTCACTAGTTCGAGCTCAAGTAGCTCATCCTTCACCGTTCGGTGATTCTACAGGGTTCAATTAACAGCCTTTGGGATCAACTTTCCCAGAGACTCTGAATCTTTTGTAGCCCATCTGTTGCTGTTTTAAATCAAAGTATATCCAGTAGTTCGAGTTCAAGTAGCTCATCCTTGACCGTTCGGTGATTCTACAGGCTTCAATTGGCAGCCTTTGGGATCAACTTTTCCCAGAGACTCTAAATCTTTAGTAGCTGATCTGTTGAATTTTTAAAGCAAAGTCAAAGCCCAGCAGTTCGAGTTCAAGTAGCTCATCCTTCACCGTTCGGTGATTCTGCAGATTTCAATTGGCAACCTTTGTGAACAACTTTCTCAGAGACTCTGAATCTTTTGTAGCCCATCTGTTGCTTTTTTAAATCAAAGTTCGGTGATTCAACAGGCTTCAATTGGCACCCCTTGGGATCAACTTTCCAAGCGACTCTGAATCTTTTGTAGCCAATTAGTTGCTTATGTAAAGCGAAGTATGTTCAGTATTTCGAGTTCATGTAGCTCATCCTTCACCGTTCGGTGATTCTACAGGCTTCAATTGACAGCTTTTGAACTGAAGTTTCTTATAGTTGAACTTTGAATCTTTTTTGGAGACTACTGGTTGTTTTTGATAAGCAAAGAATGTCCGAGAAAGGGAGAGAAAAAACACTTCGTTATTGCTATAGAAAAAAATTTGCCAAATCTGGCATTAAGTGAAGAAAATACGAAATACATGATGTAGAGATAATATGGCATGAAGGTCTGAAATAATATATGTCTATGTTAAAGTATGGTTATTACTTTTAAAGAATGTTGATCAAACTTTTGCTTTCAGACCGAACAATCTCTTCACGTAAAATCTTCTCAACTTTCTGATGAATGAAATGATAACGCTAAGGCTACAATTTAGGGTCCTAGATAACAATCGACAGCTATAATTTTAGATTTATGAAAGAGTTTACATTACTTGGACAATGCCATGACACTCTAATTGCCATTTTGCACCAGCAAACGTTCTAAGTTAAAGCAATTTTTCATATTTATCTGCTCCAAATGACAGAAATATTTACTATTTTTTCCCATATGCTGCAATTTTTGGAAGCCTGAAGCAAAGTCATAAAAAGGACAACGCGTTCATTGAGCAGAAAAACTATACTTTCACTCCATTTACTGTTCGCAATAAAATAACCACATAACGTTATCATTCTCAAAGTTGTTTGTAAATATCACTGAAAGATGAAATAAAACCATGGAATTTGCAATAAAAATCTCCTATTGTTTACAACACATCTGATTGACCAATAAACTGACACCGCAAAGCAGACAAAAATCTCTCAAATGGTCAAAACTAAAACTAACTGAGCGGCAAAACAAAAACAAAAAACAAAAACATTCGATAAATCTCCATAAACATAAAGAGGCGGCGGCACATTCCAACATTTTTTCACCACATTAAATCAAAACCATAAATTTGTGGCAAACAAATAAATCCTCAACACTACACACAAACACACACACACACAACTGCTGTGTGGCCAAGGAGCAAAGCGGCCGGCAAAGGAGTGACGCGAGTGTTGAAAATGGAAATGGAAAGCAAAATAAAGGAATTATGTCAAAATGCTAACAACTTCATATACAAAGCGAAAGCGCCAGACAGCCAGCGGCCAGGCGGTGGCGGCGGCAGTCGGGTTGTCGGGAGTCCACAGTTGGCGGCGGCCTACAGCTGGTAAGTGCTGCTTGTGAATCGATGTTGGCAACGACAACATTAAATGTTAACATCAGCAACAAAACCAACAACAACAAGAATAACAACTAAAAGAACAACAAAACATTATAATAAGAGTGAAAGGAAAAGTTAAAAGGACCAACGAACAAAGACTGCAAGCGAGAAAAAAGCAAAGTAAAGCAAAGCAGTCAAAGACGTCGACCGGCCGAAGAGAAATGAGGACAAACTTTGAAAACAATATGGCGATGAAGCAATAAAAAAATCACAATTGAACAAGAAGCCAGCATTAAAGTGGCAGATTTATGGCACAAAACAACAAGAATAACAAGAACAATTTTATTTACACACACATACACATACACAGAAACACTCAGAGCAAATAAACACCAAAAGGCCGCGGCAACTAACACTTTGGCGCATTGGCCCCCGACGCGTGGAGACGTTAAGCGTTTATAAAGCGAAAATGACAGATTGCAGGTGAATTGGCAGGTCAAACAGGGGCGTTGCAATGTTATGTATCCGTGTGTGTGTGTGTGTGAGTAGAGGTTAATACGCACACACGTGAATGCCATCGCCGTCGTCGTCATTGTCGTCGTCATTGTTGTCGTTATCGTTGTTTTGGGCTCGTTACTGCCCGGCCGAAACGACGAAACGGCTGGCAGCTAAGTGAATGTGTGCGGCGTGAAAGGTGAGTCGTCGCGTCGAAATGGTGTGGGTGGCAAAGTGCGGCACAAATTGGCATATTAAATAAATGGGAGCAAAGTGGCAGCGGCTCGAGTGGCCTAACGACGCATCGAAAGTTGCGGCAAGCCGCTAAGGAGATGACAAGCCATCAACACAACAACAACAAAAAATGAACAACAAAAAAAGGTGTTGCCATTACTCGCTGACAGCTGCAAACAAAACCATACGCGGCACAACTGGGAACAGCGCAAGAAAAACAAATGTCGACTACAACAAAACTTCGATAAACGGCAAACGGCCCTGTGAGGCGGCGAGAATGTTCTATGGGGAAATCGCTATTTCTAGTGGCTAAGCGATGCGGGACACTCAGTTATACTGCAAAATGCGTGTACACTGGTCAACAAAATAAAACTGCAATTTTTTTTATTTGAAATGTTCAAGAAATGCAAAAAAATGTGAAGGAGAATAGGATGACGGAATCTTCTCTGGGCTGAGTATGGACAGTGGGGCTTTAGGGCCACAAACTTCCCTTCTACAATCACAGAGCTTTCGCAGTTTGCTTTCGCTGGACGTGCCTTCCTATGGTCCAATGATCAGTTCGAACTACTTAAGTAGAATCAAGTGTGTCGCGCCCCAAACCCTGAAGCTATTTACTTGGTTCTCCTATGGTTGAGTTCAGGCCTTGTTTCCTTGGGGACTCTACCAGGGATTTTCAAGGCTCACTGCCTATTCAACAAGCTACGAGTATGATTAATAAAATAGAAATCAGTGGTGCACCAATTAGTTCAAAGACATCTGACAAGATTGTACCATTTCTGACCAACAAATGAGCTTTAAAATTATCAGTGATGACCATCAACACATTTTGACTTTTCATTCCAAGTTTTTCAATGAAAACAAACATTTTTAGGTGAAAATGTTTTTAAAGAAATAATTTAGAAAAAACTCAAAACAACAGCAACAACTAAGCTTTCAAATTGTCAGTGATGTCCATGCGTTAATAAATCATCACAAACATTTTCTAAAAATCTAAAATTTCATTCCAAGTTTTTCTATTAAATCAACAATTTTTAGGTGAAAAAGTTTTAAAAGAAATAATTTAAAAAAACTAAAAATCAGTTACTTTGAACCATCAAACAATTCATTAAAATCCGAAATTTCATTCCAAGTTTTTCAATGAAATCAAACATTTTTAGGTGAAAATGTTTTGAAACAAATAATTTAGAAAAAACTCAAAACAACAGCAACAACTAAGCTTTCAAATTGTCAGTGATGTCCATGCGTTAATAAATCATCACAAACATTTTTATAAAATCCGAAATTTCATTCCAAGTTTTTCAATGAAATCAAACATTTTTAGGTGGAAATGTTTTTTTAACAAATAATTTAGAAAAACTCAAAACAACAACAACAACTAAGCTTTAAAATTGTCAGTGATGTCCCTGCGTTATTAAATCATCACAAACATTTTCTTAAAATCTAAAATTGCATTCCAAGTTTTTCTACTAAATTAACAAATTTTAGGTGAAAATATTTTTAAACAAATAATTTAGAAAAAACTCAAAACAACAGCAACAATTAAGCTTTCAAATTGTCTGTGATGTCCCTGCGTTAATAAATCATCACAAACATTTTCTAAAAATCTGAAATTTCATTCCAAAAAAAAACTCAAAACAACAGCAACAACAAAGCTTTCAATTTGTCAGTGATGTCCATGCGTTATTAAATCATCACAAACATTTTCTTAAAGTCTAAAATTTCATTCCAAATTTTTCTATTAAATCCAAAATTTTTAGTTGAAAAAGTTTTTAAACAAATAATTAAAAAAAAAACTCAGAATCAACTATTTTGAATCCTTACTCAACATTTTTGTTGACCAGTGAAATGGTCCCACAAAAACAACAACCACATTGTCAACAACGAACCCAAGCGTCATGTTGCATAAGTTGGACAATTGTTTCTTGTTGTTGTTGTTGTTGTTGCAGCCATCACGCACGATTATGCGCGCGACAATCATCAACGCAAAAGCAACGCAACGCAGCCCCAACGCCAACAACACCCAACGCCTCTCAGTCCACTAATGGCCGCAAGCAGATGCAGCTAATTTTTTTTACTTTCCTCATAGTTGTTTTTATTCTATTTGTTGTTGTTATTTTTGTTTTTATTGTTGTTGTTGTGGTCGATAAGACGCACCGGGAAATGAAACAAATAGTTGGCGACTTTTCAGTTGTTTGAAGCTAAGAAACCAACGCATTGGGACATGTTGTTGGTGCAATTGTTGTTGTTTTTGTTGTTGACATAAATCATAATAATTTTCAGCAAAAGCAAAGGTGTTGTTAATGGGGACATTTATTATTTTCTAGTTTGTTCGGGCTGCAGCTCGGCATTTTTGGCGTTCGGGCCCTGTCACACGGCTCAACATGGCGCGACCGGGTCGGGGTCGCCGTGTTGTTGTTGTTGTTGGCGGCGGCCCTGTACATACAGCAAAATTTGTGAGGTGGCAACAATTTGAAAAGTGATTTGTGTGCGGTTGCGCTGAACTTGACACTTTTGTGTGTTGACGTCTTCGAGTTGTGTAGTTTGTTGCGATGACAGTGTGCGGTTTGTGGTGGAAGGGGGCTGGGCAGGGGGGCGAGGACGGGGTTGTGTTTGATCTTAATTAGCAGACATTTGAATATCTCGAAATATTTTGGTATTCAAGAGCAAACCATTAGATGTTTTGTGGCTGTCATTATGGTTGGCAATGTGGGCTTTTAACATACCTGAAACGAGAGAGAGAGAAAGAAAATCGTTGAGTTTTGTGTGATTTATATTTTAGAGTAAATTTAGAATTTTATGTATAAATATCTGCATTTAAATTCAAGAGAAATGCTTTACTATTCGAAATGAAACATAAAAAATTTATTTTGGGATGAAGGAATGTTAGGTGTTTAAAACTATATCGGGTACTGGGTACTTTTTGGCTTCGATTCGATACTGAGTACTTCTCGACAGGGAATATAAATATTAAACCGTTACTGAGTACTTTGTGACACTGAGTATACTTTTTCAAATGGGTACCCATTCGATTAATACATGTAACGATTTGTTGCTGAGTACTTTTCGATACTGAAATAAAATATTAATTCAAAAATGAGTTTCTTTCGATGCGGAGTGCAAATATTGATTCGATGCCTAGAAATTTTTTTTACTAAATAGATTTTCGAATTGACTACTGAGTACTTTTGAATACAGATTGCAAGTTTCGATGCGATAGTGAGTATTTTTTGAAATTGAATACAAATATTTAATCGATACTGAGTATTTGGCGACACTGAATGCATTTTATCAAATGGGTACCCATCCGATTAATACATGTAACCATTTGTTACTGAGTTCTTTTCGATACTGAAAAGCAGTATTTATTCAATAACGAGGTTCTTTCGATACGAAGTGGAAATATTAATGCGACACTTAGTAATTTTTTATATTAAATACATTTTTGAATTGGGTACTGAGTACTTTTCGATACTGATACTAAGTATCAATTCAATAATGAGTATTTTTCTATATTGCATTTTTTTATATCGAACACATTTATTAATTAGTTACTAAGTAGTGCATTTTATCAAGTGGGTACCCATTCGATTAATACATGCAACGATTTGTTACTGAGTTCTTTTCGATACTGAAAACAAGTATCAATTCAGTAAATGCATTTTTCGTTTCTGAAACAAATATTTGTTTCCATACTGAGTCTTTTTTATATTGAATGCATGTATGAATTGGGTACTGATTACTTCTCGATATTGCAAACAAGTATCCCTTTAATGAGTTCTTTTCCATACTAAATAAAAATATTAATTCCATACCGAGTACTCTTTTATACCGAATACATTTATGAATTGGATACTAAATAGTTTTCGCAACTGAAACCAAGTATCCATTCAAAAATTAGTTTTTTCTATAGTGAATATAAATATTGATTCGAAATTGAGTTCTTTTTCATACCGAATACATGTATGAAAAGGGTTGTGATAAATTTTAGTTTCGAAAACAAGTATTCATTCAATAATTTGTATACTGAATACAAAAATTTATTCAATACTGAGTACTTTTTCATACTGAATACATGTATAAAATGGGTAGTGAGTACTTTTAGGTACTGAAAACCAGTATCCATTCAGTAATGAATACTTTTCCTTACTGAATACAAAAATTGATTCGATACTGAATCCTTTTTTATACCGAATACATTATGAAGTGGATACTGATTACTTTTCCATACTGAAAACGAGTATCTATTCAATAGTTGGCATTTTTTCGTTTCTGAATACAAATATTGATTCTATACCGAGTAATTTTTTATATCGAATGCATGTATGCAGTGGGTACTGATTACTTTTTGTTTTGTAAACAAGTATCCATTTTTTGGTGAGCATTTTCAATACTGAATACAAATAATTATTTGACACTAAGTATTTTTTTCGGTACTGAATATATATCAATTGGGTAGTGAGTACTTTTCGATACTGTATGCATTGGGTACTGATTACTTCTTGGTGTTGTAAACAATTATCCATTCTTTTGTGAGTATTTTTCAATATTGAATATATATCATGATTTGACTCTGAGTATTTTTTTCTGTACTGAATACATGTATCAATTGGGTAGTGAGTACTTTTCGATACTGAAAACAAATTTTCATTCTTTAAGTAATGAGAATTTTTCAATATTAAATACAAATGGTAATTCGATACTGAGTACTTTTCTTTACCGAATACATTTAAAAAGTGGGTACTTATTACTTTTTAATGCTAAAAATAAATATACATTCTTTATGGATAATTTTTCAATACTGAATACAAATATTGATTCTGTACTGAGTACTTTTCTTCACCGAATACATGGGTAGTGATTACTTTTCGATACTGAATACAAGTATCCATTAAAAATGAGTAGTTTTCAATATTGAATACAAATTATTATTCAATATTGGATACTTTTGTATATCAATTAGGTATCGATCACATCTCAATGTTGAATACAAGCAATGACTTGAACACTGAATCCTTTTCAACAGTGAGTGCGAATAATGAATTTCAATACTGAATTTTCAATACTGAGTTGGGTTAGTGTGGCTCGGATCATAGCGCAACCATTATAACATGTATTTGCCGTTTCTATACACTCAGAGTTTTGATTTGATTAACAATCGAATTGAATTGAAACCAAAATGTATCTAAATGACATTTGTATGCCTTTTAAAACGATAATCGGATCATTTCAATCCTTATTGCATGAATGGATAAAAGGATAATCGGATCATTTGAATATAAATCTGTTGATTTTTTAATAGTTTTAGAGTTCTTCGAAACATTTTATTGCACGTAAAAAGTGATCAGTTTTTTTTAGAGTTTTAACTTCTAAAAGATTGTTTACTTCAGTTGTTGAATACTGAATACTTTGAAGTGTCTTCCATCCCCTTCTTGTGGTATGTGAAATTTATTCTTCAATTTTGTACTTTAACCAAACCAACACATGGAAATTTCTCAACTTAGTTGCCACAGAACAGTATACATTTTTTAATATATTTTAGTCAAACCAAAACATGAAAATTTCTTAATTTATTTGCCCTAAGAAACTATAAATGTTACTACATATTTTTATTGAACCAGGACACGCAAATTTCTCAACTTACTTAGAGTAGCAAACTATAAATTTTATTTGTTAACATAGTTTCCTCAACATTTTTAACATAAAGATTCAAACTTTAAAACTATAAATAATATTTTTGTAAGTTAAAAAAACTTGGCCCCAAAGCAAACAAGTCCACTGACCAACATTGAGATACAAAATTATCTGCCACAAGCGAGACACCAAACATATCAATAACCAAAGTCTCAGTCAGTATTTCGCCAATGCATCAGCTGCAACATCCAAAAAACTTCAGTAGACAATTAAAAATTGTTGGGCGTTGCCGTTCTGCACCTCAAAGTGGAAACATGGGAGTAAGTTTTATGAGTAAGTGAAGTGAAAAAGTCAACTTGTGCACTTTGCACGAAAGCGTCAGACTGCAAAGTGTGTTTGTGTAAGTCGAACAGCAACAAAACTTGTTTGCATTGCATGCCACACATCACAAAACATCACATCGCTCTTATTGCCAGCAACATTTGTCTACTGCTGAGTCCAGCACAAACACAAACAAAGTCACAGCAGCTAAAATCCCAATGGACATTACAAATGTGCGACAATTCTTTGGAATTTTGCAATAACAACTTTTGATTGTAGATGTAGAGTGCAGGTGTACTGAGCTCATAAGAAACCAACTGTGCTGCGCGAAGTTCACACTTTGAAGTCGGAACGCTCTGAGTTGATGGTTTCGGGCAACAATCATTGAGCCTTGAGACAAGTGTAGCTCCTGGAAATGGCAGTAATGAATCTTTTAAAATTGAAATTTTGAATTGAAGCTGTAGTTTGAAATTCATACGAAACTGAGAATCTTTCGATTCTTACTATAAATTGGTCTCACAAAGGAAGGGATCTGTAAACTTTGTCTTAATGTCTCTTAGGACCTTTGAATCAGTCGTAATGATTTTTTATGTTGCAAAAAAATTTAATAAAATAGTTCAATTACTTTTACAATAAATGTAAATAAATTTTTAAAATTAAAAAAATTAAGACTTTGAAAAAAAAGTCAGAATCCTTATTACATGCTATTGTCAACTTTTTAATATATATAAACCAATTTTAAAATGCAATGTTCAATTCTACAGTAAAATTAGATAAATAAATTTTTAAAATTAAAAAATCTATATTTAAAAAAATCAAAATCCTTATTACATCCAATTGTCCAGTTTTTAATATATATAAATAAATTTCAAATGTGTCGTCGTAATCTGCTTTACTCCACTCAATTTGCAATTTGGTTTTTCGCTCAATTGTACAACAACAACGACAACACATTTGTCGCTTATATGACGTTGCCGGTTTTTACTTAAATCGGCTTACTTTTGCCAGCTGCGCTTTGCGCTGCCGCCGTCACTAAATCGGTGCCAATAATGCCGGCTTTCGTTAGCGGCGCTTGTGATATGTGCGGCGGCCGTCGGCAACTATGGTCGATTGCATGCGGCAATTGCTTGTTGTAAGCGCTTTTCCGCACAATAAGAATGCAAACGGTGAAAATAAGCAACTGTCAGTCAGTCAGTCAACCACTTTGACGCGCAACCAACTGACCAACCGGTCAGATCATCAGTGCAGCCAAATGCTTTGCAGTTTTGCAATTTCGCAGAGCCGACTTACGTTCACCCTCACTCTTGCACTCTTGATGGCATTTTCGCCCCTGTGTGACGGTCAGGCAGCGGCTGACTTTGGCTTCCTAACGGTGCATATAAGCCTTAAAGCAATTGGCCGCTTAAATTGCGCCAAAGGCGGCGGAAGCAGCAGCAACAACCTGCAGTCGACGACTTGGCAAACGCTGCCGGGCACAGCAAAACTTTGCAGACGGCAGCAGTTGGATTACTCAATTCCTGTGTGTCTGTGTGTGTTTGTAAGTTTGAGTGTCTATACGTGTGTGTGTGTGTGCGTTCTCAGTCTCAGGTGGCTGACATGCACAAAGTGAAAGCATAAAATGTTTAAGCAGCCGCACGCACAACTCTACCACTCTACGCCTCCACCTTGCACCTCTCTGCTGCTGCTGTCTTCTGGCCTTCGCTGTGTCTTCCAAGTTTTGCCACTGTGCTCTGCTCCTTTATTTTGATTGCAATTTGCTCCATTCGTTGTAATGTGCCGTTGTATGCGGCAGGTGTATGCGAAAATTTCAATTAAAATTGAGTGGAGTAAAGTGAAGTGGAGTGCAGGGCTTTGCGCCGCAATATATACTTTGATTTTTATTGATTTACTCAAGTTGCACTTTAAAATGGCGACAAAAATACGTTGCGTATATGGAAAAGTTTTACTTGAAATATTCAATGGTTTTGTGGTTCATTGGACATTAAAATTTGTTCCTTGTAAAATTCTTCTCTTAGATTATTTGCAAGTTTACTAACTATTCTAAAGTCCCTGGAGAAAGGAATGGTTACAAAACCTGCAGTTGAAAGTGTAGTAAGACTAGACCCAGAGTTGGTAAAGGAGAAGTTGCATTCTCCACGCAGTGTTTGGAAATAACAACTCATGGAGAATGCAACTTGTCATTTACCAGCTCTGGGTTTAGTCTTACTACACTTTCAACTGAAGGTTTTCTAACCATTCCTTTCACTTGGGACTTTAGAATAGTTAGTAAACTTGCAAATAATCTAAGAGAAGAATTTTAAAAAGAACACATTTTGATGTTGATTATTAAAATTCTTTGACTGTTCGAGGACACTGAATAGTCCATGGACTATGTTGACTCTTGGGCCTAGTTTACCAAATGAACCCAAATGCAAAACACCGCGTAGAGTTCTTGAATCGGTGCCCCTTGTAGTTTGATGAGTAGGGAGACATTCCATGGGTCCGGAATTTTACAAAGTTACAAAAGTAACCAAAGCACATCTCTCGACAAAATGGCTGCAACAAGTCTGTTCTTAAGAAGAAACTGTGGATCAAAACAGAAAGAAAATGTGGACTAACAAAAGTTTTCTGACTCTTTAACTGTCTTTAACCAGAAGATGTGATCTACTATGTTTGTAGGAAGAATCATCCATTCAAAACAGTTAAGCAAATCGAAGTCAGATAGCTTTAAGATACGTGTGAACAAGAATTGAGCTATTGAGAAGCAACTTTGGGACAAAACAGTTTAACTAATCGAAGTCAAATCGGGTAATCAAGGTCAGCTAACTCTAAGATTCTCTTCAAACAGAGGAAGTGATCTACTTCGTTTTTGAGAAGAACCTTTGATCCGAAACAGTTTGACTAACTCTAAGGTTCTCTTAAGCCAAAGAAAGTGATCTACTATGGTTATAAGAAGAATCTTTCATCTGTAACAGTTCCGCTAAGCGAAGTCAGTAAACTCCAAAATTTTTGTTAACAGAAAGAGATCACTTCTTTTCACTTCTTCTTTTCTATGTTTTGAGAAGAATCTTTTACCCAACAGTTTAGATAATCGAAGGCAGCTTACTCCCAGATTCTCGTTAGCAAGAAGAAGTGGTCATCTATGTTTTTCAGAAGAATCATTCATCCAAAACAGTTTGACTAACTCTGTGATTCTTTTTAGCGAAAGGAAGAGATCTTCTATGTTAATATGAAGAATCTTTCATACAAGAGTTTGGCTTATTGAAGTTACCTTACTTCAAGATTCTCCTTAACCAGAGGAAGCGATCTACTATATTTTTGAGAAGAATCTTTCATTCAAAACAATTTCACTAACTATGTGATTCTCTTTAAACAAAGACAGAGATCTACTTTGTTTATAGGAAGAATTTTTCATCCAGAACAGTTTAGCTAATCGAAGTCAGCTAACTCCAAGATTCTCGTTAACCAGAGAAAGTGATCTACTATGTTTTTGAGAAGAATCTTTCATTCGAAACAGTTTGACTAATCGAAGTAGACAAACTCTATAATTCTTCTTCCCTTCTCTCTTCTTTTACCTGACACTCATAGCGCCCACTTCCCCATCTGGTTATGGATCCTTGTTAATTTCATCATTAAGTTTTCATTTATAGTCAAAAACGCTAAAAATGTCCCTTAAAAGAAAAAACTTTAGTCAACTTTAAAACTTTTCTTCTGCTTCAGTAACAATAAACGAAATTACCCGAACCTTTACAACAACAATAACAACAATTCATGCCAGGCTCAATGCTTTTTCTTCTATATTCTTATTTTTTGTACTGTTGTTGTTGTTATTGCCACTACTAACTTGGCAAATATGGCGTGTTACAACAGTTGGCGGTGGTGTTGTCTGCTCGTATTCAAAGTTAGTCGAGTTGAAATGTTGTCAAAAAATTGAAAATCGAAAGTAGTAAAATTTTATGGTTTCCACTTCACTTCCGCAACCTTCAATCCGAGCGGCAAATTCCTTTTTCCTTAACGCCATTCTTGTTGTTGCTGTTGGTTGCTATTGCATGACATTCCAGCGTCTGCAGCTGCTTATGCAATTTTCCTATCGCCACCGTAACAGCACAGCGACGCTCGTTACATTTTCAATTTTCAAATGTGAATATGGACGCTTTTCTGTTCGTCCGTCCGTACTGTCTGTCTGTCTGTCTTTTCGCCTGTCTGGCACAGTATTTGTATTGCTGGCAACTGCTTCTGGCCGCCTTTCGATTTAGTTGTCTGCTTCCGTGTCAATTTTGCTTTAACCCCAGTTGTCCCCCTTCCCCCGCCCCTCCTTTTTCACAGCCCTTCGACGCTCATTTCGCTCGACTGGCTTCGTTGTCACCGGCATCGACACCGGTGTGTTCAATGCTTTGTTGTCGTTACTATTATTATTGTTGTTGTTGTTGTAGTTGCTTCATTTGCTGTCGACTTGGTCTCGGTTGGCATTTTGTGTTGTAATTGATTTTTGACATTCATTTGTTGCCGTTTAATGTTGTTGCTGGATTTATTTTATTTAGCTTTTTGCTGCGTTGGTCGCTTTGCCGTCGCTTCATTGCTTTAGTATTTTTTTTTTCATTTACTTTTATTCTTTATTTTCTTTTTCACTTTGCACTTTTGCCACTTTTTTTAGGTGTGTTTTACACCCTCAACTTTTATGGGCAAAACATTTAAAGGTAGAAATTGCATTGAATTTTACGGCATTTTCGTTAAATGTTGCTGAAAATTTCCACTTAACGATTTTTTCTTTGCTATTCTTTCGTTGTCGTCATTCTTTTGCCTTTGTTCGGAAAATTGTAAATTGAAACGCTTTAAAGTGTGCTTTGTGTTCATTTAATGTTGTTGTTGTTGTCACATGTGCGGCTGTTGTGCTTCCGCTGCTAATGGCAGCCGCCGCTATGCGGATTTGCATTGATAGCCGCTTAGCGTCAGTGGGCGGTGGCAGAAGGGGGGCGGGGGGATGGTGGAAGTGAGAGGTGCAGGGATTTTGTTGCATAGCACAGCGAATAGCATTGAAAGTTAAATGGAGCACATAATTCGTATTGTTTTGTATTGAAGGCGGAGTGCGTCAATAATTCGCCAAGGAAGAATATTTTTGAAATGTTGATCGCTTGCAATTTGACCTCGCTTTGTTGTTGTATGCTTAAATGAATATTGGATATTTGAATGAAAATACTTAGAATTTAAAATTTTCGATTAGAGATAGGAGCTGGAATCGTTTCGAGCAGTGTTACCAGATACCTGAAATGACTTTCCGCTAAATCTTAAAAAAAATATTGAAATTTCCTCCCAAAAGTTAAAAAATCTCCTAAACTTTATGTATAATTTGCGTCACTTTGAAGGAATTAAACTTCTAATAAAAAAATAGTAGGTAATATATGCATACAATTTTTTTTTAAAGTAGCCTTTTTATTCATCTTCAGGTTAACAACAAAAACTTAATAAAAACAAAACCAAAAATTTTATAAACTGCCAAAATATCCCATCGTTATCCAAAATTCTCCCAAAAATCCACTAAGGATCCGAAAAATCCCCTAACATAAAATATAAATCTCCTAAACTTTCACCTAAACAATTCCTTTTCCTAAAAGTTCTCCTAAAAGGCCAAGAATCTCCTAAATCTAGAAGGAAATCTCCCGATATGGCAACACTGGTTTCGATAATACTGAGTCTGATTTGTAAGTTGTGGAGAATTTTAGTGGAGTAAAGTAAAGTAAGAGCAAAAAAAGACACTGATGTCTTCAGATGACATGAAAGGACATAAGATGACCCAAAGATCTCAAAAGTCTGACGAGAAATTAGGTGAAGCTGTTGTTGATTGGATGGACATCTGACAAATGGTCCGGCGATAGCTGGAATCTCTTCGAAAGAACTGAATCTGTAGGTAACCTATCCTATAATTTAAGTTGGATGGTATGAAAGGATATAAATTGATGCAAAGGTTTCCAGATGGTAGCCGGAATCTCTTCGAAAGAACAGAATCTGTAAAATAGCATAAGTTAGATAAGGTTGGATCGCTGCCTCTGTATGAGATACACTTAGGTCTTTGTAATCCGTTGGGATACCAGAAATTCCACTCGTTAAGTGTTAGTGGAGCAAAATAAAGTAAGAGCGAACTAATACGCTGATGTCTTCAGATGGCATGAAAGGGCACATGGTGATTCAAAAATGTCAAAGGTCTGACAAGAAATTAGGGTCAGATGTCCTCTTGAATAGGCATAGATGATTGGAAAGATATCCGACAAACGGTCCGGTGGTAGCCGGAGTCTCTTCGAAAGAACTGACTCTGTAGGATAGCTAAGGTTAGATAAGGTTGGATGGCAACCTCTGTATGAGATACACTTACAAATCAGTATCTGATGAATGACCGAATTGTAGCCAGAATCTTCGAAAGAACTAACTCTGTAGGGTAGGTTAGGTTGGAAGGTATGAAAGGACATAGAGTGATCCAAATGTTTTATAGGAAACAAGTTGCAGATATTCTATTGAATCTAAACTTCTTGTAGTACTTTTACGTATGGATCAATAGATGCTTCTTATTGGACTTTTACGGATGGATATCTGACAAATGGTCCGGTGGTAGCTTGAATCTCTTCAAAAGAACTGAATCTCTATGATAGGTTAGATAAGGTTAGGTTGGATGGTATGAAAGGTAAAGTTTCACAGGAAGCTAGCTACAGATGTTCTCTTGAATAGATATCTGATGAATGGCTGGATGATATCTGGAATCTCTTCCAAAGAACAGAATCTGTAGGGTAGTTTAGGTTGGATGGCTGCCTCTGAATGAGACCTGTTGTGATATCAGAAATTAAACTCGTTGTTAGTGGAGTAAATATTGGAGTAAATTGATTTGCATCCCACATACGACAATTCGTGTAGATATATTTGACATTCTTGTTGTATCTTTTTATGCCTTCTTGACCGTCAAGTGTTTAGTAGGTCAATGTTTATTGCAACCAGACGAAGATTAACGTCTGGATGATGTTCATAAACTCAACTATTCCCTGCAAATAAGGTGACTCTGGTCCGGGTATAAGGGCTTTCGAGAACAGAGCCAAGTGAGCCAGAAGATTAGAGTGGTTTCAAAAAATCACTTCTATAGACCCGATCAAAGAAAAGGATTAAAAGATTTGACGATCGTTAATTTGACCAGGGAATGGGCAACCTGGAGGTACAAACACTAACAACTGCTGACAACCTCAATCGGTTCCAAAAGATTCATAAGTTTCTACAGTCAAAAAGTTTTTTAGTCTAAGTTCACGAACTCTAAGAATTTATGAATCTTCAAGAGGGATAAAAAGCTAGATGAAATAAAGTATGAGAAACCCAGTGAGTTAGAAGTTACTGATACAATGAGAACATAAGTAAGAGGACCATTTTTACTATAACAGAATTGAGTATAAGAAACCCTGAGAGTTAAGAGTTGTGAGATAGTGAGAAAATAAGTAAAAGGAAATGAGTAAAGACATTTTTAACTGAGACAGGATTAAGTATGGAGGCCCTGAGAGTTAGTGAAACAGTGAGAAAGTGAGAAGCCGCCGTAGCTCAGCTGGCTAGGGCGTTGGGAGTCAAGACTCCGCGAGTTCAATACAGAAAAACAACAATTTTTCTTTCGGCGGCTGTCCTCTTAGCCGGAAATGGCAAACCTCTGACAGTCAAATTGCCTATGAAAAAGCTCCCAACTCGTCGTTCGGAATCGGCATAAAACTGTAGGTCCCTTCCAACCTTGTAAAAACATTCGCACGCACAACACGGTTGGTTGCGGGTAGCTGGGCCTTAGTCTCGTAATCGGGCTGTTGTGCCAGTCAAGAAGAAGAAGAAGAAGAAGACACAGTGAGAAGGTCAGTAGGAGAGAATGATTAGGAACCATTTTTACAAAGCAAACGGAACCCAGTTATTGCTTGACATGACCAGATTATCTGTAAAGTCAAATCAAAGATGTTGTGAAGTGGCATAAGTGAGAAAGTGAGAAAATTTAACCAAGTTTACAATGAAAAGAATTAAAATAAGCGCAGTCATAGCTTGACATTACCAGATCGAGAGAAATAAAGAAGCTAGTCGAAGGCATTAATGATGTAAGTGAGAAAGTGAGTAAGTGAGCAAAAAGTAGAAAGAAATTGGGGAGCACTGTTTTTCATGGAAGTACCCAGCGTACCAAGTCTTGTTAGTACTTTACGTGCCCAAATGACAAGAATCGTAGAATTGTACGAAGGTCTAACAGTGCTTGAGATGGGAAGATTATTTATAGAAGTAAAATATGTGAGAAAGTGAGAAAATTTAACCAAGTTTACAATAAAAAGAATTAAACTAAGCACAGTCATAGTTTGACATGAACAGATCGAGAGAAGTAAAGAAGCTAGTCGAAGGCATTACTGATGTAAGTGAGAAAGTGAGTAAGTGAGCAAAAAGTAGAAAGAAATTGGTGAGCACTGTTTCTCATGGAAGTATCCAGCACTTCACGTGTCCAAATGACAAGAACCGTAGAATTGTACGAAGGTCTATCAGTACTTGACAAAGCAATATTATTTATAGAATCAAGTCGAAGGCGTAAGTGAAGTAACATAAGTGAGAAAGTGCCTAACTGGTCATCGAGTCGGGGATCGTTTGCCATGACCAGATCGTTAGAAGTCGAGAAGGAAGTCAAAGCACTTTCATAAGGTAAATGAAAAGTAATATAAGTGAGAAAGTGACTAAATGCCCATTGAGTCAGATATCGTATGCCATGACTAGATCGTTAGAAGTCCAGATGGAAGTCGAAGCACGTTAATGAGGTAAATGAAAAGTAATATAAGTGAAAAAGTGACTATATGGCCAAAGTGACTAAAGATCAGCTCGTTAAAAGTCGAAGAGAAAGTCGATTTACTTTAACGAAGTAAATGGAAAATAGTATTAGTGAGAAAGTGACTAAATGACCATCGAGTCAACATGCCATGACTAGATCGTTAGAAGCCCAGAAACAAGTCGAAGTGAACTAATGAAGTAAATAAGAAAGTAAGTTAAGGAGCACAAAGTTGAAGGAAATTGGTGAATGCTGATAATCATCGAAGGACTCAGTACATAAAATCCTGCCAGTGCTTAAAGCGATCAGAACCAGTAGAAAAAAGTCGAGAGAGTGAGAAATTGACTACCACTGAGTGGGAGAAGTTTAGTATAAAATATAGTTTACACTGTGAGTAAGTGAGAAAGTTGTAAATGAGTATGGAGTAGGAGAAAATTATACAATACTATGTTTGACATGGAAGGACTCAGCAAACGAAGTCCTGTCAATATTTGAAGAATCCAGAATCTGCAAAAGCCAGTCGAGAGTTTTGAATGAAGTAAGTGTTTCTCACTAAATGAACATGAAATGGGAGAAAAGTAGTGAAAAACTATGTTCATCATAAAAGGACTCAATATATGAAGTCCTTTTAGCACTTCACGTGTCAAGAATAGAGATCTGTAGACCTCAGTTTGAAATCTCATAACATTCTAAGTGAAAAGATGAGCAAGTAAACTAAAAGCGTTTGTTCAAAGTGAGCTGTTCGTCTTTAAATGAAAAAAGACTTAACATTTTAAGTCCTGTTAGCACTTTATGTGTCCAGATGAAGAGAGCCGTAGACCTCAGTTGGAAACTGCATAAGAATGTGATGTGAAAAGGTGAGCAATCAACCCAAAAGTGTTTGTTCAAAGTGATTTGCATGCGTTTCACATTTTGTAATCAGTTCAATTTCTTCATTTAGCTATGCGAAATCTTTGGCTTCGACAAATTGTCGAACCGCTTTGCGATTTCTATTTGCAAGAAACAAATACATTAAGTAGGCTTGTCTGAATGTGTGTGTAGGTGTATGTGTATGTGTGTGTGTACAAGCTATAAAATCAACTGTGCAACTTAAATTGCCTGGAAACCCAAAACAAATTGTTGTTGCTGTAGCGACAGCAGCAACAACAATTACATAAAAGACATAAAACCAAACCAAACCGAAATGCAAATATTTCTTCGTTTCGCCGCCGAACCCCAAGTTCGCTGTTGGTTGGGTTTGATTATGGTTGCGTGCACGACGACGACGTTCTGCCGCTGTTGATTTCTGCATGTTTGCGCTCCTCATTTCGGTTTAACAGTTACAATAAAAATCAAGAATATTCGCAATGAATTTTGTCAACTGTTAAATGGAAAATCGAAAACGATTAAACTACATTTTTTTCTGTTGTTGGCTCAATTCAATATGCCGAGGCTCAGCTGAAAGGATATCAGCCAAGTCAGCCACCGCCTGCTGATTCAAATTCAAATTCAATGTATTGTTGCTGTAGTTGCTGCTGATGTTTTCGTTGTTGTTGTTGTTGTTATCGTTGACGATATTTGCTTTGGCAGTGAATAACGAAAATAGGAAATTGAATTTCTCACACAAACGCAAACGCAACCAAACCACTAAATGTATAAAAATAGCAAAAGGCAAAGCAGCAACGACAACGCACGCCAGCCGCCAACACCAACAGCAACAACAATAACAATGTGCCAAATCGAACAAATACACAAAATAAAATAATCCTTGAGAAAATTTCGCTCATAAAACACGAACGCAGTCGAGTCGAAGCGCGACAGTAGGCAAAAGGCGCCAAGGCGCAGAACGCGTCTCAAGCGGCGACTGAGAAAGAAAGCGCATGCAGCACGAAAGGCACCGCAATAAAAATGGAAATCGAAAACAATAAAAAACGGAAAACTTTTCGTTTGTGGTTCGCGGCGGAGTTTATTACGTTGCCGATTCCTTACGGTAGGCAGCAAAAAATTCAATTCGCTGCAAGTACGAGTTACGGTTTGATGGCGCTCGTTGTTGTTGTTGCTGCCTGCTGCTTGCTGCGCCCCCAAGAGCGGCCCAAGTCGCACGGCCGCATTCTGCCAACTTTGTTCACGGCGCGTTGCGTGTGTGTTGGTGTGACGTCAAGAATGCAAACCGAGCTGCATATGTCGCCTCCCTCCCCCTCGGCCCATCAACTGCCAACAGTCCTGAAGTGGTGGGTGAGGACCGGTCGTAGTGTGAGCGCATTATTGCGCGTACGTGTTGAAGTCGCTGACGGCGGCATTGGCGGTGAATTTCACGTTTGAGTGGCTGCCCACAGCCGCCAACCGCAGCGCCGCACGACTTTGGAATTCAGCAGCCGCGCCCGCATGTGTTCATACATATGTGTCGATTTGTGTCGCTATATGTGTGCGAGTGTGTGTGTGCACGCACATGTGCTCGTTTGCTGCATATTTCCGTGCGCTGCACGTTCGCGCGCATTGCTTTTGCCATAAAGGCAGCGGCGGCAACATGCAACTTCCGCTTTGTGGCAAATCCACTGTCTGAGACGCATAACGCAACTAGCAGCGCTTAGCTCTGCTTGGCTCAACGAGCGGGTGTCAATATGTGTGTTTGTATGTGTATGTGTGCATGGATGTGTTTATGCCCGCGCCCGCGGGAAATGTGCTCATAAAATTGAGCGCACGTTTCTTGCTGTTGTTGTTGTAAGCGAAATAATTACAACTCGGTGCGCGCAAATGAAGTACACACGTCTGCGGTGTGTTGTCGAACGAGAGGCGGAACCTGGGCGGATGCTGCAATTCAATTGCCAACACATTCCAATTTATAGAAAAGCCACTATTTGCAACTTTAGTAACATGAACAACAACAACAACTCGAGCAACAACAGCAGCCACCATTACAGCTATGAGAAAATTTTCAATCCGTGTTGCCTCGCATTCAACAAAGCAAAAGTCACAAGCAATGAATTTTTACATTTATTTCAATGGCTGCGCATAGTTTAGGATCGTTTAGAGTTGAAGCGGGTTTTAAGGACTTTAAATGAATCTATATTCATATATTTGTTTGTCCTGACTGACCAATCGACACACTAATTCATCATCGCTCAGCCAAAACCGCTGAAACTGCAAACATTTGATTTGAAGTTCAGTTTACTTTAGAAATTTAACCTCCGCTAAGACATAGAATTCAAACTTTTAAAAATTCTGGGGTCTAACTGGGCAAAACATGGGTTAAGGTATTGTATGAAGAAAAGAGAATCAATGGACCTATTGATTTCAAACATGTTGGAAATATTCTTAACCACAAATATTTTTCAATTTTTCGAAAATAAAAATTTAGCGGAGTTAATAAAGGGTTAAGTTTTGTATAAAAAGCCACGACTTCAAAATTTGGTGAAAATTATTGAAATACAAAATTATTAAACACATGTTTACGGCAGCCGCCCTAACTCAGTTGGCTAGTGCGTTGGGCCGCGAGTCAAGACTCCGCGAGTTCAATACTCCGTTGCGTTAACACCGAAAAAAAAGAAAAACAACAATATTTCTTTCGGCGGCTGTCATCTCAGCAGGAAATGGCAAACCTTTGAGAAGAAGTCAGTCAAGAAGAAGACATGTTTTTCCTTTTTTTGAAAATCAACTTCTGACGAGTCATCGATGGGTTAAAAGTTTATATGGAGAAACATGATTTAATAGGGTTTTGACTTCAAACTCGGTGTAAATACAAAAACCCAAAAATTATTCGACACGTGTTTTCCATTTTTTCGAAAATCAAAAGCTGACATGGTCAACGATGGGTTAAAAGTTTGTATGGAAAATTATTTAAAGGGTTTTTTTGACTTCAAACTTGCTACAAATACCTTAAATCAAAATTAATTCAACACGTAAATTTCAAATTTCAATAAAAAAAATTTAATAAGGTCAAAAATGGGTTAAGATTTCATATGCGGAAAGACTATGAAAAATAACATGAATTGATAGGCCTATCGTCTTCAACATTGGTGGAAATATTTGCAATAAAAAATAACTAAACACGCATTTTCAATTTTTTTAAAAACAAAATTTATCGAGGTCAACGATGGGTTAATAATTTGTATGGAGATATTTATTTTATGGGTTTTTGGATTTCAAACTTTGTAAAAATACTCTAAATCATAAATAATTTTACACTTATGTATTTTTCAATTTCTCAAAAATAAAACTTCAATGGTATCAACAACGGGTTAACGGATTGTGGGGAAATAATATGAAAAATAACATGAACCGATGGGCTTTATGACTTCTTAGTTGATGAAAACTGAAAAAAATTAATTTAAAAAATGAAAAAATTAATTCATTTTTTAAATCAAAATGTGTCGAGGTCAACAAGGGGTTAAACATTTTTATGGAGAAAATTATTTAATGGGTGTTTAACTCCAAATTTGGTGAAAATGCTTCAAATGTAGATAAATTAGCAAACGTTTTTTAATTTTTCGGAAATCAAATTCTGACAAGACAACGACGGGTTAAAAGTTTTTATATGGAAACATGATTTAATGGGTTTTTAGACTTGAAACTTAGTACAAATACTCCAAATCAAAAATTATTTTTTTTTGTATTTTTTTTAATTTATATTCGAAAATTAAAATTTTATCGGGATTAACTATGGGTTAAGAGTTTGTATGAGGAACATGATTTAATGAGTTTCTTGACTTCAGACTTAGTGAAAATGCTTTAAATCATAACAAATTAGAGAAGTATTTGTTTATAAAAATCTGACGGGGCCAACAAAGAGTTAAGAGGAACTTGATTTATTAAGCCCATCGACTTCAAAGTTACTAGGTCTCTATTATATACTTATATATAGACGGATGCAACTGCGTATCCAAAATGGCCAGGAGTTTTTGTTTAGTACTTTTCAAAAGAGGTGCACACAGATTTCAGACTCCAGATTCTGCCATCTTCATGCTGAAGTCAAAAACTTTTTAGACTCCTTTCAGTATTGTCAGATACCTAAAATGACTTTCTCCTAAATCTTAAAACAACTGCTGAAATTTTCTTTCAACAATTTGATACAAATTCAAAAACGTTTGTTGATAGTTTTTTTTTTACCTCCTTCTAAATCTTAACAAAAATATTTGAAATTTTCTTCTAAAAATTTGATAAAACTGTAACAAATTTGTTTTGTATTTTTTTTCATTATAAACAAAAGAATCAAACTTCTTGTTGAAAAATTAAAATAAATTTCTTTATAAAAAACATATTAATTTTTTAATTGCAGCCTTTCTTATATTCAGCTTCAGCTTAACAACAACTTAACACAAACTAAATCTATAAAAAATGAGATCGGTATGAAATTTGGTTTGTAAACTTCTTTCATTCGTTGCAAAAAATGTGCACTTTGAAGCATACAATTTTTTAAGATCAAATAAGGCACTTTAGCTTTCAATATTCAAGGATTCAGTGCCACCAATGATGTCAAATGAAATACCATCAAAATCTCATAAACTTTCTCCTAAACAAGTTTTCTTACTACAAATTCTTTATTCTTTATTAAAATCAGTCAGTGAACAAGAGGTTCTTACAGACTAAGTGAATCCTCCTAAAAGGCCAGGAATCTCCTTAACCCTTTCCGACATGAAAATAAACCCGTTCTGTATGAATTGTATGGGCTGTAGTCCAATATATTGGACATTGTGACTGATCTGGTAACACTGACCCATCCTCCTCCATAAACATTAATATATCTTACACCACGTACAAATGTTTTTAAGATCACCGATTAGCATAAAAACCAACTTTCTCTCGCTTAGACTGATGTCTTAAAGAATCCTCAAAGCCATTACAAATCTAAACAATCAAAAATCACAAAGAACACAAAACCCTAAAACGCATTACACTAACAACTCTTACGTAATCACATACCTAACTCTAAGTCTAAACATATTTTAGCCATAAAACCCAAATGAAATGCGTCAGAGAAAAATGCTGCAAAAAATTTACAAGAACAATTACCATTTGCTGGAAGTGGAGCGAGGGTGCAATCACCATTTACCGCGAAACAGTTGTCACAACACAAACAATCCGTACAAACCGTAAAACCAGTCAAAAGCCATGTCCCATGAAAAACCGCAAAAACCGAACGGGGAATGGTTAGTGAGTCTACAAAGTGCGGCAAGAGCGAGAGACACACACACGGCAAAGTTTTTTATCGCCTTGTGCGCTCTTTTGAACTTCATGCCCCAAATTACGATTCACATTGAAAGCTGTCCCCAAAGATTAAAAACGTACACCGCCGCACCAAAGTAAAAGCAAACAAGGCAAAACAAACAGAAAGACTTACACACACAAATGCACAGAAAGTCACAAGCACACGTGCACGCACTTTGCTGCAAAGGCGCCATGAATAGAACACACACACACACACAGAGACAATGCGAGCGACCCATTTTTATTGACTGTCAGTCATACTGTCAATAATTTGCCACAATGACGACAACGACGCCGGTGCCGACAATGATGTTGAAAATCGACAGCGACCAGACTAGAACTGACTTGCAGTGTAGAGTGGCGTGGCCAAGGCTAGAGGCCGCCCACAAAACACACACACACTCACACAAATTGGCAGCATTGCTGCAGCAGTTGTCGTTGTGCGAAACGACAACAATTACGCCCCCCCTTGCTGCAACGTCAGCAGCATTCGTTTCGCCTTAATCGCACATTTCATTTCATTTACAATTCCTGGAAGTTCGCCACTGCTTGCTACTGCATTGCATATCACTCATACGCCTGCGCGACCGCATATCGCGCTTTCACTGTTTTCAAGAACGCAATGACAACGCAATCTTTCCCCTCTACTCACCCCCCGAGCGCTTTTACTGTTGCTTCGCTGACGTCTTCGTCACATAGTGAATTGCTTTTGAAAAATTGCCATGTTTGGTTTTCTTGATTTTTACTGTCATTTATGTTTTGTTGTTGTTCTTGTTTTTTATTGTTGTTAGTTTTATTGTTGTTGTTGTTGTTGCTTTAAGTGTACATAGTGTTCATAAAATTGCACATGAAAATAAATTGAAAAATTCCATTCCGCAATATTTACGCATAGATTCAGCGCGCCGCATTTCTTTCGTCCTCGCGCTTCCTGCGATATCTTTGTCCTTTCTATTGCTATGCTTTACATTCGAAGCGATTTTTTGCGATTAGTTCCGTCGCTGCTGCCCCACCAGCTCGATGGATAATTCAATTTTCGTTGTCTATGCAATGACATAAGCAGTCAAAAGAATGATTATTGGTGCAAGGACTTGAATGGCTTTGTTTTTTGAGAATTTGTTAGAAAAGTTGATCTAAATGATTATTGAAAATTTCTTGGAAAGCTTCGGGTGAGGTTAAGAGAAGAGTTGGTAAGGTTTTCTTCCAAGTTCGGTGTTTATGGAAGCCAGGCTTTTATAGTTTTCGTGCTAAGTTTTTAGTACTTTATGGAAAAAAGAGCCTTGGAAGTAATGAATTCCTGCGCTTCGCATTTGAATCCGATGAGAATCTAAGATTAGATTTAAAAGGTCAGACTAAAAAATAAACTATTGAGTCTTCTATGATGGTCACACGTTCAAAGGGAGACCACTTAGGCTCGTTGTGAGTTCCTTTATGAACTAAGTTCAGTTTGGAGCTTAAGCGTTCTAACCCATTAGATCTCTTAATGAGGCTGAGTCTTTTGCCTGAAAGACGAGAACACCGCTGTGCATTTTTTGCACGTCTTTCCCTCTCAATCTGCACAGGACTGGAATATTTTTAAGAAACAGTTTTATTTTTAGTTGTCTGAAAAGTTTCCTATCTCTACATGAAGATGGCAGCACTTGGCTAGGAAAGGTAAAGGATCATTTGCGCCTTTTTTGAAAGGTTTTCTTCAAAATTTCAGCCATTTTGGATGCACAATTATTGTTAATTAATGGTTGGAGTCTATGTTGTCTGAAAAGTTTCTGACCTCAACATAAAGATAGCAAAACTAGTCAACAAAAGGTAGAGGATCTATTTGCGCCTCTTTTGAAAGGTACTCTTCATAACTTCACCCATTTTGAATGAGCAGTTGCTGTTTAATAGTGGTTGGAGGTAGTCGATGTTGTCTGAAAAGTTTCCTATCTGAACATAACGATAGCAAAACTAGTTAACAAAAGGTAAAGATTCAGTTTGTGTCTCTTTCGAAAGGTACTCTTCAAAATTTCAGTCATTTTGGATGCACAGTTGGTATTTGTCAACGGTTCGTGTCGGTTAATGTGGTCTGAAAAGTTTTCGATCTCAAAGTAAAGATTCCCACACTTGTCTAGGAAAGGTAGAGAATCTATTTGCGCATCTTTTGAAAGATTCTGACTAAAATTTTAGTCATTTTAGATTCAAAATTGTTGTTTAATAATGGTTCGAGTCAGTCAATGTAGTCTGAAAAGTTTCCGACCTTAACATGGAGATGGCAGCATTCGTCTAAGAATCGGGTTTTACCTTACATTTTGAATGCACAACTGTTGTTTGATAATGGTTGGAGTCACTCGATGTGTGTTTAAGTCGAGCGGTGATTAAATATTTGTTTCAAAGGAAGAGTTGGGTTAGGGACTCTACACAATAATTTATGTTTATTCATTTATTTATAAAGTTTAGTTATTTATAGTCCAGCAGGCAGCGCGCTGGCTTCTCATACCAAAGGCTCTAGGTTTGAGTCTTAGCTGTGATTGGTGAAACACTCGTCTACTTCTATCGCTATCCACATGAAGCTGATAAGAATTACATGAATCGTACAACTTAACCTAACTTAGTCTGAATCCAACTACCGCGTCGAACAATTTTGTTGTTGTTGTTATTTTTAATTAAAAATAAAAATCATGTCACAAAAGAACCAAAACAGTTGAACGTTTCTCATGAGAAATTCGCCAAATCCAGTGATTTCATGCTTCGAAGATATCAACTGGGCGCCGAAATCATACCATTTACTACACCAACAACCAATTCATCAAAATTATACAATAATACAGAAAAAGAAAAGAAAGAAATAATATAAAAAAAGGGCTACATAAGACCGAAAAAAAAACAAAACGAAGCAATAACTGGTGGCAAGATGAAAATGAAAAGGGGCGACTTAAAACTTTCGCTCGTTTCATGTTGGAATTTTCTATTTTTCCAAGACGCACAAATCAAGTGCGTCAGTTTTGCAGAGAAGAAAATTTGCATTTCCAATTTTGCACAAAACCCATCATCAGCTGCTGTCAGCTGCAAACGCGCAGCACATAAAACCAACTAAGGTCCAATGCGACAGACGCTGCTGCCGTCATCGTCGTCGTCGTTATGCCAGTTGAAAGTTGAGAAAGTTCTAAACTAAATAACGTCTTGTTAGCTTTCATTTGTCGCTTACTTTGGCCAACACACACACACACACACAGTGCGCTTCCCGCAGGCCACAACACAGGCGAGGCACAGCAACTTGTAATAATGTAGAGAGTGAAACAGCAGCGGCGACAAACTTTAAGTAAAATTAATATTCTGCAAACATTTTATTGCTGCATACCTTTAGGCGAATTAGAATAAACAAACAAACCAACGCAAAGCAGAACAACCAATCGTTTGCATTTCGCTGCTGCTGCTTGTTGCTTGACAATTGCTGATGATTTTCTTTTTGTTGTTGTTGTTTTCACTGTTGATATTGCAAAATCTTTATAAATAAAACATACAGACAATATTTTCTATTTGATTTGAGAACTGTTGCCGCTGTTGTTAGCGCCTGTTGGCGCTTAGATGACAACAACAACAACAACAACAAACGCAATACAAGTAGTGAAGAAAAAGCCAATTTAAATTAAGCGCCACAACTGTCAAACAAGTGAGATAAAACTCATTAAAGACGAAAGCGCTGGCTCGAGCTGCCCTCGTTGCTGCTACCAACATCGCTTGCTGCGTCACTCTTGAGAAATGTAAATATCCGATTTGCACACACACCAAACACACACACATATATAATATAAATAAAGCAAGCAACTGGCAGCATTCAAATGTCGCCAATGTCAGCTGCTGTGTCGCTGTGTCGCATCAGACTTTCCTCACCTCCGTCGGCTCACTGAGTCAACTTTGGCTTCCGCATTCTAATTCGCCGCTCGACTTTGACTTTGTTGACTTTGCCATTGTTATTGTTATTCTTGTTAGTAGTTGTTGTTATTGTGTTGCTTTGTGTCAGCAGTGGCAGCAGCAGCAACATGGGCGCTTTAATAATGCCGGCATTTGTCGAGTCTTGGCATTTTATTAACTTTGCCGTCGGTTAGGCTTCATTAAAAGGCCGTTTATAAAGTGCCAAGGCGAATGCGTATCTTGATCGGCAGCAAGTTGAAAATTTCATTCACATTTTCCCCCCATAAACCTCATTTGCCATGCAAACTGTGTGCTTCGTCATTTTTGTTGTTGTTGATGATGGTTTTTTTTGAATGAAGATTTTCTAAAATGTCATTGATCATGCGTGCGGTCGGCGTGTGGTATGTGCCGAGCATAATAAGCAATGTGGCAATGCCTGGGAGCAATGCAATACAGTCACACAAACACACATACACACAGACAATAACAATCGACAAACTCAAATCACAACAATAGTGGATTTTCAACGTTTCCAATTATGACAGTGAGAAGTGTAAAGTGTGAAGTATGAAGTGTGGCGCAGGTTCTGCATTGTATGGAACGCTTAACACTGTAATGCTCAAGAGGATCAATATGATTTCAGTGATGTATTTTTTGAAAGAAAATTGCCCCTGAATTTTAATATTTTTTTAAGCCTATTCAAATACGCGCTTCTCTAGTTTGTAGCATTTTTCCATAAGAACATTTAAAAAAATTTTTATTTACCCTTCATTCCAGTGTTAAGCATATTAACGCCTTGAAAAATTTAAATTTACTGCCTTAAAAATTAGTCTTCACTATTGTCGCCTCACGTACAACTAGTGAAAACTTTTCAAACGCCACAATTGCGCCCACGAAATTGAATTCAATTAAGCGCAAGAAATCTCAACAACATTTTCTTGCAACAACATTTTCTTCTTCTCCTCAACCATTTACACACATAAATAACCAAATTGTGATTATTATTATTATTACAATTTTTATTCCTTTAATTACGTCCGCGGGGGCTAGGAAAGCATTTCCGCTCGAGACGTCGCCACGTTCGCCACAGTGTCACAAAGAAAAATGATTTCCTGCAGCTGCAATGTGCCTCGAAGGTTTTCTCGTTCGTGCGTTTCGTCCGAAAGAATATAACTAACTAAATAACAAAAGCAATAACAAAAGCAAAGCAATGAAGCACCGATAAGACTCAAAGTCGAATGAAGAGTGAGGAAAACAGTTTTGGAAGAAAAGAATAAATTCAAATGCAGCACATCGGTTTGGTTGGTGTGTGCGGCTACATGACTTCAATTTCAAGTGCCGCCAGCTATCATTCAATATTTTTCCATTTCACCAAACGGTAAATTTAGTTCGCATTGACACTTTAAGCGTTCAAATTTTATGACATTTTTGGTGAAAATTTTCAGTTGAGCTTTTCAAATACTTTTCTGGTCTTTGTTATGTAAAACTGCTTGAGGAATAAATATGTCAGCTATGAACATTATTTGAGATAAGTGAGGTTAGTTTGAGGTTAGGTCAGTTGAAGGTTAAGTTAGAATCCTTTAATGTGCAATAAGTTTGTGTTAAGTAAACATAGGTAAAGAAGAATATGGAATCATTTCACAAACAAAAGTTAGGTCACTTTGAGGTTAAGTCGCATGAAGGTTAGATAAGATTACATTCAGATTCGATTTGGTTAGGTTAGGTTGGACTAGCAGGAGTTGTTACTGTCTCGATAAGATTATTTAACACTATAATGTCCTGCCAATCCAAACCTTTTTAAATTCTCATATGGAAGATTGTCACAAAATAAGTTAAGTCAGTTTGAGGTTAGGTCACTTGGAGGTTAATTAAGATTACTTTAAGGTTTAATTCGGTTAGGTTGGATAAGAAGATCTCCTCGAAGATCTATCTCGATTAGGTTAACACTAGAATGCCCAGAATAAGCTATTCCTGTCTCGATTAGATGATTCAACACTTAAATATTCTGCCAATTTAAACTTCCTTTAAAGATTACCACTAGAAAGCCCAGAAAAAACGATTGCGGTCTAGATTAGATTATTTGACCCTAGAATGCTCTGTTAATCCAAACTTTAAATGTTCATATTGAATCATGATAAAAAATAAGTTAGGTCAGCTTGAGGTTAAGTCACTTGAAGGTTAAGTTAGATGCTTTGAGGTTCAATTCGCTTAGGTGAGGTAAACATAGGAAAAAAGATATTATTTTCTTGATTAGACTACTAACACTAGAATGTCCTGCCAATCTGAACCTCCTCTAAATGCTCCTATGGAATCACCTTTCAAAGATTCGTTAAGTCCGTTTATGGTTAGGTCACTTGAAGGTTAAGTTAGATTGCTTTAAAGTTCAATTCGGTTAGAATATATAAGAAGATCTGGATTAGATTAACACTAGAAGGCCCAGAAAAAACTAGTCCTGTCTCACTTAAATCGTTAAATACTAGAATGTCCTGCCAATCCAATCATCTTTGAATGTTCATATGGAATCATCTCAAAAAATAAGTTAGGTTAGTTTGAGGTTAGGTCACTTGAAGATTAAGTTAGATTGCTTTAAAGTTGAATTCGGTTAGGTAAGCATAGAAAAAGATATATTCCTTTCTCGATTAGATTACTTGAGACAAGAAGGCCCCAAGTAGTAGTAAACCTTAGATTTCTTTACACTAGAATGTCCTGCCAATCTAAACTTCTTCTTAACGCTTATATGGACTCACGTAATAATAAAGTCAATAGTAAAGCCTTTTTGACAATACTTTGGATTTTTATACTTAATTTTACTCAATGAAAGTCTCAATAAAGTTTTACTTAGAAAGCCATCCAACTTAACCCAACTTGACGGAATCCTTTTGACTCCTCCTTCAGTATTAAAGATTGTATTAAATTAGATTAAGTACCATTCTGGTCCAGATTAGATAAACTGAAGTTACTGCAATACATAAGATTAGCAAATGAGAGTACATAACATAGAGTTGAAATTAGCGGTTAGGAAAGTTTCAAAAGCTATTCTGGTCCTCTGAAAGATCTCCAGTGAGGATCAAATGCCTTGTAGCTCATGATTCAAATCACTTTGACCTCACAATTAAGCTGTGTAGACCCAGTAATTGTACTTTCTCTGCATAAGCAGATAGCTAGACTGGAGTAGCTTTTTAACTTTGTCCCATTACTACTCTGCTTCCTGTTCATTTTTGCAGACATCACCTTTGATAACTTAGAAAAGAAGTGTTCAGACGTAATTTGGAGATGCATAAGAAAACAGTGAAAGACAACCAAAAATAATTGCACATCTACTGAAAAATTTTGGTTTTCACCGTCGCTTTACTCTTTGCATTCCTCAATGTTGCCAGATCAGGGGATTTCTTCCTAAATTTAGTAGATTCTTGGCCTTTTAGGAGAATTTTTAGAAGGAAGATTTGTTTAAGAGATTTATATTTTGTGTTAGAGATTTTTCGGATCCTTAGTGGATTTTTGGGAGATTTTTGGATAAAATTGGCTGAATTAAAAGCAAATTTGTTTATATTTTTATGTTTTTTATTTTTTATTAAAAATGACGAAAATTATAAAAAATTTTTAGGGGATTTTTTACCTTTCGGAGGAAATTTCAGTATTTGTTTAAGATTTAGGAGAAAGTAATTTCAGGTATCTGGCAGCACTGTAATTCCTCGTCGCTTCACGCCCGAAGAAATTTATTAGCTCATCTACTCAATTACGGCCTAACGACTTTTAAATGCAAATACCGAATTTTTATTGAATTGAGGGACTTTAAATTACTCAAAATTAGACACTTGATGAGCCGCATTCAGTTATAGTTAGGACATCACTAAACCTCTACACAGATCTTGCAAAAAGTACATGAATTTTCGTACCTTGTGGTATAACCAAAACTCTTACTCTGCCCCAACAACCAAATAACCCCATCAATTTTGTTTTACCCTTTCATTATTCTCTTTGCTGGCATCAACTTGAAAAGGACAACATTAGAATTGTGCCACATTTTCCGCCCTTTTCTCTTCAGTCCACAAACTTTGTCCTTTTGCAATTGCCACCTATTGACTGTGTGGTCAAAGACCTTTGCCACAAACAAACTGAATACACCATAATAAAATAAAAAATCGTGTGCTATCTACTTGCACCTGAACTTCTTCTTCGTCGCTTCAAACACTATTGTGTTGAAGGTGAATGTTACCGAATGCTCGGGCAGCGTCTTGCACCTTGTTTGCGTTTTGCTCCTTCGAGGCAATCTTTGCTCGCCTGTCTGCGCTATGTTTGCTATCGCTCGACGAGTACAAACAAGCTGACAAACAGCTTTTCATAGCGCATTCAAAAAAAAACAGCAGCACAAGATTGAGTGAAAAACACCTCAAGAAATTTATGAAAGGAAGCAGCTAATAGTTTTACCAACGCTGCAACCTGACGCCGCCGACAATCGAGTGCGGTCGGCATGTGGCAATGTGCAGAAAGTCAAGCGGCGACGTGCGAATGCGGATATCTTGTCCTAGCTGACATACGAGAAGGTTGAAGCGTGTCTAACACGCACACACACATATGTGCACGTAGCGTGTGTGTGGGTGTATGTGTGCTTTGCTGTTCAAGGCGCAATTTGCGCTTTTGTATACACCACAACGAGCCAATCTCGAGCCGAACTCGGGGGGCACGCAGTCAACATTATTGAGATGTCCTTGGGGATTTTTTCGCTGCATGTTTATGAATTCGGCAGCATGAGTTGGCTGTGGCGTTGGCATTGCTGCTGCACGGAAGTGGTTAGGAGATGAGCACAAGAAAGAATGGATAGAATTGGCAAACTTGGATGAGAACTAAAAGACTTTAAATATTGGTTTTTGAAAGGAGAAAGCGGAAAATTTGCAACTTTTTGTAACTTTTCAGTACATTGACCCTTTTTTTGAACAGGGTTTCGTTTAAAACAAAATAAAAAGTTACAACTTCTGAGTTCTTCTCTTTCATACTTAAATTTTGTTGGTACTGTAATTTGCATGTTGGGAATTGAATGTCAAAAGTTATTCAGAGAGTTGGGCGGGAAATTCGCAACATCCTCAAGAAGCATCACTGGGGGAATTAAATCATTAAATGAAACACACAGAGTCTTCAATTTATTTTTTTACTCAGGTAGTTTCGTTTATTTTTCTACCTCGTATAGTAAATTCAAAGCTATATTTCTGACACAGGTTTCTATATTTCATTGATAAAGGAAAAATTCAAATTGTAACTCAAGCAGCACTAAATCAGTAGATACTGATAATTTTTTAACATTAAGTTAGTTAAGTTAAATTAGTTAACTCCCATAAAATCTGAAATCTATCACCAGATGCTATAAATATTCCGAAAGCAAACCTTCATCACCCACCATTTCAATCAGAAGACACTGACAATTTTTTTAAATTACGTTAAATCCTTTTTTAGTAGTTAACTCACATCAAATCTGAAATCTATTACCAGATTCCACAAATGTTTTGAAAGTAAACCAACTTTAAATCCCAGCACCATCCACCAGTTCAATCAGAAGACGCTGATGATTCATAGAATTTCCCGGCTGGCAATTTCGCAGAGTAATAATCAAAAGTTTAAGATTTTTTGGTAGAAAATGATTTATAGAATCTTCCATCAACTCTCAACTAACACAAGCAACACATGTTGAAAATATTCTAAGATTAAACAAATCCTGAAATTCCCCACCAACTTCTAAAGCTATCAGAACACATGGGCAACTTTTGGAATTCCTCTAATCGCAAAATCATCCTCTATATCTTAAACCTATCAGCAAACGCTGACAATCTTTTGAGGATAAACGAATAATGAAATCTGCCACCAACTCGCAGTTCTATTGGCAGACAATCTTTGTATAAACTTTCATTAACTTTAAACTCCATCAGCGGGCATTGAGAATCTTCTGAGACTAAGCAAATTGCAGAGACTACCACCATTCACCAGCTCAATCTTAAGACACAACTACTAAGTCTGTCAGCAGAAGCTCACCATCTTCTGGGACTACAAATTTTTGAAACTTCTACCAGTTCCCAGCTCAATCTTGGGACACTGAAATCTTTGACCAAGCTCATAAGGAATCTACCAACGATCCCGAACTCGCTCAGCGGACGCAACCGATTTTTTGAGACTAAGAAAACTACCGAGATTTCGACAATTCCTGAGATCAATCTTGAGGCATTGTACATCTTTTCAGAGTAAACGATTATAGAATCTCCCAACAACTTTGAACTCTCTCAACAGGCGCTGACAATCTTCTGACACTAACCAAACTACTGTGACTTCGACCATTCCTGAGATCAATCTTTAGATACTGGAAATCTTTTCAGAGTAAACGTAAAATCTCCCAACAACGTTGAACTCTCTCAACAGGCGCTGACGATTTTCTGAGACTAACAAAACTACCGTCCGTGTACAAATTCGAACGCACAACACGAATGGTTGCGGGTAGCTAGGCCTTAGTCTCGTAATCGGGCTGCCGTGCCAGTCAAGAAGAAGAACAACAACAACAAAACTACCGAGACTTCGGCCATTCCCGAGATCAATCTTGAGACACTGTGCATCTTTTCAGAGTAAACGAATATCTCTCAAAAACTTTGAACTTTCTCAGCAGACGCTGAAGATCTTCTGAGACTAAAACTACCGAGATTTCCAACATTCTTTAGTTCAATCTTGAGATACTGGGAATCTTTTGAGAGTAAACGAATATAGAATCGCCCAACTTTGACAGCAAATTCTTTATGATTTTCTGAGCCTAAGCAAACTACCGCGACTTCTACTATTCTTCAGCTCAATCTTTACACAAAGAACAAAGAACACAAAGAATCTCCCAACAACTCTGTTAGAAGACGTTGACAATCTTCTAAAACTAAACTACCGAGACTTGGGCCATTTCCGAGATCAATGTAGAGATGCACAGCTTTTCAGAGTAAACGAATATCTCTCAAAAACTTTGAACTTTCTCAGCAGACGTTGAAGATCTTCTGAGACTAAACAAACTACCGAGATTTCCATTATTCCTCAGTTCAATATTGAGATACTGGAAATCATTTAAGAGTAAACGAATATGGAATCGCCCAGCTTTGACAGCAAATTCTTTATGATTTTCTGAGTCTAAGCAAAAAAATGAGGCTTTCACCGTTCTTCAGCTCAGTCTTTTGAAAGTAAGATAATGGATCTTCCAACAATTCCGAACTCTCTCAGCAGATGCTGACAATCTTCTGAGACTAAAAAAACTGGCGAGACTTCAACCATTCCCGATATCTATCTTGAGAAAGTGGAAATCGTTTGAAAGTAAACGAATCTCATTGTGGAGATTCTATATCTCCAAACAACCTGAAACTCTTTCTGTAGACGGTGACGATCTTCTTAAACTAAACAAAGCACGGAGACTTCTACCATTCCCCAGTTTAATCTTGAGACACAGAAAAGCTTTGGCGAGTAAAAGAATAATAGATCTCCCAACAATTCAAAACTCTCTCAGACGACGCTGACAATCTTCTGAGACTAAGCAAACTACCGAAACTCCGGTCATTTCAGATCTCAAACTGAGATAGTGGAGAGAGTAAAGGACTATAGAATTACTGACCAAAGTCCAGCTCTATCAGCACGTGTTGATAATAATCGGCACTGACAATCTCCTGAGAGTGAATTGATTATACAATCTCGCACTATCTACCAACTTTATGAGGAAACTGTGACAAACTTTTAAGAGCCAAGAATTCTTAGAATCTTTAACCGAATTTATCAGCAAATGAAATAAATTAATATCTGAATCTTTGATCAAAACGCCTTTCTGAGTTGAAAATAACCTGCAAGTATGTTCTATATTCAGAGATACAGTCATGTAAAACATAGATAACCTATCCACTCATCTCTGATCTCAGGTTCCACATATCCCTGATGCCACAGTGAAGAGAAAATGGAAAAGTTCTAAAAGTAAAATTCACTTTCTAAAAGAAATCTCTCATATCTTCATTCATAATTAACATGAAACTATAAGTTCCTTCCTTTCGTATTCAAAATCGCTCCAATAAATGGATGATTCAAAAAATCTCTCATATCTTCAATCAAAATCAGCATAAAACCATCAATTTCTTTCGTTCTTAATAAAAATCGCAGCCAAAAAATCGATGGTTTTCAAAAAATCTTTCACATCTTCATTCCTAATCAACATTAAACCGTAGATTCCTTCCATTCTTATTCAAAATCGCTGACAGATATGGATGATTCAAAACATCTCTCATATCTTTATTCAATTTTCTTTCGTTTTTTTATTAAAAATCGCAGCCACAAAATCGATGGTTTTCAAAAAATCTCTTACATCTTCATTCCGCATTAGCATGAAACCATAGATTCCCCCAATTCTTATACAAAGTTGCTGCCATTCATTGAATGATTGGTGAAACCTTGACCTTAGTTTATCATTGGGCTGCCGCACTAGATTTAGTATACAACATATATCGCCTTAAACATCAACTTTCTGATAACTAAAGCCTACATTTTTTTGTGGGTAACAAAATTTCCACTTACAACTTGTAATCCGAAAACTTTGTGTCCATCCATGAAATTAAGCTTCAATTCATATTTAAAGTAGCCCCGCGTGCGTCCTGTGTCCTGTTTGTCATTCACCTTTTGTAGTCTGTTCTGCTGCTGTCCGTCCATCGGTTCGTGCGTCTGTCAGTCCCCGTTCTGTCTGGTTTTTGGCTCTCGTCTGTCTGGGATGTGTTCGAAACGTTTTTGGTGCCTTTCCGCTTTTCGATGCGTTTCGGCGTCCTTGTGTCCTTTTGTCGTTGTGCTGCCAGACTGCCAAGTCGACAATATGCCATTGCGTTGGTTTTGTAAACGGGCGAGTAAGCCCGGTTAACGGTTAAGCATGACTGTACTCCTAAGTGATGCACTCAAGTGAAAGTAAATTTCTTCGTTTTTTGGTTGTTGTTGTTGCTGTTTTTCTTTCGCACAACTCATTTTGTGAAATGTAATTTTTGTGTAGTTAAATGCGAATTGCGTACACATTGTCAGCGTTTCCAACGCAATTCAATTCACATTATTGTTGTTGTTGTTATTGTTGTTTTGGCTTTCAGTCGCTGGTTGGTTGGTTGGTTTGTTGTTGTTGCTCGTGTGCCAGACAACGTAATGATGGAAAATATAATTAAATAACACGCTTTGGCGAAAATGCACTCGCAAGTTTTCAGCATAATGAACAACAACAACAACAACAAAAACAATATGGTGAGAAAAAGCACAACAACAAAAGCCAACATAATTATACGAATTGTAAATTTAATGCGAACATTTTTAATGATTCAAGTTGGCGCACATCGTCAGTCTCAGTCGCTGTGAGTGAGTCAGTAGTCATTCGAATCGTTCGTTGAGTGGGTTTTGGTGCCGTGCGAAAAAGTGTTGCTTACAGCGCAGTTCGTTAGGTGCTAATGGAAAGCGTGTAATTGCATTAAATTTTATTTAATTTTTTCGCCCCACCCGAAGCATCAACATTTACTTGCGCTCGACCGCAAATCGTATTAAAAGTTCACGACGATGCGACGACAACGACAACGACGACGATGGCAGCGAATGAAAGAAAACTTTATTCATTTCAAACGAAGCAACTCATTGAAATTCCGCCAGTGTACAACGGTGGCCAATGACAACACAATGGCCAACAACAACAACAACACTAACAAGAACTACAACAGTAAAGAAATGAAGCACAAGACCAGCGACAAAATGGCATCCACCCACTTATACACATACACACGCACACACACACACACGTCCGCATGCGTTGGCCACAAAATGCCAATTGTTATAAATTCCAATTCGGTCTACAGCGATGCGTTTTCAATTTCAATCGCACACACACACACACACACATTAACGTTGGGGAAAAACTTTGCCCGAAATAAACTGACAGAAACTTTTGCTTTCGTCAGGCGCAGTGCTTGACCAGACAATAACCTCGCCGCCGGCCACGTCTCAGCGCGCAACCGCACAGCAAACTTCAAATGCAATTAGCCGTAATGCCCGCCGAGGCCACTGTTCACGATTCTTGTTGGCCTGCGTCCTTGCTGTAGTCAGCAACCGCTGCAGCGTTGCCACTTGACTGCAAGAATGGCCGGAAAGTTCAAGTACAGGGCGATACATTTCAAAGGCAAAAACAAAGTTGATTTACTTAAGTAATCAAAGTTTTAAAATTTTTAAAATAAATAACATAAAATAAAATAAAATAAAATAAAAAAAAATAAAATAAAATAAATTCAAATAAAATAAAATAAAACAAAAAAATAAAATAAATAATAAAATATAAAAGAAGATTGCGTGTGAATTTTGAAAATATTTAAAAAAAATTATGTGGTTTGCAGTTTAAGGGATCACAACTAGAAGTTTTTACAAAAATAATGTTTTTTTTTGTTTTTGGCTAAAACTATATTCAAGGCTCATAAACACAATATTCAGTTCAGTCAACGAATGAACTTTATAAAAAAAAAATATATTCAATTTTGTTTCCATCCTTCTGGCAACTTTAAGATTCTGTGCTCATGGAACTTTTGGTTCTGGATATCGGGTCACAATCTTAAGTGAAAGCAAATGGTAGCCTGAGGCCAGGGTTGTATGGTGAATTGTGAATCCCAATCAACCTACAACCATTTTCCAACAGTAAGTGAGCTCAAGTGAGCTCTTCCAGACTGCCACCTTAAACTACCTTCCTACCAACGCCTATTTCTGGCTCAGAAGATACGTGAAATAATAACTTATAAGAGTCTCTGAAGAGACTAATGCGCCTTAGAGAACTGATTGACTATCTGTTCACTTCAACGATTAGGCTCAACTAGTAAGATTCATTGAGGTCTTCAAACCGGCCAGCTAAACCTACTTACGCTCATCTCTCGATCATACGTGAAGTAAAAACCCAAAAAATCTTGGGGGAACCCAAAGCGTCCTAGACAAGTGACTGTTTCATCGTTTACTTTTTCAACTAGACTCAATTTTGGGTATCGCAATGGTTCCACCGGACCCAATCAAGCTTTTCCAAGCTGCCCCCGTTACCTACTTACGCGTATTTCTTGCTCCAAGAATACGTGAAGTAAAAACCCAAAGAATCTCGGGGAACCCAAAGCGTCCTAGACATGTGATGGTCTCATCGTTGACTTCATCGATTACACCCACTTTGTGGAGTTACAACAGGCCCACCAGACCCACCAGAAGCTCTGTCCGGCTTCAAGTTTTACCCTAAACCACGTTCTACCTTCCTTTTTTAAGATACGTACAGTAAAAACCCACAAGAGTCTCGGGAGAGCGAATATCGTTTACTTTATCGGTTAGGCGTAACTTGTGGTATCAAAACGGGGTTTAAAGGTCTAAGTGAGCTTTCCTTGTTCAAGGGATACATGAAGTTAAGTCTCGGAAGAGCCTAATTCGTGCTAAGAAATATACTGTATCATACTTTACTTCAACAATTAGAGGCTCAACTTTTGGTATCACAATTTTTCTTTCTTCTTCTTCGCTCATTTCTTGTGCATGAAGTAAAAACCCAGAAATGTCTCAGGAAGCCCAATATATAAAAAAAAAATATTTTCTATGCATTTTGGTTTGATGGCATTATAGGTCCGACAATTTTGAGAATCACTAAGAAGTCGACTAAAAAATCTCAGTAAGTGATTCCAACAAAACGATGTCGGACCCAACGCTACGCGACCTATTTTGACTCTTTTATAGAAGAAGTTCATAAGGTCGATAATTTTAATATTAATTTTTGTCAAAGGGCTTTCAAGATGCACAGCGATTTATAATCCTAATGCTATTTTGTGAGTCCAAGCAAATCGTGGTAAAAACTCGTCTCTATACAAACAATCCACTCATCATCCTATTAAACACTTGGAGAAAACTATTTGTACAGTCATGATTGAAGTACCAACTGAAGCTGAGCCAACAAATCATTGAAATTCAATAGATCCCATTACCTTCTACACTCCCAACAGTCTCTAATTGACTTAAATGACCTAATGACTGATTCTCAATGATCTGTTTGAAGGTTTTCAAGTTACTTCGTTGGTCTTTCTTTTTAAAGAAAAAAGTGTAGAGAATAGGAAAGGGTATTTCCCCTGATTTTTCCCAGAATTTATATCACCATAACTTATTAAATTATATTTTAAAATGATTTTTTCTTTCACGACCAAAGCTTCCATGCCTCAAAACAATCTCCAAGAACATTTTCAGCACAAACAAAATTTAGCAATTAGAACTGAAAGTTCCCTTTCCAGTCATAACCCTGTATTTTGCTGGCATTTGTTGAACGCATAGCTGGAAAATATTATTTTGCATTTCGCACGTACATAAATCCTTTTAAATAAACGTTTGGCACGTTTGTAGTTAACTCTTTTTCTTGCTGGCCGTGTCAGCATTTCTTACCTGGACGCGCACCGTCGATTGTCCCCGATAGTTAGTCGGGCATTTTGCTGTGAACGCCTTTCGGTATTTCTTGGTGCTGCTGCTGCGCACTTTAGCAGCAACAATTTTTTACCGTTTAATGTCGTAAAAATTGCAACGACGGCAAAGGTTTGCACGTTGCCACAGCGAGGGATGCGACGAGTGAAAGAAACAGCAAGAAGAGCATGAAAGAAGCAAACGGAATGGAATTCTTGGTGGCGAGTTGATGATGCCGCATTACTGGCTCTGCTGGCTGCAAGAACGCAGTACATAAATGCACTGGCACAATAAAATTAATCACGTCCGTGGCAGCAGCGGTTGCAGTATTAAGGCAGCTCGCCCGTCGTTCAAGGCAACGGACATTGCGTTAGTTAAATGGGGGATTTTGTTTGCCATTTCAGGTGATGAACATTAAAGTTTCAACATTTCACTGCACAATAATGCTGGGGGAATAAAGTGACCAGAATGCGATAGCTGGAAGTGAGAGGTAAGAGTGGGAGAGTAAGAGATAAGAGAGCACAAGTAAGAGAAAGAGGCGTGAGTAGATGAAAGCATGGATGGAGGACGCTGGAACTTGGGTGTAGTTGTGGCAGGGGATTAGTTGCAGGACTAGCAAAAGAAAAATGACTAAAATGTAAAGCAGGTTTATTCAGAGAACGCAAAGCGTTGGACAAGAAACTGATACAGGAATTAGAGTTTTGGCTTTTCATACAAATTTATTTAAAGTCAAATTAAAAAACAAATACAAACATTTCGTTTTTTTTGTTTGTTTATTAATTTCTTTTTTAAAAAATTATTTTTTTTTATTAATTTTTATTTTTTTTAAATTTTTTTATAAAACAGAAATTAATAAACAAACAAAAAAAACGAAAGTTTTTCATTCGTTTTTTAATTTCTTTTTATAAAATAAATTTTTTTTATAAAAAAAAATAAATAGAAAAAAATTTTTTAGTTTTAATTTTTTTTTATTAAAAATTTTTTTATTTGTTTTTTAATTTCTGTTTTATTAAAAATGTTTTTTAATTAAATTAAAAAAAATTAGATTAAAAAAATTTTTTTTTAATTTTTAAAAAACTTATTTTTGGAATCTTTTTTATGAAAAAAAAAATTTTTTTTTAAATTTATTGGTTTCTTTTTAATTTTTTCTTTTATAAAGAATAAATAAAAAAAAATTTTTTTTATATAAAAAAGAAATTGAAAAACAAATAAAAAAAAATTTTTTATATATGTATTAATTTTTTTTATAAAAAAGAAATTAAAAAACGAATAAAAAAACGTTTTTATAAAAAAAATTTTAAAAACAAAAAAAAAATTTATAAAATAAAAAAAAAATTAATATGTATATAAAACTTTTTTTTAATTTGTTTTTCAATTTCTTTTTTAATATAAAAAAACATTTTTTTTATTTATTTTTTTATAAAACAAAAAATTAAAAAAAAACAATAAATTAAATAAAAAAAAAAAATGGAGTTAAAAAAGAAAAATTTTTTTTGTAAAAAAAAAATTAATAAACAAAACAACAACAAAAAAATCAAATTATTTTATGTTTTATTACTTTTTATATAAAATATTATAAAAAAAATTTATGATTCATTTTAATGTTATATTCACTTTTGATTTCCCTTGTTTTTTTTTTAGATAGATCACAATTCCAACCAAATTGGACAATCAGTTTCAAAGTTAGAAATGTTTGCTATTTTTTTTAATTTTTCTTTTTATTCACAACCAGACACAACAACATTTCCATATAAACCAAAATTATCTCTTAATCTCATTCGGTTGTTCCAAAATGTAGAGTGAAAATAAGTCGGTCGTAGACGACTAAAACCCACTCACTTACATACTTATGTGTTTTTGTTGTTTTTCTGCACTGTAATTGTTGCTGTCTATTGTTGTTTTTTTAAAGCTTCATAAGTAAGTATTTCTAAGTGGTTTTACTTTTCGCTTTTTCTTTCCCGCTCGTCCATTCGTCCCGGCGAATGTGTCCACCTAAACTTGCTGCAGCGGCCGCGGCGTCTGAAGTTCTTGCTGCACCATTACACGTGCAACTAGCAGCAAGCAATGTTTTCATTGCTGCTGTTGGTTTTTCTGCGACTCCTGCTTGAGGTGCGGCACGCGATAACGCGCACTTATCGGCAGAACCGAACAACAACAACGAAAAAAAATTGAAAATTACACAGATGAAGTAACGAGAGGCGCACAAAACAAAGAAAAGAAAAGTGCCACAGAGATGCCTACGACACCAGTTGTTGTAGAGGATTGAAGAGGCGCGAAGCGAAGCGAAAAAACTGTGGCACGAAATGGTTTCAAGTGGTTTGCCGCAGCGACACTAAAAGCGCCAAAAAGAAACTAACAGCCAACGGTGGGTGTTGCTGGCGACAGGTGGGGGAAGGAATGTGGCGTCAGTCAGTGTAATGGACGCCAAGACCGAGACATGCAAATGCCGTAGACACCAACAAAAAACTAACAGTCCATTGCTGCAGTTAGTTGCGCCAAGCTGGCAACAACGCAGAAGCGACAGGGGCCAGAAAGTGACGGCAAAACTTCTTGATTTTTTCTTACAAATTTTGTGCTCCTTGTGTTGCTGCGGTGCTTTCTTACTTCTTTTGAGCACATTTGTTTGTTTGTTGGGTTTTTCTATTTTTTTTTAATTTTATTTTTTTACATATTTTGAATTTCTATTTTTTGTGCAACACTTCTTTGTAATAATTTTAATGCGCACCAAACCAACAAAAAACCACAACAACCAACCACTTTTTACTTGCTTTCCGGCTGCTGCCGGTGGCGCTGGAGCTGGCTTTGCTGCTTAACAACCAAAGTGTTATTCTTTGTTAAGTACACTCGGTGGCATAAACAAGCATAAAAGTGATTTGAGTGGTGTTGCTTGGCTCGACGGCAACGCCTTCGACTACTTCTCATCAACACGTCTTGCTCCGCCCCGCACCGCCCTGTGCCAAGTTGCAGGCACTGCAATCACTTGAACACCTCCTTTGTTGCTCACTCGGCTTGTTGCCTCTGCATTGTGTTGAGCACATGTTGTTGTTGTTGTTAATTTTTGTTGCATTTTGTTGCAAAACTGTCGCATTTTGTGTTGCATATTTTTATTTATTTTTTAAATTTTAATTTGCATATTAAAGCGTCATATAGACGACATCGAAGCAGCGTGTGACCGACCGCCATAACAATGAAGACCCCGATACGGCATTACCGCCGCGAGTGCGATGACAGCGATATGACATGATCAGCCATCAATGCAGTGAATGCATAAATTTTGCGGAAAACATTTTCATGCACTCGTAAAAATGCGGGTAATTTGCGTTTAAAACGCGCTCACAATACACACAAACACACACACATGTGGCCGTCGGCGGGCGGATCCGCTGTGGCACAAATTCAATTTCGCAGTTGCGTTAATTTCAAATTGCCCCCTAAAGTTGTACACAATTTTGTTGCTGTTGTTGAGTTTACTGCTATTTATACAATTGTTGCTGTTGTTGTTGTTACTGCTGCTTGTTGTCAAACGCATAAAAAATCATATTGCAAAAACATAAATTTCCAACACATAAAATCCATAGAATGTGGCACGCCTTGAAATATGCAAAGCATTCATTCGTGTGGGTCTCTGTTGGATGGTCCGCCGGCTGGTCGTTCATGGGAACGTTCATGGCAAGTTGGCAGCCCTCATGGCACATTGATGCCAATTAAAATTTATTATTATAAATATTTGCCGCAATATTTCATACTGAAATTGCATTTTCAAACTAAACACAATTGGGGTGGAAAAATTTCTGGATAGTTTCCTTTTAAAGTGAAATCCAACAGTTGAAGGAATTTCACTCAACTTGAAATATTGCAAAGCAGCTCTCGATGGTCCCAGAAGGAATCGAATATGCGTTGCATTGTTTGAACTTGGTGTCGCTGTGAAGTTTGTGAGACTCTGCAGAGCAACGTTGAGTCATAACCACACAGATTTATCAAGATGGGAGGTGAGCTCTTCATCCTTGAGACTTCTTAGCTTTTAAGCCAAAATGTCGCCCTCTGATATATGGTTTTGTTTTGTGTTGGATATTATGGAACTCAGGCTATACAAAAGATAAAGTCCGAAATATATTTCATGAAGTTTGAAAGTGACCTCTGCGACCCATTCGATATCGTTCGAGACTTCAGACTTTTTAGGTCTTAAACCAAAATTTTTTTGAAAAGTTTATCAAGGCCTCAAGTGGCAATACAACGCAACAGTAAAACTTGTTGAACAATTTCATTTCGTTGAACATTGAGTAATTAATCAAAATAGTATTGATTAACTCTGGAACTTTCGCCACCAAACATTCGCATCAAAGTTATTTGATTTGTTGTTGTTGTTGCCCTTCTCCCACTTTTGCGCAGCAATGATAGGAATTAAGGTCGAGAGCAAAAATGTTGGCTGCACGAAGCGCAAAGCAAAGTGGCGCAGTTGTCAAATGAAGCGGCAGTGCAAACCGCAACAACCGCGACAGCGACAGCATCGGCAACGACAACGACAACGACAGTCAGACCAAATGCGGGCCAACAGTGGCGGCAAAACACACAACACATACGATTTCACATATTAAGGAATGTGTGTCTGTGTGTGTGTGTGTAAAGGTTTTTGCGGCAAACTCTGTGTGGATTTTCTTTGTAAATATTCAAAATGCCGATTTGATGTGGTGGCGCCTGAGGCAAACTGTAAATAATTTACCGCACAGACTTATACACACACACACATATACAAATATATGCACACACACACACATTTGTGAGCACAACATAAGTGGTTAACGAACAAAAACAGTTTTTCATTGACTTTGAGCATTTCGCAAAAAATTCGCATCCACAATTTGGCAGTGAGTTCTGAAAATTTGGCAATAGTGTGGTTATGAATTCGCTGGAAATTAATTTTTCATACAACAAAATTAATGCCACAAATTATTATTTATAGCACCAGCGATACTCAACCAACCATTCAGCAATTAGCGAACATTTCAATGGCAAGAATAATGGTGAAAATTTTAATGTCGCATATGTTTTGCCCGATTGGGTAAATATGGCAACGCTGTTGTGCGGTAATTGAGGCAAGTGTGAGGTTATTAACGCCATGTTTTGGTTTGCGGCATTTTAGGCAAACTAATGTTTTCTAATTGCAAACACTTAATTGCAACACACTCTCATCTATACATCTACACAAAGTGTTTGTACATATGTACATTAGTTTGTAAACATTAATGGTCGACTGTTGGCTCTGTAATGAGTTCGTATTAGTTTTTGGTTTATTGATTTTTTGAAAAATTTTGTATAAAATCACAATTTTAATTACTTTATTTTGAGGTTATGAAAAATAAAAATAAATAAGAGTGCTGCAATCAGTCATAGACGAGAGAGAGATGCTGTAAACATTGTTTATGCTTTGCACCAACCCATCAGCTGAGCTTCAAACCTCAAACCACTGTGTAGCTGTACAACAGAGGGACCACTAATTTGCGTTTTGTTTATAGAAAACTGGACTAAACTGGACAAGAAAATCGCTTTGTTAAATAACAAAATTCACTAAAGGGATATGAACAGTTCTTCATCAGGCCCTAGTTGGTGATCAATTCCAATATCTATCAAATTTCTTATTAATACTTTGTACTGGTAACACATGACCACTCATGCCTACTCCAATAAATCACCCTACACCCTACAATTCAATTCCTTTGAAATCTATTGCGTGAACCAGTTGATTAACAAAAGGCCGAGAACAAAATTACCGCATTGTCCGAGCCATTTGAAACTAACATTAGACCCAAAAATATATAATTATGAAATTAGATTACATCTTTTCTCCTACTTCCTTCCTTACGTCCTACTTCCATCTCCTACTTAAAGCAAAGTGCCCAATTATTCACAGAAAAAATTGAATGTTTTCCTATCGAACGAATTCATTCGAAACTAATTTACTTATTAAGATCAATCAAGTAGGCTTGCGAGACCTGTAGGAGGCCTCACGTGATATTTGACTAACGTTTCAGGACCCGACATTTATAGTTTTCAAACTATAATCAATGTACGCCAACCTCGATAGTTCAGCGGGTAGCGCACTGGCTTCTCACACCAGAGGCTCTAGGTTCGAGTTCCAGCTCTGGCTGATGAAACGCTCATCTACTTCTATCGCTATCCACATGAAGCAGATGAGAATTACAAGAATCTAACAAGTGCGCTTCAACCTTCAAGTAAAATAAAAACTACCAACTGCCATTCGTATTCGGCGTTAAACTGTAGGTTTCCTCACTACCGTCCCCCATTCCCAAATATTTGTTTTAAAACATGTGGGAAAAACCAGTGTTGCATACACGGGTATCTCATACAGAGGCAGCCACTACAACCAACCAACCATACTCAATAAACTGCCAAGTGTTTTGTGCTAAGCCCAAACAGGAAGGCAGAGGTATTCCTCTGAGTTTAGGAAAGAATGAACTTTGCCGGATGATCGGACTAATGACACAGGACACAATCTCTGGGGCCAACTTATGGCAAATCTCGGACATACCGAGGATCCAACTTGTGTTTATCGCGTCTTCGCTAGAACAAGATTACGCGTTTTGAGTTCCGATATTACGAGGATGAATGAGGTCTTTTCTCTTACCCTGTGCGATCTCCAGGGATTCATCAAAAAAATTCAGGAAATTCGTGCAGGAAGACGAGTAGTGCCCTTCCCTACCGCTTTATTTCTTTCTTTCTTTTATCTCTCACCTTCCATTCCTCTATGATCCTTTTCTTCCTTGAGCCTTAAGTATAGGGGGCTACCTAGCCTGAGTGCTTGAGAAGTTGGTCTCTTTAGGATTTACTTTCTCGGCTCTCCTCACATGCATCCATCCATTCATACATAATGAGGTCTCTTTTCTTACCCATCCATTCATACATAATGAGGTCTCTTTTCTTACCCTGTGCAGTCTCCAGAGATTCATCAAACAATCCAGGAAAATCGTGCAGGAAGACGAGTAGTGCCCTTCCCTTTCCTACCAATTTCTTTCCTTCTTTCTTTAATCCCTTACCTCCATTTCCTCTCACTTTTTCATCCTTTTCTTCCTTGAGCCTAAAGTACAATGGGCTACCTAGTCTGAGTGCTTGAGAAGTAAGACTCTTTAGGGTTTACTCTCTCTATTCCGCTCACATCCATCCAAATCCAAGAAATTCTTGCAGGAAGGCGAGTAGTATTTTTCCCCTTGCTACTACTTTTTTTCTTTCTTTCTTGTATCCCCCACCGCCAGTTCTTCTCACTCTATCAATTTTTTTTCCTTGAGCCTTAAGTACAATGAATTGCCTAGTACGAGTGCTTGAGATTCTTGAGATACTTTCTCGATTCCCCTCACATCCATCCATTCATACTCAATGACAATATCCACTGATTAATTGTGATGAATAACAGAGATTGAAAAATTTTATAAAGCATAGCTTCAGTGAAGTCTTCCACACCTGACTCTATCCTATGCTAGAAAACTTCTATGCTAGAAAGTTTTAACTATCCTGGAAGCAAGATGAGTAAGAGTTAAGAGGTATGAGTAAGAGTTGTAAGTAACAACATGGGGTCCATGAAAATAGACTTGATCGAACTCAGATCCTTTTGATAACCGAATCAGTATGGGTATCTAATGAAGCTAAGTAGACTACGAATAGTTTTATTGATAAGGTTCCCTACATTGTCGAAGTTAGCTAAGATGGTACATAGATATTTTCCCAGAAAGTGTAGTACAAGTGCATAGAAGTCCTTTCTTTCCCCCACGTTTATGCAACTCCTGCTGAAATCATTAGAAAATAGTTCCAGTTTTTTCGCGTTTGGAACTATCAAGCAATGGCTCTTGTCCTGCCCTGAAGGTCCTCTTATAAACCTGAGCTAACCATGAGGATATGAAAGATACCATTTATGATGTGACTCCTAGTAAAAAATGCTTGGTTTTCTTTTAATTCACTTCACTTTGAAACGAAGGTCCTCAGCAAGGCTTTTGAGTAATCAATTAAAATTGTGTCTGTGCTATTGCAGTTTTTTAAGATGGGGCTGTCATCTATCTTCCTAGGAGGTACGATGAAAGTTTTAGACAAAGTTTTATAAATGCCCTCTGCGCATCTGTTGCTATTAGGTTGGAGGAGTTGATGTTGGGTTGGTGTCTTTGATGAGAATTGAGTAAATATTCGTTAGTTGGTACTGGAACTGGGTTACTAATGCGTTTGTACGACTACTGGATATGAGAATTTGATGCTTATAACAGCTGAAGGATAGGAACTTGTCGCAAGGTGAAGAATTGAAGAAAACTTACAACGCGGTAATGGTTCGAACTGGGTAATAATGATGGCTTCCGACATTATTAGAAACCTTAGTGTCCACTTCAGGTATAAAATGTTTGTCAAAGACTTAAATTTTATGCACAACTTACTCATTGTTTGGTATAATAAAGACTTCTAGCATGAAATTTCGAGCTTACCTGCAAATAGAAAAATATACAAAAATATATCATTAGTCAAAGTATTGAAAGTATTTAATTCAAGTACTTAGAAGCTTTGCAAATTCATTAAGCACAGCTTACATTGTGCTTACATGCTGCAATGATTTTCAAAATTTTCTTGTTTTGTTTTACATTCTAAGCCAATTTTCCTGCGCCTATCTGACTCGACTGAAGTTCCTCGTAGGCAATAAACTTGAGCAAACGCCACTGCCAATAAGCTCTCATATAAAACTTGCTACACTTTCTAGCACTCAATATAGTCAACAATAACAAAAAACATTAGCAAAAACAACAACAACAACAATAACGAACATCAGCAATTGAAACTGAAATTGAGTGTGACTGGTGACTGGTGAATGGCCGACAGAGCAAAGCACCCAAAGGTGCAGCACGATGAGCATATGCCCAAACATAGACAGACAGACGGACGGACAGACAAGTGCAATATTTGCAGTTCATCAACGCAAACATTTCATGGCACATCGCACCGCATCGTTCGTGCGGTGTCAGCCCCTGTCGGGCGCAACCGGCCAAACACAGCAACCGGCCAAGTGCAGTTTTTCACATGCCTCAGGTAATTTGTTAGCCACGCCAGCTGCCCCTGAGTTACCCCTTTCCCAGTCTCAATTGCCCGCATCGATGTGAGCCTTTTTTGTTGCATCATGATTTTTCCGTTCTTGTTGTTTTCCCAGCAACGTATTGTTGCCACTATTGCGGCCATGTTTGAGCGCCCAACTGTTGAGTGTTGTCAATTTTAAGCTGCCAGCTGGTTGCATCTAACAACATTGCAGCCCAAAAATAAAAAACGAACGGACAGACGGCAACTATTGTCTGCTTATTGACACTTGTACGTGTGTGTGTGTGTGAGTTGGTTTGCATTTTCGTTTACTCTAAATAAGTAAAGGAGGCAAGGAAAATATTTTGTCGCTGCCACTTGTTTGTCGAGTCTTTGCGCCTTTTGTTTGCCACTCTGACATTCATTCAATATTGCCTACCCGACGGCAAATAGTACTGACGAGCCGAGCGAACAGGCAATATGTCAGCTTTGTTGTTGTTGTTGTTTGCTGTTCAAGTATCAGTTGTTGCTTCTGTGTATTTGTCGATTCCGGCCTTTGAATCGAAATCGATTTGAATGTTTTCCGGTAATTGCAATGCCAACACATAATTATTCGGGCAGACTGTCGCGACAGTCGAGACGAGCAACAAGCGCTGACAAGTGTAACGTGCGCTGGTGTGTCTGTGTCTGCGTGTGTGTGTGATGTGCCATTTGACAGATGAGCGGACGCTGTCAATGGCGGCGATTAAATGGAATTAGTGATCGAAAGCGGATTAGTTTGGCCAGCAAAAGGAAGCGAATTATTTTTGTTTTGCAACAGCTGCACGTGGGTTGGTTTATGGAAGCAGCTTAAAGGACCAAAAAAGTGTTGCCAGAGTGTGGAAAAAGAAGCATAAAGAATTTAAAAAAAGTGTGGATAAGGAAATAAAATTGACTTAATGTTGCAATTTACTCAGAGACAGACAGGCAATTCGCTGTGAGGACAACAATCGAAAGGACATCATTGGTTTTAGTTGATTAGAATTTAAAACCCTTGACTCTGTAGTTCAACGCTCTGAGCACTGAGCCACAGTTTTGATTACTTGGAAAACGAAGAAGATCAAAGTAAAAAGCTAAACAATACGCAAGTAAATTTGTCCATTACGGACAGCTGCTGTAAGTTCTATGCAAAATTGCATACTTTTAGGATGAAATTTATTTATTTAGAGGCACAATTGATTGTCGACGGTAAACTTTTACTGCAGAAACTAAACAAATTAATACTTAGATTCCATAATTTTGTAATCTATATATAAATAATTGTTTGTCCTGACCAGTGATGCACTCAAAATTTCGTTTTTGGAGGGGTCGGAGGTTTGCATACAACTTTTGAGCTCAATTTCATTTGAAACCCAAGTGAGCACCAGCAATTTTTGTATTTGGGGAAGGTTTGAATTCCCAAAACCCTCCCTGGTGTGCGCCACTGGTCCTGAATGACTGATTGACTGACTGATTCATCATTGCGCAGCTCAAACTGTTAAAGCTATAAGCATGAAATTTTAACTATGTGTCCATGTTAGAAATTGAACCTCCACTAAAATGGGAATTTCGAAATTCGGTGTCCATAGGGAGGGGAGGGGGGTTTTTTTTTTTTTTGTTTTCTGACGGAGGTGGAAAATCTTCGGAAGATGCCTGAACTCCAGTTCGTCGGCATGCCGGATTCCTACCGACTAAAAACCACCCCCCACTATCTCCCCCTGCGGAACCGCCTTCCAGCATCTCTTCACAGGGGGGGACATAGCCTTATCCTGGCTCTTCCACAACAAGACGTTCATAGGCACGTCTGCCCCTCTCAATCTCGCGTTGCCTTGTCATGATTTCCGCCGCATATCGCGCTACTGCATCCCAGCAGAACCTGGACTCCACCATTTTTCCGACTAGTGACTGCACTGTGGGCATACCACCGATTTTATTCGCTAGGCGGCGCCGTTGACTAGTGTACCTTGCACAGTTAAAAACAATGTGCTCAGCGTCCTCGATTGACCCGCTACAGTAGTCACAGAAGGGGTTCTGCTCATACCCCCACCTATGTAGGTATGCCTTAAAGCAGCCATGGCCTGTCATTATCTGCGTGAGATAGTGATCCACCACCCCATGCGCACGGTCCATCCAAATGTGGAGGTCGCTTATTAGGGCGAACGTCCACCTTCCCTTGCTGGACTCGTTCCATCGCTGTTGCCACTTCTGCAGGGTCAGCTCCCGATACGTCTTCCTGTGCTGCGGAGCATCTTCCTCCTCGTATTTAGCGCGTGCCTCTTCCGCTAAGATGTGTATGGGGGCCATTCCCGCCACCACGCAGGCGGCATCATACGACGTCGTTCGGAATGCGCAGCTCACCCTGATTGCGCTGATGCGGTACACCGATTCTATGTGGCTCCGGTACGACTTGACCCTCATCGCCGGAGCCCATATTTGTGACGCATACAACATCGTGGCGGCTGCTACTTTCATAAGCAATAGCCGTCTCGGCTGTTTCGGGCCGCCAATATTTGGCATAAGCCGCGATAATGCGGCCACTGTCTTCGATGCCTTGTTGCCAACGTACTTCAAGTGGTGTTTGAAGCTAAGCCTTGCATCTAGCATGACTCCTAGGTACCTGATCGCCGGTTTGGAGTGCACGGTAACGCCGCCAACCTGGATATGGGCTGTCTCTACTGACTTCCTACTGGATATCAGGAGTGCCTCCGTCTTCTGTTCCGCAAGCTGCAGTCCAACCGAGGACAGCCAGTCCTGTACCAGTTTGACAGTGCTGTTGCAGGTCGCCTCGACGTCGCTAAGGAATTTTCCAGTGACTACCACTGCGATGTCATCCGCAAAGCCCACAATTTGGGCGTTTCTTGGTACCGCCAGCCGTAGCACTCCGTCGTACATCACGTTCCACAGCGTCGGACCTAGTACCGACCCCTGTGGAACACCACCCGTGACTATATGACGCATCTCTCCGGCATCAGTGTGGTAATCTAGTACCCTGTTCGTGAAGTAGCTGGTAATAATCTCCACTAGGTATCCCGGCACCTGCAACTTTTTGAGCGCTGCTAAAATGTCACCCCACCTCGCCGTATTGAAGGCATTCTTCACGTCCAGGGTCACCACGCAGCAGTATTCCTTGGAGCCATACCTCCAGCGTTTACCCTCGATTGCTCTCTGTGCTGTACAGACCACCAGATCGATTGCGTTGAGTGTCGACATTGCTTTCCTGAAGCCGAACTGGCACTCAGACAAGCCCCCTGCATCCGCAATTGCTGCCTCCAGCCTAGTGCAAATTAAGCGCTCTAGCAACTTGCCTGCGGAATCCAGCAGGCAGATAGGACGGTACGATGAGGGGTCTTCGGGGTTATTCTTCCCCTTCGGCAGTAACACCAATTTCTGGATCTTCCACCTGTCCGGGAAAACTCGCTCTGTTAGGCAGGCATTGTAAGCATCCACAAAAAGGCTTGGGTATGCTTTAATCGCAGCCTTCAGCGCCTTGTTCGGGATGCCATCTGGCCCAGGTGCTTTTTGGTCGCCGATTCTCCCGCAGGCAGTGATCACCTCGTCGCTGTCTACCATCGGTATATCATAAACGGCACTACGCGGGTACGGAATGGCATCTTGCCTGAGGCCGCATTGTGGTGGGAACAGCGTTTGTACCACGCGCTTAAGGAATGGCGCCGAGGTGGGCGGTGGCGGGCTGAAGGTGGCCAGCTTCTTCATCACCACCTGATACGCTGTGCCCCATGGGTTCTGGTCAACGCTGTCGCAAAGATCGGTGAAGCATTTTCTCTTGCTTTCCTTGATGGCCTCTTTTAGCTGCTTTTTCACCTTTTTATACGCGGCGTGGAGCCTCTCTCCACCGTCGCCACCTCTTGTACGCTGGAACTTACGCCTGGCACTAATACAGCTCTTTCGAAGGTCCGCTATGTTGCTGTTCCACCAATACACTGGTCGCCTGCGGTTTGAGGTACCGCGACGCTGCATTGATGCGTCGCACGCACGCTCCAGTCTTCCCATAAGCTGCGACACCTTGGTTTCCGCTGAGCCTGAGAGCGGTGCCTGATCCATGGCCACCTGCAGGGTGTCCACATCTAAAGACTTTTGCTTCCATCCCTGGTTTCGGCTGCTGCGTGCCTCCTGCCGCTGCACTCGTTGTTCGATTTCTGTCACGATTGCCTGGTGATCGCTGTACGTAAAACCACTATGGACCTTCCACGTAGCCCCCCTGGCCAAACACGGGCTAACGAACGTGAGGTCGATATACGATACACGCCCGTTCTTGTTGAATGTTGGTTCATCGCCGACGTTAAGCAACACCACGTCGAGCGCAGCAAAAGCTTCGAGAAGGATAGTTCCTCTGGCGTTCGTCCTGGTCGAACCCCACTCCGTGGCCCAGGCATTGAAGTCGCCCGCTATCACCTTTGGGCCCTTGTTTTTTGCCTCCGCTACCAGTTGGTCGATCATGCCTGCGTATTCACTGGTGGTCATACTCGGGGGGGCGTAGCAACTAAAGTAATATACCCCAGCTATCTTTGCCTGCACAAACCCGGTTTTGGCCATTGGTGCATTCTCTAAGGGGCGCTTGCCACAGGCCCAAACAGCTGCCTTTTTCCCGCTATCCGACGCCCACATGGTATCCTGCGGGTGATTGTAGGGTTCACTTATCAGCGCCACGTCCACGTCAAGCTCACGTATTGTTTGCTTCAGCAGGTCGTGCGCCGCTTCACAGTGGTTCAGGTTGATTTGCAGCAATCGTATCATAGCTGCAATTGTTTAGACGCCCTCTGATATGCTGGGCATCTACGGCTGCCAGCAATGTGCGCGGCGTCCAGCCGCTCCTCCTCGCATAGCATACATTTTGGCTTCTCATCACACTCCCGCGCTTTATGACCGCTCTGGCCACACTTAATACAGCACGTTGACCGATCCACGTTGCTTTTGCAGGCCGCTGCTATGTGTCCATATTGCAAACACCTGAAGCATCTCAGTGGGCGCACGTTCTCCCTAATTCGGCAGCGCACCCAACCGATTCTTATCTTCCCTGCCTGGATCATCTTGTTGGCGGTGTTGGATGGTACCACTAACTCCGCTGTCTGTGTACCTGCGTAGCTATTTCTCAAGGACTTGATGGACTCCAACGTAAGGCTCCTGGCCTCCTCGAACTGCGCCTGTACCGCCTCCAGCACGTCCTCCTTCGATGTCACCTCGTCTAAGTCCTTGATCACCACTGTCGACTGTTGCGTCAAAGTTCTGACTTCCGCGTCCTGCTCCAGCACTTCTTTCATGCGACGCTGCAATTCTGATGTGCGCTCATCAGCCGGCTTAGTCAGCTCGAACAACAGCTCGCCTTTGGCAGTTTTTCTAACATGCAGTACGTTCGAGCTAAACGCTTCTAGTTGAGGTGCGGCCTTAACCTTGCGTAACATATCCGCATATGTAGACGAGCCAATCGCTTTAACCACCAGCGCATCGGGTCGGACTGACTTGGTCTTGGCCCGCCTTACTTCGGCAGGTTTTTCGGCACTGTTGTTTGGCTTTGAGCCTTTCTTGAGCACTTTCACCCACTCCGAACTGTTGCTGCTGCAACCCGGCCCTGCCAGTTGATTTTCGCTAACCTCTTTGTCGCTGCTCACCATTGGTTCTGCAGGCTTTGCACCGCCTCTATTCCTTTTTGGGGGAGTTGGTCGCTCCGTCAACTTTCCCTCCCTTGGTCGCTTGAGGGGAGGGGGGTTTAAAGTGCTATATGGAAAAACGAGAATTGATTTTAAAACTAAAATACTCTAAATCAAAAATAATTCAAAACGAAAAAAAATTGTTTAGTTTTTCAAAAACTAACAATTAGTGAGGTCAAAAATGGGTTAAGGTTTGATACGGAAAGACTACGAAAATATTAACTAAGGGCCTATTGAATCGCGGAAAATTCGGAATCGCTAGACACGTGTTTCTCATTTTTTGAAAATCGAAATATAACGGGGTGAACCAAGGGTTAAAAGTTTGTATGAAGAAACATGATTTTTTACGCCTTGTGAATTCAAACTTAGTGAAAGCACTTCAAATGTGAAATAATTCGACACGCGTGTTTTTTTTTTCGAAAATCAAAATTTAATGGGGTCAACAATGGGTTAAAAGTTCGAACGGAGAAACAAGATTTTATGGGCCTTTTGACTTTAAACTTGGCGAAAGCACTTAACATGTAAAATAATTCGATGTGTTTTTTCGAATTCGAATTTCGAATTTTTCCGAAATTAAAAATCTGACAAAGTCATCGACAGTTTAAAAGATTGTGCGGAGAATTTGTGAAAAACATGAATTAATGGGCTTATTGATTTCAAACTTGGCGAAACACCTAACATGGGAAATAATTTGATACGTGTTTTTAATATTTTCAAAAATCAAAATCTGGCGGGTTAAGAGTTTATTTAGAGAAACTGTGAAAAAACAAGAATTAATTGACCCAGTTTCTTTAAACTTGGTGAAAGTACTCTTTGTGAAAAATAATTCGACAGGTATTTTTCATTTTATGAAAATCAAAATCTAATATATAAACCAAGGGTTAAAAGTTTGTATGAAGAAACATAAGTGAAATGATTTTTCCACTTCAAACTTGTTGAAATTGCTTTAAATGATAAATGAAACCAATAAATTTAAATTTTTTAGAAATTCGAATTCTGACGCGTTCAACCCATTTTTAGATAGATTTAATCAACTTTGTAAGTGTGTGCGCCACAACACTTTAAACTTTTCACTCACTGCTTTAATGAATTTAGTGTTTTTGTAATGTGCAAGTTGAATCCACAAATAAACTCGACATGGCGTGTGCTTTGGCATTAATCTACGCCTGTAACCGCAGGCAATAAAATTTACGCATTCGCGCCTAAAAAGCCACCACACATCAACACTAATATCAAAGCGCACAAATTATAGCAAAAACAACCAACTGAACTAAAAACATATTCGAGCAGATGCGGTCAGAGTGGGAATTTATTTAGTTTTTAGAAAGAAAAACAAATTTAATTTAAATGCAGTGCTTGCGCGCCTAAATGTAGGCAAAATGCTAATAGAGAAATATGTGCAGCAGTTAAGCATGGAATCAGTCTATGAAGCCACGCCTCCAACTAAGTCATAATGCCATAAAACGACCACATAAAAGCCGACACGACAATCGAGTGTCAAATGTGAGAGATTTTTTTTTTCATAGAAACATCAAATCGAATGTAACAGATGCACGCGACGCCCAGCTATGCGCGGAGAGTTGAGCCTTCAACAGCAACAACAACGTTGGGCAGTGCAGCATATTGGTCGTCTGGCTGTCTGGCATTGTACAGCCGCCAGTGTCGAAATGGTTTAATCAATTTCGAACAAACCGCAGCGAGCAGCAAATGCACAACGTTCTCGTTCTTCCCCCTCGTCGAATGCATTGCTGCATTGTTGGTGGTGTTTTGCGGCGATGGATGTTGTTGGTGTAGCGTAATTGATAATATGTTCATAGCAACGCCATTACGGCGGCGTCCTTTCATTGTGTGTGCCATTGTTATAGTTGTTGTTGTTGTTCGATTCATATGCGCTGCATAAATTGTCACCGGCATTAGTTGCCGGCTTAGGCGAAGAGGGCGAGAGGGTCGAATTGTCGTCTGCGCCGTAGCGCCGTAGAGGCGTTCGGCTTTCGGGATTAGTTGTTGCAATTATTGCATAAGTCGGTACACATGTACCGAACAGCACTGAACATCACCGAACAACAACGGCAGAATTTATTGGGCTGGCAATTAAATCGATTTCCCCGCTGCATGCAACCTGCGACGTCTGGCTCGCTTCGTGCCGATTTGCATTTTGATTATTATTATTGGCATTATTACTATTATTATTCACCACTATGTCTCGACTGCACTGTGTAGCGTTCATAAATATGCATGCAACAGCCGGCCGAGTCGATATTAATACCGTCGGTGTTTATTGTTCGCTGCGTGTTGCAACATGTTGCACGACGCATCGCATTACTGGCTGGCTGGGCGAATCTATTTGGAATTTGCTGAATCGCCTGGCATATTGATTAATTAAAATCAATATTTGACTAAAAGCTAATCAAATGTGAAATTTAGTGAAAAGTGGCAAACGAACGACAAACAGCCAGCGGGAATGTGCCGCACCAAAGCGATAAGAATTCCAATTAAATTTCAAGACAAGACACAACGTTTAGTTGTGATGCAATCACAGCATGCTGGAAGCAATAATTGGCAAATATTTGGCTAATTGAAAATCATACCAAATACAAATTGGCCACCGACATTAAATGCATAATTACAGTTAAGTCTTAAGACAGCCGTGGTGCCGTGGAGATCAGTGTTCGGCATGTTTCGTATCGGACAGCAATAAATTTTGAAAGTCAAATAAGGTAATTGATTTGATAATTGAATATGCAAAACTATGCTAAGTAAATAAATGTGATTAATGTGTTTCAGGGGCCTTGCATTGGTTGTGAATACTTGGGGAGAAGGGAGTTTTGTGTACAACTTTTAGCCAAATACCATTCGAAACCATATTTTATGCCAGCAATTTTTTTGTTTGAGTGGTTTGAACCCCTAAACCTCCACCTGTGTGCGGAACTGACTCAATGGTTGTCTCAATGAAAGACCGAAGCTGTTTCTAAAACGTTTTATAAAAATGACAGCGTGACAGGGTTTTATCATTGATTGGGCGATGCCACATAACCTCTGTCTCTCTCAATGAAACTTTGAATGGTTTGAAACCCATATCGCTCTACAAAAGCACAAATGACCTAAGTTTTGTGAAATTAAAATAATAAAAATTGACTAAAAGTAAACTAGAGAATCTAAAGCCAAACGAACTTCTAAAAACAAACCTTGCAATTTGATTCTCAGACTTCTTTTCCCCATAGAAACTAAGGTTTCCCATGTTTGACGAACTTGTAATGACGAGCTTCTAATGACCAACTTTCCATACTTGATTTCTGGACTCGAAGAATCTGTTTCAAAGTAGGAGCTAGAGTTTCCCAAGCGAGTTATGTCCTTTCGCCCATAGAAACTAGGAAATCTAAATCAAGTTTCAGACTTCATAGTTCAAGTTTGAAGCCCTTCTAATCACGAGCTTTGTAAGACCAACTTTCAAACTGGATTCCTAGGCTCGAAGAATCTGTTTGCGCATAGAAACTAGAGTGTCCCAAGTGAGTAAGACGAGCTATTAAAGACAAACCTGTACACTCGATAACCAGATCCAAAGTATCCTTGTGCCCATAGAAACTAGGAAATCTAAATCAAGTTTCAAACTACATAGTTCAAGTTTGACGAACTTCTAATGACAAGCTTTGAATGACTAACTTTCAAACTTGATTCCTAGACTCGAAGGATCTGTTTGCGCAAAGAATCTAGAGTGTCCCAAAGGAGTTAGACAAGCTACTAAAGAAAAACCTTTACACTTGATACCCAGACCCGAAGTATCCTTTTGCCCATAGAAACTAAGAACTCGAAAACCAGCTTCAGACATGATACGAAGACTGAAGGATGCTTTGTCCGTAGAAACTAGGTAAGTACTCCCAAGTAAGTTAGACGAATTCTAGTGAAGAACTTACTGACTTGATAACGAGGTTGAAAGCCATGGAACCTAAGCCATGGAAACTCCCATGTGAGTAAGACAATCTTCTAATGAATGATTTTCAAACTTGATACCCAGACTTGAAGAATTCGTTTGCTCACAGGAACTAGAGACTATTAAATGAGTTGGACGTTGTATTTCTAACTACAAACATTTGGACTTCATAGCCAGACTTAAAATACAGGGTGGTGCAAAAGTCATTACTCTATCGGCAGATGCTATAACTTTTGCAAATGGTGGCAAAAAAATTTGCTTTGACATTGATTAATTCATTCATTCACTCATTCATTCATTCACTCATTAATTCATTCATTCACTCAACCATTAGTTCATTCATTAATTCATTCATTCATTCATTCATTCATTCTATTCATTTATTCATTTATTCATTTATTCCTTCATTCATTCATTCACTCATTCATTCATTGATTTCTTCATTCATTCATTCATAAACAAATTAGAGCCAAAGAATACTGGGTGAAAACTTTAGCGTCACCGTGAATCGTTTTTCCCCTAGAAAATCCCATGTTTCATACTTGATCCGAAGACTGAAGGATCCTGTTGTTCATAGAAACTACGTATTCCCTATTTAGTTGATTGACTTTTTAACGACAAACTTTCAAACTTAATACCATAAAGAATACGTTTGCTAATAATCTTTTTACGGCAGCCGCCGTAGCTCAGCTTTCTAGTGCGTTGGGCCGCGAGTCAAGACTCCGCAAGTTCAATACTCCGTTGCGTGAACAGCGAAAAATAAAAGGCGGCTGTCCTCTCAGCAGGAAATGGCAAACCTCTGAGAGTAAAATTGCCTATGAAAAAGCTCCCAACTCGCCTTTCGTAATCGGCATAAAACTGTAGGTCCCTTCCAACCTTGTAAAAACATTCGTACGAACAACACTGTTGGTTGCGGGTAGCTAGGGCTTAGTCTCGAAATCGGGCTGTCGTGCCAGTCAAGAAGAAGAAGAAGAATACACTTTTAGAGACTTCTAAATGAGTTAGACGAACTTTTAACTAAAAATATTTAGACTTGATGTCTTTTTGCCTCTAGGATATCCCACTTGATCCGAAGACTGAAGGACCATTTGGAACATAAAAACTATGTATTTCCTAGTAAGTTAAACGATTTTCTAACGACGAACTATCCAACTTGATACCCTTATTTTTGAACAATTTTTCAGCTCACAGAAACTATAAACTTCTCAGTTACATAAAGTTGTAATCAGATTGGTAGACTTGAAACTTTTAGCCCAGTGAAACTAGAGACCAGCCAATTAAATAATTAAATTTGTATAGCAAACTTTTAATAAGATATTTCAAACTTGAAATCTAGATTCAAAGAATGTTTGTATCATACGTTTCCAATTGATACCCAGACTCAAAGAAACTACAGTCACCCAAACGTCTACGATGAACTTTCAAACTTTAGTCCTTTGATTAGACTCAAAGAGTTTTTGTATCATAAAACCTATGGATTCCCAAGTTAGTTAAATGAATCTTAAATGACAAACTTCCGACTCCAAGACTCAAAGAATACTTTTGTTCAGTGAAGCAAGGGTCTTTCAAGTATTTATGTTAGATTACCTTCAAATGACCAGTTTTTAGTAGTGTCCGTACAAGTGTTGTCTAGATGAATGACTCTGTGCAGAAGCTTGATTGACCTACCCTCGCTGTAAGAGGGCGAAGTCGCTGACTTGACGACTCTTAGGAGTATCGCAATTGAGAAACCCCTTCCTTCAAGAGAAGCACCAATTCGTCTACTCACTCATTTCCATCAACAGGAACCCAACTGATAATGACGTCAGTATGCCCACACATCACGACGAACTTACGTGTACAAGGGGATGACTTGGGGACCATTGAGCATAAGGCCCTACTCGACTTGATGAAGGATACCTACAGTCATCAGAAGGGAGGTCAATGACTAAGACTACCAACTAATTCTTTTCGATGCTAATCCTAGGATCCAATTAAGTGGCCTGTTTCGGTGAATTTGCAACCGAAGAGGTAATTTTAGTAGGTAGAAATCTGGCATTGATAGAATTTTCTTGAAGATTTTTACCAGTCGTCAACAATTAGAAGAACTTCTAACGACAAAACTTGCGAAGAAAAAGTTTCAGATGGCAGAGTGGGTGCTAAAAAGGTACTGCAGAGTTTTCTTGGAACACTTCTGGGCACTTCTTGCATTTTTTAGTACTGAATAATGTCTCATACAACGATAAAAATACAACCATTTGGCTCCTCAGGGCGGGTCTCTAAAAGTGGTTCTTTTAACACCTCGGCAACCCTAAAACTTTTTCAATTGATTGATTGCACAACAGTGATGAACACTTTCCCATTCGAAAATAGCAGCAATACAAATAAAAGGATACGTCAGTGTCGCTGCTGTTCACAGTTCAAACAATCTTCTCTAATTTTCCAAGTAAAAACAAAAATTTAGAAAGATCAGAAGAAAATTTAGTGTTAGACAAGTTTTCAAAGGAATTCCCTTTTGTTGGCATTTCTTTTCAATTTCATTGCCATTAATTAATGCTTCACTTACTTACATTTACATTGTTTTTCATTAACCTATCAGACACAGACAGACAACTATTCGTACACTGACAAATGAAGCCATTTGTTTGCATAGACACAACTAGCAAAGCACTTGACGCTAATGCACACACACACTCACACATTCACATTTCCATCCATCAGCGACGCATTCTCAGAGCGAAATTAAGTTTTTTGTGTTAAATTTATAAACTAATTAATTTGTTTATAGCGTTCGCCTACCGCGCGCCGCTCGCAACCTTCCCACAACGGCTTTTTAATAGCTGCCGTCGTGGCAATTGCAGTTTTAATTCGGCAGCACCGAGACATGATTCCGACAATTGTGTGGGTCTGTGCGACTGCCAACGCGCTCTTCGTTTACTTTGCGGCCTTTGTTGTCATTCAAATCGCTGAAGCACAACGCGAGTTCATCACATTTACCTCACAACTCATCACAAACACACATACACTCACTCACTCACACACACACACACACTGAGCACCCAACTTTAACTGTGGCGTAGGACTCTGCTGCGTTGTGCATTTATCAACGCTTCGCTGACGCGTCTGAGGGAATTTCGCATTTTGGCCTGAATTATTGCCTTCATTAAGATTGCGTTGTTGATTTGATCGCCCGGCAGACAGCGGCAGCCAACAAACACCAATGTCGGCGCACTGACAGCGAGCCAGCGTCACTAGTGCGCCCAGCGAATGCCAACAACAAATGTGGGTAATTCGCTCGCAGGAATTGCTGGGAACATCGCTGTGACGATTGAGGAGCCAAGTTGTTGTTGGTGCGTCATTTCGTTGGCTTATTTTTAGTTCTTGTTCGACGGTTTTCAATTTTAAATAATGACTTGAGCTGCAATTACGCACACACATCAATTAAGCAATATTTTAATTTTGTACAACTTTTTCAGTTGTGATGCAATCAAATGTCGATTTTCAACATTTACATGAGAACAAACGAATTCAACGAATTCAGTCAAATTCAATTGAGATCCCAAGATATTTGGGATGTTTGGGAGGCGAGAAACACTTTCATTCTCTGTAAAATTCAAATAAAATATGACTTCAACTTCAGCGATTAATAATTTGGGCTTCAAGTCAGTTGGGTGCTTGGTTCGAATGCTCAGTAAACAGAAACTAAGACAGGGTTTTCTTGGCAGCCTTGTTTATTGATGGAGTTAAAACAATTGGTTACAGCCTACAACAAAATTTCTTCCTCTTTCATTCTCTTCACTTTTTATTTCAACCAACAATCAAGAGTTGCCCCCTAGACATGCACCAGTTTTGTGTTGATTCTAAATGAACACATATAAAGATTTTGAAGAAATCTTTAATTAGGAATAGCGAATATTAGGGAAGGAACTGATACGGACGAACGATTTGTCTGAAATGAATCTAAGGAAACTATAGGAGTTCCTAGATAAAATTGTAGGACACGAACTCCTTCAGTAGCATAGAGGGACATGACATAGTTCACTACAGGACATAGTTGACTACTTGGACGCAGTCGAACAGGTGTTGTCCGAATCCCAAATCGAATCTAATCTAAGGAAGGGGAAGGAAGGTTAATGAAGGTCAATGAAGCTTATGTCAAAATAAAGATCACCTAATCCAGAAGTCCTCAATGCAACTGAGAAGCAGAACCTTCTTACTAGTCTTTTAAATACTAAAGAGGGACACAAAACATTAATATCGTTCCATCTTTGTTTTCAAAGATGACAATACGACTGTTCAAAAATTGGAGCCTTTGATAACTTTTACGGGGTTTGTCATTTGTTTGTAATCCTAAAGCTAATCACTAATCTCATCCTTTCCTTCCCCTTATATACTGATGCTCCCCTATTTTCTACTCCCTGGCCTTGGCCGTTTGTATCGTTGTAACCACCCGAGAATAAAGATACCAAAACCCGAAATCAACCCGCGTTTTATTTTCTCCGCTCCGCCGCGTTTCAAATTAAACACCATGAAATACGCGTATTTGTTCTTGATCGTTAACAACAGCGATCCTGAGTCAATCAGGAAAGCTAGGACTCCAGGACCATCAAGTCTACGTTCCTATGTCTGGGATACTTTCTACATATTTCATAATGACCAATCTTATGGAGGTCTTTTGTTACCCTGTCTGGGATACTCACTAAATAACGTGTACTTCCCTTACATTTTATAATAAAGAAGAGCTAAAAGCTAAGAGACTATAAGACTCTACCCAATCTTTGTAATGGAAGTACAGAGATGCCTTGTCTGGGATACTTTTCTAGATCTCTACCTAATCTATCACAATCGTATCTCTGCTGCTCTGTAACAACTATTTCACTTCGTCTTTCGTACACCTGAGAGGGATGTCTTGCTTTCTTAACTTTGGAGTTTCATCGTTATTTCGATCCTGTATGAAAAAGTATGGTATTTGTTAACCGATTCGATTAGCGATGCACTTCCAGGATTATTTGATTCATTATGGTTACGGTTGTTGGACACACCAAGAGACGATAATGCGTGCGCAACGTTATCCTTCCACTGAGGACACCGTCCGCTTTTTCACCGTCGACTTCCAACTATCCAATTATAACTTTTGGTTTCTTGCAAACATGACCCATACGACCAGTCCCAAAGTTCGTTTAGATGCCTTTACATAAACTTCTCAAGGGCTTGGGACAAAGTTAACCTTCGGTACCATAGAGTAAAAACCATGTGGATCGAAATACCTCGAGATACCAGGATCAGATTTGTATTTGGGTATGTTATGTGACTGCACACTGAGGATTTAGGTCCTTAGGGCCTTCGTGTAAGGCCACAGATCCCTGACTGAGGCTGTTGGTTAGCTCCAGAAAACCATAAGAAGGGGTTCACAATGGGCCATTCTGGCCTCCGAGTGGAAGTGCGGACCTGCCGCACACACCCTTCTTTACCTAACCTAACCTAAGGCCAAAGTTGGTCCCAGTTTTCCTAGATTAACTCCTGAAATGTCCCGACCCAAGCCACCATGGAGCATAGAAACTGTGAGGCAACAGTTTGTTTCGTCGAAAACTCGGTGTTTCATATTGAAGTAATTAAATGATTGTCAGATTGATAAACAATTTGTAAATGTGAACTTAAACAAATCCACAGCATTCTTGTCAATATTCAGCATCTCTACGTTTTTTCGTCATGTGCGTTTCGAACTCAGCTACAAATTGTTTTTCAATAACCGTAAACGCATCAGTGCCATGTCGATTCAATCCTAATGGCTCTTCATAATGTCCCATAAGAACAAATATCTTGTTATGGATTCAAATCAAGTCTCCTTTAGTACATAAACAAATATCTTATGCCAAGTGATTGTTGTCTCCATGAAGCACCTGTCATTTAAGCTTAGAGTGCTTAAGCACTTAAGTACTCCGTACTTGTGCACAACATACAAACTTACGCACTTACGCACTGCTTTGCTTGCAAATGTCGTCTTCCCCTCACTCACGTCTCGGTCCAATGCGGATTTGTCTAGATTTTTCTACTTTCTCTGCGCTTTTTGTGTGATGTAGCACCGTCTCGTCCATTTTGCTTAATTGTCTACTTTTTGGCACACACCCACACACACACACACTCACATGCAGCAACATCACTACTGGAACTTTGCCGCACCGCTGCGTGCTGCATAATCGTGTTTTATCTTTAAGGCAAATGCGCAGCGTGTCGAGTGCGTCTCCGCCGCTGCGACAAAAGTCGAAATGCGCTTATAACGAATGAGTGGTAGAAGAAGAAGAAGCAGCAGAATACTGGTAAAACAAAAGCCGCCACTAGCAAGTAAGTCAAGAATGCGGCTGACGCATTGCGTTTGGCATTTTGTGGCGGCACACAAATGGCGTTGCGACACCAACAACCGTTGCTGCCGTTGATGGCTTCAGTTAGGATTTATGTCAAAATTTGCTAAAAGCTTTTGCGCGCAGCAAAGAAATCCAGCAATCTGTAATGGTGCAAATGGCACAAGTGGTGCTTGCATGCAGTTGGCCAATGCGGCCACAGCTAATTAGTCAAAATGCAGCCAAAAGCTAGAAGCCGCGTCATAAATCACGCTACGGGCCATAAATAAATCCGTTGTGGCACGGCGGCTATAATTTCAATGGAATTCCATGCGTCCAAATAGAAACGACCAGTGCTGGCTGCATTTGATTATTGGCAATAAACGCGGCATTAACTTAATCTAATTGGCCGCCACACATTACTTGCCAGTTCGAATGCCACGAAACAAAAGTCGCCGCCTGTCCCCGGGGTCCAGACCGATTGGAAGTCACTGGCCAGACGTGCGCGCACTTCGAGTACGCTATGAAATTTCAGCTCAAATTAAAACGCTGCCGAAATAACTCATCTGTTCGATTTTTTCGCCCTTCCCTGCTCGTTGCAAGGGTGTCCACAGGCCAAATCAACCACGGCGCGCCGCACAGCTGTTCGACGCGGCGCTTATCGCGCGCACGTTCGCAACGTTCGTGTTCGTTTCTCTCATCGTCAGCTTCGCCGACTTAACGCCAACATTGTCATTTTTCAACTGATTTTTCGCGCCACCCCTGCAGCGTTTCGCGAGCACACTCTGCGTACATTTGTCGGCGACGGCTATAAGACACCCTCGAGAAATGTAATTTCGATTCGCCACATACAGTTCGGGCATTGTCACGGGGCCGCACGAGCGATGCCATTAAGGTGCACTCAAGATAACGTTGCAGATTTTGCGGCGCTTCGCTAAAGGGTGTTCCAAGTTTAGTTTCATAAATAAAAGATACAAAAATTTCAATCATATCTTTGATGTTGGTTCAACGATTGTCTCTCAAAGTTGGACTCCAATTTACCCGTTTAAAGTATTTTTCAAAGACTTATTTTACGTCAATAATCAGCTATCAGGAGTTATCTTGCTCTCTGTTGACTACTAAGTATAGTCTGACCTCAAGTTTTATCAGGTAACCTATCAAAAAAGCAGAACCCAATGACGTCACCTGAGACCGCAATGCGAACCCAATAGTAACCTTTTGGGATACATAAAGGTATCTCGTGAATCTTGTGCACATTTTCGCGTCCCATATGATCCAAGTTTGGTTTTAACATTTTGTTTTAACTCCAAAAATTTAGAAAGTTTCTTTAACAAGGTACAGATTTTGTTCTTAAAATCAGCATTAACTTTTTTCTGTTTAGGTACCCAATGTGAGTTAATTCAGTGCTCTCCGTGAACTCTGTGGCATATTAGTTCCGAACACCTTACAGAGACTCGGCACCTCATCCGGGTATAGTTTTTCCGCACTTTCTCCTAGACTTCACACTACGGACCTTACGACAGTAATCTTGCAAATTGTCGAAAGTTTCATTCAAAGCCAGTGAATCCTTTGACATAGAGGGATAACGAAGATTTGAAAGGAACCACGAAGGAGTCAGTCCAGGTGATGAGCCTATCGTAATGATTCGAGCTCTTATGGAATGGACACCAATGCTTCGGAAGATGCTGAGGGTGTCATCAAATTGCGCAAAAGGCAAAGATTCGATAGCTGAATGTTGCACTATAGGTATGGTCTGTCTAGAGCCAACACGATGCTTCCGAGTGTATGCGGGTATCCGCTGAGGGTAAAAAAAAGGTGTCGCAAATGAGTTGACTTATGATTCAGCTTATTGATTAAATTCAATCAATTTAAAGGTCAAGGTTCGGTTCCACAGTTGGATGGCCACAGTGCATTATGAAAGGTAGAATGAGATACCCAACTGCAGGCAGTCTAAGGCTATTTTAAAGGTACCAATGGACAGCGAAACGCAAAAAGTTCTTAGTCTTGATTGGAAAACTCTTAGATAGCTAATTAAAGCTGGCTGCATTTAAGATGGGACCGGGTAACATTACGAGACACCGGGCACAGTCGAACCTTGTCAAGGAAGTTACCTATAAACAGTGATTCGAAGAAGATAAGACAGTTACGAGTGACTTTGGTTGGAAGAAGAATGTGCATTCTGGGACAACCGCTCATAAAAGAGAACGAGTCACATAAACCAAATAGATACAACGCGAACTTCATAATCACGAACTTCATGGGTACGAAAATGGGATTATGAATGTGATCCGTTTTGGAAAATCCTCGAACAGGCGATGACTTCTAGTCAGTAAGAATCACGTTGACTATTTAGTAGACACAAGACCAACAGTTGCTGTAAAGATTTGCCACTTCCTGTTTAGAAAAAGCATACGGCAGATCTTATGAAAGGAACAAAGGTTGAGGATGTTTGCATGGGGGGTTATATGTAATTCGTTCGGAATGAAACTTTAGGTAGGACCAAGTCCTGAGGTATTACAAGGAGCCAAACTGATGTTTGTGTGCCTTCATGTCTAATCTGGCTAAAGATATCCTCTTCCAAGGAAAGACCTTTGGAGTAGGAACCCATGCGTTCCGGCCATCCGGGACCAGATTACCTTCCCACGTTTCTGAGTTTAGTTGAAACTTTAGGTAGGAAAGAGTCCTGATGTATTACAACGAGCTAAACTGATATTTGTGTGCCTTCATGTCTAATTTGGCTAGAGGCATCCTCTTCCAACTATCTACATTTATAAGGTAGGGCTTTGGAATAAGGACCCATGTGTTCCGGCCGTCCGAGACAAGATAACCTTCCACGTTTTTGAGTATAGTTGAAAGTTCGTACTCAAAGGGAGACATACGAAAAGTTCACACAAGGCGAACTTCAAGCAAATCGATACTGTCGGATCGTATTGAAAAAATGCCCATCTAAAGAAACTCTCAAAGGATCACCCTGTACAGTCAATGTTGCTGATTTGGTGTTTTTCTTTGCCATTTCCCTTTATGCTTTTACTACCTTTGTAGCCGTTTCGGTCAGCTTTATTGTTTTTATCTGGTTTATTTTTGATGATTTTCTTTTCCCTGCTTTGTTTCGCCCTCTCCCCGTGTTGGCTTGCGCACAGATGCTGGCGTCCATTTACCTTTTCCGATTGCTTGTAACATGAAATCGTTGGCTTGGTTATGTGTCCGCTTTCGTTGACACATCGACTTCCGCTCTGCGCTGGCCGTTGTGCTGTGTGTGTGCATCGTGTCGTTCGGGTCAAAGGTGAGCTGACATGACCTCGGCGCTTTGTGCATTTGTGCACACCCGGCGATTGAGCAAATATTTGCACTTTGCGCCAATCGATACTTGGACGCGCCGCAATGCTCAGATAGCCGTAAATTGATACAGTTATTTTATGCAATTTATATCTCGAACGCCCCTTTTTGTTGCACTGTACAAAGGCGTAAAAAATCACTTGAATGTGCTCTGTGCGCCCCACACAAAAACGGATCTGTGTTGCGTCGTTTTCCGCCACCAATTTGCTGGCAGCAGTTGTTGTTATCTCAATCTGCGCCTCACATCTGACTGGAATGTTCGGTTTTCCCCTGTTTGGCTGACATAAAGTCATAAATTCGCACAATCCTGCTGCAGCACAGGAATATGAAATCTAATTATCTGCTACTTCATACAATGGACAATGGTAAAGAAATGAGAGTGTTTCGGTCGAACGAACGACTTATTTTATACCCTACACACAGAAGGCAACCATTTCACAACCAAGTTGAAAGGTCTACTTATAGTAAGATCAGAAAACCAAAATAAATCATGTTACTAAACCGATTCTTCAGCGTATCCTCATTCTGATCCGGACATCCTACGTCCGCTCAGACTTTTCCAACGTTATAAAACTTCCGATCAAAGCGTATGTAACCCAGCAACTCAGTGCAGCGTATTCAAAAGAACTCATACACCTTCCAGCATCCCCCGATGGCATCAATTCATGACTCATACCCACTGTACTCATCTCGCACTTTCATTCGGTGTCTTTACAAATGCTTTGAATTTCCCGCAATTTGTATATGAATTTTCAACGTATTCATGTTGTTGTTATTGTTGCTTTGCGCATGCTAATAAATCGGATTCGTGCCGGTTCGGTGTAAATGTGCGCGCACTTGCGTTGCGTTTTCGTTAAGCTCCAAATCGAATTTTGCCCAAGTAATTTGCATAAGTAAATTAACGGCATTCAATGCTGGATTTGCGGTATGAAATTTTCATTAACCAGTAATTGGTAGATTGGCAATTCATAAATTTTTGGGGGCATGCTGGCAATTTGCATCACATATGTGGTATGGGCGGGGTACGAAAGTGGAAAGCTGCTTAAAATATTAATTTTATGCTAAAATCTTGAGAATGAAGCGATTTTACATTAGCATCACAAACTGTTTGGTAAACTCTTAAGGCACTTTAGCATTAAAGCAAATAAACTGCATATGCGAGAACTTAGTTGCTTAGAATGTAGACCACCAACATGTAGGTTGGGATATCTACGAGTATAGTTACTGCCTCTGGAGTGGGAAAGAGGAGGAGACTCTAACTTGTTGAAGAGACGTGAAACTCACACCTGTTCCAAGATGAGAATGATTTCAGATCGGTAGTCTAAGGAACTGGTTTAAGATTGTGGGCATATCTGCGAGTACAGAATTTCTGGGTTAGAGAAAGACCCCAAGCATGGCATCAAGTCGCTGCTGAACTTCACTAGGAACACTCGTATTCACAACGATCACTTTTACGGCGATGCGCAACACTAAGGAGCACCAACCGGTACCGCTAGGGACCTAATAAGGGTCTAGTTGGCCAACCATCTTACCTAACCTAACCCACGAGTAGAAAAACTGCCTCTAAAGAGGAAAAGAGGAGCGGATCATAACCTGTTAAGAGAGTGACCTGAAACCCACACCTATTCCGAGATTTGAATGATTTCAGATCGGTGGTCTAAGGAACTGGTTGAAGATTGTGGGTATATCTACGAGCACAGAAACTGCCCCTGAAGAGGAAAAGAGGAGGAGACCCTAGCCTTTCGAGAGAGAGACCTGAGACCCTTACCTGTTTTGAGGTTAGAATGATTTCAGATCGGTTGGCATAAGGAACTTGTTAAAGATTGTTGGCGCATATAAGAGTAGAGAAACTGCCTCTGAAGAGGAAAAGAGGAGGAGACCCTAGTTTGTTGAGAGAGAGCTGAGACCCTTACCTATTCCGAGATTAAGATAATTTCAGACCAGTTGGGAAAAGGAACTGGATTCAGATTGTTGGCATATGTACGAGTACAGAATTCCTGGGTTAGAGAAAGTCCCCAAGCATGACATCAAGTCGCTGCTGAACTTTACTAGGAACACCCGCATTCTCACTTTTACGGCGATACGCAACACTAAGGAGCTCTAACTGGTACCGCTGGGGACCCAAAAGGATCCATGCGTGGCCTACTTGGCCAACCAGCTTACCTAACCTAACCTACAACTACAGAAACTGCCTCTGAAGAGGAAAAAAGGGGAGACTCTCATCCAACATAGGTGGAAAATACTTGATGGATGGAAAATGTTAGTTGTGTCACGATTAGAATGATTTCAGATCGGTTGGGATAAGAATAGCAGACATTCGTTTGATGATATGTAGGTAAGTAGGTAGGTAGGAAGTCGTGGCTGCTTGAAAGTCTGGTCGACAGCCCGAAGATAACAGTGGAAAGGGCCAACTGTAGAAGCAATCTTAAAGCTACCAATGCACAGCGAAGTCAGACGAATTTTTAGACTTGATCGGAGAGCTCTTAGGTTGCTGATGGCATTAAAGATAAAGCACGGTAACTTTAGAAGACACCGGGAGCTATCTTTATTGATGGATATATATTAGATATTGTATAAAAAGGCTCCACATTTTTCTTGTGTTATTACAATGGTATTCTGTTCATGCCTTGTGTATGTCTTCGGCTATTTTGCACTTCAGACAGCAACCTTAACCGTTACTTACTCTGCAAATTTTGATAGTTAGATAGTTTATTGTTGTAGGACCCATAATAGGAGAAATGATTGGTAAATGTCCAGGAAAAAGTGCAGCAAGTTTACCTTCGGACTGGTGTAAATTGGGAGAAAATAAGAAATTTCTTGCTTAATTTTGGGATCCTTACATTTTTTAAAGTAGAATTAGGATCGTATGTAGCAAAAGAAGAAGAAGTCCTGAAGAAGATCTGTAGTTGTAGTCTAGTGCGTTCTGATCTAGAAGAAGCACTCGAAGCATAGGGGAACATTTTGAACCATATTGAAATTTAGAAAAGAGTTGCCTGATTAAGTATGAGAGGAGGACTGGATTTTGAAGAACCAGAGCTTTTTAAGACGAATTTATAAAGGACGAATTGTTTAGGAGAAAGTTTAAGAGAAAGCTAGAGATTTAACTTTCTGTTGATGGATTTTTCGAGTTTTAGTGAATGTATGGGATACTTTTGGATAATGCAGTAACATCAATTAAACTGGCATTGCAAACGATGGAACTTTTGGTGAGTGGGAAAGTTGAAAAATGCAATTTTGATAGCGAAACGTTTGATTATTTATCAGGTGTACAACGTTGCTTCCGCCGTTTTTTTCCAAAATTAAAAGCTTTATTGCGAAAAAGTGCTTACAGATGTATTATTCAAAGTATTGTCCGTCGCTAGCGACAACTTTCTCCCATCTTTCCGGCAATTTTCGGATCCCGGCTCGAAAAAAGGAGTCCTCTTTTGACGCTATCCATGAAGCAATCCATTTTTCCAATTCTTCGAAGGATTGAAAATGTTGATCTGCCAGGCCGTGTGCCATCGAACGGAATAGGTGGAAGTCAGAAGGGGCGACATCTGGGGAATACGGCGGGTCGGGCAAGACTTCCCATTTCAGCGTTTCCAGGTACTTTTTGACCACTTTTGCGACGTGAGGCCGAGCATTGTCCACCACCATGTTTGTCTTCGACATCGAAATCACCATTTTTAAAACGTTGAAACCACTCCCGACACGTTCTTTCACTCAGAGCAGTATCACCGTAAGTTTCTGAGAGCATTCGATGCGCTTCAGCTGCATTTTTTTTTCGAATTGTAACAGAAAAGTAAAACTTCCCGCAAATGGCGAGAATTGGGCACATAAACGGACATTTTCGAGCGTGAATAATACGAAAACAAGAACAACTGTCACTGAAACGGCGATGACAATTCGTTAGGCACTGTCCACACTCACTTTAAAGGCATTATCATCTATGTATTTCAACCAGCCTCAGCCGGTACATCCACCTATCGGAAAACGGCGGAAGCAAAGTTGTTATTTCAGTCTACTGATACAAGATTAGTTGGACTGAAACTTTGTGCATTGTTTATTTCTTCAAAATGTTGGATTTTCTTAAGTAAACAAAAGATGTAGGGAAAACTTTTTTCAGATATTTGGCAACAATGTCATTAAGGACCCTGTGAAGTAAGTCGACGAATATTCACTAATTTTAGATTCGATTTAGGAAGAAAGTTATTTCAAATATCTGGCAACACTGTTCTTCAACCAAATACTTGTTTCTTAAATTCTTAAATTGTCAGAGACAATTATCACAAAAAAACCCTAAAAAAAATGCCTTAAGTGCTCGCCGCGCTGCTCAATTACGGCAAATGAAACTTTTATGTCAGACCACCGCCGCCGTTCGACTTTGGTCGAAGTTTCAATTTGAAAACAATTACTGACTGGAGAAATTTTATTTAAAAAATGTTTTTTTTTTCATTTTGGTTTTTTTAACAAAAGATGTCACTAGTTGACAGCGTTGTGTAAAACACAAAATCACGCGCCGGTTTCACCTCGTTCACAGCACAAAAGTGGTCGAACGAGTGGAGAGCGAAACTGAATCACAACGTAGCATTAATTTTTAAACGAATTTTAATTTAAAATTAATTTCCTTTTGTTTGTATGCGGTTGCGCGGCGCACAGCTCAACAGTGCTTCGGCCATCATCCGGACCCGACCGACTCATAGGCGGCCGCCCGCTTCGAACTAAATGACAGCAACATTCTCCTTAGTTACGCAGGCAGCTGCGTCGGAATTGCCGCTGCCGCGCCGCATGTCCTGTCGCGCTGCACACCTGTGTCTGTCTGTCTGCCGGTCTGTGTGTGTATGTGAGTGTTTGTGTATGTATGAGTGCAATAATTAATAATGTATGAAATTATTTTTTCATCAGAAATTTACAACTACATTCGCCATGTTGATGGCTTTCAGTGTTGTTTTTACTGATGTTGTCCTTTATTTGTTGTTTATTGTTGTTGTTTTTTGCAGTCAAACATAGCGCTTGACAGTGCGTACAAAAGCGTTTGTGTGCGTGAAGTCCTTTTTTGCCGGCACTGCGCATAATTACAGCAATGCGCGCCTTCCGAAAACAAACGAGATGCGGGAGCAACGCATCATTGTGGCAGTCCACTGCGGCGGCTCACACACAGACACACACGCACACAAAGTGGCCAAGTGTTGCCATTTACATTTTTAATGAAGATGCGGTGCAAAAATAATTATCAACGGCATTGTTTACGCAACTTGCAAAAGATGCACTGATGTCCATTGCGTACTGGACGCTGTTCGGTTGCTGTGTTTCTTGGCCTGAGACAGAATATTGAGTTGTTAACATTGCAGCAACCTTAAATAATAATAATTGAATCGTCTGTGAAGTAAGCAGCAGTTGGCAGCGTTGATTAAAAAACAACAACAGTAGAAGTTCCTGTGGCGAACGAGATGGCTTGAAGAGACAAAGTGATAGAAGACCGCATGTCATTTAATGTTGTTCAGAGTGAAATCTCTCCGATCTCTTTCACTTCTCCGCCCAGTCAAACAGCAGGGGCAGTCGCTATATTCCTGAAAGGTGAGTCGATCAAGTCGAATCATTAAGCGACGTAAATTCCAGTTCGTCTTAGTTCCAGAAACCCCTAAATCAAGAAAATCCAATGACATAAATTAATCATTTCTATCACTATTCCTCCACTCAAGTCTCAATAAGTTAACATTTTTACCATATCCACAACTCTTTTATTGTTCTCGTAGACAATCACCCAAAACCCCCAGAGTGTTCAACATGACAATAAACTTTCTTATTCATTGCTTCAAAGTTCGTCTGCCTCAATAATTATGCTTCATACTTAATGAATTCGTCGTTAAGAATTTATTCATTTTTGCTTACAGCAAGAATTATTTTCCATTACCAAAAATTTAAACAACTTTAACTCCATAATTTTCTTTACCCACATCTCGACTTGGCATCTGCATCAGAAACGAAACTCATTTATTTCCAATTTTGTCGACTGCAACCTTAGTTAATCTCTTTCGTTCGTTCCTTGTCCTCCCCCAAACTTGTGCCACAACTCTGCACAGGACACTCCAACGCACAGTTGCACTTTTCCACAGTTTTGCGTAATTACGACAGCGACGCTTCGAAGGCCCAACAACGCTTAGTGCATTTGCGACCGCGAAGCAACGACGTTCGTCTTTGGCCGTCAAAGTACATGCAAAAAAATTGCATTACCGAGAAATCTCTTGGCTTGCAGATTGTACTTCGATGCATTCGTACCATAGACAGACAAGATGAATAAAGGTGCAGCACATGGACTCTGTTGGGAAATGTTTTCACCCAAAGATATCAGAGACTACCAGACCTTTGTATAACATTTCGACCATAACAGATGCAGCTGACATCATCTTACTAGAAAGTCCTTTGCATCACAATGTTTGTGGATAGTCAAACTGCCTTGGGAATGCTAGAGCTATCTTAAAGTCGGAGATACGGAATCACTCACTCACTTTTACAGTCACTAACCCATACAGTCTCCCTCGCTGCTGGAGTTTCAGACACTGCGAATAATTGCTTTGCTGATTGAGGGGAGCACTGAAGAATCGAAGGTCGTGCGGAGTGAGATCCGAAGTAAAATGACAAGAACGATGGTTAAACTGGCTAAAAATGAGATAAATAAATTCAGGAAGCCTCACATCTCCACTCTGTACTTGGCGATCAATCGGCAAATAGAATCGAAAGGTGTATAGAGCGGATGGTAGGTAGGTAGGAAGCAGCGACTGCGTGCTCTCTGAGCACATTCAAGTAACACTATGTGCCGTATTGTTGTCGCCTCCTCGACTGGGCCTTCCCTGCGTGGGAGAAGATACTGGGCCTTTAAGCCAAGCCGCATCGTCCAAATAGGACTTGATGCATTTCAGTCTTGTCTCAGACAGATCAGCTAGAGAGCGAATCAGACTGTTCCTCAAGGAATTTAGTCTTTTAAAAGAGCGGATGGTAAGAGCTCTTAGATTAAATGGTTAGAGTTTTTCTATTGATCTAGAAGAAAAGCTCTTAAATATGGAACTATATAAAACATGTCCCTATTCAAACGAACTACACTAATTGTTGTGGGTTTAGTCTCACAAGCGAGACTGGGTTTAGTCCGCTGCTTCCTTGAAAAATAACTGCAGATAGTCTCTACCCCATTCTCAATGATCCTCAAGTAGATACAAAGGCATATTGGTCACATGAATGGGCGCTATGACCGAAGCTTCCCGTGAGAAAATCAGTACCTCATAGGGAAAAGGGTTTCCCTCATCAAATAATGTCGGAGAGTCCTGTGAATATAAAAATAATAAAGAAAGCACTGAGTTCAAGAATCCAAACTTTAGCTAAGCAAATGCTGTGGAGTTGGAGCTATTAGATCTTTGCAGCTTCGTGAAGATGTTGAACTGACTTGCGGAATCAGCCAGTTAACCCTTTCGATACAGGTTTTTACTGGGGAAAGTAAAAATTTTAAATTTTACGTTTTAGGCTTCTATGTAGCAACATTCCAAAAGAAATTTTTTTATTTTTATACTCGGACCCTGTATTTAAAAGCCTTTTTCTATGACAGCAACTACATCGTTGTGGCTGTTATAATTACTTATCATAAAACTTTTTACGCATAACGAAAATTTGAATATTTTTTCATTTACTTCCACCAAAGTTAAAACAAAAAAAGTATCTAAATTGAACGAAAACGTCAAATTAAAAAGTTCTTTAAAGTTTTATGCTTCTTCTTCCTTTACTATGTCAAGATATACTGTTACAAAAACGCGTATACTTCTCTTCTTTTAACTTTAATATTCAGTTTATTAATTTCGTATTTTTCCTAAAATTTCAAACGATTCTAAGGACCCAAAAAAATGTATTCTTGAAACCACCGACGGCTCAGACGTCCACAAAGTAGCAATGTGCCATATGGCAACAAAATAGCGAAAGGGTTAAGAGACTAAAGAAACTGTTGAATGCACTTCCACAAAAAGGGAAGGATTACAAAATACGTCTATGAAACTTTGGAGTGGATGAGTGTCTGTCTGAGGCAGGTCAGGGGCTGTTGGATGTTCTTCCATCCATTATCTTCCAGATGCATTATCTATGAGGTTTCCGAACGGATGCTTGTCTAACCGAGCTAGGTCAAAGATTGTTGAGCTGTCTTTTACACATATGAAGAGACCCACAGTGCATCTATGTCGCTTCGGATCGGATGTCTGCTTGACCCAGGTCAGAGACTCTTGGAAGTTCTCTCGTTAATATGAAGAGATCTATGAGGCTTCTGAGCCGATAGTCGTATGCTGAATCCACGCCAGAGACTGTTGTATGCTTTTCTACTAATATGAAGGGATCCACTACATGCCTATGAAACTTCCGAGTAGATGGATGTTTGCTACAAACTGATAAAATACTTTTGGAAGATCTGTCACAAATATGAAAGACACACAATGCTTCCGAGTTGCCTGCTAACCAAGGTCAGAGACTGTTAGAAGTCCTTCCACAGGTATGAAGAGACCCACAATGCATCTAAGAGGCTTCCGAGCGGATGTTTGTCTAACCAAGCCCAGTCAGAGACTGTTAGGTGTTCTTCTTCAGATATGAAGAGACCCGCTGTGCATTCATGTCGCTTCGGAAGGGATGGTTATCTACTTTATCCAGGTTAGAGACTGTTGGAAGTCTTCTCGCAAATATGAAGAAACCCACAATGCACTAAGAAGCTTCCGAGAGGATGGTTGTCTAACTGAGCCAAGTCAGTGACTGTTAGGTGTTGTTCTACAGATATGAAGAGACCCGCTGTGTATTCATGTCGCTTCAGATTGGATGGTTGTCTGCCTGACCCGGGTTAGAGGCTGTTGGAAGTCTTCTCGCAAATACGTAGAAACCCAAAAGTCAGAGACTGTTAGGTGCTCTTCTACAGATACGAAGAGAGCCACTGTGCATTCATGTCGCTTTGGAAAGTTGTCTCCCTGACCCAGATTAGGGGTTATTGGAAGTCGCCCCACAAATATGAAGAGAACCACAATGCATCTAAGAGGCTTCCAAACGCAAGGTTCTCTAGCTGAGCCAAATCAGAGGTGAAGAGATCCGCAATGCATCTATGAGGCGTCCGAGTCGATAGGTAATTGTCTGCCTAACCCAGGTCAGAGACTGTTGTATGCTCTTCCAGAAATATGAAGAGACACAATGCAACGCTGAATCTCCAGAGCGTATGGATGTCTTCCTAAGTATTTTGAAAATTCCCTAAAAAAAAATAAAAAGACCTATAAAGCACCAATAATACTTCCTATCGAACAAGTAAGAAGCCGAAGCTAAGTGCAAAATCCACGAGTAAGAAAGTTAAAATTGTATCCTGACAAGTTCGACACTCAACAACATTTCAACAACTTTTCAAAATAAATGTCGATTTTTTTTAGGTGTAATGCGTCAGCTATTTTAATCCGTCTCGCTGTGCTATGTGAACTTCCGTCATGGCGTTTGCCACTGCGCCGCAAAAGGCTTCAGCGTCATTTTCAGCATTCCGAACGTGTCTGTAAGTGCATTTGCCGCATTTCTTGCAGCAGCTTCGTGTGCCGCCTTCCATTCGTCCGCTGCGCCTGTACCTGTTCTCATCAACTTGAAGCTTGGCGTGGTGAGTTTTGCTTTTCTTCTTGGCACACTTGCACGAAAAGCGAAAAGCGTAACCGTAGCCGAAGGAGAGAATGTTAACCCCAATTATGCCGCAGTGGCAGCGCCGCTCTATCCTTTACCGCTAACACAAAAACAACAACAATGGCACTAACTAGAACAAGCAGCAGCAACGCCAGTACAGAGCGCAACCACAACAGCAACGCCAACAACAACAATAGCAACGACAAAACGCTGCAACATTTTCCATTTTCAACAATTTTATTGCATTTTATTCTGCATTTGGCGCCGCTGCCGTTGCCGTCGCTGCCCGCGCACCTTTGCAAACGGCACAGCGGCGGTAGTTAAAATATTTAAAAATTATGCCGCAAGCATAAAAATAATAAGGGATAAGGAAGCTGAAGCTGGCAACTGGCGACTTGCGCCCCCGTACACACACACACACAATGACAGCGATGAGGATGTGGTCGGCGGAAGCGTTCGCGTTCGCATTTGCGTTCAGTTCAAATTGTTGCCAGAGTTTTTGGGTGAAGGGGAGAGGTTTTTTGTTGTTGTTGTTGTTGCATAGCAAGCGGACGCTGCAGGCGTTGGTGGTGGTGGCAGTGGTCGGATTTTGGGCGGGGAGCATGAATTTCTAACGCTGTCGCAACTCCGCCGCAGCCGCCTTCACTTCAACTACACACACAGACACATATTTTTTTGTGTGGGAGTGAGTTAGGCCACACAGCAGCGCAACAATGGGCGGCGAGCGAACGGATATTTTCGCCTTCCTGTTTGCATAACAAAAATGTAAATGTATTTGCGTTGTAATTTGAAGTTTCCGCGCGTAAATATGCCGACGGCCATTGGCAGCGCAGCGCTGAAAAAGTGAAATTAGGACTTTTTGGCAGCTACACTGTACAACATCGAAATGCAAAAGAAAACCAAAAAAAAACACACACAATACATAGGACAGGCCAATTGTTGTTGTTGTTGGTTGGTTGGTTGGAAATTTCAATTTCAACTGCGCAGCGAGCAACGTTGCCACATTTCGGCGGCCACGTATTGTTGCACAGATGGCGCAACGACGCAATCGAGTAGACGGAAATGCTGCAGCCGCTCATATTTTCCAGATAAAAGTTGTACATTGTACAGTCGAAGGACGCAGGAGAGTGCGGGTGAAGCGAGCAATGCAACATTACTAATGCAACAATTAAAAATTCTGGCCATTCGCGCTTCTGGTCAAGTTGGGGGAAATAAATTTCGCTTAATTGGGAAAAAGAAAAATTGCACATTTAAGTGGAAGTAACTGCAAATTAGTGCAAAGTCGTCGCGCAATGGACGAAGGCCGGGGCGGGGCGGGTGGTGGCCCGAAGGTTAAGTGAGACGACTAAATGGTTGCAATAAAAGTTTGAGAAATGCCTGGGCAGGGATTATGCATTAAAAATCAATGTAAATGAAGACCACTTTCCTTTTAAAAATCAAGAAATTTTCTTAAGAAACGACTCAAACAACTTTTTTTCCGTCTTGCAAAAATTTGCTAACCCCAGACAAAAGAGTTGCTGCTCACTTTTCACATCGAATCAAGAAAGAAAACATAAGAAATGCCCAAAAAATGCCAGCCAGAATTTTTCATTTCTTGCAGACTTAATGAGAGACGACGACACTGGCAAGTGGATATATTAAATGTCTTGACAAATGAAGTGCAGCAAGTGCAGCTGATGCGTCAGCTGATGTGCTGATTATGTGCACAAGAATCGAGAGAGAATGGCGAGAAATAAACTGATTGCAATCTGCTAAATGAAGAAAGCAGAATGAGCAAAGTGATTTATTATACGAATTAGTCAAAAATTTAATTTGCAAAATGCTAAAGCGAAAATTTTGCCTGGAGCATTTCCGTGAAATGGTTTCAATGTGGAATAATGAATGAATTCAATTTGAAGAAATATATGGAAATAAATTAAGGAATAAAAAAATTTTAATGCATTAAAGTGAATTCGAGGGATTAGAAAATATGAAGAAAGGTATGTATGCGTTTTTGGTTATGAATGGAAAGGTGTCTTTGGTGGATTGGTTGATTATAAGTCATTTAAAAGCATATTAAAGAGCGCATTATTATTGTGCAATATTATTGAGAATATTGGTTTGGCGGTTCTCTAACTTGTATCTTACTTTTTTCTTGAAAGTTTTGCAGTTGTGAAAAAATATTGTGCAATATTTTTGAATATTACTAATAAAAAAAAATTTTTATTCTTTAGTCTTCAATAGTACTTCTGTACTTTGGATGCAAAACTCATTTCCATTTTTTATATAGGGTTTTCCAACAAGAGGTGTTATTTTGGTATTCAAAGAAAAATGCCATTTTTTGAGATAAATGATCGGATGTTTATTTCATAATAAAGAGGAAGGTATGCCGTTAATAATGAAAAACAACATCAGCCAAATGGCCACCACGACCACGCTTACAGGACCATATCCTTTTCATGAAAGTTTCCATAACCAAATCGCAAAGTGGCTGCCCTATGTCCTCAATAGCCTCACGAATTCTATCTTTGAGGTCTTGAATCGACGCTTATCTTTCACGTGGGCCCAAAGGAAGAAGTCGCAAGGTGTTAAATCACAAGATCTCGGTGGCCAATTGTGGTCACCTCTTCCAGAGATAACACGGTCCGGAAACTTTTCCCATAAAAGAGCAATGGTTTCGTTGCTTGTGTGGCACGTAGCGCCGTCTTGTTGAAAGTAAACATTGTCCAGATCAATACCATCCAACTCCGACCATAAAAAATCATTAATCATCTCTCGATAGCGCAATCCATTCACCGTAACTCAATCTCATTTTCGAAAAAGTAAGTTCCAATGACCCCTCCGGACCATAAACCACACCAAACAGTCACACGTTGAGGATGGAGAGGCTTCTCAACAATAACTCTTGGGTTTTCCGAGCTCGAATTTTTCCACCAATTTCTGTATTGCGGTCCGCCAAGGTGCTTCACGACGACCCAAAAATGCTTTAGTTTTGCGAACTGTGACTGCAAGATTTACACCATTTTTGTAGTGAATTTTAATAATTTCAATGCGTTGTTGAAGCGTGTATCGTTCCATTTTTAATAATGGCGTAGTTTATACTTGTCAAATGTCAAAGAATAAAAGCTTCAAAAGTGACAGCTACCGAAATACCGGGTGATTCAAAATAACACCTCTTGTTGGAAAACCCTATATATTCGACATTTTTGCAGTTTTTATATAAAACAAACATTACAGTATACAAAAATTAAACAAACCAATAAAAAGAAGTAAACTAAACAAATGTTTGTAAAATAAATAGTAAAACAAAAGAAAAATAAAAAAATTATTTACTAATATTTATAGAAAAAAGTTTTGTACTAAATTAAAAAAAATATTTAAAAATTAATAAAGAAATTTAAAACAAATAACAAAAAGGTAAAAAAGAAGTTAGAAATAAAAAAATTAAAAATATACTCGTAATAAAAAACAAAAGTAAAACAAAAATAAAAATTACATTATAAATGTTTTTAGATATTTATAGAAAAAAGTGTTGTGAAAACGAAAAACTAAACAATTCAATAAAAATAAGTAAAAAACAATTTTTTTGTAAAATCAATAGTAAAACAAAAGAAAACAAATAGAAATGAGTAAATAAAGTATAAATAACATTCATAGAAAAAGTTTTGTACCAAAGAAAAAAAATATCAAAAATAAATTAAAAAAGTAAAAAAAATTAAACTAATGAATAAAATAATAAAAAAATAAATTAGCAAAAAACAGCAATTTTGTAAAGAAATACAAAACATAATTAAAAAATTAGAAGTGACATCATAAATGTTTTTAAATATTTATAGAAAAAAGTTGTATACTAAAGTAAAAAACATAAATTAGGTTACTTTTTTGACCTTTATTTAATTTTATTGTTGATATTTTTCATTTTTCGTGAAATATTGTGCAATATTTTTGAATATTTCTTCTTAGAAAACTTAATATTTTTCGTTTAAAGTAAAAATAAAATCATACTTAATTTAAGAATTAAAAATTTCAGATATTTCTGTACTTCTTTCACTTTTATTTGATTTAATTCTCAAATTTCTAGCATTTTCTTTCAAACATTGTGCAATATTTTTCAATATAATTAATCAAATAATGTAAATTCTTTAGTGTTCAGTGGAACTTGTGTATTTTTATTGCAAAACTAATTTCCATTTATTTATGTTGTCGATTTTTTGTAGTTTTAAAATAATGTCGAATTAATATTGTGCAATATTTTAAGTATTTAAAGTAAGAAATTTTTACTAAATTAAAAAATATAAATACAGTTACTTCTTCGACAATTATTTAATATTTTGTCAATTTTTGTATTTGTCCTCAAATATTGTGCAATATTTTTTAATATTTCTTGTTAAAAACTTGAATTTTTTGTATTTATATCAGGTGTACAACTTTGCTTCCGCCGTTTTCTGATAGGTGGCTGTACCGGCTGAGGCTGGTTGAAATACATAGATGGTAATGCCTTTAAAGTGAGTGTGGACAGTGCCTAACGAATTGTCATCGCCGTTTCAGTGACAGTTGTTCTTGTTTTCGTATTATTCACGCTCGAAAATGTCCGTTTATGTGCCCAATTCTCGCCATTTGCGGGAAGTTTTACTTTTCTGTTACAATTCGAAAAAAAATGCAGCTGAAGCGCATCGAATTCTCTCAGAAACTTACGGTGATGCTGCTCTGAGTGAAAGAACGTGTCGGGAGTGGTTTCAACGTTTTAAAAATGGTGATTTCGACATGACAAAGTCATCCTCCAACACGACAATGCTCGGCCTCACGTCGCAAAAGTGGTCAAAAAGTACCTGGAAACGCTGAAATGGGAAGTCTTGCCCCACCCGCCGTATTCCCCAGATGTCGCCCCTTCTGACTTCCACCTATTCCGTTCGATGGCACACGGCCTGGCAGATCAACATTTTCAATCCTTCGAAGAATTGGAAAAATGGATTGCTTCATGGATAGCGTCAAAAGAGGACTCCTTTTTTCGAGCCGGGATCCGAAAATTGCCGGAAAGATGGGAGAAAGTTGTCGCTAGCGACGGACAATACTTTGAATAATACATCTGTAAGCACTTTTTCGCAATAAAGCTTTTAATTTTGGAAAAAAACGGCGGAAGCAAAGTTGTACACCTGATAGTAAAAAAATTATTCTAAAGTAAAGAAGCGCATATTTGTACTTCTTTCACTTCTATTTGATTTTATTCTCAAATTTCTTTTCGTCTTATTTTGTTTTTAAATAATACAGGAACAATATTGTGCAATATTTTTGTACATTTATAGAAAACAAAATTTTGAACAAATTTTCAAATTTTAAAACATCCAACCGTTTTGTTTTGGTTATAAACGGATTCAGTAACTAAAGCTGGTCTCCTTCCTTTGAGAGGATAAGTAGTTTCTTCGGGTCAACCCTATGTTTGATGGCATAAGGTATCCATGTTCTACTTCCTAAAAGATCTGTTTTGAGCTGCCACTTGAACCACAACCATCTTTAAATCTTTTGACATTTAAGCAATCGCACAACTGTGCACAGACGTCCTGTAGGTTTTAAGCTAAAATCAACCATAACCTCAATCTTTCATATCTGAGCAATTGAAAAACGAACCTTAATTTGACTGTAAAAACATAAACTTTTCACTACTTCAAAAACCAAATTGTTCCCACTACAAGCAGATTTCAATTTCGAAAAATGACAGCATTGCCCACAAATAATGTTGCCATATTTTGCAAAATGGCCGTCAGGCTTCGTCAGGCCGAGCAGCAGGTGAAATAACTTTGTCATAGTTAGACACAGACAGTTTTGCGACGATACACAGAATTTTCTACATTTTCTAGCAACAATAACAAAAAAATATTTACCTTCAATTTCGAATTTTATAATAAAAAAAATAGATCAGCCATATTGCTATGCACATGTTTTGGCTGTGTGTGTGTGTATAGCTGTGTGTGTGTGTGTTTGTCAGCGCACAGAAATGAACAAGAGCGCACTTATTCGCTGGATTCGATTTGTTTAGAAAGTAAAATTGATGCGCTAACGCCACGAACAGCTGCTGCCAGCCAGCGAGTCGTTCAACTTATCAGCATATTTCCACTTTGTTGTCCGTGCGCGGCTGCTGCTGCTATTTTGCCGTCGGTGCAGTTGCATTGCAAATTTCCCACTATTTTTTTTCTCTTATTGCAGCGGATAATTTGCAATTTCGCGAAATGACTCGCTGTCGCGGCAGTTGGTGGCCATGCAGGCAGACGCTGCGTTTGTGTACAAAAAATGGCCAAAGATGACAGCAACAGCGACAGCGACAGCAGCACTGACAGCCACGCCATCATATTAAACGTTGTCGCGGCTCGAGTCTGGCTGCATGAAAATTCCATGGAATTCCGAAAAATGGACAAAGCTGCCCAAGGATTAAGCAAGCGACAGTCGCCGTTGCATGTAGCGTAATTGGAATTTTCAATTATGCGTTTGTTTTCGAGCCAAAACATAGCAATATACATTAAGTTTTGTTTAAACATTTTTACTACAGTTTTTAAAAATTGTATTCATTAGAGGTAGAGTCCAGTTGAATCTATCTATCTATTCATCCTATCTATCCCATCTATCCTATCTATCCTCCTATCTAGCTATCTATCCCTTCTTTCCCATCTATCCTATCAATCATATCTACCTTATCTATCCTATCTTTCCTATCTATACTATCTATCCCATCTATCTTGTCTATCCTTTTTATCCTATCTATCTTTTCTATCCCATCTATCCCATCTATTCTATCTAGTCTGTCCTATCTGTCCTATCTATCTTATCTATCCTATTCCTATCTATCCTATCTATCCCATCTATCCTATCTATCCCATTTATCCCGTCTATCGTACCTATCTTATCAATCCTATCTATGCCATCTATCTTATCTATCCTGCTTTCTCCTCCTCTCTCCTGTATTTTTTATCTATCTCATTTATCCTATCCCATCTATCCTATCTATCCTCCTATCTATTTATCTATCCCTTCTATCCCATCTATCCTATCTATCCCATTTGTCCTGTCTATCCTATCTATGCCATCTATCTTATCTATCCTCCTATCTATTTTATCTATCCCATCTATCCTATCTACCTTATCTATCCTATCTATCGCATCTATCCTCTCGATCCCATTTGTCTTGTCTATCCTATCTATCCTTTCTATCTTATCTATCCCATCTACCCTATCTATCCTATCTATCCTATCTATCCCATCTATCCTATCTATCCCATCCATCCCATCTATTCTATCTAGTCTGTCCTATCTGTCCTATCTATCTTATCTATCCTATTCCTATCTATCCCATCTATCCTATCTATCCCATTTATCCCGTCTATCGTATCTATCTTATCAATCCTATCTATGCCATCTATCTTATCTATCCTGCTTTCTCCTCCTCTCTCCTGTATTTTTTATCTATCTCATTTATCCTATCTATCCCATCCATCCCATCTATCCTATCTATTCTATCAAGTCTATCCTATCTGTGCTATCTAACATATCCATGCCATCTATCCTATTTATCTTATCTATGCCATCTATCATATCTATCCAATCAATCCCATTTGTCCTGTCTATCCTATCTATATCCTTTCGATCTTATCTATCCTATGTATCCTATCTATTCTATCTATCCCATCTACCTTATCTATCGTATCTACCCTATCAATCCAATCTATCCTATCTATCCCATCTATCTTATATGTTCTATCTATACCATCTGTCCTATCTATCCTATCTATCCCATCGATCCTATATAACCCATCTATCCTATCTATCTTATCTAATATATCTCTCCAATCTATCTAATCTATCCTATCTATCCTAATCTTGAAGGATGTTATTAATTTGTTATATTTCTGGGAATGTCCATGGACACAAACACTTAGATATTTCTGTCCATTGTACCGCAGCTATTGTCTTCACTTGACTAGCAAAGGGCCTGGATTACAACGGCCTTCTGCGGCCTTCAATAAAAAACCTTTGACATCAAGTTTGCCATAAACCCTGAATCTCTTTAAGCAGGTACATCGGTTTTGTGAAGCGAAGCATGTCCAGCATCATGAGTTACAGTAGCTCATACTATGTTAGAGTTATCCTCCAATAGAGTTCATGTCCGAGAAGTTCCGACTCCAAGCGAACTCCAAGGTTTTTGAGGAATACACAACCATATCGAATCACTACTCTTAAAATCACCTTGAAGGCAGTTCCCCTCCTTCGATGTATCTCATCTGGCACACACAGTGAGGAAGCAATAATTTCAATAATCTCAATTTCCTCTAACCCATATTATGGCAAACGTTTGCAGTCCATTTGTCTTTTTGTCATTAAAAATACATTAAAAATCCAAACTTTTAAACCGAACTCAAACTAAAATTTCAATGATCCCATGCTTGCTTACAGTCTCTCTTTGGGCAGTCAAGACTCCAGCAACGGGGCAACATATGCATTAATTGATGACGCCAAAGTAGAATCACAAAAAACCTAAAATTAAAGCGAAGCGAAGTGGGAAAAAAGTCCAACACAGCACGACGATGGCGATGGCGTATTAGTGCGTATAATGTCAGGATAATTTGTCGTTTGCCGAGCCGGGTGTCGAATGACGCACTGCTGTCGGTTGCTGCTTAATTTAATTTTCATGTTTCCATGCGGCCAAAGTGTCGATGTCGCCGTTAGCTACGCTATCTAATTGAAGCATTACGTCAATTACCGCGAACGGACATCGATTTGTGGCAGCTGTTGTCGCCGGTTGCACGTGTCGCCGCGACCGCTCGACTACCGCTGGGACAATTGCGTGCGGCTGTGCAGGGTTGTGCTGTTGGCATTGCGTGTTACGCCTTTTATTTGGTACACGTAACCTTTTTGTGTGGGGGGGAGGAAATAGTTTTGGATAAAATGAAACTCATACACAGACACATTTTTTTGTGCGATTACAGGAGCAGGCAAACATTTTGTGATTTTTTCTGGCTCGCCCAGCGTGAGGATAATTTTCCTCTAATAGGCGGTGAGCGTAGAATGGGGTTTTGTGGGGACAAGTGTTGCCACATGTTTGGCATGTGCTAACGGGAATTTTGCATGGTCTCAGTTAGTATTTGTGGCTCATGTTGCATTGAGTTGAAAGGGAAGTTTGCTCTTTTGATGGAATTCGAATTCTTTCATTGGCTTTGAAGGGTCCAAAGCAGTGGTGGGCAAACATTTGGTTTTGGCAGTTTTTTATAGACAACAATTGAAGCGCTCTTTCCTTTTGCGACTAAAAACACATGTCAACAGTCCAATTCTCACCAGCAACTCAATGAGCTGTGTCGTGCCCACCACTGGTCCAAAGTACTAACCGTCAAATTTGGTCTCATTATATCTAAATATTGCTTATTTCAATCATACAATTTTTAAGGAATGAAATTTTGGAACGTTATTATTATTGCCGGGGAATGTGAACTGCGACCTAACAGATCTATTTTGCCCCCTTCATGGCCTTCACAGTTCGGCCGTGAGTCCAGTATCCAAAAGGAATCTTAGTATATTTCCTAAGCCTTTGGAAACCCAGTCCGATCCTGGTATAATAAAATCGCCCAGGTGCTTTTTCCGCTTGTGCATTAGTGCAGAGCATATGCCTAGTATGTGTATTGCAGTTTCATTGTCCTGCACACAGAACCTACAGAGTTCGTTCACCCTGATATCTAGTTTGGTTAGATGATAGTTCAATCTACAATGCCCTGTCAATACACCTGTCTTAATCCTTAGATTATTTTTGAGAGACTCATACATTCCTCGAACCTTTTCTTGTTATAAGATCCGTTAACCATCTTGGAGTGTTCAAGACCTGGTTGATTTTCCCAGTATTGATTCCGAATGGTTGACTCCTCTATGGCGCTGAAGCATGGACAATGACACGAAATGACATAGCGGCTCTTGGAGTGTTCGAGAGGAAGGTACTTCGCAAAATCTTCGGCCCTGTACGTGTTAGTGACAACTATCGTCTACGAACCAATAACGAGCTGCATGAGCTGTATAAAGACATGGACGTAGTGCAGCGAATTAACATCCAGTGGCTACGCTGGCTCGGTCATGTCTGCCATATGGACGACGAAGCTCCGGCCAAAAAGGTGTTCGATGCGATGGTTTGAGGTCGACGGCGAAGAGGGAGGCCGTGTCTCCGGTGGAAGGATCAAGTTGAAGAGGCCCTGTCATATCTTGGTGTGATTAACTGGAGAAGGCGCGCGCAAAGCAGAGGCGTCTGGAGAGAAGTTTTGCGGCAGGCCGAAACCCGATAACGGGATGTTATGGCCAGTTAAGTAAGTAAGTAAGATTCCGGATGGTTATCTCGTCTTTTCCTGGAAAGGAAAGCTCCTTTGCCTAGACCGCAGAAGGGTTCTGGGTCGACGAAAGGGGTAGACGCCCCCGCCTTCTTGCAAGTTTTTCGGTCTGCACATTCCCATCAATACCGGCCTGACCCGGGACCCAGAGGACCCATATCTGATTGTAACGGCCAAGCTCATTCAGCTTCTCAAGGCATTCCGACACCAGTTTCGAGATTACCTGGTAGGATCCTAATGCTTTGGTTGCCGCTTGGCTGTCTGACAGGATCGCGATCCAGATTCTCAAGGCATTCCGACACCAGTTTCGAGGATACCTGGTAAGATCCTAATGCCTTGATTGCCGCTTGGTTGTCTGACAGGATCGCGATCCTCCGGTTTCGGTATTTCCTCAACAGATTGAAGTGAGCGCACCTTTCAATGGCGTATATTTCCGCCTGGAAAATGGTGGTGTGCTTTCCTGTAGGTTCCGAGTATCTAATCCCCGGTCCATACACCCAGATTCCTGTACCCTCCTCCGTGGAAAATGGTGGTATGCTTTCCTGCAGGTTCCGAGTATCTAATCCCCGGTCCATACACCTCGATTCCTGTACCCTCCTCCGTTAGAGAGCCATCTGTGTACCAGAAAATCATGTACTGATCTATCAGATATGTCTCTGATATACCTATCCAGCTTATTTTATTACTAAATTCTGTTTTAAATCTCTTGGTGAAACAGAGCTTCGGAGTAATTGTGTCTCTCGGTATTGCAATCTCGGGATACTGGTTCGTAAGAATATCAATCGTCTTACGACTCAGGAAACCCTTGGCCCCGATATTTACGTCAGTAATCCGTAGGCTAGCCATCTTCGTCTGGGTTTGTATATGTAAGTGAAGAGGTGTAAGTTCAAGAAGAACCTCCATGGATGCTGTCGAACACGTTCTCATAGCCCCCAACGTTATTTAAACCAAACCAAAACACTTCTCTTGCCAGGATACTTTATAGGCTCATTCCCCAAGTGTTGGTCTTTGAAAAAAAAAAATACTTTAAGGGCTCCAATTAAAGCTTTAAAATCACTCAGTAATAACGCTTAAAGTGGCATCTAACAAAAATACATTGATCATCGTTTACTTAACGTTCATAATTGCCTAACGTTTTGTTCCATAAGAACGTAAAAAAAAATTGCCATCGAAAAGGACGAAAGCAGCTGCTTCGGTTTTCAATTCTCTGCTGGAATAATAAACTTGTGCAAATATCGAAATTGAAATGAAACACTCATTGTCGTCGACTGCTTTAAATCGCAAGCAAGCAGCGTGATGGCATATCGGATATGCCACACAATATACTTTTCGCCATCTGCTCGATTGCTCAGCTCGACGTCGACGTGGCTGTGGGTGGCGAACGAGATGGAGACGAAAGATTCACATTCCGTAGTCAGTCATCGATGGCAATATTTGCGCTGCTTTTGTGCTTTTGTACAGTCCATGTCGCCATGATCGAAAACCATTCCACGCTACATTAATCATCAAAACGTTTACAATTTGTGCTCAGTTCCTTTCTCCGCCTTTCACATTTCTTTGCGCCATGTACTTTCCGCTGCTTTGCACTCTGGTTGGTTTGGTGCAACTTTAAAGGACCAGAAAACTGCTAAACACTGTCGATTTAATATTTGAAAGCAGCCACAAAGCTGGGCAGATTTTCACCGCCCACTTTGTAGTTGCTTTTCCCTGGCATTCTTGCAATCTCTTCCTGTCGCTTTAATGTTTTTTAAACTTCTTAATCCTCAAGTTGACTGAGTTAGTTTGAAATTTTGTGCGCTTTCATTCTTAATGTCAATTGTCGTCGGGCAGTTCGTTGGCACAAAACTGCACAGACGCTCAAATCAGTCGATGATTAAAATGCTCAGCATAAATTACACAATCGTTCGCCATTAATGCGAACCAACGCTTGATTTGGCGCAACGCGCATTCCTGGCGTCAACGTTTTTGTCATATCTCGTCCAAATTATCAACGTCCACTGTCGCATAATCGGTGCAGAGAACAAAGTAAAAAAGCCAAGTGAAAAAAACTCACAAATTCCTTTGGCAACTCTGGCCAAACTATTTTGTATTTTTTCACAACGCAACGATTTAATTTCGAGCGTAGCAGCTTCATTAACTTTGTGCAGCTGCGACTTGGTGTCTTTTGGAATATTTCACATCGCTGTTTCGGCCACCAACTATTTCATTGAGCCATGGCGGATATTCTTCGAGTTCATTTGAAAAGAACGCTGCCGCGCACGAAAGCGATTTGCAGCAAATTTTCGGTGTGATTGCCGTATCGGCATTTCGACAGCCTTAATTGCCCATATTTGAGTCGTTCGATTGGCGTAAAAGTTCAATGAGAAATGCATTAAGTTTGTACAATGCAGTGAGACGCGACAATTTGCAAGAAGCGATGGTTTGTTAATGAGGCACGAAAGATGCTATTCGTGCGATACAAAATGCTTCTACAATATTCCGGGGATCGAAATGGAAAACATTGACAAAAAGAGGGTTAAGATAGATATTAAAAAGAAGATGGAGAAGATTAAGTTGGCAAATAGGGATTCTTATTAAGATTCACAGTATTTTTCCAACAGGTGACGGATGGCGTTTTGATGGAACTTTGATCGATGAGAAAGCTTTGAGAACATTAGCGGGTAAGATACTCTAAGGAGATGAATGAAAATGTTAAAAAATAACTATCTTTCAAAAGATGGGTAAGCTATGAGGACATTGACCAGAAAGATACTCGTAGAAAATTAATGAAAATTTTCAAATAAAATATCTTCCTAAAGATGAGAAAGCTGTGAGAACATAACAAAGAAAGATACTCCAAGTAAATATACGAAAATGTTCGAACAAAACATCTCCAAAAAGATGAGAAAGCTTTAAGGACATTTATTAGAAAGATATCCCAAGGAAATTAATGGAAATGTTCTAGCAAAATATTTCAAAAGAGATGAGAAAATAGCGATTTGATTGAACTTTGCTCGATGAGAAAGCTTTGAGGACTTTAATCAAAAAGATACTCTACGGGAAACTAGTAAAATTGTTGAAACAAAATATAGGAAATAGGAAAACTTTGCAAACATTGACCGTTAAGATACTCCAAGGAAATTAATGGAAATTTTCGAACAAAATATCTCTAAATAGATGAGATGAATAGCGAGTTGATCTACGGAAAAAATGAAAATGTTGGAACAAAATATCTCCCAAAAGATGAGAAAGCTTCGACGACATTGACCAGAAAGATACTTTAAGGAAATGAATGAAAATGTTCAAATAAAATATCTCCCAGAAGATGAAAAAGCTTTGAGGACACTGACCAGAAAGATACTCCAAAGAAATTAATGGAAATGTTTGATCAAAACATCTCCCAAAAGATGAGATGAATAACGATTTGTTGGAACTTAGATCGATGAGAAAGCTTTAACAACATGAGGAGAAAGATACTCTAAGGAAATAAATGAAAATGTTTCCACAACATCAGGAGGAAATGGCAAACCTCTGAGAGTAAAATTGCCTATGAAAAAGCTCCCAACTTGTCGTTCGGAATCGGCATAAAACTGTAGATCTCCTCCAGCCTTGTAAAAATTCACACGCACAACATGGATGGTTGCGGGTAGCTAGGCCTTAGTCTCATAATCGGGCTGTCGTGCCAGTCAAGAAGAAGAAGAAGTTTGCACAAAATATCTTCCAAAAGATGGGAAAGCTTTGAGGACATTAACCAGAAAGATAATCCAAGGAAATTAATGAAAATGTTCAAATAAGAAGAAGGAAGATTCAGAGATACCCTGATCTTTGGGTTCAAGTAAGTTTTCGGTTCTCCTCACAAGAGAATATGTGGATATTTTGTCATGAGTGGTGAATATTGTATGCCATGAAACAACATGATAATACTCTGATTTCTTTTACATGAAGGATCTCCGAAAGGTCTTGAATTTTTGTAATAAGGTTAATGAGTATTGTATCTCTCAAAGATCCTTATTCTTCTCTTATGTTTTGTTGGTCTCAAATTTAATGGACAATCAAAGAAAACGGGTGATGAGTATCGTAATGTAAAGAAAGCTTCTACAAAAGATTCTCAGTCTGCTTCTGAGGTGTTTTAAGTGTCGTTTTTGGTAGTTTATGGGAACGTGGTTTAATGGGAACGTCTGGGAAAGTTTTCAAAATCTGTGGTCCTCTTTTCATAGGTGATGACTTTTATGAAACACCAATGAAATTGTTCCATCTTGCAAGAGAAAGGTACTTATTTCAAAAGTTCTTTGATCATCGGCCTATGGGTGATAAGTATTCATATTTGATGAATTTTCATAGTGTATAAAATAGTAATCCAAGAAAATTAAAGCTGAACAAAGCAAACGAGAAGATTTTGGTTAGCTTTTCCCCAATTTTTTTTTGCACCAAAATTCCTCAAAGTTCTGCTGTACACATTCAATCCTTTCACTGATTCTGTATTATTTAACAAGTAAAGAGGAGTATAGACAATTGTAGGAGTAACTTGAGAGAGCATTGTTTGAAAATTGTTTATAGGAATCCTATTCCATGACGAGCTTTTATAATCCTTTTTCATACTCCTTAACAATAATCAAAGTACCTTAACTGCCTTATAGGTGATAACCTATAAGGCACTTAACATTCTATGGTTTCTAGATTACAATCACACAGAATGAAACACAACTGTCGACACATTGACATGTGAAGTTAATATCCTTTAATGAGACGGAACCCTACAGCGAAGTGATATAAAGTACCATTTGTAAAATAATTCAAGTTGATGAGTTCAGGCTCCCACCAGGTGTTCATAACAAGACTGGAACAGTCCAAAAAAGACGAGTAAAATTAGATAAAAAGTGATATCATTTAATGAGTTGGAACTCTGCAGCGAAGTTTTAAATGATACCATCTGTAAAATACTTCAAGTTGATGAACCTTAATTCAGGCTCTCACTGGGTGTTCAGAACAAGACTGGAACAGTCCAAAAAAGACGAGTAAAACGAGATAAAAGTGATATCCTTTAATGAGTTGGAACCCTATAGCGAAGTGATGTAAGGTATCATCTGTAAAGTATTTCAAGTTGATGAACCTTAATTCAGGCTCCCACTGGGTGTTCAGAACAAGACTGGGACAGTCCAAAGAAATTTGAGTGCCATGTTGCCTAAAACATAAAAAAAACACTCAGCAACCTTTCTGAAAATTATTTTGAATTTTTAAGTGGATTTCTTAAAATAAAATTGCACCATGTAATACATTTTTATTTGTTTATTGTTTATGTGAGAACTCAAAAGTCAAAAGAGTTAACTTGAATCCATAAATAGTTAGGTGCCGAAACAAATTGTTGCCACATACAAATTTTCCCTGTTAAGCTTTCTCGTTTGTTCAGATTGTGCGAGCGTTTTAGCAACCAGCTGCAATTGCACAGGATTTTTCCAATAAATATTTAAGTACTATCTTTCGGCTGGGTTAGTTGCTGGTTCCTGGGTGGCTGACGGACTGATTAATAAACGACCGCGAAGATGTGCGAGAAGCTAATAAAAAATGCATCAACATTTCTCACAGCAACAATAAACTTTATATATGTGTGAGAACGAGCGAAATTGTGGGTGTGGGTATGTGATGCCAACAAGCGAACAAGTTGCTGTATGGCAACAAGCTGTTAAAACCTGCCAGCAGGTTGAATAACACCACTCAGCATTGCCTCAAACCAATGGCTGTTGATTTTCTGACTGTGTGTGTGTGCGATAAAACCGTCAAGAGAACAGCGACTTGCAACAAAATTGCATAAATAAATCATTTCTAATGTTGCAACACAGCACAACACTTGCCGAACACACGAAAACCGATGGCCACGTTAAGCAGTAAACTATTGGCGCCGGCAGCTGAATAAGCGAAACAAAGAGTAAGATGGAGAGAGAAAGAGTGATACATAGAGAGAGAGAGAGATGGGGGCAACATATGAAAAGCCAGAATGTACAAAATGAAACGAAATGAAACACTTACACGTCACGGTCGAGGCCAAGGACCAAAGTCCAGACCGAAACCAATCAATACACTTTTTAATGTTGCAATTGCTGTTGTTGTTTTTATTGTTGTTGTTGCAGCATACATGGCCATGGTTGGTCGGTGCCACTGCTGTTCGTGTCTGCCTGTCTGGTGCGCCTAATTCGTCACTAAATGTTTCCGGTTTTTCAGCGCTTTATTGTTGTTGTTGTTATTGTTGTTGTTGAGTATGGCTTACATGTTTACAGCAGTGGCAGTAAAACGAGCTGGGCGTATTGCCAATAAACGCGCAACGCATCGACAGCGATCCACTATCGGCGGACTGCAGCACACTTCATATTGCAGCCGCTCCCCCCGTCCCCTGCGGTCGCCCCCACCAATTCCAATGCCAGCGAAAAGTCGCGCGCGCTCGAGTGGCGCGCAGCCACTTTGCAATAGCAGCGTGAAATTACAAACGCCAAATCGAATCAGTCCGCACGGGAAATTCGATTTTCAGCAACGATTATCAATGGCAGACAACGAACGGACCACACAATCGCCGCGGCGCCCAACAACAATGCGCGACGCGACGCCCAGCGGCAGCAACAGCGACAGCAGCGGCCAACAATGCAATTTTCGGAGCGGAAAACCATTTTTAACGCGCCTGCAAAAAAGCGCAATGCCGCCTGCCACACACACACATGAACACACAAACACTCACATACACCGTCGCGCATAATAAAAAATCGAACAAATGCAACACCAACAACAATAACAAATCAACAAAGATGAAAATGAAAAAGGATAATGTGCAGAGTTGCATGAGCAACCAGCGCGTTCGTCACGCAGTCACTCAGCCAGTCAGACAGCCAGACAGACAAGCCAGCTGACAGCCAGTTGGCAACACGCTGTCAGTGTTTTCATATTTGTTGCTCGCTACACGTCTGCTGGCCACATGCTATATTGATAACATGGCCAACACACACACACACACACACACCGACCACCATCGAACTCTGTTCACCATCACTGTCTGTCTCACTAACTGTCCAACCATACCAACAACAATACCAAAAACGGTTTTTTGCTTTACTATTTGGCGCGTCGAGGATTATGAAATGAAATTACAAAATCGTCTCTCGTTGTCGCTCACATTTTTGTGTGATAGTGTTATTTTGCTGTTGCAATTGTTGTTGTATTTGTTTTTGTTTTTGTTATTAGTATTAGAGCCAAAAATAACGACACTTGTTACATCATCACTAAAGTTTTTTTGTGGGTTTTGATGACTGAAGCTCAAAATTTAATTGCAGTTTCCATGTTCTGGTTTGCAATCAGAATTTTGCGCTCAAATTTTGCAGATTTGTTAACAATAGTTCACTGTAAAAGCTGCGCGAAAAGTTATCAGTGCAAAACTGAAATGAAAATTTGATGCATAAAAGCAAAGCGTCATGAAAGTTTGTGCCTAAAGCGATACTTCGCGAATGGAACATATAGTTTTACTGAGTTTTCCTTAAAAAACTAATCAATAAGAGCTCTAAATAACTCAACACTATGGGGACACTATGAGTTGCTTTGGTGTCTATGTCTTCTAGATGATCCCAAAGGAAATCTTTGTCTTTTTGAGATCTTTCTCTTCTGCAGCTGCACACAAGGAGACAATTTTCCTCATAAGACCTCGTAGTCTTTTCGACTGTATTTTCTAGATGACCACAAAGAGGTCTTCTAGTTGAATTTTCTTATTTCTGTTCTTCTATTATTTTTTATTCCTTGTTCACTCCTCACTGGGCCTCAACAAGACTCTTCCATCGTACACGATTCTGGGCTGTTGTTTTTGCGCCGTCCCATGTAGTATTGACATCGGCTAGCTCGCGTAGGGTCGACCTTCTCCAGGTGGTTTTTGGTCGACCGCGACTTCTACTACCTTGTGGCTTTCAGTCCAATGCCATTCTCGTGATGCTGTCGGGTAGTTTTCTTGGCGTATGACCTATCCATTTCTATTTCCTGCGCTTTATTTGCCTCAGAATGGGTTTCTCATTGGCAATCTTCCACAGAATCTTCTGTCCTTCTATAGACCGAAAAACAGATCACAGAAGAATATGAATGTGCCTGTGCAGAGACTCAGAATAACGAGTGTAAACGCCTAAGTGTATCTCATACAGAGCCAACCATTACTACCAGCAACAATGAATAGTCATATCGGCTCACCAAGAGGTCTCCAATATGACTTCTGCATTCTCTAAAGACTAAAAAGCAAGTGCGAAGAGAAAGTTCGCTGTCCTCTTGAGCAAATTATGAACAATCAAGTCGGTTATGTTCTCTTGATGATTGCAACCGAGGTTCTCAAAAGGATTTTCAGCAAATTCATTCTTTTTCGATTACACTCCCTAGATGATTAAAAGAAGTCTCCCAGGTTGGATGTCTTCTGGAGATGGAAAAGTGGAACATGGAAAGTAGTCAGGACACAGTGGTTTTCTTATTAGTCAGCTACATTCGTCAAGACATTATGAATGGTCATATGGGCTACGTTCCTCTGTTGATCGCAATCAAAGATCTCAAAAGGATTTTGCGTCTCTTAGAGACGAGCAATTCAGATGCACAGAAGAAAGTGATTTTTTTTCCACAACACTCCCTCGATGATTAAAAGAAGTCTCCTAGGTTGGATGGTTCGTCTAATCGAGATAAAAAACAAGTGCTCAGAACACAGTGGTTTTCCTTAGATTACTGCAAAGACGATTCCCAAGAGAATTGAAAGGTATGAAAGATATGTATGCATAAAAAGATGGTTCTCCTCGTCAGGACATGACGAATAGTCATATGGGCTACGTTCCCTTGATGAGTTCGCTGAAGGTCCTCAAATGGGTTTTGCATTTTCTAGAGACAACATTTCAGATGTATAGATGAAAGAGGCTCATCTCGTGTTATGCATAATAGAGACCGTACGAAAGGTTCACAGAAGGTTTCTCTTCCAGTATCTTGAACCAAGCATCAGCTACTTGGTAGGTTGTAGTGGCTGCCTCTGTAGGAGATACACTTAGGCGTCTATATGGGTCCAATGTGTATGTATGCAAAACTGTTTTTTCAACACGTGTTACAAACGGTTGCGAGAAGGGGGAAGAGGGAACCTATAGTTTCCTCTCACCTCTTGGAGGTTTTTGTCATTACCTGCAATGGCTGCTTGATGTGGATAGCGGTAGAAGTAGATGAGGGTTTCACCAGCCCGAGCTGAGAATCGATCCTAGAGCCCCGGTATGAAAAGCCAGCGCGTTACCCACTGGTCTATAGACGCCGGCAATTCAGGTACTAAGTACTGATTTGTACTGAGTTTATGATTAGATAAAGAACTCCCCAAGAGTTGCTGTTCAATAGATCGAAGCATTTTGGGTTCAAGCTTCCTAACAGATCTTCGCTTCGATCACAGATCGAGCGAACCATCCGAACACTGAAGCTCTTCCATTCAGAGAGAATTTGTTTCTGTCACGAACGACGCGACCTTGATGGGTCAAATAACGAATTCATAACTTCTGCATTCAAAATCCTGTCTCATATTCTATGCATTCTTCCAGAACCAACGCAATTCTTTGCGTTTATAAATGCGTACTGGCTCCTAAAGTTAAGAAAAGAGATCTAACGAAAATATTGGACTTCCATAATTGCATCTGGAAGAAGTAAACCATTTGGGAACAATTCTTGAACCATGTTTACAGGCCTTGTTAGCAGAAACTCCGAGGCATATGTCAACTTCTGTTACGCAAGAAAGGCACTTTCCATAAATAATAATACCACCGAATGAAACTACGGGAATTCTCCTGTACTTACTTTCAAAACCTAACCTAACTTACGTAAATTGTGTTTTTGTACCCTTTCGATTGTGTATCCCATGGTGAGAATATCTATCGTTGAAATCTTTTGTGAGGATGAACAGCTTGTTCTTTGGAACTTTTTAAGGCCAGAGAGTTGAAATTACTGGAGTCATAATATGTTTTTGCATATTTTCAAGAAATAGGAGTCAAAACGAATTTTGCGAGTAATAGTTTGGTTTCTAACTAGAATTTGTTCTTTCTTTTATTCTAGAATGCAGGAAAACGAGAGTGCATTACATATACTAGGAGAGTGCCCTGTACTCATGGGTAAAAGAAAGGTACGGACTGGGTATCCAGAGGTGTAGGAGGCGTACTAAAATTCCTCTGGGATACTGGACTCACTGACAGTCTGTGAAATCCAAGAAGGGGGCACAATAGATCTACAGGTCGCAGTTTATCATCGCCATCAATAATAATAATCTAATCTAGAAAAGAGACTCACACACCATCTCTCATTACAGTAATGGCAGAGTTTTCAGTTGAAGACTCAAGAGGTAACAGTTACTTTTCCCATACAGAGTGGCGCAAAATTTTTTGCGACGAAATGTCTGAGGGTAAGAGGGGGGGAGGGGGTAAACCGTACGTGTAAGAGATGGTTTTAGTGAGGTTCAAATCCCACACTGACGGGGTTTTGGCATAAAAACAAACAAAAACAAGATTTCATTTGGGGGGAAGAAGGTTTGTGTACAATTTTGAATTTGAAACCATATTTTTCATCAGGAATTTTTGAGTTTGGGAGGTTGAATCCCCAAAACCTCTCCCCTCTTGTTTGTATATTTACAATAAGTTAACAGATACAGATTCAAGACAAAGTCGGTCAGGAAGTCCCGAGACACTATAAAACCATGACTTAGTAATAACAAAAATAACTAACGACAACAATGCTTCAAAGATTTCGTCGGTTTAGACAGATCTTTACCACTTCTAAAGATGTTTCTAAAAGCTGTTAACTAACTCTCGACTATGATTACGGCAATTGACAGTCAATAAACAAATCAGAAATGGTAATCAAAGCTGTGTAATATATTGTTTCAGATTTCGTATCATATAAGGTTTCCCCTCTTTTGAACAACTAAACTGATTTCAAAGTGTTATCGGCTCTCTAATTTATTGACAATAAATATTGTTCATTTTATTATTTATTGTTAATCATACAACATAAAATATTTAAGGCCTTCAAGGGTTAACACACTGAGCAACAAACTTTAAAAATGTCAGACCAGCTTTTGGCTAAAAAGAAACAAATCAATGTTTTTTACGGCGCATGCGTGTCGGCTCATCAATTAAATTGCCAGCATGCAATGGCGCTGCGCATTTTTTTTTGGGGTAACAAATGAGCCACAAAAAATCGCAACAGCAACACCAATAACAACAACAAAAGACTACCTACACTCACTTTGTAATTTCGGTGAACGAACACGCACGAAAATATTCAACAAACAAATGTTCAATACACCAAAAACAATGAGTGGAAGTAGCCAGGCGGGCAAAAAGAAGATCAACCAACAACAAAAACAACAACAAAAGCGGTATGAAATTTATTATGCGCCGCTTTAACACGGCGCATAAATTGTTTAAACAAACATGGCGCTGTGTTGGGTTTGCGTGCGCGCGTGATTTAAAAAGTTGTTTAAATTAAAAGCAACAACAAAACAACAACAGCAACAGCAAACCGCGCTGTTCATTTAACAACCGCAACGCAGATGCTGCGCCAAAGATACGCGCAAACGCTGCGGCGATTCCTGCTGTTTCCACGCGCATGCGCAATGTTTGAATTGTGCTCGGTGTAGTTGTTGTTGTTGTTCTTATTGTTATTGTTTTAGTTGCTGGTATGGCAATGACGTGGACGAATTGAATTTCCACATACTGAATTGTTATAGTCGCCGACGCCGCCGCCGCCGCTCTGTGAGAAATATTTTGTTTGACAGCTTTGGCGTTTTTATGTTCATTTTCCTGCTTCACAAACCACAAACAACGCAAGCAACACCAACGCCAGCAAGACGCAAAAAGCAAAAAGTCGCTGGCCACAAGCATTTTTCTTTCTTCACCCACAGCCCCCAGTCTACTCCAATTCTGTCTTCGGCCTCTGCTGTCATTCGAGCCGTTTTGTAATTTGAGACTTTTGTGCGCCTTTCACCTCGTTGCAGTCAGTCATCTCCTACACTAAGCAATTCACTAATTTTCAAGCGCTGTGACACTCCCATTTACCTGCGTTCCACTTCACGTTTCGATGTGTGCGAGTGCGGAGTTCACATTCCACGAAATGCATTTTTAAATGCCACATAAAAATGTTTCAGCTTGTCACATAACTTGGCGCGAATCAGCTCAAAACTGTCGAACCTCACACTTGGCCCCAGTCAACGTTCACCATTCACCAATCACGATTCACGATTCATAGTTGGCGTTGCGTATCGCATTTCTCGCGGTTCTATGTGGACAGCGCGTGCAGGCGCCAAGCAGTCAGGTGATTAGTTTTTAAACATTTTCAGGGATTTCGTAAACGGAGCGAGTCGACTTTTAAATGCATGCAAGAATTTTATCACCAAAGTCAATCAATCGATATGCCATTCGCTGCAATCAACTGTAGTAACCAACTCAGGCAATCAACGATTGTTATTAAAATCGCATAAAAATTCTAATATTAATTGAGAAGGAATGCATAGATGTTTGGCAATCGATAACAATGCTCATAGGGGCCTCAAGCTGGTGGTTGAAGAAGTTAATTTGTTGGGAGATTAAAATTTTAGTTGGTTCAGAATTAAGACTCGAAACGTGGGGTCGTTGTACTGAAAACCTAATAATTTCATGAATAAACCAGTATGGAGTTTGAATGATCTAAAACTGGTTTATAAGAAAGTCAATACCCAGAAAAAAAGTTTGAAAACTCTTCATTCACTTCGCAGGATAAGCACTTGAAGCGGCCCATCAAGCCTATCATTCTCAACTCTGTCATCTCTTGAACACCACTGTGGAAAGAAACGTCAAACCCGAGGGTTTCGAGACACATAAGTCCGTTCCCTTAAAGCCCTTTCTATAGAGTGTCCCAATAAAAGTGGATAGTTGAAATTTTGTGACATTTATCTCTGAGCAAGAAGCAGCTCTGAAATTTGAGAGCAACGATACCTTCTTTTGCCTAAAGGGTTTGAAAGACAAACTAATGAAAAAGATGAAGGCGAGGTGGAACAATTTAACTGTCTTCAGAACCGTTAAAATATTACTTGGGCAATTCAATGAAACGCTTACGAGATTGGTTCTCTAGTTAGCTCCCAAGAAAAACACAGAGAAGAGCCGTCGTAGTCATCAAAATGTAAAATTAAAAATTTGAAAAGAAAACCAAAATAGCATAACATATATTTTATTACATGCATAATCGGATCATGTCTACTTTAGACATGTTTTGTTTTTAAATTACTTAAATTGAATCGACCTCTACGACCACTCTTCCATTTCGTGAGCAATATTTTGCAGTGTTGCATTAAAAAAATCGCCGTAGCTCAGCTGGCTAGTGCGTTGGGCCGCGATTCCAATGCGACGCACGAACCCAGGTTCAATACTAATAATTAATAATAATAATTGATTGGCACGACAGCCCGCTTACGCGAGACTAAGGCCTAGCTTCCCGCAACCACCCGTGTTGTGCGTGTGAATTTTTGTACGCGGGTGGAAGGGACCTACAGTTTTATGCCGGTTCCGAACGGCAGATTGGGAGCTTTTTCATAGGCAATTTTTACTCTCAGAGGTTCCAGGTTCAATACTCCGTTGCGTTAAACACCGAAAAAAAGAAAAATAAAAATTTTTCTTTCGGCGGCTGTCGTCTCAGCAGGAAATGGCAAACCTCTGAGAGTAAAATTGCCTATAAAAAAGATCGCAACTCGCCGTTCGGAATCGGCATAAAACTTCCATCCTGGTAAAAAAAAAATTTGCACGCACAACATGGATGGTTGCGGGTAGCTAGGCCTTAGTCTCGTAATCGAACTATCGTGAAAGTCAAGAAGAAGAAGAAGCATCTCCTGATGTTGTCAACGACCTTTATTCGAACATCGATCAATTTCAGACATACGATTCCACGCAGTAACCAGAAGAAAGCAAAAAATTACAAGAAGGAAAGTGTCCTGCGTAAAGTCCCACTTTTGTTCCACAATCTTTCCTGTCCAGAGAATGAAGAAAAGTCCACCAGGAGTCTGAGTCATAAACCTATAATCAACAGAAGACCCTATTTTCAGTATTATCTTCAATTTGAAAGAGCTCAGTTAACAGTAGTAACACACTGTTTCACCTACCAACCGAACACAGCCGGTGCTAAGAGCTTAGACAAACCAATTTGTTGGAAGAAGCAAGAAGCGTGAGGGCCCTAAGTGCCAACCGACTATTGCTACAAACCCAGACAATGCTATGGCTCCACTTTTAACTGACACCAGGAAGTAATTCCTCGCAGGAAGTTCCCTGGCAGCAGTTTAGGAGATAGGAGACTTTTTAGTGAGTGAAAGTCTCTCACACCGGCTTTCAATGCTTTTCCCTTCTCCAAAAAAAAAACACAAAAAAAAACTACTAACTGACACCATGAATCGTATACGAGACAAGGGTCCAGTTGGTTGTAATCATTCGTCTTGTTGGTGTGTGAGTTTGTTTCGAAACCTCAAATTGGAAGGATTTGTCTAGGTAATCTCAAAGGCTTCTGTATCTTCCCTGCACAAGTCAGCATTAATCAAATATTAAAAATTTACTTACATACTGAAATTGGCATTACTTAGGCATCAAAAGGAACTTACCTGAAAAGAAGAAAAATATATTTTATAGATTTATATTAGATAGATTTATGTAATTTTTTTATGGTGTAAAAAGCAATGCACAAATAAATTGTTTGCATTCTGGAGGTTTTTATGGAATCAATATGTTGTTTTTTCCCATGGTCCCATGGTTTCCATTATTTGGTCTTTTCAATTGACAACAATTAGTGAGCAAAATCGTATGAAGAAAAAAACTATCCATGAAAGTTATCTTTTTAACTTCCAAAACCTGGTCCAAAGCAACTTGTCCGCTTTGTCTCTTTTTGCCGTAACATCTTATATATATAAAACGTTTCAAAACAAACACAGATCCAGTATTGCATTCCATTTTTTAATGGTTCGCACAAGTTCCATCCCACTTTCTCGTAGTAACTTTTTCATACAATTTGTAGGTTATGAAAAATTCAATCGATCACTGAATTACGTAAAAAATCCTGTTCTTTGGGTATTTTTCGAGGTTTACTCTATGAAATAATTAATCGACTAGACCACTTTAAAGCGGTAGAATTTTTGAATCAGGTAGTCTGCCATCTTTCAAAAATGTTCTCAGTTGTTGATGGGCAATTTAAAGGTTTTCTAAGCATTGCAGGCTGCTGGTATCTGGACATAAGGCATAAGGCACTTAGAATAGGGCTTCCTATAGTCTCCCTATAGTACAAACCTTCTACGTACCAAAGCCCTTGTAATATACCCACAGAGATCTATAGAGGAAAAGGAAGGCCTGGAGGAAAAGCTGATAAAGAAGGCAAATTTTAGGTGAAAAAATTTAGCGAGAAGTACAACAGGTACATCTTGTTGATCTCATGAAGTGATGAAGTCTCCTTCTGGGATTACTATGGTGTCACTGTCTGGTGGAAGTCCATGCACACAGACTGGGCATCATCGACAGTGACATTTTCACAAAGTACGGAGAGCAGGGTGGGCGAGGAACTCTGGAACATCTTGTCTCTGGTCCGCACTCTCAAGATTACAGTGGGGACACTTTGGTACTTCGCTGATTGAGGGCCGGGAGGGAACGTCCAAAATAAAAGTTAGTGCTTTACAATGGTCCCGCATGACTATTTTTAAATCTGTACGTTTACGGGTAAAAAAGGTGTTTGATGCGAAAATTGGGGGTCCACGACGAAAAGTTGACTTGAACCTGAAAATGGAGCGGCAAAACAAGATAATTGCCGAAAAGGATCAAAAGTGCGGTCGCTGTGTTTTCTGTCAGCGAGTGCTGTGTCCTGTGAATAATGCATATCTTTTTGTTGTTGTAGACTCGCCGAGCAACACACTGCCAGCCTTACGTTGCGCGCCGAAGTGCAAATGCTGAAATCCAGCTTGGAGGAGCTGAAGAAACTCAACACGACCATGCTGGACGAGCATACAGCATTGCAGTTGGCATTTAGCGCACTGGAGGACAAGCTGCGCGGCGTGCAGGTAAGCGCCGAAACAGGCGTGGAAACCTCTCGGACGAAAAATCAGCATCCCAACTTTGTCCACGCACAATTTGGTTCATTCAATTCTTTTGTGTTACTTTTGCATAATTGCTCTGCCTGCCAGTGGCTGCTGTGTACTTTACTGAGCCCGGGCGGCACATTTATTTTTTTATTTTTACTTCTGACATTTAAAACTTTGCGGCTCATTTCGAAAACCTTCAGAAATCAGATAAATTTCGTTTCTGCCTTTAGGAAGTTATTTAAAAATATTCGGCAAAATGATTAGGAAAAAAATCTAAATTAACGACGTGCGCGTAATTGCAACCATCATAGAGAAATTGTGTTATAGTGACAGTTTATGCAAACAATTTTAAATTTCATTAAACCAACCAGAAATTATTTGAGAGTGTCGTCTCCGGTGGAATGACACCCTATCATACGAGTATCTTGGTGTGATCATCTGGAGAAGGCACGCACAAAGCAAAGGTAACTAGAGATGTTGGACATTGTAGTTGAAGATTGACGACGACAAGGCAGACCGTGTCTCCGCTGGAAGGACTTCCTTTCATATCTTAGTGTCCCCATCTAGAGAAGGGAGGAATGAAATCAGAGGTACCTAGAAATGACTAAAGGTGTTCAGCACGATAGTTGGAGGTGCACGACGACAAGGGAGACCATGCCTCGGGTGGAAGAGCACCCTATCACATGCTGGTGTGACCATCCAGAGAAGGGAGGAACCAAATCAGAGGCACCTAGAGCTAAATAAATAGAAATAGAGGTGTTTGACATGGTAGTTGAGGGTTCATGACGACAAGACAGACCTTGCCTCCGCTGCAAGGACACTCTATCATATCTTGGTGTGACAATCTAGAGGAGGGAGGAAGCAAATCAGAGACACCTAGAGGTGTTACGACATGGTAGTTGGAGGTTACAACGGCAAGAGAGGCCGTGTCTCTGGTGGAAGGACACTATATCATACCTTGGTGTGACAAACTAGAAAAGGGAGGAATCAAAGCAGAGGCACCTAGAAATAACTAAAGGTGTTCGACACGGTAGTTGCATGTCCACGACGACTAGGACGACCATGTCTTCGGGGGAAGGACACGCTATCACATTTTGGTGTGACCATCTAAAGAAGGGAAGAACTAAATCAAAGGCACCTAGAGAAAACTAGAGGTGTTCGACGCGGTAGTTGGAAGTTGGACGACGGCAAGGGAGATCGTGTCTCTGGTGGAAGGACACCCTATCATATCTTGGTGTGTTCATCTAGAGAAGGGAGGAACCAAATAAGAGACACCTAGAGAAAACCAGAGGTGTTCGACATGATAGTTGGAAGTTGACTACGACAAGGGAGACGAAGGAAGGGAAGGCACAAAGCAAAGGCCCCTAAAACGAGTTGTTATGGCCAGTTAAGTTAAACGGTAACTCCTAACGTTGAGGATGTCCATCTGATAGGACTCGAATCAAGGTTATGCGAGGCCTTAGAGTCAGCCAGATCCAATCTGACCCAAGAAATCCGTCGCTTGCTCGAAAGATAAATGACGATTGTAGGTTGTAATAAAGTAATTGATGAACGAGTACTTTGTAAGCGATTTAAAGACGTCGTCTACATAAACTGCACATAGCCATAATTTTAAGCATATTTTGTGTGGACATTGCCTCCAACTGCCACATTGTTGTGGCTTAAAAAAAATGTTCAGCGTCAGCGAAAAATTCACTTTATTAATTTATGGAAATGAAGTAAGCCAGCCAGCGCTGACGTTCATGCTGCAAGGACGAGGGGTGAGGGTATTAAATAAAAATTGCTGATCTATGAAATTGTAGTCATTTTACGGCGAATTAAAAATAAAATCATAATAAAGAACATAAAATATGCATGTAAAATATAATAAAAACAGTGACGGGGCGACAACGACATCGACGATGACGAGGACAGCTTATGGAATTGACAGAATTTACAATTAAATTAAAGTAACTGTTAATTTACAAGGAGAGCAGCGCACCGGCGTAAAAAACGTGTGCGTACGCCCATAAATCCTTTTATGGCTGCTGTGGCAAATACGCGACACGTTGCTGCGCGGCGCCATAAATCATCGGGCGTGCACCAAGCGATGCGATGCGTTCCGTTGCGTTGCGACGCATCGCATCGCACAAATTGTGGCGCAATGTTAATTTACATTTTAATTGTCATTGGCCTGACAGCTCATAAATGTCTCATGGCTTGTTGTTCGGTCGCTTGGAGCGGCGACATCATCGTCGTCGTCGTCAGCGTTTAAAGACGGCGATGAGTTAGAAGTTGACGGCAACCAAACCGACGCAAGCCAAATAAAACAATAATAATTACAAAAAAAAGAAGGAAGCGCAACGAGCACGTAAATTATGATGTTTGCTTTTATTATGTAAACGCACGCGTATCCGCGGAAATGTGTAAAATGCCGGGCACACACTCGAGTTGGCGTGCGCGCATGCGCCGAGTTGCACAGGCGGCACAAGCAACATGATACGCGTTGCCGGTGTGGCATGTGCATATAATTAAAAGTGGCAAAGGAAGCGCGGGCCCCATCGGCTCTGTTGCATATGCCAACGAAATAACAATTCATTTTGTGGCAACAACAACAGTTCGAGTGTGTGTGTGTGTTTGATTGGGGGAAGGAATTGAAGCCGGAATGGAGTTCATTGCAATTAAAATGTATAAAAAAGACAGAGTACAGTGCAACGACATCATTTAAGTTGCGCCAAAAAAAAAGAGTAAATGACCTTGAAGAGATTTGAGCGAGGCGAACTAAAAAAAAGGGTTAACGACCTTTAAGAGGGGAAGAAATTTGACTGAAGCGACTAAAAAAAGAGTAAAAGACCTTCAAGAGATGAAGAGATTTGACTGAAGCGACCAAAAAAGGGTAAACGACCTTCAAGAGATTTGATTGTAGGAGTCAAAAAGAGTAACCAACCTTCAAGAGATTTGATTGAAGGAGTCAAAAAGAGTAAATGACCTTCAAGAAATTAAGAGATTTGACTGAAGTGACCAAAAAAAGAGTAAACGAAGTTGAAGGAGTCAAAAAGAGTAAACGACCTTCAAGAAATGAAGAGATTTGACTGAAGCGACCAAAAAAAGAGTAAACAACCTTCAAGAAATGAAGAGATTTGACTAAAGTGGCCAAAAAAGAGTGAACGACCTTCAAGAAATGAAGAGATTTGACTTAAGCGACCAAAAAAAGAGTAAACAACCTTCAAGAAATGAAGAGATTTGACTGAAGTGGCCAAAAAGAGTAAATGACCTTTAAGAGATGAAAAGATTTGACTGAAGCGACCAAAAAAAGGGTAAACGACCTTCAAGAGATTTGATTGTAGGAGTCAAAAAGAGTAAACGACCTTCAAGAGATTTGATTGAAGGAGTCAAAAAGAGTAAATGACCTTCAAGAAATTAAGAGATTTGACTGAAGTGACCAAAAAAAAGAGTAAACGACCTTCAAGAGATTTGATTGAAGGAGTCAAAAAGAGTAAACGACCTTCAAGAAATGAAGAGATTTGACTGAAGCGACCAAAAAAAGAGTAAACAACCTTCAAGAAATGAAGAGATTTGACTAAAGTGGCTAAAAAAGAGTAAACGACCTTCAAGATATTTGATTGAAGGAGTCAAAAAGAGTAAATGCCTTCAAGAAATTAAGAGATTTGACTGAAGCGACCAAAAAAAGAGTAAACGACCTTCAAGAGATTTGATTGAAGGAGTCAAAAAGAGTAAATGACCTTCAAGAAATGAAGAGATTTGACTGAAGCGACCAAAAAAAGAGTAAACAACCTTCAAGAAATGAAGAGATTTGACTAAAGTGGCTAAAAAAGAGTAAACGACCTTCAAGATATTTGATTGAAGGAGTCAAAAAGAGTAAATGCCTTCAAGAAATTAAGAGATTTGACTGAAGCGACCAAAAAAAGAGTAAACGACCTTCTAGAGATTTGATTGAAGGAGTCAAAAAGAGTAAATGACCTTCAAGAAATGAAGAGATTTGACTGAAGCGACCAAAAAAAGAGTAAACAACCTTCAAGAAATGAAGAGATTTGACTAAAGTGGCTAAAAAAGAGTAAACGACCTTCAAGAGATTTGATTGAAGGAGTCAAAAAGAGTAAATGACCTTCAAGAAATGAAGAGATTTGACTGAAGCGACCAAAAAAAGAGTAAACGACCTTCAAGAGATTTGATTGAAGGAGTCAAAAAGAGTAAATGACCTTCAAGAAATGAAGAGATGTGACTGAAGCGACCAAAAAAGAGTAAACAACCTTCAAGAAATGAAGAGATTTGACTAAAGTGGCTAAAAAAGAGTAAACGACCTTCAAGATATTTGATTGAAGGAGTCAAAAAGAGTAAATGCCTTCAAGAAATTAAGAGATTTGACTGAAGCGACCAAAAAAAGAGTAAACGACCTTCAAGAGATTTGATTGAAGGAGTCAAAAAGAGTAAATGACCTTCAAGAAATGAAGAGATTTGACTGAAGCGACCAAAAGAAGAATAAACAACCTTCAAGAAATGAAGAGATTTGACTGAAGTGGCCTAAAAGAGTAAACGACCTTCAAGACATCAAGAGATTTGACTGAAGTGGCCCAAGAAACGGCCTTGAAGAATTGAAGAGATTTGATTGATCTTTGATTGTTAGTTGATTTACTAATTTGATTTGGTCCTTAAGCCGAACATATTTTGTCCACTTCATCATTTCAAAAACAAAACTAAAAGAAAACTATGTTCAATGTACATTAAGATTTCAAGAAGATATATTTTGTGTAACAAAAAAACACTTTCAAAATTTATTGATCGATTTTGGAAATAATAACCTTAGAAAAATTACACTTTATCCGTTATTATCCCTTGATGGCACTTGATTATCATTAAGTTGCTAGAATGATTTCGTTAATGAATGAAATAAGAAGAAGAAAAATACTAAGATCCACTTCTACTTCTAGTTCATCCACTGTCGGTCTCTCTCTAGACGAGTCCCCCAGGTGTTACGGTTCTATCTTCGACAACTTGGACAACCTCAGGCAAGAGCACATCAGAGACTTACTCGAGCTTATCCACAAATCGAATTGGCTTGTGTAGGATCTCCGACTTTCAGTAAGACAATAAGCCCATTTTGTGTCCTAAGTGTGCCGTTCGGCAAAGTTCCATGCCCAGGGCACTTTAACCTGACCTTACCAAACCTTTAATTTCGTTATATATGAATACATAAACCAGTGAAATGAACGACACAAATGTTTATCCATTACTCGATCTCTTTCAGTTAATTTCCACACATTTTCTGGGCATTTCAGCTGATATTTCCAATACATTGAAACACTACTAATGTTGGTTTTTAAAAGCTCTTCAAGAGTTAAAGAATTATTTGCATTAAAGAAATTTTTGCAGAGTTCTAAAAAAATAAGTCCAACCACAGCAAATAAACATTCAACTTGAAAACACATTGATATATATTTCCAAACATATTGTATAAATGCAGCTCTCTATTTACCCTCTTCGGGGCTTCCAGCATTTTTTCTGTACGTTTGCTAACCATTCTTCCCACAATGGACTATATGACAGTAAACTTGTAAAGTATTGAAATTTTTCTTGAATTTACAAGTATGGGAATCCTCTATTCGATGGAGCCAAGAGCCAAGAAACTAACCTATAAAAGATGATATAAATAATGTAAAGATTGTTGGTTGGGTCATTATCGGAACCTATGGAGAGAGTGCCTCCAGCACTCAGGCTGAAGAGATCATTGTATGTTAGTCTCAGAAGAAAAGATAGTAGAAAGGGAAAAGATGGGAGATAGGTAGAAAAAGGTTAGAATCTTAGAACTTCTGTGAGGTTGGAATGGAAATCTACGGCTTGAAAGCACAGATACGAGGCTCATTCTCCGTACAGCAAGGATTAGCTCATGTTGAATGGCTTATTGAAACCACAGAGTGCCTGGATCTATGTATATAACCAAAGTATGAGGCCAAAAAAAGTCGGTAATCATGTGGCCATAACTTTAAAAATAATCAGTAGACGTACAGATTTTCTTCCCTAATACACAGATTATATATCTAGCCTATCTATATAGTCATCAGATCAAACTATATGCCCTTTCAGTCTCAGTTGTGAGCTTGTGATACCATCAGATCGAACTTTATACCAAACAGTCAGTTATCCAGGATTTCTTGGCCTCTCCAGTGACACTTGTGAGTTTATAAGGCCATGAGATCCAACTATATACCAAACAGTAACTTTTTCATGACATATTCTCCAGTGTTACTTGTGGATTTATGATGCCATCAGATCAAACTTATACCAAACAGTCACTTATCGACGATATCTTGGCCTTTCAAGTGTCATTTGTGTGTTAACGATACCATCAGATCAAACTATATAGCAAACTGTCATTTTTTTAGGATATCTTGGACTCTCCAGTGTCAAATGTAGGTTTATGATTCCATTAGATCAAACTATATACTATACAGTGATTCTTTCATGACATCGTGGCCTCCCCAGTGTCACTTGTGGGTTTCCACTTATCCAGAAATACAAGTCCTGCGCATCCCACAATCCCCTGAAGTAAAAATTAGTCGCAAAAACATAGTCCAAAGCCTGGTTGCTTTAGTTCTCGACAACTCAGCTCCCTTTAGCCATTCAAAAATTAAAAAATAACTTTCATATTTTTGATCACATCGCTGCACTGTGCATCGAACGCCCAGGAACGCAACAGGTGTTTTCGATGCAACAGCGCCCTGTACGAGTTCCGCACCTGCAATGCATTGCAATATCATTGCAAAAATTGCCAATGCAATTAAGTCATCAACTGCTGATAATTGCAGCAAAATTGCATTGCAACTGTCCCACACACACACACACACGCACAGCGGCCGATTTCACCTGTCACGGCACGGCCAACCAATGCTGACTGTGCATTGTGCGTGTGTATGCGTGTTGCCAGCCATTTCTTGCGTTTCGCTTTGGCGCCTCTTTGTATGCCATTTCCTACTTAATTAAAAAGCAACATTTACTTGTTTTCTTTGGTCTGCATGCGAGTTGTCTTGTGAGTTCTTGAATATTTTTTAATGGAACTGTGAGTGTTTAAAGCTTAAAGTGCACTCTCGCCGCATCACTGTTGGCCGATCGGCAAATGTATTAAAAAATGCATTGTCACGTTTGTCAGGCGGCCTGTCAAAATATTGATGCTTTCGAACACAGCGATGCTTACGATTCTTTGGCGACTATCTTCGCTTCGAGCGCATCTGCCACTCGTTTCGAGTTTCAGTGATCAAGGCGTTTGTTTTTGTTTTGCTTTCGAATGTGACAACTTGACTTTTTTAAGTGTTGATTTTCACAGTTTCGGAGTGTTTGAAAAAGAGAAACACTTAATCTGAAGAATTCTAGATTCGAGTTGAATCAACTTTTAACGGGAACAGCTGTCATAATTCATCATAATTGCGGATGCGTAAAGTGCTGAAAGTGTTGAGTGGGTGTCAAAAGAAGCAGTCAACTGCATTGACCCCGTCTTGTTCTCTGTCACGAATGGGTTCACTGACTCACTGACTTATCAGTTGATTTATGTGAAGAAAAACTTGGTCTAAAAAACTTGGTTTAAAAATATAGTCGATTATATTAAAAAATATAAAGTCAGTTCTCTCTCTCTCATCAACAATTAGCTTTTTTCATTGTAATTAATTTCTCGTTAGAACTCGTTACACATTGGCAACAATTGAGGAATTACTAAAAAATTAATTAAAAAACTGTCTGCAACAATTAAATATTTAAGCACAATTTTTTCAACTAAAAATATCAGATAAACATTAATAATGAATTTTACCATAAAACGAGCAAAAACACTGCGACTACACACTTAAATTCCCCTCACAGAAAAATAAAAAAAACAAACAAAAAACTATAATCAAAATAAATGAATTTTTAAACTCATTTCTGCACATTTGGGCAAATCCTTTAATGACTCTATCAATGTACAAAAGTTCATAAAAACCATATTCGCACATTTTTGCTCTGCTAATTCCATTTGTGTTGCAGCATTTGATTCGTTTTTTAGGCGCTCGTTGTTGTTTTTTCATATTTTGTTTTGCTTTGCATGTGTGTGTGTGTGTGTGTGCGTGCGCACATAAAGTTTATATGAATTCCGGTAAGCACTTAAAACTTTTACATTTCATTTGCATTCATTAAAATGTGAATTTGCATATTCGGGCAAATAAATTTCAAATTTGACCAATTGACTAAGCATTGGGGCCGGGCGACGCGTCGTTGGGCGTAGAAATATGCAAACATTATTATTGCCCACTTGAACGTACGGCCGGTTTTTATTGTCTGCTCGGTTGCAGAATATGAAAGAAATGAGATGGATGAGGACTGTGCGTGGGAATTAGAGATGTGAGACATGGCGGGATTTGAGATATCCTGTAAAAGATCCTTGAAATTAAAGAAAGGTAGGTAGGTAGATAGTCGTGATTACTCGGAAGGAGTCAGACGAAGGGTTCATTTGTTTGGACTTAGATCTCCGGCTCATAGAACAAGTTGGAGCTTCTGACTGGATCCCTCAGATTGTGAAAGAAGAGCTCATCCCGGGCCAACCTTTCTTCTCTTAGAGACTGCAGGACAAGTACATAGAAAACTAAGCATAATTGCCTCCTTTTTCCAGGAAGTCTAGAAGTCTAAGTATACTTTCCCATATTTCTTTCATGCAACTTTTACAGAAATTAAAATTGAGAAAATTCTACAGAAATTATAAAATTCTACAGACATTAGAAATTAAACGAATAATTTCTACAGAAATTAGAAAATTCTACAAAAATTACAAATTATAAAATTCTACAAAAATTAAAAGTTACAAAATTTTACAAAATTTAGAAAACTCTACAGAAATTAAAAAATTCTACAGAAATTATAATTTAAAAAATTCTACAGAAATTATAATTTAAAAAATTCTACAGAAATTAAAAAATTCAACAGAAATTAGAAATTAGAAAATTCTACAGAAATTGGAAATTACAAAATTCTACATAAATTACAAATTAATAAATTCTACAGAAATTGGAAATTCGAAAATTCTACAGAAATAAGAAAACTCTACAAAAATTAGAAATTCAAAAATTCTACAGAAATTGGAAATTAGAAAATACTACAGAAATAAGAAAATTCTACAAAAATTAGAAATTAGAAAATTCTACAGAAATTGGAAATTACAAAAATTGGAATTACAAATTAGAAGTTAAAAAATTCTACAGAAATTCAAAATAAAAAAATCTACAGAAATTAGAAAATTCTACAGAAATTAGAAAATTCTACAGAAATAAGAAATTCTACAAAAATTAGAAATAAGAAAACTCTACAAAAATTAGAAATTAGAAAATTCTACAGAAATTGGAAATTATAAAACTCTACAGAAATTAGAATATTCTACAGAAATAAGAAAACTCTACAAAAATTATAAATTAGAAAATTCTACAGAAATTAGAAAATTCTCTCAGAAATATAGAAGTTCTACAGAAATTGGAAATTAGAAAATTCTACAAAACTTAGAAACTATCTCCAACTTTCTAGCGTGAAAGCCAAATAATCAGTGCTTTGTAAAAATCCAATCAAAGCCCTTAGTGAAAATAAACATCTCAAACAACAAGCAATAAAATATAGTATTCGATCGAATAGAAGCGAAAACAATATTTTTCCATGTTTTAGTAATCAGTTTTGAATGACTTCTGTTTGTTATACCTTCCATTCCAAAAATACGCACTAACTAATTTATGCAACAAATTTTATAAAGTTATAAATTTGTTAACCCTTTCCTTCCCATGGTAGCCATATGGCTACCAAATTCAAATATGGAATTTCGATGTATAATTTTCGATTTTTCCCCATTCTATGAATTATATCGCTTAAAAGAAACATTGTTCTGCGCTTTTTCAGCAAAATATGTAGTTTGTTTTTATGGGAACATTGAAAATTGTTAATATTTGTGCAACGGTTCCCGCTCGACAGGGCAGCAGAATTAAATGGCAAAAATGTAATATTGCTCTATGTTTAACAAAGGACACCAAATAACTCTAAAATTCTAACAAATAACTCTAAAAACTTGTAAATAAGGGACATTTTGTTTTCATATAAAATATGTTTCAATTTTGCTTCATAAAAGCCCAGTGTAGTCTAGTGTAGTATGGCTACCTCCTCCTCGCACCTCCCACTGGAAAGTCGAAACCATTTTAAATATGATGTAAAATACTTTTAAATAGTTCTCTCGTTTCAAATAACCAACTTCCAATTTGTTTCTATGGCTATTTCATAATTCGGGAAGGAAAGGGTTAAAGTGCTCCAAGATGGGTTAAGGAAGCTTGGAATACACATTTTCTAACCTAAACCTTCATAGACTAATCGATTATTTTGGTTAATGTAAAACTTTTCTTATTTTGTAAATAACTTTTATATGGCAACACTGCTTAAAAATGGGCGAAACGAACCCATATAAGTATCAGTTTTTAGTCGAAGCATCAGCAATAATTGCATACAATTTCAACACGATATCTTTACTACTTCAAGAACTATGGCTCAAACCAACTATTTGATAGATGAAATGACGAAGAAAGACTTTTAGAAGAACATTGCTAAATCAATTAGCCTGGTGAAACTAATCATGTCTATATATACTTTTCCATAAAGGCCATGTCTTCTCTTAGACATAAACTGTCGCCCCGGGTTTAAAAATCTATATGTGACGTCAGTCTTTGACTGCCAAGGTCACGGAACTTCAGATTGAGTGATTTTTCTAAATGATTCTCGGACTGAGCGCTTTCCCTAAGTAAGTCTTCTACTCTTCTAGTAGACTAAATACTTTCAGAATGAGCGCTTTTCATTAGCAAATCTTCTACTCTTCAGAAAATAGTAGCCAGTCAAGGTCATAGAATTTCAGACTGAGTGGTTTTTTTAATTATTCTGGGACTAAGCACTTTTGCTAAGTGGTTCTTCTATTCTTTTAGTAGATAGGCAAAGTTAAAGATTTTTAGAATGAGCGCTTTTCATTAGTGAATCTTCAAGTCTTCAGAAAATAGAAGCCAGTCAAGGTCATGGAATTTCAGGCAATTCTTCTACACTTCAGTGAAAAGTAGCCATTCAAGATCATGGAATTTCAGACCGAGTGATTTTACTAAGCAATTCTTCTACTCTTCAGTTAATCAGTCAAGGGCATCCGTAAAGGTTATGGACTTTCAGATTAAGCAATTTTTATAAGCAATTCTTCTTATCTTCAGTGAAAAGAAGCCATTGAAGGTTATGAAGTTCAGAGGTCTTCTTTCAGATTGAGCACTTTTCATAAGTGATTCTTCTACTCTTCAGTAAATAGTAGCTAGCCAAGAGCAAAAACTTTCAGATTGAGACTTTCAGATTGATTTCATAAGCAATTCTTACTATCTTCAGTGAAGCGGAGCCATTAATGATTATGGACTTTAGAAGTCTCCTTTCAGATTGAGCGCATGAGCAGTTTTTCTACTCTTCGGTAAAAAATATTTAGTCAATGTCTTTCAAATTAAAGGCTTCTCATAAGCAGTTCTTCTACTCGTCAGTGAAAGGTAGTCAGTCAAGATTGTTGCCTTGAGATTGAAGGCTTTTTACAGGTGATCCTTATAGTCTCCAGTCTGGAGTAACCAGTCCAGGTCACAAATTTCAGATTGAGTACTTTTAAAAAGCGTTTTTTCTACTCTTCAGTGAGTGAGAAGGCCATTCAGGATCATGAACTTCAGAGGACTTTTTTAAGATTCTTCTAGTAACTCTTAAGTGAAAAGTAGCCAGTCAAGGTCATAGATTTCAGATTGAGTGCTTTCTACTCTTTAGTGAGTAAGAAAGTCTGTCATGAACTCCAGAGGTCTTTTTGCAGATTCTTCAAGTAACTCTTCAGTGAAAAGTACCCAGTGAAGGTCTTGGACTTTCAGATTGAACGCTTTTCATAACCAATTCTTCAACACTTTATTGAAAAGTAGACAGCGTCTACTGAGCACACAGACAACAACCAAAATCCGTTTCTACTTCCCTCTCGCCATTCGAACCCAGAGGTCGCCCTTGACTTGTCCATCAACGCAATAGCCACAAAATCGCTTCAAATATTATCATCTCCAACCAGAATAAAAGCATAAAACTGCTGAAAAATAATGAAATAACAGCAACAAAAATTGCCAATATTGATGCAGAACGCAAAATCCTGCAAAATTCAAGAGCTGCAAATTATTATTATCGATTTTTAAGCGGCGTTCTGCCACGTTGTCCCACTCGCCCCCCGTCACGCCCTCCTCACAATGTCCTAAACAAACAAAATCACCATGAAAATTGCCAGGCAGTAAAAATGCCGAGGGGGCTCGCAACAGTTAAAGCTGCTGCCGCTGCACAGTTCAGCGTGTCGGCGCAGGAGACGCGAGGGTGGCCGGGAGTTTATTACTGCGCGCTTTAATTTTCATAATTTCTGGTTTATTGTTACGAGTATTTTGAATTGCCCCCTCCCCCTCCCCCCGCGTCCTGTCGACGGCGCAAGCTTTGAAATTGTGTTTAGTGACGAACGCGTGCGGCAGACTGAAGCCGCCAATGAAATTGCCGCCGCCGAGTTGGTGTGCGTTGTTGGGCATATTTGAAATAATTTGAAGGTCTGCTAGAATTTTAATCAAATAAGCATTTTTGCTAAACGCAGAGTTTGTTGTTGTTTTGTTGGTATTCGTGTCGTTTGTTTTGGTATTTAAAAGGTCAAATTAAACCAAGAGAAATGCAACATTTATGAGCTAAACAAATTAACGTGTATTGAAATTAATGCAATAATGAAAAAACGGGCCGAATATTTTTCATCGAGCACATTAATTTGCAGCGCAATTTATGAAATATGCAAAAAAAGTTAATGAAAATACTAAAAAATGTATGCAAAACAAAAAATTAAAATTTGCATTTCGCTGGCATTGAAGTGATTTAATTAAAAATGTGAATTATCAATTTGTTGCGGCAAATTTTGAAACAATCAACACAAATTAAGCAAATATTTTGCATTAATATTCGATAAGTGGCGTAATGAGTCCACACTTGGTGGTCCCCTTGGGCCATGACGACGGCATTTGCTGCTTAATTGCTGTTCACGCTAAGCTTGTAAAATACAATTTGGAGCTTAACACCCACTTTGGGACCAAGCAATAATGGCGGTATTCATGATCTGAGCAGAAGACAAAAAGTGTGAAGAAGATATGAAGTGTGGTAAAAAGACCGGTAGATGGCTCAAGTCTTTTGTATCTCGAGTAGTACAAGTGTCATTGGATTACACTAGGTGGCGCTAGAAAGAAAAGATTTCATACTAAAGAAACTTTTCAGAAAATTTTATGATTGCTTGACTCAGTTTTAAGTGCGTAAACTAAAGTTTTTTTTAGTAACAAAATTTCTCAGACAGTTTTGTGATTGATTGATTGATTGATGCAGTTGTGTTTGAGCGCGCGTCATCATCAGTAAATAGAAAATATGCCTTATTTTCAGTTGTATAATATGGCGTTAGAAGCATACAGTTTCGTATTCAAGAAACTTTTCAGACAGTTTTATGATTGCTTGACTCAGTTGTGTTTGAGTGCATTTGAAAAATAAGAATTCGTACTAAAAAAACTTTTCAGACATTTTTGTGATTGATTGATTGATTGACGCAGTTCTGTTTGATCGCAAGATATACGATTTCGTACTAAAACAAATTTTCAGGCAGTTTTGATTGATTGAAGCAGTGATTTATTGATTGACAGTTCTGTTTGTGTGCATTTGAAAAACAAGAATTCGTACTAACAAAACTTTTCAGACAATTTAGTGATTGATTAATTGACGCAGTTCTTTTTGAGCGCGTTTGAACGATAAGATTACGTACTAAAACAAGTTTTCAGACAGTTTTGTGATTGATTGATTGACGCAGTTCTGTTTGAGCTCGTTTGAAAGATAATATTTCGTACTAAAACAAATTTTTAGACAGTTTTGTGATTGATTGATTGATTGGAAGATTGACATTAGTAAAAGTGAAAGTACGCAGTTTTTTTCTTATAAAGGTGAAAACCAGAACCAGGTAGCTAGAAATGTAAATAGTGTTTATGATTCTTATACTATAACAGCTAATCAAGCACCGTTTTGGTCTAATCGATTCTATGTCGGTGGTTTTCCTGTCAAAGATGCGCCGCCACCAGTTCACCAAAATGTCCACAAAATCATGGAAATCGTCAACCCGGACTGTCATGTAAGCAGTATTTCGATTGCCCACAAGCTAAACACTCCACAAAAAAACCATTTGGAACTACTTCAATAAGGCTGGATTCAAAAGAAAAGCTCGATTTATGGGGCCACACTTCCTTACACAAGATTCCTTTGAACCTAATTTACTTCTGTAAATCGTTGCTAATTTGCACAAAAATTGAATCATTTTTGAAGCGAAAGGTGACTGGCAATGAAAAGTAAATCACTTACGACAACGTCAAGGAAAATGTTCATCAAACAGTAATCAAACTAGGATTGACAATCAGAAAGGTTTTGCTGTGTGTTTGGTGGGATTGACAGGAAATCATCTACTCTTCTACTGTTCCCCTGTTCGGGCCAACTTCTTAATTCGAATCTGTACTCTTACCAAGTGGACCAACTGAAGGAAACAATGGGCCAACTTTTTCCAAAAGAAAAAAGATTTGTTCCATCAGCACTATGAAGGCCCATACACATCGATAGTGACTCGTCAGAAGCTTTGGGAAATTGATTGGATGGTTTCACGTTATAGCTCGGACCTGGCAACAAGTGATTGTCAACTGTTTCATGATAAATGATTTAGATTTAATAGACGTCTGTGAAAATCGATTGTCCCAATTTTTTGGGTTTCAAAGGACAAGGGTTTTTTATTAGAAAGTGGAATTGCCTTCAGTATTCAGTTTAGTTTTTTGTCAAAAGGGATAACGGTTTCTATGAAAGAGATATATGAGAATTATCTTAAATATTCAGAAATACTTTTCACCAGAGGGACAAGGGTTTCTATGAAATTATCCTCAATGCTCAGTTCAGTTTTTTGCCAATGGGGACAAGAGATTTTATGAAAGAGATATATTGGAATTATCTTCAATATTCAGTTCAGTTTTCTGGCAATAGGGACGAGGGTTTCTGTGAGAGAGACATATTGAAATTACCTTCAATATTTAGTTTGGGTTTTTCCAATATAGACGAGGGATTCTATGAGGAGATGAATTGGAATTACCTTCAACATTCAATTCAGTATTTTTCCAATATAAACAAAGGTTTCTTTAGTATTCCATAACGGTCACGTCTGCTTCTGGATATTACAGACAATATATTCTATATTCCCTTACATAGTATAATCCACTGATTTTACAGTCTTCTCAGTGCTTAAAAATCTTTTTTCACTTTTGTATTTAACGCTGAGTTATTCTTCCACTTCTTTGCTGCGCATTTTGCTCACACATTGTGAACACCGCCAACAATGCCACCAGGCAAAGCTTGGCAGCAGCGTCGCCGAACGCCGCAGATGACAAGAAATTACAGCAAATAAATTATACCAATATGACTTAATTATTAATCCTTTTAATGTGTTTTATATGCCTTCGGCCCGCCTACTGGCACAGCCTGCAAGGCACTGCCAACCCTTTCTCCTTCTCCTCCCACACTTCCAGTTTTGTCATCATGCTCGAAGCGGCCACACACCAGCCGCCAGCACAGAAAAAGACAATTAAGCGCTTAATGGCGACAGGCCGTACGGCCCCTTCGCCGGCGCCCCCCTTCGCCATCCCGCGACCGCTACACTCGCACACAACCAACGGCGCATAGATAAAAAGATATTATTAATCGTTAATTGGGCGCCGTTTGCGCGCTTTCACATCGAGCTCGACTACAGCAGTGGCGAACATAATGGATCCTAGCAATATGTGTGTGTGTGTGTGTGTGTGTGTGAGTGCGCAACGACGATTCGGACACTTGTTGGGCACAATTAGAGGCGGCGCGTGATTATGAATAGCAAAATTATGCGCTGCAATATGTCAGCAACATTCGTGGCGCTCAAAACTATGCCAACTGCTGTGGCACATTTGAAATGAATTAAGCGCAATAAAAGGACATTTTTTGCCTGTTAAATCGTTACAACAAAACGCAATGCAATTAATTTTATTGGTTTAGTCGAGTGTGCGACATTGCGTACACAGCTCATTAACATTGCTATGGCCGCGAGCGGGTTGACGGCGTCCGGGCGGTGAGACAGTGTCACGCTGAGCAAGACTAATGAGCTGTGCATTGAAATTAAACTAACTGTAAGTTTGCAAACAAACACAAAAAACAACACCAACAAACAAATAAAATCCCAATCGAAATCGTAATAAAAAGCAACTAACGCGCCCAAATGACAAATGATTGAATAAAGGATTCGCACTCGCACCAGCGAAATGGACACGGACGCGTTGGAGGAAAGTGTGAAGCAGGAGGAGGCGGGGTCACGCAAATGTCGCCATTAATTAACCAAAGATTTTTGGATAATTGGCTGCTGTGCTGAGCATTCACTTTTATTTCGTCCGTCGAATGGGAAGCGGCAACGTGCTGATGGAAAGTTGTGTCGTAGACAAAATTTTGTTGCCGCTTCAATTCACATTAACCGAATTTTGTTGGGTTAATTGCATGTCACAAAGTTTTGACTATAATGGCGAATTATCGATTCAATTCGTAATTGTTTTAACAGGAAACCGCAGCAAGTTCGTAATTAGTGCGTTGTGTGGTCGGTCAAAGAGCTCGAAGCTCAACTTGGACCAAACGAACTCGTTGTTGTATTAAGAAAAACTACAGAACTTTCAAATTTATGGTAGTCAGAGATTCGCCAGTTAAAGAGAACTGGGTTCGAAACACAACTTAGACCAATCAAACTCGTAGTTGTATTAAGAAAATCCGCAATATCTTAGAATTTATGATAGTCAGAGAATTGCCTGTCAGTGGGAGCTGGGTTCGAAGCTCAACTTGGACCGTATGAGCTCTTAATTGTGTTAAGAAGAACTACTGAGCTTTCAGATTTATGGTAGTCAAAGAATTGCCTGTCAGTGGGAGCTGGGTTCGAAGCTCAACTGGGGAAACTCCAAAAAAATAAAAACTTTCACAGTTATTAGTTATAGTTTTGAAGTCTAAGTCAGGTAGGAAAAGCTCCCAAAAAGTTGCTCAAAATCTACCTTACCATGAACAAAGTTTATATGTGAAAGTGTGAGCCAGTCTTTAGAAAAAATTATCTATTTTGTTAATGATCGGAACTTTAACTGAGACCAAGAATTACACGAAAAACATTCTCAAGCAAAGTTAGTCACTGCATCACGTTGTTGAATTTTTTAAGAGCTCCTAGAACTGAACTCATGTCCAGTCTCCGATCAGTCGGCTAGAAAGTCATCTAGTTAGACAATTCCCCAAAGGAATTTGGTCCTATTTTTGTATATGGCAGGGCAACAGCATAGGAAGTGGTTGAGAGTTCCTCACTCGTTTTTATTCCAACAGATTTTGAAAAAATTAAAGAAATGTTCAAACGCGCTGAATAATGATCCTATTGGCCAGTGAGCTGCAATCACTGCCATCAGTCGAAAAATTTGTCTACGTGAATTCAGTAGACAAATCTCTTTGGTGAACTACTCTGCAGTTGAAAAGATTCCACCTCCTATTGTCCGTTTACCTGGAAGATTAAGTCTTGTATCTATGTCTCTACCTGAATCTATTTCGTTCTGTCGAACCACTCTGAAGTTAGAAAGATTCTGCCTGTTACTGTGCGGTTTTCTAGAAAAAAATTCCTGTATATATGCCTTGAATTCTTCAAGGTGTAAAAGTTAGCTTTTTCTGCCGAACCACTCTGCAGCTAGAAAAATTCCTCCTACTGTCCGTCTGTCTGGAAGACGAAGTCCAGTGTCTATGCCTCTATCGCTTGAGGTTTTGAAAGATAGAGTTTTCAGAAAGATACTGCCACCTATTTTCGATCTGTTAGACTTCTATCTATCTTCAACCAATGCCACCACAATTAGAAAATCTTTGCCTGATGGTTGGACTAATAGGACACCATCCGTGGGGACTACACATGGCCATCATAGAGGTCATCATAGATGATCCAACTTGCTACCTAAGGGCGGATGTAGATATCAAAGATCACTTCTCTGCGTATGTTTTGCCTTTGAAAGAGATATTTTATTTTGGATTAAGATGTCAAGGATGGACGGAGACTGTCACTCTCTCTCTTTTCCTGGGTAATCTCCTGAAATTTGTAAAAATATGATGAGGATGTACGAAGACTCTTACTCCCTCTCTTTCCCTGGGCAATCTCCTGAAATGTGTAAAAATATGAAGAGGATGGACGAAGACTCTGACTCCCCCACTTTCCCTGGGCAATCTCCTGAAATTTGTAAAAATATGAAGAGGATGGATAAAGACTCTCACTCCCTCTCTTTTCCTGGGAAATCTCCTGAAATTTGTAAAAATATGAAGAAGATAGACGAAGACTCTCACTCCCTCTCTTTTCCTGGGAAATCTCCTGAAATTTGTAAAAATATGAAGAGGATGGACGAAGACCCTCACTCCCTCTCTTTCCCTGGATAATCTGTCCTGAAATTTTTAAAAACGTTCAGGAAAGTTTTTCGGAAGAACAAGTATGTTTCTCCTTCCCTTTCTTATTTGTCCACTTTATGCTTTCTCCACTTCACCACTGCACTCCTGAGGCTCAATGAGCTACTAAGCCTGAGAGATTCCGTGGGTCCAATTTCTAGGCTCTCTTTCACATTCATCCATTCTTTAACCCATTCAGGTTTTGAGCTCCATGTGGAACTCACTCTAGATCCTGTTTTCCTCTTGTTATCTTGTTCCGTAAGTCTGAGGAATATACATGTCAAGCGATGGAAAAGGGAGCCAAGAAATTGAAATCCTTTCGAAACAAAATGGACCTTTCGTAGATTCCAATTTCTTGGCTCTACGAATCTACGAAAGGTCCATTTCGTATCGAAAGGATTTCAATTTCCATGTATTCATGCCTCCACCCATTCAGTTTATAAGCTCAATGTGGGCCAAACTCTAGTCAACTAGTCAGCTGACTACTTCGTGTATACTCGGGTGACTTCTTGGTATCAGGGAACCAATGAGATCCTTCTCAGAGCACAGAAACATTAGTAAGTCTTACAGTTATTGAATTTTTACAGGGTTAGAATATGTAAGGTAAAACGGTCAGTTTGTTTGTTTCTCGACTTGTACAGTCGAGCTATTATAAAGTTGACGAGCTTTTTTTAGTCGTTTGCCTAACAGAGTGATGGTTCTAAGCGATGGTTCCAGGCGTTTTTTTTTAAGAGAACAAAGGCCAGGTATATACCCGTGTGACTGGGTATCTGGGAGATCTAGACAACAGTTTGTCTATTGGTACACTCGGCTTATTAAGGAGTTGGCCATCTCAGTCATAGACACTTGAAAGTTATACTTCCCCCTGGAAGTTATACTTCCCCCGGACGTATTGTTTCAGGAGAATCTTCTTAGTAATTTTCTTAGGTAAGGTTAGGTTATGGTGGTTGCCTCTGTAAGAAGCACACTTGGAGACCATTTGTGAGGCCAATTGTGATACCACATATTCCACCCGTTTGAAATGTGTATGCAACACTGTTTTTTCAACACTTATTACACATTTCAAGAGGATAGGGGAAAGAGGAAGAGGGGTCCTACAATTTGGCGCCGAGTCCGAACGGTGGTTGGCAATTTTTTCACACTTGGAGGTTTTACCATTGCGTGCTTTTTGCGATTCTTGCAATTCTCTTCTGTTGCATGTGGATAGCGATAGAGGTAGATGAGCCCGTTTCACCAGCCCGAGCTAGAATTCGAACCCAGGGCCTCGGTATGAGAAGCCAGCGCGCTACCCTTTAGACAATCAAGGCCGGCATGAGTTTGGGTACTTCAACAGAAGATGTACTTTTGAATTGTTGGCTATTTTGCAACTGTCAATAACCATCAAACCTTTTTGGCGACACTATTTCTGTCCCAGCTTGAGTCTGGGTACTTCAACAGAAGATGTCCTTTTGAACTTTGGGCTATTTTGCAACTGTCAACAGCCGTCAAAAGGGTAAACGAAGGAAATTGGAGATCATGTCATCCCAAGGTCCTCTGTCAACTGCACTAGAAATACATTTTCTTAGACTCACACTGCGTTTAGGCTGGAAAGACCCTCTTTAAAATTTCATCTCTTAAACGTTGTGAAATTCCAATAATTTTCATGTCTATTCACAAAAGTTTGCTGTCTGACTTTTGGCCAAAACCATCAAAATAAAAAATATAAACTGACGTAATATAAAAAAACGCGAAGTAACAACATATGCAAAGTCTGTCGTTGCGTCGGGTCCTATCATATTGGCAGATTAGTGGCAAATGCGGCGCACAAATGCCACTCGCCGGTGCGACAGATGACGAGAGGTGAAATAAATAAAGTCACCATTTATCCATATCACGTAGTTACTGTTTACTGCGTGGTCGCCGGTGTCGTTGACGCTGTCGCTGTCGCGGTGGCGGCTGTTGCCAATATTGTTGAGCGGCCCATAAAAACGAATGGACGCGGGACGCTGTGGCGAATCGCTCATCATTAAGGATATGAATTCCAGCGATTAAATCGCACCAGTAATGCCAACGCTGGAGCAGCCGCCAACATAAAAATATGCGAGTATAAAATTGCATTAAGAGCGACGATTCGGCACTGAATGGCGGTGCACCGCAATATGGCGAACAGCAACAACAAAAAAAAAGAAAAATATGGACAGGAAAAACAACAAAAAAAACGAAACAAGTTACGGCGATTAAAGCTGCGGCATTATCGTACGTCGGGAAAGCACAAAACGTGCTCGTACGAAATGAAATGAAATTACAAAAACAAAAACAAAAAAACCAAAATACCAAAGCATAATTACGGGCGAAAGGAGCATGAAGCAAACAGTTATTTATGACCACACGCACATCCAGACGGACGAACGGACAGACAGACAGACAGACATTCGGACAATATGCAACTGGACAATATTCGAGTGAATGATTGCGTGGTGCAAGGAGGAAAAGGAGGCGCCGACAGAGGGCGCAGCGGGTGTTGGCGCGTTGTTGTTGCTGTTGTTGTTGGCGTATGCAAACATGGCAGAAATTGCGTGATTTTGATGTGAAGAGATGGGGTTGTGTGTTTGTTTTTTTACATTTTTGTTGCTGACATTGGATTTTCATGGGGTTTTTTGTATTTTTTTTTATTTTTCTTCTTTTTTTTGCTTTGCTAGCAGTTCTTTAATAGTGGCCAACAAGTCAAGCCGAGACAATTAAAGGTAACGGCAAATAAATTTCGCATTAAAAACGACAAAAAATCAAACAAACAGTGGAAGCATTTCAGTGGCTGCTGGTGTTGTAGTGAAATTCGCCGTGACTGTAGTAGTTGTAGTTGTTGTTGTGATTGTTGTGGCACGCAGCCGAGTCGCAGCCACATCACGTAATGTTGAGTTTGACTGATGCATCGACATTTTTCATGTCGAAATCAGGGTTATTATTTTAATCCGACATTTAAGTGCCCAAGCAGTTGTTTCTATATTTGAGTGTATGTGTGTGTGTGTGTTTGTGAGTATGTTTGTGTGTGTGTACGTGTGTTTTTATATTTATGAGTGTATAAATTAAGTAGCATTTGCGCTCTTAATGCACAAAATTATGGCAAATGTCGATTTTTTAAGCTCCATAAAAATAGATAAACTGCCCATTTGTTGTAATTTAATGATATCTAAAATGAAATCAAATGTTTGTTGTCAGTCGGGAAACAATTTATTAGGGAAATTTTTCCATATTGCCACGTGCCAACAGAAGCAGATAGACAGAGAGGTAGAAAAAGTGGCATTTTACATACGTTTTATGCAGTAAAAGATAATTTTTTTAGTACAGCAACAACAGAGTTGCCAGCTAGTTTGAGGAATTTTGTAAAATTTTAATTTTTTAAATTTTTTACATTACATTTTATGCATCAAAAGATTATTTTTTTTAGTACAGAAACAGCAGAGTTGCCAGCTAGTTTGAGTAATTTTTTTGAATTTTTTTTTAAACTTTTTACATTACATTTTAAGCAGCAAAAGATTATTTTTTACTACAACACCAGCAAAGTTTTCAGCTAGTTTGGGTAATTTTTTTTAATTTTTTTTAATTTTTTACGTTACATTTTATGCATCAAAAGACTATTTTTTTAGTACAGAAACAGCAGAGTTGCCAGCTAGTTTGATTTATTTTTTTTTTTTATTTTTTACAATACATTTTACATACGTTTTATGCAGCAAAAGATTATTTTTTTAGTACAGCAACAGCAGAGTTGCCAGCTAGTTTGAGTAATTTTTAAAATTTTTTTAAAATCTTTTTTAATAACATTACATTTTAAGCAGCAAAACATTATTTTTTACAACAGCAACAGCAAAGTTGCCAGCTAGTTTGAGTAATTGTTTTTTTTAATCTTTTACATTTCATTGTTTTTTAGATAATTTGTTACTACAGCAACAGCAGAGTTGCCAGCTGGTTTGAGTAATTTTTTTTTTAATTTTTTACATTACATTTTACATACATTTTATACAGAAAACGATTATTTTTTACTACAATAACAGCAGAGTTGCCAGCTAGTTTGACAAACTTTTTTTAATTTTTTACATTACATTATTTTTAAGATTATTTTTTATTACAGCAATAGCAGAGTTGCTACCTAGTTTACTTTTTTTTTTTTTTTTACATTACATTTTACATACATTTTAAGCAGCAAAAGATTATTTTTACTACATCAACAGCAGAGAGTCAACAAGTTTTGGGCAACTTTTTCAAATGGGATTTTTTATTTGCTGAAATCATAGTTTCATCAATGTATTGAACTACGCGACGGTACTGTGGATTCGAAAACAGGACCCATAGATTTACGAACTTACGATTCCTTGGCTAGTAATGCAATGCATCAATCGTAAAGTTCCCTTTTAAAAGCCAAACAATTATCCAGGAGAAAAGCTTTCAACACAACAGTGAAAGTGGCTTTAAATCCTCGAAGTTCCTCATCGACGTTCTCGAACCTATAAAGTTGACGCTTTAGTTACAAATGTGTGCCTGTAGTTTGTTTGTTTCGAAGGCAGTCACTTCAAAGAATCTCTAAGTATAAAATTAAAGTGATGAAGGACATCTGACAGGATCAGTCAAGGAAATTAAAAAAAATATGGACGTAACATATTTTCGATGCGATAGTTGGAGGAGGAGAAAAAGGAGACCGGGTCTCCATTGGAAGGATCAAGTTGAGGATGCGCTATCATCTTCTTTCATCTCCCGCCTTCTGGGGAGGTTTCGTACACAATTTTTGAGTCCAATAGCATTTAAAACAATTTTTGCCACCATAAATGTTTGCAACAAACATTCATTTTACATTGCATCCAGGGAAAGTCACTTCAAAGAATCTTTGTAGTTAGTACAAAGAAAAACTGGAGAAGGGATTAAGACTGGATCAATTAAGGACAATATTCAATGCGAAAGTTGGAGGTCCACAGCAAGGATGCAGACAATGTAAGGACCAAGTTGAGGACTCCCTATCATCTCCTGCCATCTCTTTACCTTCTGGGTCGGAGGTTTCGTACCCAATTTTTTAGTCCAATACTATTTGAAACCATATTTGCTACCAATAATTTTTGCAACAAACAGATATTTTAATTTCAAAGAAAATTTTTTTTTTATTAAAATGCAGTAGATTGAAAAAAATCAAAATAAAAAAATTAACTATAAAATTAAAAAGGAAATTAAATGGAAACAAAAACAATTAGTTAAAAAATTAATTAAATAAAAAAAATTAAAAAAATTAATTAATTAGTTACATTTTTTTTCATTAAAATCTTTTAAATGTTTAAATTAAAAAAAAATTAATTAATTAAAAATAAATTAAAAAAATAAATTAATTAATCAAATTTTTTTCAAATTTAAATTTTTTAAACCAAATAACAAGCAAAGACTTGCGAGTGTCAAATTTAAATTTTTTAAACCAAATAACAAGCAAAGACTTGCGAGTGTTTTCAGTGGACCGAAAAAAAGAAGCAAAATAAAAAAAATTATTAAAAAATTAAAAAGTGAAATTAAGTGGAAAGCAAAAAAATAAAAAATTAATTAAAAAATTAAATAATTATTTTTAATGCGTTCAGTGTGTATTCTGTTACTGCAATCTCGTTTTTTGCACATTTCTCAAACATTCTTTCAAATCTTGAATCTTCGTATGAACAGTTCAATCTGGCAACACTATCACATGTAGCCACATGTCGACAGTTCATGCGGTGCTACGTCTCACCGCATTTGTTTGCCTTTCTTTTGGTTGCCCGACAAGCTTTGGGTCAGATTTTTTATGATTATTTCCTCAAACATATTTTTTTGTTGGTTATTCAAAGCGTTCGTTTTTTAGCCGAACACACCACAAATTCTATATGTTTTTTCGTGCCGCACTCATGTTTTGTGTGCGCACATTTTTGGCATTGAACTCAATTTGTTTTTGTTTTTTCATTCACAATCTCTTAGCGAACGCTGCATAAAACATAAAATATTTGTTGTATTTTTGCGGCCCTCGCCAGTTGCAATGCAGCGAGTGGGTAAAAAGGATTAAATGGCAGCGGCGGCGGTGCAAAAAACGCTGGCACCAAAGCACAGCGAATGTTGGTTATTGACGCTTCGCTGACTCGAACGAATGTATTCTCAAACCAGGACGAAGCGCAACGCACAGACACAGACACACGCTCGAACCAAGCGACGAGCGGGCCGAGCGTAATGAAATTGTTTACCAAAGGAATTTTGATTACATAAAAATCATGTTGGCCGCCGCTTCGGTGTTGTTGTTCTATTGCGCAACGAAACGCCAGCAAAATTCAACCAAATTCGAATTTTATTTCTTTTGTTTTTTTGGAATGTTTTTCACTCGGCCGCTTATTACGCCGCACAATGATGCGTGTTTGTTGTAGTTGTTGTTGTAGTGGGCAGTGTGCCTCATTTACGTGCCTCGTTGCTGGCTTTAATTTCCATGCAACCAGCAATACGGCATTCATTCCTGTCCATTTATTTATGTTTGTGTGCGTGCGTACAGGTGATTGTATGTATGTGTGTGTGTGTTATTTTTATGACGCGCACACGTGTTCTCGTCACAAATTCAGTGCTGCATTTGATTGCATTTAGTGTGTTGTGAGCTTTTAGGACGTGCATAAAATATTCCAATAAAATGTTGGCATTAATTGTGAATCAACCATTATCGAAAGCTACTCGCATACATTTGCCTTTCCAACTAACTATTCGCTTTTCCACCTTTCCGCCTTCGTTGCCGCAAAGTCACGCAAACGTGGTTTTTATTATTTCACAAAACAACCCAAGTGACCGAATGTGTATGTGTGAGTAAGTGAGAAAGAGAAAGAGAGAGAGAGACAAAGTTGGTTAGAGGCGAACACCCATAAACGCAACAAGTAATCCAATTAATTTTTACATCAAAAATTTGAATGGGATTTCGAGCCAATTTCGCTGTAGGATTAATGTTTGCAGTTCGTTGTTGCCGAATTGCAACAATAAAAGCGCACAATTTGCCAAATTAGATTCGTAATTAACATAGGCTTTGTGTCCAGTGTAAGTTTGTGTGAGTTTGTGTTTGTGCATGTTGCAGCTGCCAGATTTTAATTGCGTCACATAAAGATTCCAAGAAAATATTGCCATCAACTTTCAAGCAAATGTTTAATGATTTGTTTCGTCAGTGAAAACAAGTCCAATAAGCATTAATTGGCCCATGAAAATAACACAAACAGCTGTTGAGCTGCATAAGTACGAAGGTAGCTGCCCCAAAGTGAAGCTTTCTTAGGCCATAAATGTCCATTGAAATATTTACCACAATCAATCTTAATCGAACTTAAGATTCAGTCACTCACTGAACCAGTTTGAGCTGCTTACGAAACCTAGCAGACTGTGAATAGTTCCATGGGATGCCGAAGATAAAGTTGCCACGAAGAGTTTTTTCTTCTTCTTTCTGTAAAGAGAAATGTCTGTCTTTCTCTTCTTTGTCCAAGAACCGTGGACAAAGGCCTGTAGCACAGTCAAACTTTTTGCAAGGTTGCCATCAGAACACCAATCATGATTCCCATCTGTTCCCTTTTTAGTGAGAAAAGTTCTCTATTGAACGTTTGAAGTCGAACTTAAGTCTAGTAGGCTTTTAATAGTTCTATGGGTGAGATCCCCTTGAATATCGTAGAAGAATTTGCACCGACGAGTTTCCTTCTTCTTCCCCTAAGGTAAAATGTTCTGTCTTTCTCTTCCTTGTTCAAAAACCTTGGACAAAAGCCTGAAGGTCAACAGTCAAACTTTTTGAATTTGTACCGTCAGAACATCAATGATGATTCTCATCTGTTCAACTTTTAGTTAGAGAACTTCTCTTGAACAATGGAAGTCGAACTTAAGCCTAGTACACTTTTAATAGTTCTATGGGTTAGACCCCCTAAAATATCGAAGACGAAGTTGCACCGAAGAGTCTTCGTTCTTCTTTTTTTCCCAAGGTGAAATACCTTATCTTTCTCCACTTTGTCTAAAAACCTTCGGGAGAAGTTTTCGGAAAGCATAGTTCAACTTTTTGCATGAGTGCCATCAGATTACTAATCATTATTATCATCTTTTCCCTTTTTAGGAATCGAACTCAAGCCGAGAAGACTGTGAATAAGAAGATCAAAGAAGAAGTTGCCCCGAAGAGTTTTCTATTTTCTTCTTTCCCTAAGGTGAAATGTCTTGTCTTTCTCTTTTTTGTCTAAAAACCTTCGACAGAAATCTTCAGAAAGCGTAGTCAAATTTTCTGTATGGGTGCCGTCATTCACGATTCTCATCTGTTCCCTTCTTAGTGAGAGAAGTGATCTTCAACGATGGAATTTTCAACTTGGTCAAATTTTGCGAGCAGCATCTGTGTTGCCTTCGGTTCATCTGAGGTAAGTTATATGAGTACGAAGCTAATAGGTCCACAGAATGATACAAAGCATTATCTCGTCTTCTCTGGAATGTCTCTTTATCCTGGAACCTAGCTTTGATAAAAATAAAGCTCGTTAAGAGATTTGTTGCTGCTCAGAACAATCTTTGATGTTATAAATACTGCCTTCCAGAGTCCCAAGAGCGAATTGGCTGTCCCATAGTATCAGTTGAGTTGTTTAAGGAAACTAACAGTTGTTGAAGTTCGACTGCTTTGAGTCAAATCATGAACAAGCCTCAAGGTAAGGTTAGGTTATGGTAGCTGCCTCTGTAAGGGACACACTCAGAGGCCTATTGTGAGACCCATTGTGAAACCACATAACTATTTCAGCCGTTTTTGAAACACGGAAACTGACTCTGTTTTTCCCAACATATGTTACAAGACATATTTTAAGCGGATGGGAGAAGGGCGGAAAGGGACCTATAGTTGAATGCCGAATGCAATCGGCGGTTGGTAGCTTTATCTCCTTTGGAGGTTGGAGCGCAATTGTACGATTCTTATAATTCTCATTTTCTTCAAGTGGATAGCGATAGAAGTAGATGATCATTTCACCAGACTGAGCTGGGATTCGAACCTGGGGCCTCTGTTATGAGAAGCAAGCGCGCTGCCCGCTGAACTATTGAGGCCAGCGAATAAGCAACAATGTTTCAGTCGATTTTGATGGACTTTGTCATACCCACTTTGGCACTAAAGACACGACGTTTTGCAGTCAATTTTCATGCCAAAGAGAACACTAGGACCAATCAGATCCTTTGCAATCCCAGATGAAGGTACGGATACGTTATTACTCGATGAAAATCCGAACACTATTGGCAAATCGATAATTGAAAGTTGTGACACAACTAGTGGGTTTGTAAAACTCACCCACACGAGGTGTCAGATGGGTTTTATGGAACGGAGAATGTGATCTATGGGTACGGAACACAGGACTTCATTTTGGGAGCCCAGGACTTTTGAGTCCAGTACCATTTGAAGCCCTAGTTGCCACCGAAAGTGTTTGTAACAAGCAGGTATTTGGGTGTCGTTTTGAATTTCTAAAACACCCTTTGACCACATTTGGTGCACCCGTCATTACTAGACAGGGGCCAGTTGGTGGATTGAAGATTTAAGAAGGGGTAAGAGTCCCAAAAACACCCTTTGCGTGCGGCACTGTGATCTGTAGTGGACTTCGCAACCTTTGCCACATATGGGGCACTTGTCATTATGGACGAAATAGATCCTCTGACCACTAGAGAGGGGTCAGTTAGTAGATTGAAGGTGTTCCGGCTGAAAGTCTAAGAGGATCTATACTAAATACATCCTATGACCACTGGAGATCTTCCGGCTGTCTCAAAGTCTGAGAGCTCCATACCTTGTTGACCCCATTAAAGGAAACATATACAGTTAGTCAATGAGATCGTTTTTGGTGCAACCAAATTAGTGAATCAAGAATGCGTTTTTAGTCCTCTATTATATCGAAACTGTTTCAATTTCTAATACCTACAAAAATATCTAAAAACAAAATCAAAAATCCATTGAAAAGATGTAATTAGAATTTGAGCTCCATGTGCGTTGTAACTTACATTTGCCGATGCCAACGAACTCATCAATCTAGCATAGACAGCGCGCCTGAACAGCTGAACGCCTCGACAAATGGACCTTTAATGAGTGCGTTGGCATAAGCTTAAAGGACCCTTTGCCGTTGACGTTTTTGTTGAATGCATTTCGGCGCACAGCTGACAGTTGGCAGTTGGCAGAGTCGCATTCACGCTCATGCTCACTTACTATTCATTGCAATTTGCAATTAGTCGGCTGGGCTTTCAGGTTGGCGCCATCCATGCACCGGAAAAGCCACCATAGAAATTATCTTGAAATTAGTAGCCCAATCCGACGCGACTCAACGCGACTCGACGCCGCTCGACTTGACGCGTGCAAATGCAATTAAGAAACCAATTTCAACAAGGAAATTCACACACACACACGCACTCACTCACACATACACAGGCCACACATAGAGGATAATTAACTCTTTGGGAAGCGCGCCAAAAAGCAGCAAAAAAAAAAAACAAAACATAAACCAACGAAACGCCAGGAACTATTTGAAGTTGTCAGTTGTGCGGTGTGTAAAAATTGAGCCAAAGCAAAAATTGTACAAAGGATTCACATTCACAAAAACACGCAAAGAAGCGCAAAAGCAAAAAGCGGGCCAACACCGGCAACGACACAAAAACTTAACCACGCATGATAGTAAATTCTACAGGAGCTGCGACGACGACGACAGCGTTTTGTGCGGTTTGGAAATAACGCGGCGTCATTGCAGCGGCGGCGGCCCGAAGTGTTTCTAATTGGAAAAGCATGAAAACGCAGGAAAATTGCAATTGAATCCGCTGAGTGGCATGCAACGCAATTAACCTACTCGCTTTCATATGTTAACACTGCTGCCGCCGCCACCGTCACCGTCACCGCCAAAGTGTCTGTCACTACTTTTTGCCACCGTTTGCGCGCAGACAGACGGCGGCGGCGGCGGGTGTGGCGCTGTGTGCCAGTGGGGAATACATGTGTGGCTTTGTCTGTGTGCGGCCGAGTGTTTCGCGCAAAGTGCAGCAGACAGCGGGCGACAGACGGCAGACGGTGTGCGGCAAGTGACAAATGCGAAAATCAACGAACCACAACAAAGTGCGTTCGAAAGGATGAAAGGCCTCCGCGCTGACTGCTAGTTGGCCCTATGACTCGGCTGTCTGTCGCGGTTGTCGCGCGTCGCACTGATGAGCTGTCAGCTTAGTTGGCTACGTGGGCGCGTCGTTCGGTGAGCGCAAAATGGCACACTAACTAAATCTGCTCGGCGCGAGTTCAAGCACCTCTGCGCACCAGCACGTGAGGGCGTGAGCACACACACACACACGCATACATTCGAACTACGAAAAACTACGAGCAACAACAACAAAAACGACAATGGCGACGACATAATTGTTGTAGACGGCATTTTGGGGCGCAAACTTTCAGCAGGACAACTACTAATGAGCATCGAAAATGTCCTGTGCACTGAGAAAAACTTTAAAAAGGTAAAAAATTCTGTCGCGAGGGCGACTCCTTTCGGTGGTTTGTCCAGTTTCTCAAATGCCAAATGAAGCCCAGAACAGAACAGAACAGAACCGAAGAAGTAATTTTAAATATTAGAACTTAGATGAAATTCTGTTAGTCTTTGGTCTCCAAGGACTCAAGAATATGTTATAGATGAAGCCTTTTGACTCGGATTTCTCGGCCTCTTTCTATTCGACCTCTTTAGTGATCTATTTATACGCGTCCCTTGACTGGCAGGTCCCTTGTATCCACAGTCTCTTTTCTCGATAGTCCTTTCCTGGATGAATCCCTTGTATCCATTTTCCTCTGTAAAAGAAGACTCACATGCTCATCCTCTCTTGGTGTAGGAGTCCTGTGTTGCATGCGTCTCTGCTGTAGCAATCCCTTCGTTCCATCGTCTTTTGTTCAAAGAGTCTCTTTTGCTTACGTTTCTTGGCAAAGCAGTCCATTGTTTCACCTGTGGTATTCAACAAACCCAGTGTTTGTCATAACCATTTTCCCTTGGTGAATAAGATTCTTGTGTTCATCATTACTTAGTCCAGGAGTCCATTGTTTTGTTGCTTGTTCCATTATTACCTGTGCATATCGTCCCTTGCTGGAGAAGCCTCTTATGTCCATTTTCCCTTGGTGAAGAAGATCCTTGTGCTCATCTTTTCTTTGTTGAGGAGTCCACTATTTTACTCTTCTCTATTAAAACAATCTTGTCCATTCATCGCCCCTTTTTCGAACAGTCCCCTGTATCCATAACTCCCTGTGTCGTCGTCTTTTCCCTTGCTGGAAAAGTCCCATATGTCCATTTTTCCTTGCTAAGGAAGATCCTTGTGCTCATCTTTCCTTAGTATATTGTTTTTTTTCTTCTCTGCTGGAGCAACCCTGTCAATCCATGGGCTTTTGTTCGAACAGCCCTCTGTGTCCATAGCTCCCTGTGTACATCTCCCTGCTGGAGAAGCCTCTTATGTCCATTTTCCCTTGGTGAAGAAGATCCTTGTGCTCATCTTCTCTCAGTCGTCGTTCATTCTTCTCTATCTTCTCTAAAGAAATCCTGTCGATCCATCGCCCCTTGTTCGAACCGTGTCCTGTATCCATAGTTCCCTGTGTCATCGTCCCTTGCAGGTGAAGTCCCTTGTCTCCATTTTCCGTTCTAAAGAAGATTCTTGTGCTCATCTTTTCTTAGTAGTGGATTCCATTGCTTTACTCTTCTCTGTTGAAGCATTGCTGTCGATCCATCGTTTCTTGTTCAAGCAGTCTCCAGTATCCATAGTTGCCTGTTTACATCGTCCCTTTCTGGATAAGTCCTTTGCGTAGATTTTTCCTTTCTGAAAGAAAAAACTCATCGTGTCTGGATAGAACAGTCCCTTCTGTCCATTGCTCCCTACTAAAGTAATCATTTATGTCCATTGGCCGTTATGGGAACAGTTCCTTGTTTTGTCTTCCTTTGTTTGACCAGTCCTTGTATCGATCGTCCCTGGTGAAAAGCTACTCTTGTATCTATCGTATCTTTCTTGCTGCCCGGCTGAAGCAGTCTCCTGTGTCCAGCATACTTGACTGGAGCCATATCTTATGTTCCTTACTAAAACAATAATTTATGGCCATTGCCTTTAGTTCGAGTAGTCCCTTATTTCATGTTACCTTGCTCGAGTTCCCTGTTCCCTGTGTTCATTAACCCTTGTCTGAACCATTTTTTGTCTGCATTATCCTTTGGTTTGATTGTCCCTTGTGTCAATAGTCCCCGGGCTTTGTCAGATCCTCATGTTCGTATCCGCTTACTGGAGCCTTACGTTGTTTCATTTTTTCTTATAAGCTGGAGCTATCTCTTTCTAAAGACAGTCAAATCTACGTTTAGAAGTACTTACTGAAAAGTTGGTTTGAAATGACAATGGATGGAAACTAGTTAGGGACATTCTGGGAAAAATTAAGGTGAAAGGTGCATGGATAAACAGAGTATTTAAAAATAAAAACAATAAACGCAGATGTCTGTTATAGACGACAAAAATGTTTCATTAAAAAACTTTGCACGGGACATTGAAGGCTTAATTTGAAATGTTTGTAACGTTGGAAGGACATTTGAGCTAAGAAGAAATACATTTCACTTTGAATGGAAAGAGATAAACGATGCCATCGGGTAATCCCAATAAGGAGACTGGATCAACGCTGTCACTTTTGATGCCGCATTCTCTTCCAGTAGTTCTTCGAATAGTTGAACTCATTTTTCTCAGACTGTGGCACGTCTGTGGAATCATAAAGGTCCAGATCCATCTATACTTTTATACATTGATCCTTCCCAACTTCACTCAACACTAACCTTTCTAGTAAAAACGTTTCTAATATCAAGTTTTTGCTTTTTTCTATTCACCTATTTTAAGTTTTCTCCCCACACTTTCATATTCAACTTCACCAGCAACGCATTGCTACTCACCAAAAACAACAACAACAAGGCTCATACATTGTAAAATACCTTTGAAAGTGGGAAGTTTTGTTTTATTGTTGTTGTTTATGTGTCTAATTGTTGTTGGCAGTTTGTTGGTTTGCCGGTTTAGCGTTTCTACAAAACTCCCAGCGGTTGACTGCTGTCACGTGCTGCACACTTAATTAAAAGACTCGGTAACGAACAAGTGCATTTTTTGTTTGTGTATGCAATGCGCACACTGGCGCTCGCCGCTTCATTTGGGCCCCCCACATTTGGCACATCACACAGACACACACACACATGCACACACGTACACATACTTGTACGCTCACACATGCGCGGCCACTCTGTCATCATTCACAATCAGTGTTGACTACGCTCTGACAAGTTTATTCCTATGTGCGCGCCCTAACCGCCCACTGGCCGCCCGCCTGACTGTCTGTTGCTTTCTTTTGGCGCACTTTTCCGCAGCACCAGCGTTGTCCCGGGGCTTCGGAGGGCGTGCAAGCCAAATGCGAGCGCGGTGCGCGGCCAAACACTACGAAACGCGCGGCGCAACAGTGGCAAACGAAAAAGATGCTCCGACATTCCGTTGCACGAGCGACACAGACAGCGTCAAGGAAGCCCAGCAAGACTGCGCGAAAAAAAATCTCGCATTTTACAATTTAGCTGCACACCCACTCATTCGTTTAATTAACAGTCGGCATGTTTGCTGGCGGCGCAGCACTGTTTGGCTGGTTGGTGGCTACGACTCCGCATCCGACTTCCCTGCAGCGCGCACAGTGTATCGTCGTTTGTTGTGCATTTGATGTCATGTGAGCGCGACTCCTTCCGTCGCAGCGCTGGCTGGTTGCCCTTTTGGCTTGTTGCTCTTCGCTACTTCTGCTGCTTCTTCATTTTTTTTAATGCTCTCAGCTCTTAATTATGAATTATAGTTTTTGTAGTGCATGCAAATGAGATAATTATACGAAACGACTAACCAACGCAGCGAACACGGTGAGTCAGGTTTATTGCTGTGCGGCGATTTATTTCCTCATATGAATTTGTTTTGCAAAGAAATTTGAATTTATTGCAATTAAAGTTTAAAGGGCAATAGGAATTTTTAAGATTTATTTAGAGACAAATAAGTCAGCTTTAAATAAAAAATAAAATAAGAAATAAAAAAAATATTAACCAAAAAATTTCTCAACGAGGGTTAATGTGGAAGAGTTAACGAGGGTTAATAATGGAATACGAGATCGGAGCACCTATGACGAGCAACCACGTTGGCCTCGATAGTCCAACGGGTAGCGTGGTGACTTCTCACACCAGAGGTCCTAGGTTCGAATCCCAGCTCTGGCTGGTGATACACTCGTCTATCGCTATCCACATGAAGCAAATGGGAGAGAACAAACCTCAATTAGGTTGCAATAGTAATGCAAGATTTTTAATAGGAAAATACCCCAAAAAGATTTCATATAAACCAAAAAAACATAACCATCCATTTTCCCATTTTCCACTCGAAAAATACACAGATTTTTCTCTTTTTTTCTTCAACAAATTCTGCTCTCCCATCAAACATTTTAATAACCTTTTTTGGTGTTGCAGTTTGCTATGCTTTGCTCATAACAAAGACCTACTCAAGCTTTCTGATTATGCCAAACTTTATGAAATAACATGTCGGTGTTATCATCAGAGCTGTTTGGTTTTTTTTTCCTGTTGGCTTACATTACATTTTCTACTCAGTTTGCTGTTTGCGTGGCGCGAAAAAGAGGGCAACAGGTTACAGGTTTTTTTCGTAGTTTGCTTCATGGGTTTTAGTTTTTTGCCTGAGCGGCTGAAACAAAGCAAGTTATATAGGCCAACATATATGCAAGTCATGAATAATTTGACTGGCAAGCATGTTGAAACATGCAAATGAAAATGTATGAAGGCGGCAAGGCTCACTTGGCTAATTGGCGGTTGTACGTAGTTGGCAACTGGATGAAATGTGCTGTTGTGATGGAAATGTGTGAACAAATTTAATGATTGAAGAGTCATATAGACACGAATATTTAATAGATTGAAGACTATGTGGGATGAACCGTGAAGTTTTCTAAGATGTATATTGATAGATTCAAATTTATTAATTCTAGTCTTGAGTCTATAAAGTATATAAAGTATGAGTATTTATATAAAGTCTTAGTACTTTTATGAATAATCCAGTAAATCGGCTGTTCGAATTCTAATAATTTGAATCTCAAGTATTAAGCAAGTCACACCGATAGAACCATTTACAATACTGTCCATAAATTTAAAGCGCCTAGGAAAATCGATAGAACGGAGATAGAACCCTGTCCTGCGACTAGATCCGGCGCCAGTGGTTAAAACCCCAAAATGCTGGGCTTACTGATTCAGGTATTTTTCAGAAAAGTTATGTTTGTCTGGCGTTAGTTGATTCATAACTTGAGTCAACAATTCTTCTTCTTCTTCTTGACTGGCACGACAGCCCGATTACGAGACTAAGGCTTAGCTACCCGCAACCAACCGTGTTGTGCCTATCTTCCTACAGCAGCGACCTACAGTTTTATGCCGATTCCGAACGGCGAGTTGGGAGCGTTTGCATAGGCAATTTTACTGTCAGAGGTTGGCCATTTCCTGCTGAGAGGACAGCCGCCGAAAGAAAAATTGTTGTTTTTGTTTTTTTTTCGGTGTTAACGCAACGGAGTATTGAACTCGTGGAGTCTTGACTCTCGGTTTAACGCACTAGCTAGCTAAGCTACGGCGGCGACAATTCACTGACCTAAAAACTAGAAAAAATATGAATTATTCCATTGACCTTTCAGTTTCTGTTTTTAGTACCAGCTAGCAACCAGGGAATCCAAACACGAAAACTCGCGAGAACTACTAAGTTTGTTTAGGGCTGTGAGCCTAGGATGTCTTTAAAAGACATTAGGGAACACAAAAGATCAACAATGTACTACACCTTCAGTAAAAATCCCATCCTTACCTCCACCTCACTCTTCTGTATCACAATTATTGTCACCAGTCTCATCTCACTCTGCTCTATCACAATTTTTCTCACTTGTACTTGTACTTGAGTAATTGAAAAATTGGATCCTCTAGGGATCACTTTCTCGCCTCCCCTAATATCTATTCCATTCCATTCCAAGAATTCGATATATTTTAGTCCTTTGATTACAAAAGAGACTTTTAGGCAGTTAGGTAGATAAGCTATGTGGTTGTCCCTGGAGAGAGATGGAGGAGCATACTTATAGACCTATAAAACACACTTAGGCCTATATTTAGAACCCGCCAGGTGTGAAGAGAGTGGGCTCTGTTTTCTTTCTCTATGCCTACCAGTTAAAGCTGTTTATAAAACAAGGTTAGGTTAGGAATGTAAGGGCCCACATCCTTTGTGCCTAGGTGGCACTTACAATCTGATCTAAGCAAGTCGTTTCATGGTGAATCGGACTGTTTATTATTTGGGTAGGTTATGTGGCTGTTCCTGAAGAGGGAGCGGCACACTTAAAACTATAAGATACGATGTGATGTCAGGTGAGAGGAGAGTGGACTCAGTTTCCTTCCCCTACGCCTACCAGTTAGAGCTATTCAAACAGCTAGGTAAGGTTAAGTTGAGTGACTCTAAGGGCGCAGGACCCTTCGGTAAGACAGACCTTAGCTACAAATGGCACTTACAATCTGAACTAATGAAGTCCTTTCATGGTGAAAAGGAGTGTTTATTATATCGGTAGGTCGGTAGCTGGAATATGTAGCTGCCCCTGAAGAGGGAAGGGCTAACTTAGACCTATAAATTTTGATGTGATACCGAGAAATGAGTGGGCTCAGTACATTCCTTTCTCTTCGCACCTAAAGCTCATAAAGATAGATTAGGTATAAGTGGATGTAAGGGCACGAGACCAAAAGGGACCCAAGACACAAGTAGATCACAGGATCAGCATATTGTCTTCTTCTTCTTGACTGGCATGCCAGCCCGATTACGAGACTAAGGCGTAGCTACCCGCAACCATCCCTGTTGTGCGTGTGAATTTTTTCAAGGTTGGAAGGGACCTACAGTTTTATGTCAATTCCGAACGGCGAGTTGGAAGCTTTTTCATAAGCAATTTTTACTCTCAGAGGTTTGCCATTTCCTGCTGAGAGGACAGCCGTCGAAAGAAAACTTGTTTTTATTTTTTTTCGGTGCTAGCAGCAATGGAGTCTTAAACCTGGGTTCAAACGTCGCATTTGACTTGCGGGCCAACGCACTTGCCAGCTGAGCTACGGCGGGTTCAGCCTATTGTGATACCTCAAAAACAAAGAGAGTGATGTGTTCCTACTGCGAGCCCTTTCGGGAACCCAGTTTAGTTTGTGAATGAGTCCTAGAACGTCATTTATATTGCCTGTTCTGAAGTCATCCACGTTATCAGAGTGGCGAACTTAAAACTTTCCATTTCTGGCTTGAGAGAGCCGGGCAGAGAGTGGCATCCAAGAAGACTTATTGTGCCTTACTTCTTTTTATTTATGTTATCGACAAAGAGGGAGTCTACAACTTTCCATCTCCTTCAACAGAAAACTTCTCCAAGAAGTGGCAGAAAAGGTGACATATATTGCGCGCTTCTTCTTCTTTCTTTTTCTTGTGCACCTTTAATGAAAAGTGGGACAAAGCTGCTAAGATCCTTCAAATAATAAATTCTGTCTAAAACTGACTTCATTTCTTCCACTTTAAACATTCTTCTTCATTAAATATTATAAAATGTAAACAACTTTTCAGAATAGCGGCAACCACCTCACAACAAATTTGCACATAAATAATGCGAGTTTATAGTCGGATATACAAACAAAAATTAAACCTGATATGCTTGGAGCGCCGGCAAGACAGCAGCAGCAACAGCTGAAACAATCGACCAACAGCAGTGAATTGTAATTTAATTAACCGGTCGAGCGACCAGTGCCAGCAACTTGTTCCAGAATTTAATCGAGCGCTCACATAAATAGTGCGGCCTGGCTCTGACTCCAAACTAATGAGAATGCTTATGGTCAATGTTTGTATATGTGTGTGTGTGTGATAAGGCCAATCGGCGTTGATGGCATGTTGCAATTCAAGCTCCGGAATAACTCCGATAGTGTCGGTGGCTTATTTGCGAATAATTAGATTAGATTTCGTCGCGCTTTCACACACGAAACTCGCCGGCACCAACCAACCAACACATCGACACACACGCACCTACATCAAGACATGCTTGTCAAACTCACTGGCTGACAGGAGCAGCCAGCTTCGGCGATTGCGTCGTGTGATTAACGGCACGACAGCTGAAAATTGAAGCCGCCGCCGAAGTTATTAATGCGTGGAGTTGTGCTGTTTGCGGTTGTTCGTATTTGCGCACCGACAAATGTGGCCACGTTGCTAATTTTCCGTGTTGCACAATGATAGAGATGCGACGGGTGCGCGCGGTGCAGAATGTCTTTGCAGCGATGTGTTTGGCAGTTGGGTTGCACGTGAATGCTGCAAGTAATCAACGTGCTGCCACATGCAGCATTAATGAAGACTAAGCAGCGATCGGTCGTGTTGCAGCAACGCTTGCACCGGCACTGTGGTCGGAATGTGTCTCTGTGTATGTGTGTGTGTGTGTGGTGAACAAGAGCTCTGCCAACAGCTTTGCAGGTAATTAAAAATTAATGTCCTTCGATGTTGTTGTTGTTGTTCGTGGTTCTGGCATTGCTGTTCGTCTTCCGTTGCTTTAGCAGATCTGGTTATTTTGGTTGTTATTATTATGTGGTCTTTGCTCAGTGGGGCTTCTTTAACTTTTAGTGTTCTGCAACACGTATTGAAATCTTTTCTTCCTTCTTTGGTGCTGTTTTCGTTCATTCAATTTCGTTTTTATATTCCCTCCATTTAATTCGTTTATGTTCAATTCGACGTTATTTTGTTCTATGCTATGTTATGTCTTACTATGCTACGCTTTACTTTTTAACCTATGCTATACCATACTATGCTATGCTATGCTATGATATGCTATGCTATGCTATGCTATGCTATGCTATGCTATGCTATGCTATATTAAGCAACGCTATGCTATGCTTTGTCGTACTATGTTTGGCTATACTATGCTATGTTATACTATGCTTTGTTATTCTATGCTTTGTTATGGTATTCTGTCCTATGCGATGCCATGCTGTGCTTTCCTATGTTATGTTTTGCCATGCTATGCTAAACTATGCTTCGATATGCTACGCCATGCTAAATCATGCCATACCAAGCTATACTCCGCCTTGCTCTTCTCTGCTATGCTACGATATGTCACGCTATTCCATGCATTTGTTATGCTATGTTTTGCTATGCCATGCCATGTCATGATTTTCTATGCTATGTTTGCTCTGGTTTGCTACTATGCTATGTTATAAGCCACGCCATGTTGTTATGTTATGCTGTGCTTTTCTACTTCATGTCATGCCATGCTATCGCGTGCAATGCTATGCTTTGCACTGGCTTGCTTTTCTCTGCCATACTGTGATATGTCGCTTTGCCAAGCTATACTATGCTATGCTTTGATATACCATGTTATGCTATGCCATGCTATGCTTTGCTTTGGCTTGTATTTCTTTGACATGCTATATGCTATGATGCGCCATGCAATGCTAGGGTATGCTATGCTTTGTTATTTTATGCTTTGATATGCTATGTTTTAATATGCTAAAGCTATTTTATGTTATGCTATGCTCTGCTTTGTTCTTCTTTGCTTTGCTACGGTATGTAACGCTATGCCATGCTATACTATGTTATGCTATGCTTTGATATGCCATGTTATGCTATGCCATGCTATGCTTTACTCTGGCTTGCATTTCTTTGATATGCTATGTTATATGCTATGCTACGCAATGCTATGCTAGACTGTGTTAGGCTCTGTTATGTTATGCTTTTATATGCTATGCTATTTTATGCTATGTTTTAATATGCTAAAGCTATGCTATGTTATGCTATGCTAAGCTATTCCTCCTTCAATTGTTTTCCTACTTTTCTTTCGTTTCCCCTTCTTTTTCCGCTTTTTTTTGCTTTTCTTGTGCTTTCTTGCTTAAATTTTGTGAGTCGAATATTTTGGGTTCAGTGATGATTCGAACCCTTGGAACGTACTATGTTATATTCACTTCTTTCTCACTACTTGAAGCTTATTTTTCCATATAGACTCTGTTTACTGAATTTCTTTCCACAATATTTTTGAGTTTTTAATCCTTCTTTATGTTGAAAATTAACTTCTTTTCGCAACTTTGGAAAACAGTTTGTGTATCGAAGTTTTTTAAGTTTTTTCTCTCCACTTTAAACTTTCTTTCTACGTTTTTTTCAAAATAATTGTCACTAAAATGCCTCACTCGGTTCATTCTTTCAGGTTTGAAGTTTTTTAAATCTTCAACCTACTTGTAGCTTTCGTCTTTGATTTCAGAGATCGAGATTCAAGTATTTTCAGTTCTTTCTTTCCACTTAAAGCTTTCCTTTTAAATCTCTTTCTTTTTTGAAAATGTTTTTAACAGGTGTTTTCATTTATCTTTAAATTTTTTTTTTACATTTTTAATCGTTAATACCTTTTTCCTCTTTCGAACTTAGAGATCAATTTGTGTATCTCTCTTCTGGTTTTTCAATCTTCTTTAAGCTCTTTTTTAATGAAATTACTCGATAGACGATAGAATAAATAAATATTTTTTCTTTCTACTTTAAAATTTTTAATTTAATTATTCTCATTCTCGTCTTCCGACCTAAGCGACCAGTTTTTTGTAAGTCTTATGAAAGTCTCTTCAGTTTTTTCTCTTCTAGTTAAATGTCCCTTATAATTCTTTTAATTTTGTTTTGTTCCAAGCAGTTCTTTCTTCAACTTTGAAGTATTCAAACTTTTAACCTTTATTCGTCTCTCGGCCTAAGAGATCAATTTTTAAATTAAAGTCCTTTCAATTTTTCTTCATCTAGCTTAAGGTTCTCTTTAATATGTTTAACTCCGATTCTCTTTCTCTTCTCTTTCTCTGTTTCGTCTCAATCATTTCTTGTTTCTTCTTTATCTTTAGAATTTATTTCTCGTCCAACCACAAGGATCACTTTTTATCAAACATTCTCTACATCTCTCTAACCAATTCTAATTCTACTCTTTGTATTTTCCAAGCTTGAGCTTCTTTTTGATATAAAATACCATGTTTACTTCTTTTCAATTCTGCTTTTAATTCAAGCCTTATTTTTTCTTTATATTAGTCTCACATAAATATTAGCGCTTTTTTCCTCTCCCCACCATGAGAACACTTTTCACTTTCCACTTTAGCTCTGAAGTTCTTTTGTTCCATAACAACTGTGTTAATTTTTTATTACTTCCCCTTATTCTTCTTCTTCTTATTTGGCTGCGGCTATTGAGTGAGAATTGCGATGCCTGACGCGCAAATGTTCTTCAAGGTTCAGTGCGTGTTAATCGCCGAAAGAAATATCTGGATTACTGCAACCAAATGGATCCCATTTACTTCATTTGTAACGGTCTCCAAGTGTGTGCGTGTGTGTGTTTGTGTGTGGGGTATGCAACAACAAGCAACAAGATTACCAAACTGCTGGAATATGTAGTTTCAAAACAACAACAACAATACCAAGAACAGCTGCAAGTGCAACACGGCGCATGCAACATGCAACTAATGCGATGTTGCACGTTATTTGTAATAAATAAAATGCTGCATTTGTTTACCTTTCGAATGGGTTAAAGCGCAGCTGCCTTGGCGTCTGCTTGTATGTGTGTGTGTGTGTGTGTGCGTATCTGCAGCTCCCGGCTGTGGGCTTTGTTGTTCAGGGGCAAGTTGGCAGCAGCTGGAGGCTGAGTATTTCGATATTTACATGTGCGTTGTTGTTGCGGCATTATTGTTGCAGCAATGAATGTACTGAGCGCCACATTTGCAACACACGTAGCATTTACACACAGACACAAACACACACACACACACGGAGAGAGATAGACACATTCAGTGCAAAATTGCTGTAAATAAAAATGCCGAAATGTCACACCGCCAGAATTTATGGGATCCCGCCGCCGCCGCCGCCACCACCGCCACAGCAGCAACAACGACGCACCTCGCCACGCACATTGAATGCCGCACACGGCTGCAGGCGGCGGCATGTGGAGCGCAAATTTATGTGGCACACAGCGACGCAACGGTGCCGCTGCTGCTTTTGAATTGTTCTATCTGACTTTGACAACTAAATTTTTTGGCTGCGCGCACTGTGCGCCAGTAATTACGGGCGGCTTGTGCGTGGTGCGTTGTGCGGCTGTTGCCGTTCGTGCCGGCCGCATGTTTATTTGCGGCTTGTTTGCTGTGTTCATAAACTGGCAAATATTTATTGCGAGCCTTAGCGGTGAAATATTTGGTATGGAAAATTTTCTAAAATTCATAACGTTCATGATTCCATGTCGATAGTGTTTTTCACAGCGAATGAATGCGAATGCTTTGTTGTTCACGTAGACTTAAACAGTTAGCGTTACCATATTGAGTTGGTAGTAGTAACCACAACTGATATTGGGTAGTAGAGTTGCTGTTAACGGTGCCTCCGTTCTCGGACCTGAACCAAGCGCCACCTAGAAATCGAATGCGATTGTACCAACAATTGGTTCTCAAATATGTAAAGCGAATTTAGGATAACTGTGTGTGATAATAGATAGATCACATGTCCTTAAGATTTATCCACCCAACAAAAAGTCAGGTAAATGATGAATAGTGTAAAAAATTAGATAAGCAATTCAAGCCATGTGGTCTGATGTCTCATTGTCGTCCTATTCACAGTTATGAGGTATTGAGCGCATAGATAGGTCCATAGATTAAGGTGACAGTAGTAGGGAGTTCATTTGGGTGACAGTTGACCAATGATAATACCAAAAGTTAGAGTGCCCCTCCGGCAGGCCAATCACCTACCCTGGCAGAACAACACAACACAAGGAAAAGAGTCTTGTGGAGGCCCTATGCTCCAGAGAGGAGTGAACAGGAAAAAACAAAGCGAAAGATAAGGATTAGATACGGAAGCCGAGCAACAACTGTCCGAGACACTACGTCCAATACAGAGCTATTGTGGCCAATAACTTTTTCCTTACTGAAGGAGTTCGTATCGTTCAATGTTATCCAGGAACTCCTTAATTTTTCCCAGATCTATTTCAGACCTGTATCAGAGAAAGCGACCCTAAAGTAGGCCTACCATGTTGCTCTTAACCCGAAGCTTTAAGAGGAAAGTCGTTAGAATGGTTAAGAAACCAGGACAAGTAACCGAATGCCAATCTCTGATGGGTTTATAAGGTTAATCAGAGGTACATTCAGAGGTAAGGTTGATCAGGGGTATCAGCTTAGGTACCAAATGGAGAAAGGATGCTATAGAAACTTCTTATTACATGAGCAATGTCCTTAATATTGATGGTAGATAGACTGTCTACATCATAAGGGCTCTAAGATGACGGAATCTTCTCCAAACCAGTCCTGTATAATGGCATATAAAGTAAAAACGTCCTCTTTTTATCCACCCAGCCACAGCTACGCAGTATTTTACTCGAATATTGGTTCTGACCGCGAAGAGGGTGTTCGTGTCTTCGCTGAAAGACTAAAGGCTTGATTACAGGGGCGCCTGGAGAAGACTCAAGCGGCAGGCCATAACTCGATAACGGGTTGTTATGACCAGTAAAGTAAGTATTGGTTGCATAGAGATAGATATATAGAGGTTCTTTGTACCCAAACCCAAGTATACACAACCAAAGGGTTTCTACTCATAAACTAAAACGTCATTAAAGCGTACACCGAGCCTGAGTCCCAGCATAGTTAAAGATGCGCACACCATTTCCTCCTCCCATCTTGAAGATTTAAGCAGAAAAGTGGTGGGATTGGGTTTGATGGGTCAGTAAGGTTGTACACAAGTTGCATCCAAACGCAGAGACCCGGGTTCGAACGCACAAAGATTATTTTTAGTTAAAAGCCCGAGCCAAAAATTAACCGGAACTAACCAAGTACAGATAGCTTTCAACAAACTGAGAGGTGACAAGAAACTTAGATCTAAGTATAAAGAAATTCTTCCGAAACATAACCAGACAGTAAGAAGTAAAAAAAATGGGATCTCATTAAAGAAGATACTGAGACAGATAGCTAAGGTAATTAAGAAAAAAGATGCGTACACAGTCCTCCATTCGCTCAAATGTATTGAAAATCTAAGCTATGAAATCGACCTTTGAGGCATCAGAAGCTTGGACCCAAGCTTACAGAGTTTCTGTGTAGTTAAAAGTTAGCAATAGGTTGGGTACAGAGTTACGAGTGTACAAAAAAAGGCTTTCAGTTAGGTTTCCAACTTCAGAGTTTCTTTCTAGCCAAACAAACCCGTAACTCAGAAGTTTAAGACTTCCCTTAAATAGTCATTTAAAATTACATGTGCGAAAATCTCGTATAATGAAAACAGGTACAACTTTCCTCTCTCCCCTCTAGATTGGTTGATGAACCGGGCCATGAAAACAAATGCCCATCTTTGATGGATCAAAAGCTTCGACCCAAGTATATGGAGATCCTACCGAAATTAAAGAAAGACCAAAAGTGAATCGGTATTAAAAGATTTGAAAATCTAAGCTATGAAACCAATGTTTGATGCTTCAAAAGCTTGAACCCTAGTGTAAAGAGTTTCTGTAGAGCTAAAAGTTTGCAATAAGATGGGTGCCTCATATTCAAATTAAAAAAAAAAAAAGTCGGTCTGAATTTAGGAACCTAGAACTTCTTTCGAGCCAAACAAATGAGTAACACAGAAAAATTCCTTTAATAGTCTTTAAAGATGAAATGTGCCACAGTCCCTGAATAATAAAAAAGGATAAGCTTTCTCTTCTCCTTTCAAGATCGGTTCGGGAACCGTGCCCTGAAACCAAATGCCAATTTTTGATGGATCAAAATCTTGGACTCAGGTATGCAGTGTTCCTACCAATCTAAAAGTTGGCAATGAGTTGGATTTCAAAGTTTTTTCGAACCAAAAGTGCATCGAAATTGAAAGAATCTTCTGCGACACAAGAAGAAAAGACCTCCCCTTCATCAACGTACTCACTTTAAGGAACACTGAGCCAGAGATCCAGGTTAGTAATAGAAGAAATGAAAGACTGACCCTTTTATGTTTAGTTCTGCCCTGTTTGACTCGAAGTAATCGAGTTGTAAGGAGAATCAAAGATCAAATGAATCAATGTACCCAGTGATTCCCACAATGAGCTGACATTTGGAATATTGACTCAGAGACAATTGAAGTCACATCTTTAAAAGATGTCAGATCAGTTCGTCCTCTCATATGCCAGAAAGATATTGGACTATCAAGAAGTTACTAGCGATGCGCGGGCTATATCGGTTTTACTGACTTAGGACATCTCCGGTTGGGAATTTGGCAAAACTGACCTCTAAACTAACTGGTTCGCTTTTTGTTCACCTTAGCATCAGTCAGTCAGCGAAACAATGTTTCTTGCCAACTTGTAGACAGTTTTATGCTCTTTCACAGCAGAGTTCCTGCTGGTAATTCTACATCGAGTGACTGTGCTATTTTAAATTTCCTGACAAATAGCTATCAACTGAATTGTGAATTTGCAAACATTGATAATGCATAAATGTTGTGTTTATGATTTGCCATACATATTTCCAATTTGCGAAAAAATTTCAAACTTTATGACTTTCATTTCATGGAATGTCATAGCTTGTTAACTCATCATCTGTGCATTACGCGTCGGTTTTTTGCGACCTCTGCCGTCGTTGGTGGAGCACACACACACACACATGTACATACATGCGGACAATATTAAGTTACCAAATGAATCACGGGGTCCACTAAGTTGCCGCAATGCTTTTACGGCAACGGTATAAATCAGCGCACAACAACAAAAGCAACAACTACAACTACAACTACGCCTACTACAAATACTTAAATTCATAATCCACATACAGGCACACAAACACACACACAAACCAACGCACACATGCAAAGCAGGCAGCAAGGAGTCAAAAAAGCGGGGGACCGTCATAAAGCCTAAACAACATTCATTCGAAATGGTCATAAATGGCGCACAGTTGAAATGTTGACAGGCGCACATCCGTTATGGGGGCGTGCGACAGCGACGACTATAGCGCGGCGCATTGGCAACACTGTCAGCTGGCAGTCAGCACAGTCGGCTATGCATTCGAATTTCCACTGAAATGAGATTTATGAGCGACACAACATCGCCATCGCCACCGACGCCAGCGTCTGACAATTTGCACAAATTCAGGGCAGAGTGGAGGCCGCTGCAAGCGAGTCTATTGTTGGATTGTTGCTAGTGTGTGTATGTGTGTGTGTGTGTGTGTGTCACTAAAGCGGCAACGCGTCACAGGCTAACTAGCTGCCCCCCCCGTAGACGAACACAAACCGGCGAAATTTTCCAGCTAGTTGAGGCAAATAACGCAAAACTTTATAGACCCGAATCGGACAGGCCGGGCCAACTTCTCCGCTTGCCTCGGGCGCTGCATGTATGATGGATTTTATGCAAGTTTACTGTTGCAACGTTTGTGTGTGTGTGTGTGTGTCTGTGTGTGACATGTGTGCAAATGTAAATGTGACAATCCAAATGAGAGCATTTTCCACTTGGCAGTTTGCAGTTGACAGTTGGTTGCTGAACTGATTTGAATGCATCCTCCAATACATACTCGCCCACTTTTGGTGTCCGATTTTTTGTGGTTGTTGTTTAGTTTTGTTGTTGTTGGTGTGTTTTTTGGTACGTCCACTTCAAGCTTTAATCGTTTCATATTCTGTTAATTACGGCAAACAACTCATCATCAATGCTGGCAGCGCTTTCACGTCGCCTTCAAATGGCCGACCGCCTCCAGCCAGCTGCACACAAGAACGGATGAGCATGTGGGGCGAAAGGGGGTGTGGTTGTTTGTATTTGATTTGCTGAAATTTGCATGCACTGCCCTAATTAGATGTCCTATTTTCCATCGAAAAAGCTGCTCGCCCATTTTACACGTCGTTGTCAGCACGTGTTGGCGCAGTGCCGGACGTGAATGCAGCAGTAGGCGGAGCGGAGCGGGTTGGCTTCAGCGCCAAAGGAACGTTGGGACAAATGCAAAGATGACCAACGAGCCACTGGGCAACATTAGAAGCGAGTAAATTAAGATTGCTGACAACTTCAGCCTAGTGGAGTTTCACTAAATAACTGATGACTGTATGAGTGGTGGGTGGAGTTAGGACATGGGTTTTTAAGGATGAATTTGCATACTACACGACAGTTAAGGAATTTGACATAAATAACTGAAAGAGAAATCCAACAAGTTCGTGAAGGTTTATTATGCTTGAATGAAGGACTTGAATATTGGATTAACAAATCATTAAATAGGCGATTTCAAATGAACGGAGTGTAAGGAATACAAGGAAGTCCAAGGTTCAATACAGAGACATCACAGAGCATGAAAGTGGATAGGTGGAAGTAATTGCTCTGAGGGAAAGCTTACTTAGACCATAGAGGACCACAATAAATTGAACTCAGAAAAAACCAGTTAGACATTTTATCGAAGCTTATGAAGAGTCCTTGCCAGATCCTCTAGATTGTCGAAGCAAAAGTTACCTAAGTGTGCCCTGCTTTTAGTTGGGGGTAGAAGACAAATACATGAAAGTACCTCGTTCTTACTAATCCAGAAAAAAATCATTAATACTAGAGCTATTGAGAAGAGGAACACATTTTTTCCATGTACTTGTCTACAGTTTCAACCGGTTTACATGAAAAACAGGGCAAGTTACTCACTGAATTACAGCAAAGATAGCATCACGTTGACATAAAACATTTGTAACATCTCCTATGTGAGAGGCGAACGATTCGACACAAACTGCTTCACTGTTTTTTTGATGATGAAACGATAATTTATGACCCCTAAGAAAATAGAATAAGGTCCTAAGACCCTAAGCTGCGGTTTGTTTTATTCATTTCAAGATAAACTTGGAGGCTTCATAAGCTTTCGAACATCACAAAGAATCTTTTTGATCCAGCAATCAAGTAATCTGTAATATCTCGTTCGTCGACAAAAAGTAGTATATCAGTTTTTTAATGAAACGATCGATCCATCTCGACATACTGGATAAACATAATTGATGACTTCCAAGAATGTATAACAAGGTCCCAAGACCCTAAGCTGTGGTTCCTTTCATTCATCTCAAGATGAACTTCGAGGCTTCATAAACTTTCGAACATCACAAAGAATCTTTACGGTCCAGCGATCAAGTAATCTGTAATGTTACGTCCTTGGACGAAAAGTGTTTCATCGGTTTTTTGATAAAACGATCGATCGATCTCGAAATGATAGTTAAAATGTCTGGATAAACATAATTGATGACCTTAGAACCTAAGCTGTGGTTCGTTTCAGTCATCTCAAGATGAACTTTGTAGCCTTGTAATCTTAAGACTTTCACAAAGAATCGTTTTGATCAAACAGTGATCCGTAATAACTCGTGCTTTGACCTGAACTAGTTCTAGGTAATACAATGATTGATCGAAGCCATCAACGCAGCTGTTTGGAAGTAATAGATGATCCGAAAGAATATATTTATGGGTCTAAATAGTCGATTCATCCATCCGAGCATGTTATTGTGTAAATCAACTCAAAGTAAACTCTTAAATTTTCAGCCATCACCGATCAAAGATCAAAGACTGCTGGGTATACTTACTAGATGATTCAAAAGAATAATATAAATGGGTTCCAATGACAGATTCTTTCGAAGCTTGGGATACTTTCAATCATATGGAGATTTATCTGAAAGCTTTATACACTTTTGATCATCAAAATGGGTTCCCATGAGTCTCCCTGATCAAGAAATGATATACTTGCATAACAGCTCGTTCTTCAACGCAAAGTGCGGTTCGCGGTTTGGGTTTGTGATTTACAATCTACGATAGGTCAAAGATCAAAGACTGCTGCATAGGTCTATGCAGCTAGTTGATTCGAAAGATTAATGTAAATGAGTTCCAATGATTTCCAATGATTTTTTCGAAGCTTGGTATATTTTCAATCATATAGAGATAAACTTCAAAGCCTCATACACTTTACGTTCTCAAAAAGGGTTCCCACAATAGTGCGTTGCGAATCAAGTATTGACCTTTGACATCTCGGTCATCGATGCAAAGTGATTCGCGGTTTGGGTTTGTTATATACAACGATCTATAATCGATCGAAAGTCAAAGACTGCTTGATGCAGCTACTAAATGATTCGAAGGGATAATGTAAATGGGTTCCAATGATATATTGGGTTTCTTTAAACAAGGAGTGATCTTGCCAACTGATCGGTAAGTTTCATTTTCGAGGGTAAGGACACTTTCAACCACGATACGAGGTCACCACAAAGGGTTCCCACAATGAGTCTCAAGTAGTGATATATGACACCTCGTTTTTCGATCGAAAATTATAAACTACTGAATAGATCTTTTAGATAGTTCGAAGGAAAAATTTAAATGAGTTCCAATCATACATTGGGTTTATTTAAACAAGGAGCAATTCTGCCAACGGATCGGAAAGCTTCAGTAAGTAACCTGCTTTCAGTTACTTAAAGTATTTTTCTCAACTCAGCATGTTTCTGATTTTATAAAATTAAAGTAACATATGCCAATATGTCGTCAGTCGATATTGAATGTGTGGCTATAAGTAGTAAAGATCCTAATTTTTGAAGGGTATCGATTACCCACTGTGGCTTATGGAGTCCAATTGTGACGGAGACCCAACTGATTACAGATCTTCAGTAAACTTTAGCCGCAGAAGATAAGGACATAAGAACATTGAGGGATCCGTCCACTAAATCTTGTGGTATTGAGAAAGTCTTTCCTTAAAATGGGATAGGGTTAGAATCAAGTTGATTACCCATTGTGACTTTAGGAGTCCAATTGTGACGGAGACCCAAATGATTTTATATCTTCAGTAAAGTTTGCCCGCAGAAGATAAGAGGCTTTGCCATTGAGGGATCTGTCCACTAAATCTTGTGATATTGAGAAGGTCTTTCCTTAAAATAGGATAGGGTTATGTGACGGGGTCCCAACTCATTACAGATCTTCAGTAAACTTTAGCCTTAGAAGATAATAGGCTATAACGCTAAGAAATCTGTCGAAATCCATTGGTTTGAGAAGGTCTTTTCTTAAAATACGATTCTAAGGAAAGTATCTGCACAGGTTTGCAGGTACTTCTTACTTTACAGTAACCGATTAGAAAACTCGTAACAAGTCTGGTATCAGTCCTGCTGCCTGGAACTTCAATTTTCCATAAGAACTCGCGATTATTCTTCGTTAATAGTGTCGTTCACAGATTAAATCGATTAATATCATTTCCGAAATATTTTAAGAATATTGAATCAGTCTTTCAAAACCAAACGATAATTTTTTTTTTCATTTTTAAATATTTTCAAATTATTCAAACAACTTGGACAACAAAACTATTCAACTTCTAAGAAATTGTTTATGACTGTAAATTCTCATTTAAATCAATCGAATCAAACGACTAATTCATGCATGAAGGACATTTAAAACATTCTTTGATTTTGTTATATTTATTTCATTTTTTTAATTCAATAAATTTAATAGGACAACATGCGGCAGCCTGCTGTGTGCGTTGCAAAAAGCAAGACAAATGACTTGGGGCTGCCTACGGCGCAGCAGGATGCCGTGTTGATGTGCCGGTGTACGACGTTAAGTCAACAACAGCAACCAATTAAAACCGAGTCTCGCATAGTTGCTGACATTAATTGACAACCAGCAGCAACCAAAGAAAGAATGAAAATCTATGATGAAAGTTGCTGGGCGAATCTTGCAAGGCGTCACTTGACCGGCGACACATTGGCGACAGCAACACGTAACACGTGTCGTCATTACGCGCGCGCACAAAGGCCGACGGGACGACTGCTGGTCGGAGCGGCAGCGCGACAGCTCGCTTTCACATACGCATTCGCTTAATGTCAGTGGGGAAACGTTTGTCAGCAGTAATGAATGTCAAACGTGCAGGCAGACACAGACACAGTGCCCGGCATGGACACGGGACGCCGCCGGTCGGGCGCCGGGCTGCCAACTACGGACAGCGCAGCAATTGGCGAAAAATCGCCGCCAAGGAACGCCAACTCACTGCCCGGGCGAAAATGTAATATTGTTCGAATAATAATGACAGCTGTCTAGGCAATTGCAAACTCACCGAAACCCACAAACGCACCAACAACTTGTTGGCGACTGCCACCAACTGCTGTTCGTTTCTTGCAATTTGCTTTTTTGTCTGCTATTTTAGTTTAATATTTTTTGTTGTTGGGTTACTTTTTGCTTATGTTGGCAGCAATTTGCAGTTTGCTAAAAACCTGTCAATTTTGCTGGCAACGCTCGAGTTCAGCTAAATTTGGCATGTCAGCGGAAGTTGCAATGTCATCTTTAACGGCCGCCATCCATTAGAGCGACAGAGCCGGCAATGTTCAGCGCACCACGACTCGACGCTCCACAGTCCAGTGTTCAGCTCAGTTCGTGGCGATTCAACTCACTTGACTGCATGTCACCGGACTGGATTCGACTGTGAAGCGAGGCAAAACCATTGTGTGTGCCGTCCTCGACTCGGCCAGTGGCCATTGGCCATTGTAACGTGGCCAAAAAGCAAGTTTTCCACAAACTTTAAAGCGTAATTGGTTTGATAAAACTTTCAGCCCCAAAGATTTATGGGTCTTGTGCAGAAATTTCAATTCGCTTTGATTTCATATCACTTTTTGCTGTACTTACTACGAACAATTGCAACTTTTGGTTAGTGCTAACCATTACTAAGGCAGCCCAAATGCCCTAAAAAACAAATATATTTATAACTTTACGAGTATCCATAGATGCCATTCCCACAAAGTTGAATCGGCACTGCTTTAGCACTTGAAGCCACCAACTTGTGTATTCCCTCTACGTGCAAGTCGGTAATTATAGCAGTCGACGTTCGCTCCTCGGAGACTTGGCGCAGCAGCCAGACACAATGCGTTGCCATGACAGACGGCCGCAGCAAACCACTGGCAACACCAGAAAGCAAGATTAGCAAGTGAGTAAAAGAGAGAGGGAGAGAGAAAGGTAGAGCGCAGGCAGCTGCATCGAGCTGATAGCGCCAAGCGGCTTGCACACTATCCAAATGTCAAGAAATTTATTAGCCACTGTTGTGTCAACGGTACAATCCGCCTGCTGCTTTGATGTTCTCGCTGGCCGGAGTCGTCTTGGCGCTGTGCTGTCATTGTGTCCGGCAACGTTCGCATAGCCGCCGTCTTGGCATTCTTATCCCACATTAAATGACCATATTTGTAAATGTTTAGTTGGGGTTTGTTGAACTGGCGCGCGCAATTCGTCATCGACAATATTTCAACGTACGATTAGTTTCATTTGGAACGAAAGACTCACCGAGCAAAACTTATCGCTGTCCATATAAATTACTGTCCATCATAATTCATAGTTTTCTCTGGGACAGCGACATTTCGAAGCGATCTTAGCGATGCGACAATGTTGCATTACCAGATACTGCGTCATGGTTTGGTGCAGTGGAATGGGGAAAATTCAATAAGACACCGACGCGAAACTTTTTCTACGCTTTGATAGTTTTGTTGTTAGTTGTGGCTTAAAATAAATGCCGTCGAAGTTAACTTAGTTAGGGTTGGAATGGGATATCTGCAGTAAGATAGACTATGTGGCTTTTTCAATATATTATTTACATTCCAGCTGGTTCATAATACTTGCTAAGAGTACAAGAAAGTCCATAACTGTCTATAAGCACTAATGATCCATATGCGACCTTATAACTATAGGAATGCCGAGCACTTATTTGACTTCCTGTGAGGCAGTAAGGTCTGGTATCTTACTTGAGACATGTTGAAATTCAAGAAACCACCAGAGAATTGCTTAAAGCGTCTATTAAGGAACCGATACCTCCGATAAGGTTCTGATAAGTTCCTTTAGAAAGAAGCACGTGATCTGAACATTTACGAAAATTTTTTTAAAGCTTTCGTTTCTCAGGGGAACCTTGATGTTAATATTGATGTGAGAGTGAGCCAGAAGCCAAAGGACTATTATAACAAGGCCTATTCTGCTAGCTACTTCGATTGTTCTCTGCCCCGACGAATGTTACGAAAACGAAAGAAGTTGAGATGGATCGTAGATACGATTATGGATGGGATAGTAATGAATCTTAGGGTTTATCTAAAATTGATACATCTAAGCTCTTTCATATCCTTAAGGAAAATACGCCAAAAAGAGGCACCCTACCTCTACAAAGGGAGAGTCTGTTACACAATAGTTGAGTGACAGTCTCCTTCTACACTCTTCCTCATTTAACTAGCTCACTTACTACTCCTAAGGAAGATACCCCAGAAAGAGACCCCCTACCTCTAGAAAAAGAGAGTCTATTACAGAATAGTTGAGTGACAGTTTCCTTCTACACTCCTCCTCACTTAACTACTCCTAAAGAATAGAACCCTGAAAAAGTCCACCTACCTCTAGAAAGGGAGGGTATGTTATAGAATAGTTGAGTGTCACTCCCCTTCTATACTCCTAAGAGACTCAAGAAAGAGTTCACCTACATACCTCTAGAAAGAAACAGAGGTAGTTTGGTTACAGAGAAGTTTAGTTACAGTCTTCTTCTACTCTCTATTTCTCCTCACTTAACTAGCTGCGATAAAGCTTCCCATTAGCCAAGACCCAATTCAATCTTTAAGCGTATTGAAGCGAGGGATAGTTATATAGATATAGTGCTGACTATATTCGACCGAACAGTGCTAATGTTAGTCAGAGTGACAGTCCTAATCTACACTTCTAAGAAAAAGACCCCAGAAAGAATCACCCTACCTCTAGAAAGGGAGAGTCTGTAACGGAATAGTCGAGTGCTAGTTTCCTTCTACACTCTTCCTCACCTAACTAGCTGCGATAAAAGTGTATTGAAGCAAGGGATAGTATGCTGACTATATTCGACCGAACTATACTAATGTCTCAACCTTACAGTAGTTATGTCCCGACCTAACTGTAACTAACTAACTGTGTCCTGACCTATTATGCGAGATAAGTTTTCTAGTAAAGTTAAAATTGAGTTGTTTTATTGTAATTACTATCCTTCTGTCGTCATTTATGGTCTTCGCCAGGAATCTACACAAGAAAACACAGTCAAGCTTTCTCTAGTCTCTAATATTTTCAGTGGTAGTTCGACTCATATACCTTACTAAGTGTCACGTACCGTTCTATATTTTGAAAATTTGTATTCGATTTAAGGACATCAAGACAAGAGGTTGAGAGAAAATCTGTATAAAATAGTGACATCCTGTTCTCTTTTGTGTTTCGTTAGCTAAAATAAAAATCCTGCCTTTCGAGCCTTAGCCAGTAATTATGAGGAAGAAAAATATAAACTAGTCATCTCTTGATGTGTCCAGACAAAGAAGGTGTACGAAAGATAAAAGTCCGGAGAGATGAATTCCAGTAATAGAATCAGTTACTGCATGGTGACTGAGTCACGTCAGTCAGTGTTTTTTAACAATGGGTATAAGAGATATGAAGAACATGGGGAACCTTACTAGGATCGAATCAGCTGGCAAAGTCGGTAGGTAGCACACTGACTTTTCATACCAGGGCCTGTAGGTTCCAACCCTGGTGACACCTCGTCTACTTCTATCGCTATCCACACGAAGCAGATGAGAATTACAAGAATCGCACAAGTGCGCCATGCGACGATTACGACGCAATAAATGCTGTTCACACGCAGAGTCTTGAGGCTGGGGTCTCACCGACAGATATTCTTTTGAAGTTGTCAAGGACATTGTCCACCTTGGCATCGCCATAGACAGCAGCAATGATATCAGCCTGAAGATAAAGCGAAGGGGAAGCTCTGGGGAAGGTGTTCAATGCCGTCGTTGGAGGTCGATCACGAAGGCAGAAGCTTCTGAAGGGATCTTATAGGGGAGGCCGTAACCAGGTAACGGGTTGTTTTGATCAGTTAAGAGTCGGTGTCACTGCTACTCGCGAATAGCAGAATGGTTATCACTTGTCTACATTAAGACCCCTTTTATCGGTTCTAAACTGAAGCCTGAAATGAAAACTCCAAGCTAGAAATGGGTTCCTCAGTGAAATTCTATGCTACCCGTCTAACTTTTTGCGTCACTCGTAATAAGACTTCTGACTCTTGATGGAATTAATTAATGGGAATGTTAGCTGGACGAAACACATGGAAATCATGGGCAGGACAGTTCATGGGGAGGAAAATGAGGTGGTTGTGCCGAATTCCAAATTATGTATGGACAGAGAACCAGACTACACATAACCATTGGCCACTCAAATGGAATCTAACCTAATGACCGCAATGAAATAATCTTAACTTGATCCAATCCGATACATTTTTTTCAAATAGCTTAAAGCCAAACTTCCATTGTGACTATTTTGCGCGCTCCATTCTAATCAGATTTCTTTTGTGCTACTGTAGTTCAAACTTTTATGACCTGCACTGCTGCACGTCCAACCCGACTTGGATCAATTTTCATTTCTCTTAATGAAAAAGGCGGAGAGGATGGAAGAGCAACGAGAGCTTTTTGCATGTGCGCTGACACATTCAGTGCCGGCTTTCACTTCACTTTTTTCTGCTGCACTCGAGCTGCTTCTAACGACGCCACCATGACCGGATATAATCGCTTCCTTCTTACGGTTTTTTTTTTGTTTGTTTTCACACTGCACGGTGCCATTTCAATTTTTTTCTTATTCAGATGGCTTTAATTAAATAGCGAGCGTAATTAAATTGCAATTAAATTAATTAAACATTCTGGCGTTTGTTTGTTATCACAGCTGAAGCGGCGACGAAGCGGGATGCGGATGCGAATGCGAATGCGGCTATGGGTGCGCTGCCTGATGACTGAAGACTGGGCACATGGCACGTCGAGGCATGTGAAAAGCGAGAAACGTGTCGGTTTTCAATTGAATATTTGCTCTTCATCAATTATTTCTTGATGCCATTAAATAGTTTGCTTTTTTTTTGTCTATTTTATTCGAAACACACACACACTGCAATCGATGGCACTGAAGGGGTGTTGGGGTTAAGTTTTAAATATTCAATGGGTACAGTTAATTAGTTTGAAGGTTTATGGCTAATTAGCAAAGGGGGGGATAGGGGGCACAAGTACGTGAGAACAGAATTGGTGAGTAAAGCAAACAGGACGTAGATACTCTTAATTGGAATTGAATTGGGGAAGTTGGGAAATTGGGAATTTTTTTTTTGGAGGGATTTGGGCAATGATGAAATTAATGAATTGTAATGGCATTGCTGGACTTGATGGTCAATAAAGCTTGCTTCATTGGAGATAAATGTTTGTTTATAAGAATTTATTGAATTAGCTGCCAATAAAGATGCAATTTTTACAATAAACAAGCAAAGTCAGAAATTGCTTTGCTCCACTCAACAAGTGTTCATATGAAGCAAAGTTTTAATTTGCCATAAAAACGACAGATTTTGTGCTCAACTTGAAGCAAGTTTATTTCATGTGGTTTGATGAAGTAAAAGATCAAAACCTCAAGACAAATCAATATGACCTCATCGAGACAAATAAGCCACCGTTTGCGACCTCTGCAAGGTTGCTCGACATACATGGATAAAAAATACATATAAATACTGACATCAATAAAAAACAAGACTAAAGAACAATGTGGGAAAACTGTCTTTTGATGTGATGGCCTTAAGAAAATCAACACAACAAAGTAAAAGCGAATCAAGTGTAGAGTGAAGTGCAAAGATAGCAAACGAAGAGAAGCTCAATCAGGCAGTCAACCGAGAGCCACAGAACCACCAAACAACCTTCAACCAAGCAACAAGCAACAACTACTGCTAACAATCATAACACACACTAACACACACACAACTACACTACAATTGTGCACATGTGTGTATAGAGACTTACGCAGCCATGCAGCTAGAAACATGCTGGAGAAACTTAATGACGATGATAAAGTGAAGGAGAACAGCAGGTAATAAATTTCATTTCGCCTGATATGGGCAATTAAGGAACAATTTTGCAGCTGAATGAATAATAAATAAATTACGGACATGTGTGATAGCGCCGTCAGTGCAACAACAGCAACGGCAACGGCAGCAGCAGCTTCCGCTTCTGACAGGTCGGCCAGATATGAGTTGAGTCTGAGTAAATATAAATAAATTCGTGTAGGAGTGCAGTGCACTCCTTTCTTTGTAAGCAAATGCACAAACACACACACGACCCACACATCTACACACACACACACACATGTACATTGGCATAGAGATGACCCACATGACTGACTGACTGACTGCTCATACTCCAACGCCACATGATTCACATCATCATACACATTCGCATTCCCAGTCAGAGTCGCCAGCGCAGTTCTGAAGTCGAATAGATATAAATCACAATTTTAAGACGGACATCTTCAGCTTGGCATGCTGCAGATTTTACATAATAAATCAAGCTTACATTTTCGCAGGTAGTAGTAGTTGCCCACATATGTAACACAAGTCAGTGCAAAGAGTTCAAGTCGCCATATGCAGACAAACAGGGCGCACCACTTGGACCCGTATGGCAAATATGTGTATGTGTGTGTATGTAAGTGTGTATCTGTCTGATGAAGCGTGATTTCTGCATACGTTCGCACAAGCCTGACTGATTCATGCCAAAGCATTTGTCTGGCCTTTTTAGCTTTTGAATCCTTTTTGGAATTTCATTTTTTTGTCAGTTCATGGAAACCTGAATTCCATAGCTGCACACAAAACAAAGCAACAATTTTTATTCACCATGCAATTCATTTCAACTTGTAAAGTGTCTGTGTCTGTTGTTGACTTCATCAAATGTTTTCAAAACTAAAACTCTGCCAAACAAATCGGAATTTCTGTGACTATCGAATGCAACTAAGTACTTGGAAATGCTTTGCAGTCATTGTGCCAACTGTCAAAAGTGTGTTGCTGACATTTCGAACAAACAAAAGTCTACACAGTTATAGAGAATTGAATTCGATTTTCCTAGTAATTGGCTTTGTTAAGAAAAGTATTGTTGGCAAACGATGCATTGTTGGGTGATTACGTCGACAACAGCGTGCAACAGCATTTTTCACACCGTAAAACATCCATATGGGAGTGAAACTAGAGACAAGACTAGACTAGACTAGACTAGACTAGATTAGACTAGACTAGATTAGACTAGACTAGACTAGACTAGACTAGACTAGACTAGACTAGACTAGACTAGACTAGACTAGACTAGACTAGACTAGACTAGACTAGACTAGACTAGACTAGACTAGACTAGACTAGACTAGACTAGACTAGACTAGACTAGACTAGACTAGACTAGACTAGACTAGACTAGACTAGACTAGACTAGACTAGACTAGACTAGACTAGACTAGACTAGACTAGACTAGACTAGACTAGACTAGACTAGACTAGACTAGACTACAGACGGAACAAATGTTTCCCAGTTTCGCTAGGCACACCACAGAATCCTTGCGGCACCTTTCAAATCTCCGCAGTCTAACCTAACCTTTTTAACCACCTCAAGCTAACATAACCCTACTTTCTTCACTATTTGGTTCTTCACACCTAAAGGCAAACAACTTCAATCTAACTTCTTAACTCATCGAGGTAAAATTTTAATTTGCCATTTCACAACATTACGAAACTCCGTCTTGCTTCTTGAGACACACAACAGGATCTATGTTTAGCCTTCAGGACTACGCTTAATTTAACCAAACCTCACATTATACACTTCTAACACCTTTACCAATAAATCAAAACAATTTCTATAAAAAATTGCATTTAAAAAATCTTCACTCACCGGTGTTGAATAGGGATGCGCCGTCAGTCGTACGCCGTCCGTTTCCAGCTGTTCGCGCAGCACCAAATCCAGCTCGTTGGGCGGTGTCTCGCACAGAATCTCCATACTGCCCGACAGCGAATTCGGATCGTTGAGCATGAAATAGACCGAAGCGGCGCCCTTTTCGCGCAGCTGTCGTATGCTCTTCAGCAACTTGTGACGATGTGCAGGATTTTCAACGCCAATGGCATCCAAATCGGGATCGCCAACTTGCTTGCAAATCTCCAAATCATCGTAGCCATTATCCAGAAAGCTCTCGGCATATTGGGCCAAGCCGAGCGCGCGCAGCCACTCGCACACAATGTTGCTGACGGCCATTTTGGGAGGCGGCGGTGGTGGCGGCGAGTGCGGACAGGTGGCTGCCGTATGTTGGCGGTGGGAGTTGTGAAACGTTTCGTTTCGAGTCGAGTTAGCGAGCGAGTGGCGTTGCCGTGTGCGGCGCAATTACCGCTACAAAATGGCCACTATTAATGGGGCGTGAACGGGTGTTTTGCACTACAAGCACACACACACACATACAGACGCGTGCGCGCTCACACTAAACGTTACGTGTTGGTGTTTTTTTTTAAGTTGTTACCTTGTTGCGGGGTATTTTTTTGATTTTTCTATACTTATATATATTTTTGTTCTTTTTTTCAAATTGTTTTGTTGTTGTTGCTATTACTTTTAGTGCATTTAGTGTGCTTAACACGGCATGCAATTTCCGCGAAATATTTTCATTAAGCGTTCGTGTTCCATTAATTTCTTTGTAAAGTGATTTCGTTGTGCGCCGTTTGTGCTCCTTGCGGCAATTTAAAACAATTTACATGCACACACGTGTTGCCGCGTTGTCATTTCCGTTTTGACAGTCCAACACGCGGCGCACAGATGACGGCCCATTGATTGCGCCCGATTGGCAACACTGGTTCGCACACTGATTGTTGGACGCGCTGTGCGCGTACACACATAAAAATTTAGAGGATAATTCGGTATGTGCGCCAACTGGCAAACGTCGTCTTAGATTGCGGCCGACCAGACTGAAGTGACGCGGCTTAGTGTCAATGCCGCAATAATCATAAAAAATAATATGCAAGTTTGCGCGACACGGCACAGACGTGCGCACTCTCAAACGACACTCTGATGGCGTCTAATGCAGCCGCGAAAGGTCCTGCGCGTCGCGATTTTGCGTAATGCGCGTTTAACGAGTCGCATTGCCTGCAAATGTTGTTGATGTCCTGTCGCTCAGCGCTGCTCGATTCGCACTGCAGCCGCTGGCGGCTGTTGTTGACATTTTACGCTCGACGTCTTCGACGTTGACGTTGAGCCTGCGGTCGCTGACTGTTGACTGGTGTCGTTGTTGTCATTTGAAAAGCACTGCCAACGCCAGCGTTTCGGTATGGAATGTTTGCACTGCAACGACATTAAGTGAAAATCAAATTTAAATTTTTTATTAATGCATAATTAAGTATGAAAAATGTTTCTTTAACCCATTTCACAGTTTAAACAATGAATTCTCACACCACTTGCACACATCATTCGAGCATCAGCCCGCATAAGCCCGGGGCCACTCGACTTGGCCCCGTTTCGCTCGCTGCTGGTTAATAGATCAGCGTAGCCGCAAATCAATAAAGATTTCTCAGCGCCACCCTACGTTCCGCACTAATCGACTGCCAACCAGGCAACCAAACCAAACCAAACCAAACCGAACCAACCAATCAACCAGGCAACCAACCAACTAGGAAATCAATCCACTCATTGTGCGCCCTGCCCACTTAATCAGCGGCGCAATCATTTCATGCTGCTGCACCCAGCACACTCAGGAACCCCAACAGCCAACCAACCAACCAACCAACCAACCAACCAACCAACTGCACGAAGAAGTATTAATTAAACTCATTCGGTTCGTTTCTGGAAAAAAAAAGCAAATCTCGCTTGCTCAGTTTTTAATTCATTGTATCGACTCGACTGTGGTTCGCATGCCAGCAGCTCATTCGGCGTTAACTCGAAAATGTGGGCAATAATTCTGCCTGCATTCGCTCAGTCATTCATTCTATTTGTCCGTCTCACTGCCCATTGTGTGTGTGAAAATCACACGTTTTCCAATGGGTTTTCTCGTTTATAATTTTTCGCCTGTATCGGCGCCGTTTTCCAATAACGATAACACATCCACCGAAATGAGTAAAGCGTAATAATTATCGGTGATGGAACGCGCGCGCGTCGCTTATGATGTGCCATAAAAATCAATGAGTTCAATTAATTAAAGTCGCGCGCTTTTTTCCCACTTCCCCAATGCATCGATTGTAATGAATTAACGAATATGATTTGGCAAGAGTTGTTTAAGTTCCATGGAAAATTGGCTGACTAATTGGTTAATAAATGAAAAAAATAATGTGGGAGCAATGCCAGTTGAGTAGTCAGCGGTAAGAGTAGAATTTTGTAGGAGATACATTGTAGATAAAATAAAACATGAATCGTAAATCGAGTCAACATCACTGGAAAAATCAACATTGGAAAATATGGATCGTAAATGAAGTTTTAGCGAAAAGCAAGAAGATCGAGTTAACATCATTGGAAAAATCAACATTGGAAAAATCAACTAGGGAAAGGTCTATCACCAACTTGGTGCAACAAGTTGAAAAAGACAAGAGGAAAGTTTGAATTGAAGGTCCTAATCCGGTAATAGTCCCCTCTGGCAGTTAAAATGGCCTCCAGGCAATTAGGTATCACAGACGCTCGCATGCTGGATTCTAAAAAAGAGCAACACAAAAAGTTGTTTCACAAAATCATCGGTGTTTTTCATATTGGCAACAAAGAAACAACGAGCTGTAGTACCTATTCAAGGACGTACCTCAGCAAATCAACATCCAGCGGCTACGCTGACTTGGCCTTGTCTACCGTAAGGACGTTGATGCTCCAATGAAAAAGTGTTCAAAGTGATAGATGGAGGTCGACAGCGAAGAGGGAGATCATGTCTCCGCTGAAAGGACCAAGTTGAAGATTTCCTATCATCTATCAGTGACGCACACAGGTTTCATTTTGGGAGAGATGGAATTTTGGTACAACTTTTGAGCCGAATACCATTCGAAACCATCTTTTATACCAGCAATTTTTGTGTGCAGCCGCCTTAGCTCAGCTTGCTAGTGCGTTGGGCCGCGAGTCAAGACTCCGCGAGTTCAATACTGCGTTGCGTTAACACCGAAAAAAAAGAAAAATAAAAATTTTTCTTTCGGCGGCTGTCCTCTTAGCAGGAAATGGTAAACCTCTGGGAGTAAAAATTTCCTATGAAAGAGCTGCCAACTCGCCGTTCGGAATCGGCATAAAACTGTAGGTCTCTTCCAACCTTGGAAAAATATTCGCACGCACAACACGGTTGGTTGCGGGTAGCTAGGCCTTAGTCTCCTAATCGGGCTATCGTGCCAGTCAAGAAGAAGAAGAAGAATTTTTGTGTTTGGGGTAACTTTTGCACCAGGCCGTAATCCAATAAGGGGTTCTTATGATCAGTTAAGTAAGAGGCAGTAAAGAGGCATTGCCTAAACTGAGATAAAGCAAGACTCTCAGACGTTACGACATTCCATCATGTCCTACGATAAAGCTGTAACCTGAACAGATTCAGATTCGTTTCGTAGTTATAACCGCGACTAGGATCGTAGAGACAGAACTTGGGGGTTGGTGGGGCAAGACGCACTGTTCTTTCCTCCCAAGGCTGTTTTCCTATAAAATATTGTTACGAAAATGAGTTCTCTATAGGCTTATTTCGGATCTCTGGATTGTGCTTGAAAAATAAAACCACTTCCATTATTCAGCGCAAATGCAGTAAAAAACCAACCAGTCACTTTATCCAGTTGGACTATCTCTCGATCGTTCTCGCACATCCCATTACCATCGCGAGCCATCCTTGCCATATCGAATTATAGCAAGTCTACCGTACTTTAAAGTGCGTGCCTGAAAGTATGCCCATAAAACATTCATGCATAGCACAGCGACAGAGTGCCTCATCGTTACAATATAAAAAAATGTAAAGGGTCGGAACTAAATTTGAATTTTTGTACACATCAGGCCCACGTAAAGTCTCCTCTTCTGAAAACGATTTCGGAAAACTAAAAGTCACCAAATTAGAACGTCACATTTGTTACTGGGTCCTGGCAAAAACATTCACGCCATGAGATCAAAACGCAAGGGCTTTCAGACCATCTAACTTTTCAGCATCGAACCCATTTGAGCTACGTAAAAGAAACCAACATAATATGGGAAAGTAGCCTTCCAAACCTTAGCAATCTAGGCGATAGAACAATTTCTAGTGTACTTAGCTTAGTCAACTTCGATCAAGTAAGCACTTTTTACTAGCGGTTCACTCGCAAAGGATGGTTTGACAGACGAGGATATTTGCAGAGTGTTTGGGGAAGACGAAGCATTGGAGAGATTAGAACATGTTAGAGCCACACGAGTTCGCCGGACTTAAGGAAGTGACCACGCTAGGCCTGAAGCGTTTGCTAAAGTTAACAAAAAGTGGATCACTACTACCAGTCATAAGCAGATCTCTAATGATCCAATAAGGGGCTATGTGTGGCCATTCGTGGCCAATGAGTTATACCTTCCTACCTACCTACCTAACTTAGTCAGAAATTTCAGCTGGGATGCTAGGTAGGTGGGTTCATTGGGATACTACAAATTCAACCCGTTGGAAATGTGTATCAGGGCCTCTGGTATGAGAATCCAGCGCGCTACCCGCTGGACTTTTGAGACCGACTACTGGTTAACTAAAATATGAAAAACTTTGATCAATAGTTTTAACACTTCATCTATCTGTCTACCCATAGTTGCTTTGGGCTCAAGACGTTTTATTGGTGGCCTTCTAAATGATTATAGATCTTTTGCAAACTTTAACTTCCAAAGATATGAGGCTAAGTAGTTGGGGAATTGTTCACTAGGTTAGGTAAGGACCGGTTGAAGAAGAGGTATGTGTGACATGCTCTTCTGCTCAGAAACCCTATTGAATCTTTTGTGATTCCCTTCATTTTGAATCCGATTTCCGACTGTTCACTAAGTCTTGTGGTGTTGGAAAGGTCTTCCCTGATGAATTGGACTCTAGTCAATGTCAGTGATACAGGATGGTTTTTGGTGTTTCCTGTGCTTAAGTAATAGTCCTGCACGTGCATCTTATGGCAGCCGTGTACTTGTTAGGTTAGGTTAGGTTAGGTTATTAGGTTAGGTTAGGTTAGGTAACGGAAGGGGCGTGTGCGGCAAGCACTTCCACTCGGAGACCCTGTTGGGTCCATTGTGAATCCCTTCATTTTTCGGAAAAACCCGAACGGTGTGCTTTTTTATCTGTGGATTCCTGTAGATCCAAACAGGATCTTTTGGGTACCATTTGGTCTTGGCGAGAACGTTGTGTAGATCGGTTATCTGTACATCTGCTACTTCCGCAAGCCCATCAGAGAACCTAGTCCCAAGAGTCTGTGTACTTGTTTACAGTACCCAGTAGTTGCGAACAGTGCCTGATCGGTAATAAGTTCGATACTACTTCTACAAGTATTGAGCATCGTCAGCCGTTTGGACCGTTTGAAGGCCTTGAAAGATTAAAGAGCTTACGAGTTTATTCCCACAGGGTTTCCATGTATGCGTGAGTACGAATAGAGCAATCCAAACGAAACTGACTGAAACACTTTCACTTGCTTTAGTTTGTGGGTGGTGGTGAATTGAGGCCCAGAAATATTATTTTAAAAGTGTTCGTCAAGTCAGAAGTTGTAATAAAGCTTGTAATATAAAATGTTAAACTTCATTGCCAAAGTTTGTCTATAGTTGTATATATTTATTAAAAATCAGTCTTAACAACTATACAGACAAGTTGTAAAATATTTACGTGTTGACACCAAAAAGGCGCCAAGCAACGATACGAACAAAAACAAAATTGCTGTGCCACTTTCTGAGAACAGACGTGACATTTTCACAAAATATTTCGCCAATAAGATAAACAAATAAACTGTGTGGAAACAGCATTGCAACATACGACAAGAGATCTAACGGCACTGACCCCGACAACATTCTACAATTAATTACGAAATTTAATTAACTGTCAGTATTTAATATTTGCAACATACAAGCGGGCAGCTCATTTGGCTAAAATGCTCAAGCGACACTAACAATAACAACAACAAATAAAATGGCAACAGAGATGGCAAAACAGCGATAAACTCACGAAGCGATCGTTTGAAATTTGACACCAACTAACACAAATGAAAGGAAACCTTAGCAATTGAGGTCTCACAGCAATTACGGATTGGAAATAAATATAAATGTGCATGTGTGTGTGTGTGCGAGTGTGTGTGTTTAGAGTGCATTTGCAGCGTGAAAAATGCTAAAAGTCACTTTGTGCTGACACCATTCAGTCGCTCAGCCATTGCAGCCGGCTGTGATTAATTCTATTGTTTTCATGTTAACAAAAACAAACAACAGTTCACTGCAAATAAACCAATATTTGGTTACACAGTGCGGGCATTTTGTTTATTTAATTTGTTTTTATTTTAAAGTTGCCTGACACAGTGATTATGTGTATTTTTGTTTTTATTTTTTTTGTAATTTTTATTTTGTTTATTGTCGTTGTGAGAGCGCTAAAGCTGCCTTCGCATAGGGGGCACAACTGTATAAACAACAACAACAATAAATAATACTACAATCACTGCAGCTAAAAGGGGAAAAAGAACCACAACAGTTGCCACGTTTGCTATCTTCCAGTCCCCAAGAAATGCGAGTCTAACGACACGCGGCGACGACCACCGGCCGCAATGCCGACTGTTGCAAGTTGTGCATCAATCAAGTGCGTTGGCGTGCCACAAGTGGCTTCCAAGTATGTTGTGTGCTTGTCGATTTCATTGGAATTGTTGTTCGACCAAAGAGATTTTCCGTATGTTTGGCTGCTAAACGAACTTGTGTTGTTCTGGCCCCAAATACAACACAATACAATTTGTGTAGTGTTGTAAGCATTTAGATTTCTAAAGTGAAAGGAAAATCGTGTTTTGAGGCAGAAAAGCTCATTAATTGTGTACTTTAAGATGGAGAAATGGTGTCATATTGGTGAAATTATTTAGTTCTGTATTCAATTCTACTAAAACCTACATTGGGACTTCATAATGTAAATGTGGTAGAGATGAGATAGATAGATAAATATGATGGATAGGATTGGAGGAGATTGGATAGATAGGATAGATGGTAGAGATAGGATAGATGGGATAGATTGCAAAGATAGGATAGATATGAGAGATAGGATAGATGGGATAGACAGGAAAGATTGGATAGATGGATAGATTCGATAGATAGGATAGATAAAATAGATAGGATAGATAGTATAGACAGGATAGATAGAATAGATAGGGTAGATGTGATAGATAGGGTAGATTGGATAGATAGGATAGACAGGATGGATAGGATAGATGAGATAGATCCATAGATAGGAAAGAAAGGATTGATAGGATAGATGTGATAGATTTGATAGATAGATAGGATAGATTGGATGTATTGGATAGATGGATGGATAGGATAGATAGGATAGATGGGGTAGATGGATAGATGGATAGATAGGGTAGATAGGATCGATAGAATAGATAGGATGGTTAGGACAGATAGTATAGAAAGGGTAGGTAGGATAGATAGGATAGATAGAATAGATGGGATAGATTTGATAGATTTGATAGATTGGATAGATGGATGGATAGGATAGATGTAATAGATAGGATAGACAGAATAGATAGGATAGATTGAATGGATTGCAAAGATAGGATAGATATGAGAGATAGGATAGATGGGATAGACAGGAAAGATTGGATAGATGGATAGATTCGATAGATAGGATAGATAAAATAGATAGGATAGATAGTATAGACAGGTATAGATGGGATAGATAGAATAGATAGGGTAGATGTGACAGATAGGATAGACGGGATAGACAGGAAAGATTGGATAGATTCGATAGATAGTATAGACAGGATAGATAGGATAGATTGGATAGATAGGATAGATAGGATAGATGAGATAGATCCATACATAGGGTAGAAAGGATTGATAGGATAAATGTGAAAGATTGAAAAGATAGGATAGATGTGATAGATCGGATAGATTGGATAGATGTGATAGATAGGATAGATGGATGGATAGGATAGATAGGATAGATGGAATAGATGAATAGATAGGATAGATAGCATAGATAGGATAGTTAGGATAGATAGCATAGATAGGATAGTTAGGATAGATAGGGTAGACAGGTTAGACAGGATGAATTGGATAGATAGAATAGATAGGATAGATGGGATGGATAGGATTGATAGGATAGATGGGATATATGGATAGATAGGATAGATAGGACAGATAAGGTGGATAGGATAGATAGAATATATGGATAGATAGGACCGATAGGACACTACACTATCATCAACTTCATCGCATTTTCCTCCGCCATTTTTTCTCTAAGGTTCCTTCGCACCGCCCATTTCCTTCCATCGCCTCATTGTCTTCGCTCTCTTAGCCACTCATCCTGCAGTCATCTTTGATACCGCACATTTCTTTAAAAATTCTTCAACTTTCATTTTACATTTTCCTACCGTTCGCGGCCTCTTGGGCGCATATTTTCCAAATCGATTCAATCAATTCATCTGACAACACAATATTCCCTCGTCAATGCTCGTTATGGCCGCACAATGGCAATTAACCCATAAAATGCCCACATCTATTCGCTGAGTGAGTCTCTACTCTCCAGGCTCTCGGCGAGTGAGCTAATGGCCGGCGACCGACAGCGTCGCAACTCTGCTCGGTGCATTCGCGCGATCAATTAATTGTAAACGAAGTCGCTTTTATGGCGGCAACTTTGTCGTTTTATTATGGTTATTATTTACTTACTTCGGTGGCAGCTATTGTCAAGTTTGCTGTCTTTTATCCCTTTCTTTCGGCGCATTGTTGGCAATTAATTAATATGACACTCATAAAATTTAAATTAATCATCAATTCTCGAAATAACAATAACAAAGCCATCAACGTTTACCACAACCACAACAAAGCCAACACCAATCAACGACGCGCAGAGCAACAAAGCTTGACTTGAATGCGCTTTGTTGTAGCATTTTGGGTTAAAGTCAACGCTTTTGTGGTGGTTCGTCGCTCTCGCCATCCCGCAACAATCAGCGCTTTTACGAACTTTAATGCTGGGACTATTTTGTTATTGACGCAGTGTTGGGCGCGCTGAAGTGCCAATAACTCTCCCCTCCTCTTCGACTTATTAATTTCTGCAATTTATATAATTTTCAATTGCTGCTTCTAATGGCATTTCCGAAAAATATTTCCCATTTCCACTTGACTAATCGCAGTCAATTGCGCGTTGATGTGCAATTATTGCGCTGATTCTTGACGCCTGGCCGCGTCATAATTCCCATTCCGGCTGCACGTGTGCGGCGCCGGTCGTGTGACCGGTGCACAAATAGGGATTTGCGTGCAATCTGAATTCACTAATTCGCCCGGCGTCCCTGACAGTTGGCGTAACTAATGATGTCGCTCCTTTGGTTCTCGGCTGCGCGTGCAGCTGTCAGGTATTTGTCATATTTCTGTCAAATAACCATTTTCCATATTGATGGTCGACACTTTATTATGTCGGCCTCTGCGACAATCGAAATAAATTGAATATTTTTGCTGCCTTTTCGTCTGGAAGACAACATATTTGCAATTCGTGGAATTAAGTTGACATATTGCAGAGAGATGCATTTTTTAGGGAAAGTTGTTAACGATTCGGAGCTGAAATATTCGATATGAATATATGAACTGTTTTCTTGGGGAGAGGCAGAAACTTGCCGATTAATCATTAGTGTCATTCGGTATACAGAAAAGTCCATTTATGAGGGTCGAAATTTTTGAAGGCTTCTTTTGTGGAATGTCTTCATTTGATGGCCTAATGTCTGTTTTTAATGTGGAACTTCTAAGAACCTTGGGAAGTCTTCCAAGATATGTATTAACACCGCAGCGATGCTCAGATCACACACACATTCTAATACCAAAAAACTTAGGCCATCTACTTTGATGTCAGCACATAAGAGGACTTTGAATGGTTTATATTTTGAAGGATGAAAAGGAAAAAACACATTCAAATATTTTCTTAAGTGATGCACTTTCACTAACGTCTTAGGTGTCTTAGTCATCTGATTAAATTAGGAAATATCGATCAGGCAATAACTAAATATGGAGACGTTCTTGAACCAAAAAGATGTATTGGAATTATACAAATCGATGCCTTTGTGAGATGGTGTGTTGAAGGTTCCTTATTCTGATTTGATTTATGATCTCTCATAATGATTCAACGTAGACGTTATTGAACCAAAAAAGTTGTGTTAGAAGTGTTCAGACCGATGGTTTTGTGAGATGTTTTCTTGAAGGCTTCTTTATTTAACTCGATTTATGATCTCTTGTAATGATTTCATGGAGACGTTCTTGAACCAAAAAGATGTATTAGAAGTGTCCAAGTGTGTATCAGAAGTGTGATTTATGATCTCTCATAATGATTCCACGGAGAACGTCCGTGAACCAAACTTATGATCTCTTGTAATGATTTCATGGAGACGTTCTTGAACAAAAAAAGTGTCCAGACCGATGGTGTTGTGAGATGTTTTCTTGAAGGCTTTTTTATTTAACTTAATTTATGATCTCTCGTAATGATTCCATGGAGTCATATGATCTCTTGTAATGATTCCGTGGAGACATATTTGAACCAAAAAGATGTATTAGAAGTGCCCAAACCGCTTTTGTGAGATGGTTTGTTGAAGGTTCCTTACTTACAATTTGAATCAAAGGCGATTGCGAATCAAAGGAAAACCTTAATTTTTATTAATCGTTTCTGAAACACCTTAGAGATTCTGATTCAGAGTCTTTCTTTAATGATTTTTCTATCTGCCAGTTGTAATAGGTAAGTTTACGTTCTCAAAACCCTTCAGATATTTTAATTCACGATTTCTCATTAGTAATCTGACAGTCACAGTAAATGATCTTCGATCTTCATAAGTGGTTTTGCAATCTCACTGTTGCAGTAGATGATCTTCATCTATCATCATTAGTGATTTTTCGATCTGAAAGTCGTAATGGGTAATCTTCAAATTTAAAAAGAACTACAACCCTGCAACGTACCTTCATGGAATTGTTGGTATATGTGTCGAATATGAAAGTTATTTGAAGATCCTTGAAACCCTATGGATGGTTTTCAAATAAATTTATTTAAAACAGATGTGTTTATGTAGGAAATTTTTTATAAAGGTGCATGTAAGAGAGCCTTTCTTCTTGATTTACTTAGGAACGCCATAGTGACTCATCTACTGGGTAATCAATATGAAGGCTCCTGGTGATAAATTAGATCAAGATCGCCCATATTGATTGCCAAGTTAATGAGTCGCTAAATCGCTTTAGCGATAAGGCTGAATCAAAGGCGATTTAGTAGACCGACGATCTCTAGGGATGATCTTGAACTAGGGAATGTTTCCAGACCCTTCAATACGTGTTCTCAAAATCGCTGTACGAGTACGTGCTGGAGGTTTCTAATACTGGTTTGGTTTGAGTGACAACATTTTGGCGAGTTCGAACTAAAACAGGACCAGAATCCCGACCTTTCATGATCACTGTGAGAGTATTTTCTTTGCAACCAACATGGCTTTTAGTAACTGAATCACTAAAAGACGATTTCGAAGGACCAGAATCCCGAACTTTCGAAATCACTGTGAGATAATTTTCTTTGAATTAACATTACTTTTAGTAGATAAATCACTAAAAGACGATTTCGAACCAAATCAGAATCAGAATCCTACAATATGCAATGTCAAGATCGCTGTGAGAGTATTCTCTCTTGATTGATCGATTTTAGTTATGTGGCAAAGCAGAAATCATGAAGAAGGTTCCTGCTACTTATTTAGGTCGGGTTCTGAACCAGGGACAAACTAGTCAGCCGGGGATGGTCTTCAACGATATTGAAGTAAAGGAGGCTGAGAAGACATCTCAGGTACTTCTTTGAGAATGCGAGTTGAAGGCTTTTATTACAGCTTGATTCAAGTGATCATAATTTTGCATTTATAATAAAACAATTCTTGAACTCAAGAAGTATTAGAAGTCAGTAATGTGTGTTCTCAAGACCCCAATTCGAGTGGATGCTGAAAGCTTCCACGAGTAATACTGCTTTGATTCAAGTCATTTATTGATTCGACTGATAATGATTTAACTATACCCGAAAGATTAATCAGCTTCGGCTTCGGCCACATTCGGTAAAAATCGGGTTCATCATTTATTTTTCATATTCTTTTACGATATTAACCTTCGGCTTCGGGTTTGGCCTAATCTCAGTCTTGCAGCCGATTATTCGGTTTTGGCCAAAATCGGCTTCGGCTTAAGCCACATTCGGCCAAAAAATGCGCATTCGACCAATAATCGGCTTCAACATTTACTTTCATACTCTTGTAAAATATTCACCTTCGGTTTCGATTTTAGCCGAATGTCAATCTTGCAGCCAATTATTCGGCGTCAACCATATTGGTCTAAAATATTCGCATTCGACCAACCGTCGGCTTCAGCATTAATTTTCATACTCTTTTCAGATATTCACTTCTGGTTTTAGCCGATTCTCAGTGTTGCAGCCGATTATTCGGCTTCGACCAAAATCGTCTTCGGTCATATTTGGCCGAAAAATTCACATTCTACCAATAATTGGCTTTAGCATTTATTTTCATACACTTCTAAGATATTCACCTTCGGCTTCGGTTTTAGCCGAATGTCAGTCGCCAAAGTTCCTTACTCATAAATTCTATTTTGTTTAGGTACTTAAGCGGAATAGAGAACTTCAGCGAGTTGCATTGAGTTGGTTACTTAAACGAAGTAGATACCCAATAGGGAAGATATCACTGTAAAACAATCTCGAACTCAATCAAATACCGTCGACATGCCTTCTCCGACTGTGAACTCAACACTGCGCTGTTTCGCCTTTAGGTTCCATCTCGTTTCTATGATTTAACTGCACTTTCGCAGCTGATGACAGAGATTTAGGAGATTTCTCGTTCGGCTATCAGTTTTTCTTTAATGAATGCCAAAACTTCAGCTTGCCATCGTTAAACAAATTTCGATTTATCAATGCTAGAAGCTTTGCTGTTGGCATTCCAACTATGTGGGATTTCCAACGCCAACTCAAATCCAAACTTACCTGACAGCTGCCCGCTGTGCGTAGACCCCAAAAAATGTCTGTTTTACAAACAAAAACAACGCACCCATGGCGACCTAAGCTGTGCGAAGACCAAAACAAACATTTTTTTCCAACAGCAGCGCGCGCAAGCTGAGTTCGCGGTGTGAACTGGGTTCGTCGTCAAGCGATGCCACTCGCAGCGTTTTCAATGTTGGGTAAACGCAATAAAGTCTGCAATTAATTTAACTAAAATTCCATGCACACCACGCGCCACTTATGAATGAACTACTCCTCGTGCAACTTTATTTGCAACTCTCAGCATTGCACAGCAGCGGCTTCGGCAGTGTCGATCGATTCCATGCACAAAGCGCACAATTGCAGCGCAAATATGTGAAGCGACGTCGTTCACTTGAATTGGTTTAACCCAATTCATTTGTAAGTTCGTTTACCCATGAATAGAAATTCATCAATCATGCATTAGTAGCAGAATGCAACGGCAGCGAATGATAACGACGCTTGAAATCCACTCGAAGCCCGAGATTGAGCTCGAGCCGCTGCAGTTCCTTATTGCAACATTTCAAGTGCCGCAACGCGTGTTCGCCCAGAGCGAAATTGATGCAAAAAGCGGCAAATATGAATTCATGCCAACTTAATTGAGTGCAAGCTGCGCATGTGTGTGTGCGTACAAGTGTGTGTGTACACACAGTTGATTGCAATTAAATTTTCGGTACATTTTCAAGCCATGAAATGGTCATAATTAAAATGATATCCACGCTGTGTGTGTGTGTGTGTCGAATCGTGCTAATTCGCCAATAATTGAATGGCGTTTACCATATTTTTGGTCTCACATCGAGTTGACGAGAGACAATTAGCTGCGATAGTATGTTGGCTCCATAAATCAATTAATTAAATTTCCAACTAGTTCTGTGCCGCTGCCAACGTATTTATTACGATTTCATTTCACCAGAATGTGGCAACGAATTTGGTATTTTACGGCATCTCAAGTGAGTTGAAAGATTCAATAAACTTAATCATTGAATGGTTTTTGTTAAATTTAATTAGATCATAAACTCTGGCAATGTGTTGCAGACTACGTTGTATTGTAATTAATTCATGTTGGGCAATTTAAGAAAAATTATTTTAATTTTAGAAAATTCAAACATTATTGTTATCGAATGTATGTGGAGAAATCCATGAGAGATGATTTCACTTTGAAGTTTGGACTATAAAAAAAATTTAGAATTACAATTAGATGGAAATCAATTCCAATGCTTGGAGAATCACGGCATCTTAAATATATCAGAGTATTTTTTCTTCAAATTTTCAACCCATTAACCCATTTCTATATGAACGAATGAGTTCATTTAGTGATTCCATTTGGTATAAAATTGATTACAAATTTTTTTCAATATTTTTATTCATCGATTCCCTTTGGCTCAAAATCGATTATAAACTTGTTTTCAATAAATTTTGTCAACGATTACTTTTGGTATAAAATCGATTATTTATGAACCTTTTTTCCAATACTTTTTTATCGAATCCTTTTGGTACAAAATTGCTTAAAAACTTGTTTTCAATACTTTTTTTCAGCGATTCCATTCGGTACGAATTTGAAATCGATTTTAAACTTCTTTTCAGTACCTTTTTTTAACGATTCCTTTTGGTACAAAATCGATTATTTTTAAAACTTTTTTCAATACTTTTTGTCAATGATTTTTTTTTGGTACAAAATCGATTTTTTATAAACCTTTTTCAATACTTTTATATCGATTCCTTTTAGTACAAAATCGATTATTTATAAAACTTTTTTCAATACTTTTTTTTCAGCGATCCCCTTCAGTACCAAATCGATTAGAAATCTTTTTTCAATACTTTTTGTTTAGCGATTCTATTCGGTATTAAAATGATTATAAACTTTTTTCAATAAGTTTCGTCAACGATTCTTTTTGGTATAAAATCGATTATTGGAGCTTTCTTTTCAAGGTTGGTTTTTCATCGATTCCTTTTGGTACAAAATTGATTATTCGCAAACTTTTTGTTTCATTATTTTTTCATGGATTCCTTTTGATACAAAATTGATTATTTATAAACTTTATTTCAAACCTGTTTTTATCGATTCCTGTTGGTACAAAATCGATTATTTATAAACATTCTTTCAATACCTTTTTAATCGATTTTTTTGGTACAAAATCGATTATTTATAAACTTTTGTAAAATGTTTTTTCATCGATTCCCTTTGGTATAAAATCGATTGTAAAAGTTTTTTAATACTTTCTTTCATCGATTCCTTTTGGTAAAAATTATTGCTATTACTTTTATTACTATTCTATTTATTTCATCAATTCCTTTTGATTTTGATTTTAGTTTTTCTAATATTTTTAAAAGATTTTCAAATTTATATTTTAGTTAAGCTTTGAAACATAGATTTGACACTGTAAGCTGTGCATTATTATTATTAAATTATTAAGCTGTGCACGGATTTTTTTTTAATTTTCCTGAATTTTTTAATTAATTTAAAATGAATTTAATTAATTAAAAAAAAAACTGAAAAGTTTCAATTGCGGTCTTTTTTTATTTCATTGCATGGCTTTCTAAATGAAAATCTTCTGTGACTTTTGTATTAACTCGTACTCCCTTTTTAGTCTTTCAGACACACGCACACACACACACAATGCAATCACATTAAAATCATTTATAATACAAATAGTGCTCGATTCCTAACTAAACACTCTTCCATTCGATGTGTTCATGTGATAATTTTCCACCCAATCATTGACTTCATGGCCCGAACGACAAGAAGCCACAACTTCAATTACTGGCTAAATCCATTTACGGTGACATTCTAACCAACACCAGAGTCGAGTAAGTGAGCGAGTGAGTTGCTGAGGCATCGTAAAATCCGAAATTCATTTTTATTGAGTGTAATTTTCGACAGCAAACGCAACTTTCAATGTTTTTGTTGGTCGCTGCTCACAGTTGTCCGCGCCTCGCTTTTTGGCCGTAAACGAGCTCTGACTGGGTGCTTCTTTCAGTCTTGGCAGCACACACATTCGACACTTGAGCCAAGTGGCTGTGTAATTAATTTATTGAGTTCAGACATCAGTGCGCCGGAATTGGATCGCCGCTCGCTTCCATCGAGGAAAGTTGTAAAATTTTAATGTCCACTTCATTATCTCAATTTTCGAATCAAATTATTATTTGACAAGAATGGCGCAACGTCAACGCCGTAGTTGGTGGCAACACTGGCTGACAGTCATTGCCTATGTGGCACACAGTGGCCAGTGAAGCGTTTCCGCCTCTGGCCACGACACATTTCCGGTTGACAACGCACTCGCTTTCGCTCTAATGTGCAAATAACGTTTACATTTTTTATCATCTTGCGGTTAGTTGAAGTTTTACGATCGCCAAAAACAAGTTAATTAGTGCAATATTGATGGCTTCTGCCGAGCGATTTCAATTCAGCGCTGTGAATGGGGTCAACGAGCAGCGGGGCGCAGCAAATGTTTCGTGCAGCGCTCTCAGCTACGTTTTAATCAAAAATTTTCGAACGGACATGTTTGTGGGTCAATCTAATTACTTTCAAGTGTGTGTGTGTGTGTGTGTGAGTGTAAATATTGAACCGCTTCACATATTTTCTTTACATTTTTTTTAATTTGCACTGTGAAAAGTTAAACAAACCAAAAACCACACAACCGCAACGCATCATAACAAATGCCAAATGTCAATAAAACTTACACTAACAAAACATTGTTGCATTTAATGTCTCGTTTTGCTGTAATTTATTGTCAAACGAATGCGAATCGGTGTAGTGGGTTTGTTGTATTTGACATCAACAGTTCGCAGTCGCAGTGGCAGCGCACTTCAGGGTTCAGGTTTGCGCTTCGTTGCTTTTGTTATTTTATGCCAAGTTGTCCACAAGTGGAACAAAAGCAAACAGCGACTGTTGCGACTTTTGTTGACTTTGTGCTTCAGTTTAGCAAATAAATTAAATATCAATCAGCTCATCAATCAACTCTTGGCCCTGCCCCCTCACCGCCTTTGGACACATTAAATCCGGCAACAATTAAGTAAAATGAAACGACAACAAAGTTCTCAATGAAATATCTTCGAAATTAAAATGTTTAGGTGGATTTACTAAGAATCGAATATTTGCATAATTCATGCGTAAATATTTATGTCGAATAAATGAGTGCGAGGCCAGCAAATAATTATGAGAAGTTCAAGCTTTCAAGTTCAATGAAAACACTTTTGAAAACAAATTTTGAAGCGTTGATTGAAATTGAAACTTTTTGGTGGCCCGGAGTGGGCATTCAAATCATAGAAGATTAGAATAGAAAAATGGGGAAATATATTCATGACTTGGCATATTTCGCTTAAAATCTAAAGTTTTTAGGATTTGTTCGCTTGAACCAAGAGTGGTTTAAAAAGCAGAAACAAATTAATATAACAGACGGTGGACACTTTTTTACGACCCAATTTTTTCGTTTTGGAACTTTGAAACTATAAATTGCAACCTTTCGGTTGGAAGAATAGAGAATGCATTGCCAGATACCTTTACTTTCTTCAAAATCTTGATGACTTAAAAAGTAAAAGTCACTGACTGATTGTTGTAAAAGTCACAGACTGATTTTTATTAAAGACTTTTTAAATAAAAGTCACAAATAATTGTTACCACAGGACAACTAAAATAAAAATCGAAAAAAGTTGTTATTTGTGACTAATGTGAAAATATATAAATATAATATTTGACTAATATGAAAAAAATCAAAAATACACTGCACAACACAAAAAAAATGACAAGATTCTGACAACGGATTCTGGAGAACCGGAACCATGTAACCTCACGTTTTAGGTATATGATGTGTTCAGCAATTTGATGTAAAATACTACGAGGAACATTTTTGTGGAGCATGTTAACCCAGTAGCTCCTATTTTTATGGGTCAATTTGACCCTTTTCTTCTAAAATGCCAAAAATGTCCTGTAAAACAGAACTTTTTAAGGACAAAATGTTCCACGAAAATATTTGCCATAAAATTCTATTATAGGTCTTTTTTTTTGCCCCCTCTACCAGAATTTGTTGTCAAAACCTTGTTATTTTATAAAAAGTTTGATTTTGTTGTGCAGTGTTATTAAAGAGTTTTAAAATATAAATTTAAAAAATATAATTTTTTTAACGTCCTCTTCTGCCAAAACTGGCCCAAGTAACGCAAGCCGCATTACAGTGCATTATGATGTGTTCGGGAGTCTCTTCTCTGTTTCGCAGAGTCTACAGACGCTTACCTGTTCTATCCCGATTGTATGCATATATTTCCTCAATCTGCAGTGCCCAGTTAGCAGACCTGTGACCTGTCTAAGCTGGGTTCTCCTTAGTTTGAGGCATTCTTCACTCCTTTGGGGGGTTATAATCTTTGATAAAGATTTTCGATTGCCTGAGACCAGAGGCACTAATCCAGTGTTCTGTGTTCCTGGTCCTTTCCTCAAGTCTCAGTGACTCCGTTATGGCGCTCTTGCTCAGCGCAATAAAGGGCTCAGGTCCTAGGAGGGGCCTGGCTGCCGCGGTTCAGCGAGGCTGTCCGCTTCCTCATTGCCTTCGATACCTCTGTGTTCTGGAACCCAGAGGATCTTCACCTGGTTGCATTTGCCCAGTGCATTCAATGCCTCAATGCATTCCAGCACTAATCCTAAGGTTATCTCATATGATATTAGTGCTTTGATGGCTGCTTAGCTGTCGGAGCAGATGACGATGTCCTGCCCTCTGTACGCACGTTCGAGGTTTACTTGCACACAGAGCCTGATAGCATAGAGTTCATCCTGGAATATGCTGGGTGTTTTCCCCATGGGCTCAAAGTGCTTGAGGCGAGGTCCAAACACCCCCGCTCCGGTTCCCTCGTGCGTTTTTGAGCCGTCTGTAAACCACTTAATTGTGTGTAGTTTAAAATGGATCCGGTGGTCTTCCCAGGCCCAGTCTACTTTATTGCTCACATAAACTTCGAGGTGTTTTTCGTAGTTATATGTTTTTGTTATTGTATCCATCGGATACTAAACATAAGGGCTACTAGTGGAAAGCACATCTAAGTCTCTATGCCTAAGGATGTGATCCTCCCCTTTACTGGTTCTGGCCAATCCAAGGATTGTACGCTTGGCCGCCATCTCAATTGCTATGTGCAATGGTGATATGTTCAGTATCACCTTCAGTGCCGCCGTGGGACAGGTTCAGGTCCCTGCTGGATACAAATATAAGATATATATATGGCAGCAGTGGTGCATGTCAGGATGTTTTGGGGGCTCAAATTCCCCCAAATATCTAAACAAATTTCAATTGGAAAACATAGCTTCAATTGGCATTGGGCCCAAAGTTGGGTACAGTACTCCCCATCAAATGAAATCCTGTGTGCACTAAGTACAGGCAGACAAAGATTTGTACATTTCAACCGATTCAAGTGTATAAGATGTGGAGAATAAAATAATGCAAAATGTGTTTTCAACAAAAATTTACATTTTTTGTGATACAGATTTGAAGATAGACTTGTTATAGACACATCTGTGCATGTCTATTATTGATAAATCACTCCTTATTTTAAAGCTCCCATTATATTTTTGATTTTTTTTATTGGAAACATTTGTTTGTTTCATACTTTGCTCCTCTTTTTTGTGACAGTTTTGTGCATGAATGACTCCCAGCTGTGTGTTGTATGTTTTATTTTTATAAAAAACAAAAAATCATAATTTTCTTTTGTGTCATACACTTTGTTTAACCACCAAATTGCGCATATTTATTAAATAAAAAAATATAATATTTATGATGCTTATTCTTTACTGTCATTTTTAAATGGGAAAAATGGCAATTTTGCATTGCACGCATATTATTTTAAATAAATTTCAACACACATTTAGTACAAAGCCGATTGCAACACTGTCAACTATGTGTGTATGAATTTTTGTTGTTGTTGTTGTTGTTGTTGAACTTTTGGTATAAATTCTGGCATAAATGCCTGCGGCCATGGTCTGTCAATGACAGCCGGAAAACGCACTGTTTGAAATTTTAAAAGTAGCCATCAAAACTACATAAAATAATAACAACAACAAGTGACAACAAAAACAATAGCAGCAACAAAAAGACCGCAACGTAATGGACTGCAAAAAAAAATAAAAAAAAATTAGTCAACAGCTGCAGCGATTCTCACAGCTCGAACAGCGCCAACAACAGCAGAAACTGTAACACTAACAACAACAAGCAAACAACTGGACAACAATGACAACAACTTTCGTTGCACAGCCGGCAGCGGCGACGTGTAATTATTTTATCACTCGGCAGCATTCAAATGAAAATAAAATATTTTGCATTCATATTTTTTTTTCGTTGGCTCTTCTCAACCAACGCGGCTGCCGCCACAACGACTGCGAGCGTTGCATATTGTTGTTTTTGTTGTTGTTTTTGGTATTGGCTACTTGCAAGTTGCAACTGGCTACCATAAAAGTTGCACTCGCTGCGGTTGTCGAAAATGTTGTTGGCCGTTGCTAGCAATAGTTGTTGTTGTTGTTGTTGTTGTTGCGTGGGCGCCCTATATCCTCACATATGTGTGTATTTTTATTTCTTTTAAAGAAAAACAAAGAATTTTCCAAAAAAGCATTAAAAAGTCAACAAAAAACATTGCGCTGTCAAAAGCATTGCTGCCATGTTGCCAATGAAATAGTTGCAGTTGGAGCGTTTCGGGAGCCACAAAAAAACGCTGAAATATTGCAGTAACCGTTGGTGTCGGTGTTGCCACAAATCGACCATAAAGTTGCTATAAATTCGAATTTAAATGCGCAAACGGCTGATGCGGAATGCGTATCGAATGCAATAAAAACGCACAAATCTCTTTGTGTTGCCATTTCGTTACGATTCTTTACAGTTGTTGTTGTTGTTGTTGTTGTTTTTGTTGTCTTGTCATTTTAGCGACACACAACCAAACAGTTATGGACACATTGTACGCATTGCACATGGCAACAATTACAAATTAACAACAATAAAACGGAAATTGAATTTATTTCCGAGGAGTTTTACAAAAAAAACGAAAAACAAAAATATTATTAAAATTATGACTGTATCAGTGGGTCTAGGGTGACTTTTTTATAACAGGGACTGTGGACAAGGCCTTACAACGTGGAATAAGAGTCTTTTAATAAAGGTCATAAAGGGTTAAGGTTTAAGTTAAATTAGTTGAAATTGCTTATTTGTTACATTTTCAAACATTTTTGATTGGAAAAATTAGTAATTGTGGCTCATAGTGGGTTAAGGATTCACGCCACCCAATAGTTACGCCTATAGAATTAATTAAAATCGGTAGTGTGCATATTAACAATATTTTATGACTGAAAAAATTACCTAATGTGGCTCTTGACGGGTTAAGAGGACGAGTTAAGGCCTTAACTTCAGTTAAACCCGTTAATCGCTAAATTAAGAAAAATATATTTTGACCCAAACAATTAGCTAATGTGGCTCACAATGGGTTAAAAGGAAGCGCTACAGGATTGGAATCGGTAATTAGTCACATTTCAAAAAATATAGGACTACAAAAATGTATTAATGTGGCTCCTATTGGGTTAAATTGTTTGTGTTAAACTGTGTTTATGTTCAGAAATGCCCGAGAATTTGTGATTTTATGGCAACTCTACTCAACAATGTGTGGTCTACACCCACTGCCTCTCCTATACATTCTCCAATGAGGAGAGTTTTAGACTTTATGAACTGTTTCATGTATAATAACATCAATTTAAATGGCAATCCTACTCAAAAGTATGCCGACTATGCACAATTTTCAAGTAAACTTGATTCCTGATTAGTCGAACTTCATTTAATGCCAACATTCAATAATTATGTCATTAATAATCTCAATAATTTTGCATAAAAATATAATGAAAGCACAATTGGGCCAATATGGCGCATGATGGGTTAAAATTATATGTTACATGCATAGAAGTTTTAGTGGAAAAATATGAAAGAACGAATGATTTAGTTTAATATTGCAATTTTTAAATGTTGTCAAATACTTTTATATGGCAACCCTGCTCAGAGGTGAGCAGAACACTCCGCTCATTGATTAAAGAGTTTTTATACCTAGAACTTCAATAAAATTCGCACTAAAATTTATGCTGAAATTGCAAATTTTCTGAACAATTCCATACTTACTGGTTGTATCAACTGACCCAGAGACAAACGCATAGTCGAGCGAACCTAATTAGACCAATTCTTCTTCAAATCTTGAGGTCAATTATAACTATTTTGTAACAACTGATCGACCTACAGACGAAAGGATAGTAAGATGGAACATAACAAGATCGATTCTTCTTTAATATTTATAGAAAATTTAACTAATTCTTAACAACTGATGATACCGATTCTATTTGAAATTGATAGATGGAACACAACAAGATCAATTCTTCTCCTAATCTTTGTAGGAAATTTTACTATTTCCTAACAACTGATGGATCGATTCTTTTTTTAAATCGATAGATGGAACAGACCAAGATCAATTCTTCTTCTAATCTTCAAGCTTCAAATTAAACAATTTCCTAACAACTGATGGACAGAAAGATGGATGGATGGAACATAACAAAATCGATTCGATTTCAAATCTTCTTTGAACAACAGACGAATGAAACATAAATAGATCAATTCTTCTTCTTAACTTGATAACAAATATAACCACTGTTCAATAACTGATCGAACGACAGATGGATAAAACAAAAATAGATCGATTCTTCTTCTAAACTTGATAGCATATACAATCACTGTTCAATAGCTGATCGAAAGATAGACGGTTGAAACATAACTAAGTACATCGATTCTTCTCGAAATTTTGATGGTAAATGTAACTATTTTTGAACAACTGTTCGACAGACTGACGGATGGGTGGAACATAACTAGATCGATTCTTCTTCTAAACTTGATAGAAAATATATCCACTGTTCGATAACTTCGATCGAACTCTACTCGAAATCTCAAAATAGTTTAATTATATTTTTCAAAAACTGATTGAGGGACATACGGAAAGGAAGCTCCTCATGATTCTGTCAAAAGATCTGCATCAACCATAACTTTTTTCTGGTCAAATATTATTCTGATTCCATTTCTCATGGAAAATTCTTCTCAACCCAGTTCAGAGTATAGTAACTTCACTGCCTCACATCACAGATTGCAGTGTCGAAATTGGCTTGAAGTCCATCAGTCAAATGCTGACTAATTGAATTTCTTCTCTTAAAATCATTTATCGCTTCGACGCTAAATTACTGCGCCCCATTAGATATTCATCCATTCATCCATTATTTTTCGTTTTTCATCCGTAAAATGTGAAATTATTCACTGCGGCCAGCAATGCACTTCAACTGTGCGCAAATGTCAGTTGAGAGGAAACAGAAGAATTGGCGATAAGATCTTGTCATGTCAACGTAAGCCGGGCCGACTTGAAACAAATATTGCCGCTAAGTATGGAACATGGGATTTTTCCTTCGCTCTCTGCGGCAGTGAGTTGTGCTACCTGCCGCTCGACCACCAGATCAGACCTGACCCGATACACATCGCGTCTCATTGAGTGGAGAAAGGTCAACATATGATTCAGTCCATGTTTATTTGGCAAAGAGGGAAAAATATGTAAGCAAAAAAACTAACAATTTTTCATGGAAAGCAGCGGCGGCAGGCAACAGCCGAAGCAGCGCCTGTACAATTACGCATTTAGAGACAAAATTACACAAACAATGAAAGTGCCGCAGCGCAACTGACAGCTGAACCTTTTGCGCGGGTATTTTAAAAGGTATAGTATTCTGAGACTAAGCGACCCTCAACGCACACAACAACTGTGCAAGGATCATTTTTCATTCAGTCGAAAATGCTGGACAATTCTTGTTCGCAAGTAATTTCGGGCTAAAGTGTGAGTATATACATTGACATTTTAGGTAGAACGTTGCGACAACTGTGGAAGCTAATTAGCAGCGGTCTATGCAGTCGTGGAATTAGGGCAGAGTAATTGAGTTAATGAGGAACGCAAACAAGTGTCGGGTGAGTGAAAAATTGCAATAGGATTGTTATACATTTTAAAGAACAGTTGGGACATAATTGGCAGTGGGAACTTGTGGAAGAGATGGAGAGAACGAGAGAACTTAAAGAAGACCAATAGGTATGTGAATGAAGGGGCCTACTCCGTGAGAAAGATAGATATCCTGTCATCAAACTAACATGCTTCGATTTGTAAGCGAAAAACTGTAATTTTTTAGGTCCAAGTGAAGTATTGCGTCCGTTTTGGAGGGATGCAAAAATGGGAAGACAGGGTTTTGAATGAAGATTATATGGGCGGTTGATTCAAACAAGCGAACATTCCTCAACTTCATGAGGGCACCAGGATCAGAGGACGTTATCCAGCAACAGAGAAGGACACATATTCATGGACGTTTGTTCGTTGATTCGTGGTGCAAGGACTCCTAAACTTTATGGGGTACCGGGTTTAAAGGGCTTTATCCAGCAACAAAAGAGGACACATATTCATGGTGGTTCGTTCGTTGGTTTTATTGATCATGTAATTTAGTGGAGAAGAACGTAGCACAGCTAAGCAAGCGAGAACTCCTAAATTTCATGAGGGTACCAGGATTAAAGGACGTTATCCCGCAACAAAAGAGGGCACATATTCATGGGCGTTCGTTTGTTGATTCATGGTCTCATCTATCATAACAATAGTGGAGAAAAACGTAGCACACCGAAGCAAGCGAGAACTCCTAAATTTTATGAGGGTACCAGGTTCAGAGGACACATATTCATGGTCGTTCCCTGGTTGATTCATGGTCTCATCTTTTATATCGACTAGTAGAGAAGAACGTAACACACCTAAACAAGCGAAGATTCCTCAACTTCATGAGGGTACCAGGTTTAAAGGACGTTATCCAGCAACAAAAGAGGACACATATTCATGGTCGTTCGTTCGTTGATTCATGGTCTTATCTATCATAACAATTAGTGGAGAAGAACGTAAAATTTATGAGGGTACTAGATTTATAGGACACATATTCATGGTCGTTCCTTGGTTCATTCATGGTCTCATCTATCATATCGCCTAGTAGAGAAAAACGCAACATACCTTAGCAAACGAAGAAGACTTTATCCCGCAACAAAAGAGGGCACATATTCATGGGCGTTCGTTCGTTGATTCATGGTCTCATCTTTCATATCTATATAAGTGGAGAAAAACGTAGCACCTGAACAAGCAAAGATTCCTTCATGGATATACCAGGTGAGAGGACGTTCTCCAGCAAGATAAGCGCACATATGACCGCTCGTTGGTTGATTCATAATATCATCTATAATATCGACTCGTAGAGAAGAATCTAGCTCACCTAAGCAAGCGAGAACTTCCAAACTTAATGAGAGTACCAGATTAAGAGAACTTTATCCAGCAAAACAAGGGGACGCGAGGTTGATTCATGGTATGATTCATGGTTGATTCATGGTAGATTCATGGACTAGTAGAAAAGAACGTAACACACCTAAGCAAGTGAGGACATCTAAACTTAATGAAGGTACAAGATTCAAAGGACGTTATCCAGCAATACATGGGGTCGTTCGTGCATTGACAGTTTTATCTACCATAGTATCTAATCGATCAGTTAGCACTAACCATTAAATTCCCGTTTGATTCTTTTGTTTTCCATGCTACCAATCAATTTAAACCACATGGAATCGGTTTACTAGTGATACGACGTGGAGGAAGTAGGTCCCTCACTTTGGTGAAGAAAGTGTGGTGTTAGTAAAAGCAGGAAGTGAAAATAAATCCAACACCAAAAGTCAACAATTTCTTTTCGTGTGATCTAAAGTCCTCACATCCTTCTTCTATTGCTTCTATTTCAGTATTTCCTTCTTTTCCTTCACAGGAAAACGCACCCCATTGCCACATTAACTCCGCATGACCGATTATTTAGAATATTGCAAAAACTCCCCACACTCGCTTCAAGACACTTGATGGAAGAAATTGATTTGCATTCTTTTTCAACAACACAACATTGCCATATAAGAGGATGGATTGGAGGGAAAAGCCATTCAAAATCATTTAAGTCTGAACAGTGCACTTTAAGGACAACACAATTAATCTTTATTAGCGTCGCTGAAATCATTTCATCAAATCCAATTAAGGTGTGTCGTTCGAACCCAAAAACCCCGACATTTCATGTCGTCAAAAAGCCTCATAATTAATCATTTTTTAATATGCGCACACACACACACACACACACACATCTGGCAGTCAAAGTGTTGCTGAAGGCAAAGGAACGAGTTCGACACTGTTCAATATGCGTGAAATACGAAAACTTGCCGTCAATGCGGCCACGCTTCGGCCGGCACGTCGATAAAAAAGCGCAACCAAGCAGAAATCCTTTCGTTGTGACTCGGCGTCGAATTGGCAACGCTGCGCCGAGCTGTGCGGCGCAAATGTGCCGAAAAGCAAATCAGCGCAGGATACACACGCTTCGACGGCGAAGACGTGAAAATGTATTCAAAATGACACAGGAAACTCAACGGGCGGCTGTGTCGAAGGGTGCCCCGTGGAAATTGTATAAATTACACGCGGCTCTGACGTTGCCGTGCTTTAAAATATCGATTTCTCTTGGACGAGTGCGCAGACTGTGCCCACATGATTGGATTCTGCCGGAGCGCTCCGAAAGCACCGGCACACAAAAGCGATCTTCCAGCTGAGCAGCTGCAACGCTGCTGCTGGCTGGTGGGCGTTGGTTGGGTTGTTTTCGTATCGATTGGATTTAGTCAAATCACGTCGCGTTGTGACATCTGATATTTTCATTTTTCATGCGCCAAAACAGCGACTTATGTATGTGTGCACTAGGCATCGCAATCCCGGGATCCCGGGATCCCGGGATCCCGGGATCCCGGACTTTTTCCAGTCCCGAAAATCCCGGGATTCAAATTCTTTTATCCCGGGATTTTCGGGATTGCAAAAGATGCTTCAAAGTTCAAATGAAATAAATTTTAAGGCACAAAAACCCAATTCCTTATTTGAGGGAGAAGGGAGGGGATAGAGTGCGTCTTTTGCAAAAGGCTTATGATTATTTACTAAGCATTCAACCAACAAGTGTTGAATCTGAAGGATGTTTCTCTTCAGCAGGGTTCATTTGAAATAAATTTCGCTCTAGATAAGAGAACAAAACACTTAATGCCTTTGTATTTTTAAGATCTCAGTTTTTAGTTAATCAAAACGCTTAACTTTTTTATCGAAATAATCGAAGTAAAACTAAAAGCACAAACAAATTAACTATTTTATTTTTTTTATCAAATATGCATATATATGCACTTTATGATACATCGGTTGCAAAGTAATAAGTTATGTTTAAGTGTCATTTTTGGATAAAACAAAATGCTATGAAACTGAAGTTAAATGTCAAATGAAAAACTGTTAAGTTAACTCTTCAATTCCCAGTGTCACCTGTAGGTGACAGATGCTTAATATTTGTTTTCCTACCACATAGGTTTTTATTTTAAAATTCTAACACTTGTATAGCAAAGTCAATTAGTAGTACTTGTTTATTTAATTTTCCTACCAACACTAGCGATACGTCATTTGTAAAATTTATTCATTTGTTTCACGCGTAATTAAAGCAGAGCGAGTTTGTGTGGTTTCTTTCAATATAAAAATGAGGGTAGTTTAAACATTTTTTATGTATTTTTTTGTCTTATCCAAACGTATCTAAGCTCTTTTATTTAAAAAGAAAATTTTCTTTTTCACTATTTTGGACATGGGAATTGAAGGGTTAAACAAAATGTGATTAAATTCAAGATAAAAAATCTTGAAACTACCCAAATGTGATTAAAATGTGTCCATTTTTATGATAAATATATTATAAATAAGTATTTATGCAATTCGGGAAAATTGTTTTATTAAAAAATTTGTTATATGAATCCCGGGATTAAATCCCGGGATCCCGGGATTTGACTTTTCAATCCCGAAAATCCCGGGATCGCAAAATGGCAAAAAATTGCGATCCCTAGTGTGCACGTATCTGCCGTCAATGTCGAAGTCGTAAGGTGTTCGTTTATTTCTAAGTAATGGAGACTGATTTTAATTTTTGTATTAAATTATCAAAATCAGCGGTTTTAGATTAATGAAATCTCATACTCTCCAATTACGTTTTATTGAAAGAGGATTATAAATTTGGGCGTAGAAGCGAGTCTGCTTGGGATTCTAAGGAGCTTCGAATGTTGTCTTGTGGCAAGTAATGAGTCACCTTGGATCAGTTGTGGCTGAGTGCTTTACTGTAAAGGAAATTTCCAAGTTCCTGCAATGACTGACCTCACTTAAAAATTTTAGTTTATGACATGCTTACATGTTTGAACACTTGGCAAATCGTGTCCCTCGCCTACGTACCCAAATCTCCTAAGATCAACAAAATTCCAATTGCTCGCTGCATTTTTGAGCTTGCACACGTTGCGTTTGCGTGTTTGTTGGTCAGACCCCATTCATTGGTTTATTTTGAAGGCCAGACTCCATCATTGACAATTGGTGCTTTTTGAAGACAAACCCTTACCGCGTTTTGATGGTAAAAACCTTAACAGTGATGTCTTTTGAAGAGCAGAACCCACCACAGGAGCGTTTTCACTGCTGAAGGTCAGATCCCCCACCACTGATGATTGTCTCGTTTTGAAGGTCACAAGTCAGACTCCTAACTCCCAGCACTAGTGCGTTTTCACTGGTAGAGGTCAAATTCCCCACCACTGACGTTTGGGGTGTTTTGAAGATCAGACTCCTCCACCAGAAACGCTTACTAGTTTTTCAAGGTTAGACCCCCTAGCACTCATGCATTTTGAAAGTCATACCCCCACCACTGGTTCGTTTTGAAGGACAGACCCCCACCACTGGTGTGTTTTTACTGGTGCATTTTGATGGTCAGCCTCCCACTACTAACGCTTGGAGCATTTTGAAGGTCAGACTCCTAACACTGATGCATTTTGAAAGTCAGACCCCCACCACTGATGCGTTTTGAAGGACAGACCCCCACCACTGGTATGTTTTTACTGGTGCGTTTTGATGGTCAGACTCCCCACTACTAACGCTTGGAGCATTTTGAATATCAGACTCCTAACACTGATGCGTTTTGAAGGTCAGATCCTTCGCCACTAACGTTTTGGCGCGTTTTGATGGTCAGAATCCCCACCACCGACGCTAAGCGCGTTTTGAAAGTCAGACCTCCACCACTAACATGTTTTTAAGGTCAGACTTCATCACTGACGCTTGGGGCGTTTCGAAGGTCAGACTCGAACCATCGAACCCTCACGATGCCAGTGCCCTGCAATGTACAATCACGTTAGGAACCAATTTTCCCCGTTGCTTTTTATACAAACCCTGTAATAGTGAATATTTAAGTTGACTCTGGCTCACCAATGTCACCTTCCGAACATGTCAAAATGTACGAGTATGAAACCCCAAGAAAAATCTGCCCAAATAAGCGCCATAAGCATCGACTGTAAGCAGAGACTTGTCAATATTTATACCCTTGAACAAAAAACTATTTGAGATTATTATCTCGCCAGATTGTTTCACTTGTGTGCACCCCACACCCGCTGATGGGAAGACAGCAACCCTTCGATAACTCAATCTGCACGTAGCTCAATGCAATGCCACAGCGCGTCGAGTAAATCTGCAAGTACACTTAAGCACAAAATAAATGATCTGCAACGCACTCACATCGACGTCTACACATACACTCTCGCACAAATCCTTTACGTGTCGCCTTAATGTTGACTACAAAAACGAAAATGACATTTTCCGCTAAGAGGGGATGAAGTGCGCGCCGCGTGCTAAGCGAAAACTAGTGAAAAGGCAACAAATCGAACAGTCAGAACGCGCGCCATATGGACACGAAGCGGTGCTGCGGACAAGGACAGCCAACAAATACTATACGACACCACTACAAAAAACTAATAAAAATGCTTTATTAATAAATACCCACAGACGAGACAGCACGCCCCGCTCGCACGTTGCCGGTGTCGCCTGTACCGAGGGGCACACGCGCTGCCTGTCAGCCGGCCTGTCGCGCTGTCCGGTGTCAACGCGTCACTAGAGTCAATATTTGCTGCCGCTACTTGGCGCTGTGTTTATATACCCTGCACGGAGTTGCTGGGATATACACTGACTTGGAGGGGTTTGGTAGTTTGTAGCGTCCAGAAGAAGGCGCGGCCGATATGAAAAAGTTGATAAGATAAAATAATTAAGATTTCTCCGGACGTCGGGTAGATTCAAAACTCATTAACAGGGAACATCAAGTCGTAAAACAATGGACGTATGAAATGTTTGAAGGATGCGCTTGCTAGACGGTTCCGACAAGGAAAACAAATTAGCAGAGAGAACTTGTTCTTGAGAGATTGGGGATCAAACTTCAAAGAAGCATTCGATGCATGGAGGCGTTACGTCCATAATATCGATTTAGTAATGTCTACTTGTCAAAGTGTCCACCTGTCTGAGTGTACCATCCGATCATCTATTGGCCCGTAGACCTTAGACCTTTTGTAAACAAACTAAAAAGTAGCTTAAATAAGCAAAGATATCGGTAAGTATTAGATTGGATATAGATACTGTTGGTGTTTTAGCTAAAAACTTAGACCCATATAGTTGTTTTTCGTACATTTTCATTATAAGAGTGTGTTAGGGAGGTTGGTTAAGTGGCCACCTCTGGGCATCACTTAGGTCCTGTGGTAATGAACCACCTCCGCCTATACACTTTCCGTAATAATAATAATAATTGATTGGCACGACAGCCCGCTTACGCGAGACTAAGGCCTAGCTTCCCGCAACCACCCGTGTTGTGCGTGTGAATTTTGTACGCGGGTGGAAGGGACCTTCCGTAGATGCAATAAATTTATCAATATGACTTGGGATCAACTTCTGTAAGTTCGCTTAACAGTTGAGAAAAAAATAGTCCCAAAAGCTGGAAGCACTCGAAAGCGCCGGGCATTTGCAGAGAAAGTGCTCAATGCTTTTCTCGGAGCCTTCAGAAGTCTGTGTAGAGAACATTCAGTCTTTTCCGGTTAGTTGTGTTGGTCAATGAGGAAGTGTCAAGTTGTGACCTTCGCAACAAACCCTATGGTTGATCTTTATGGTATGGTTTATTTAGTAGGATCAATCTCCTGGATGTGATCTGGTCAAATCCACCTTGCCGTGTGTCACATATTTATTCATGGAGCCATCTGTGTTTGCTCTGTGTCTGGGCACAGATAGAACATCAAGGGAGTTGAGCGACTTGTTGAGTTATCTGTGGTCTAGGTATACATTCTTCAAATGAAGTTTGCAAGTGGAGAGTAATGAACCATCCACCTCCGAGACTTTGTGGCACCGTGTCTGCTATTAATAGCTCGTCAACTACAAAGTTTCCTTCAGTGTCTGTGCCCAAGGATTCAGCAAAATGAGAGTTGCATGTTTGTTGACGTCTTGAAAAGGATGTGGCCAGCCCCTCGATCCACTAAGGACCACATTGACCCGATTTGCCACTTCATGAAATTCTTCGAATAAAATTTTAGGTATTATTTTCCACATTTGGACATTGGAAAACAAAACATCATAAAGTAGGCGTGGTCCACCCTGTGACATATATTTCATTTAACTGCAGCGCATGAAAATGTCACTCAAACCCGACTAAATAAAACACTTTTACTGGGCTTTGTTGTTGCGTATTGGGTGGTTATTGTTGACACTAGTGTTGCTGTTTTTATTGTTGTTATTGCTTTCGTCGTTTATGCTGTTTGCATGACGGAAACTGCAAAACTGCAATTTCGTTCCGTTGGCACGTTTAGCACGACGGACATTCGCATGTCCGTCGCGTTGTATTTGTTGTAGTCACACAGTTTAGCAGCATTTCAGCTGTCCAGTGCATTGTTGTTGTACTGTCAACTTTCCCATTCGCTCGTCGACATCATCGCATATTTAACAACAAAATCAGTTATGTGAAAATATTTGCTATATTTTTGTGTGTTTATTTGTGCTCTTTACTCTTTCTCACCTCCCAGAATATTTCGATTTTCCTTTTCATTCACATTTTGTTGTTATTGTTTTTGTTTATTTAGGGATTCTAGTTTCATTTTCCATCAATGCATCAATTTTGTTATTGCTTTTCGTGTACATTCCGTTCCCATTTGTAACGGCTTTTGTTGTTGTTGTCATTACAGTTTTTGTTTGTTGTTGTCGCTGTATTAATTTTTTCCGGACACTTTGCCGGTGTTGGTTGTTTTTTTGGTTTGTTTTGCACTTTACATAAATATTTATCGATGTTTGGTTGGTCATTGTGTTTTTAGTGCGAAGAGTGTTGATTTTAGTTGTTGTTGTTACAGTTGCCGATTGCCGATCATTTATTTCGGAAGTTTGAACAATCCGACAAAGTGTTAATTTGTTGCCATTGTCGCTTGTTGCACTTAGTTGCGTGCAAATCGGTGAAGTGAGGTAAAAGGAGAGAGGGGAATATTTATTTGTTTCATATTATTTTAATTATTTTGCAATTCTTGAAGCTAGGAAGAGGAAAATGGACACTTATATGGTATTGCCAGACTCAAAAACTTCTTCGATCATATAAGATCGAAACTTGGAACTTAACCATAACTTAGTTATTCGAAGTATTTTGAACATCTTGGAGACAACTAAACACGTCTAGAAGCTACAACCGATTGTTTAAGACTTTCAACTGTAGGTAACCTAGATGGGATTTTAAGAAGTCATTAAACAGTGAAGTCAAGAAGGAGGTTCTCAATGGAAGGTTTCGAGTTCTAAGATGCCTGACTTCATTAACTCAGATATTCCCAGCGTATTATGTGCAATACACCTACATTTTAGGGTATCGGTTAGTACAGTTAAAGCACCGCCAACATAGCAGCCTTGAAACAGGTGTACCACATGTAGTACGGTCGGTAGATCTGGGTTAACTAGGGGGGAGGGTAACTTCAGAAGACAAATCTTCCAACAGGCAGTGGTTTTTAGTTGTTAAGAATGCGGCGGGCTGATAGATTAGATAAAAGAAATCCTTTCTCCTGCGATGAAACATAAAATTAAGAGGACTCCTAACACAACGCAACCTTATTGAGGAAATTAGCTGTAGAGTTACTTACTAAGATGATACAAAGGTTTTTAGTTTAAGTAGGAGTAGCGGATTGTGAATATAAATACAGCTAGATGGCCTATGGATGGAAGATGATACAGAGGGTCTCAGTAAATGTAGGAGTAGAGGATTGTGAATATTAATACAGCTGGATGGCCTATGGAGCATTAGCTACAAGAAACTACTAAAGATAAAACAGGATGTAGCTAAAAGGAATGAAGACGGCCCATGCGGCTGGCCATTAACTTTACATGATGCAAGGACGAAAAGGTGGTCCAGGTCGACCAGTCACTCCGTAGGAAACAGAAAGTGATTTTAGGGTTATTGAAGGCTTCTGTGCACCTAAAGGGTAGTGATGTGAAACTTCTTTGAAATGATCCTACAAAATGATGCTCTTCACCTCTCGCTGTCAGTCTCCTTACTTTTCCTTCACGTCAGTGGTGCTGTTAACCTTTACTCGAGATTGGGTATGCCATCATCGCATGGAAAGCCCCAGTGGAGAGCAAAAGGAACAAATAAAATAAGATGAGCACCGTCCGGAGACGAACTAGGGTCTCGAGGCCGACAACCTCCTAGCCGAATGCGGAAGCAGTGGTCCATCCAGGACTGTCATGCTAAGGAAGAAGAAGGCATCTGTGCATATTGATGCCCCCAATACAAAAGAACGGCTGTCGGCAAACTGGTGTTTTTTCAGGAGCGGAAGCATCGAGTCTGTGCAAGTTTGAGATTTTAACATGCTGAAACCCCTGTATACTCTGCGTCCTTGTGAAACCATCCTCATGGCACCACCGTAAAGTATTACTTCACAAGGAATACGGAGACATATTTGCATGAAGCTACGTCTGAGGTTGGAAGTTACCTCTGGAATAAGTATCCATATATCCGTCTTTTTTTAAGAAGAGGAAGCACCGAAAGTCTTTGCAAATTCGAGATTGCTAGAACCGTGCTAGAACCTCCGGAATGGCATAACCGTTAAGTATTAGTTCACGAGAAAGGTGGAGACATATTAGCGTAGAGCTACGTGTGAGGCTGAGACTCACCTGTCATATCGAAAATGTATGGTAACAGAACGATTGCAACCATCGAAGCTATGGTGTCCATAGTGGAATAAATTTCTGTGTCCAAAACCCTGTCAACGACGAGCTCCAGGCTTCTTCGCATATTCATGTTCCCAATAGTCTTTTGTAAGCAGGAAAGCGTCGATAGTCTGTGAAAGTTTGAGACTTTGACATGCTAAAACCCCTGTATACTCCCCATCCTTGCTATCCTCATGGCACCACCGTAAAGTGTTACTTCACGAGGAAGGCGAACACATATTAGCATGAAGCAGCATCTAAGTCTGGGAGTTGCCTCTGAAATAAGTATTCATTGTCAAGGATCCTTTCCAGGACGAGCTCCAGGCTTCTACGCATACTAGTGCCCCCGTACCCTCTCGGTCCATGTGAAACCATCCTAATGGCACCACCGTAACGTATTACTTCACGAGGAAGGCGGAGACATATTAGCGTAAAGCTACGTCTAAGGCTGAGAGTCTCTGCTCATCTCGAAAATTTATAGTCGCAGGACGGTTGAAACCACCATGGTGCCAATATTGAAATAAGTATCCGTGTCCCAGATCGTTTCGAGGACGAGCTCCAGTTTTGTGCCCAAGAAGCTTTAATGTCCCCACATGCCAAATGCGTAACGCGCTCTGCCCAATAAGTGGCCTGGAAAGTGCGCCTACAATATGCGTAATTCGTGCATTCCACTTAATTGCTGCATGTAAGTGACTGTTTTTTTTGTTTTTTTTTTCAACATATAGTTTTTACATAGTTTTTTGTATTCATATTTTCTTTTCACTGGCACCGGCACTGGCACAGCGCGGGCACTCAGCGTGATTGTGCTGCAATTAGGCGGCAGCAACGGGGCTGTTAGCCATTTGCAACAACATAACAACAACGAATGTTACAAAAAAAAAAATACACAAATCCACGCTCAGCATGAGGAAAAGTAACGAAATTACTTTCGCCACTATTGCGATGCAAAGTGTAAAACTAAATGTTGCATAAAACAGCGCTGCAACAACAATAACAAGAAGAACGAATTGCATTTGCACATTTTCGACACAATTCTAACTAAAAAATTCAACTGCCGCATAGGCGCAAAAAGCCGGAAAACAACAACTAGAACAACAAGCAGACACAGCCTCGTCCAGCACATGAAGAGTTGAAAAGTGCGCGAAAAAGTGAAATAAAACACACACAGAGCGCACTCACTGCCACAATTCCGTTTTCGTTTCCATTTGGAAACATTTGTGAAATATAAAAGTGGAAATGTGGCAAAGGTGGACAAAACAAAACTTTCAATGCTTTGCCAGTTCAGTTGTGGCTCGTGCTCCTTTTTCAAACTCTTTTTTGTTAATTTCACTAAAACTAAAAAAATAAATAAATAACTAACTAAAGCAACAACAAAACGTAGTAGCAAACATTTCGGGCGTTAGTTTTGAAAACATTTATTTTAGATTGTCCAAATGAAAGCGCAGCGTTGACGTGCCACGTGGCATAGAAAACCAACCAGAAAGCAGTTGAACAAACTTTGGCGCTTCAGTTCGGCGTTGACCAGAGTGCAAACCTCGGCCGAAAACTAACCAAGTGAAACAGAAACCGAATTCGAAAACTGGCACATGCCACATGCGCTGCGGCGCCTCAAGTACTCAAGTACCGAATGTCGGTATTGCCACCAGTCGGCCTACGCTGCGTGTTGCACGTTGCACGCTGCCCGTTGCACTTTGCGCCGTCGTTGCCCGTCTACAAGTTGTTTTTGTTGCTGCATTTTTAGTGCACTTTTGACAACTATGTCGGTTTTATTTTATGCCATTTCATTCCATTCAGTTTTTATGCCTCGTTCGTGCTCGTGTCAATGCTGTGTGTGCTGACCCGCTTTTCCAACTTGTTTGTTGTTTCCGTTTGTTATTATTTCTGTTTTTCTATTTGTTAGTTTTTCTGTTTTGTTAGTTGGTTTCTGACAACTTTTTCTAACCGCTTTATTGCGCAATTTTTGCGCAAACAGCCAAAGGTGTGCAGGCGCACGCGTGTCCTTTCACAGCACCGCCGCCGCCGACGCCGCCGCTTCGTGCTGACAAAACGGGCACAGTTCGACTTCACTTTAATTGCATTTTTAAACTCTGCTCCAAATCGGTGCCATGCCCGAATGTGAGTGCAAATATATACGAGTGTATGAAAGTTTGTGTTACGTATTTGTTCAAAAAGAATGGTGTGAGATGCACTCAGATCAGATGAGTTTATACAGCTGTTAGCTCAGGCAATTCAATTAAATCGGCCGCCTAACCAATGCTTTCACCTTCCAACGTTTTGAACCATTGAAAGAGATGACAAGTTGTAGTTAAGTTTTTTTTTGTTATTATTAAAGTGTAAGGAGTGACGTTTTGTGTCCCAGTTTGCACATCCTTTCTTGCAAAGTAAAGAGGGACTTGTGCTATCGACTAACATCGCCCAGGAAGAAGAAAGCCATTTCAAGACAGGATGAATCTAAAGTGACCTCTAGCTGTTAGGTTAGCAGTTGTCCTCACAAGGTTCGCGTAGGTTCCGGATATCGTTTAGCCGAAATTCTGCTTTCGGAAAGGTAGGCACGTCCCATAACTTAAGGTCCAGGAGCTCTCTCTCCCGGAGGATCATACTGCCAAGGCACATGTGGCTGTGCAATCGAAAAGCTGTCCCAATCCACATGTCGCATAAAGACGACATGTGACATTAGCCCCAAACCAACTGAGATACTCGTCAAAATTAATAAATCCTGTAATGAACCCATAAGTCTTCCCTGTATGGGAGAGAATACTAAGCATTAGAGCCAAACCGCATCGTAAAAAATTACTGGATGCACCTGTCTTGTTTCCGACAAATCCTCTAGAGAGCTTTTCAAACTCTTCCCGAAGAACTTTAGTTTTTTTATGCTAAAGCAGCAAAGGAAGTGTTCGATTGTCACGCACTCATTTTCCTTCCTGTTGTTTTTGTAAAAAGAATTGGAAACGGAATTCCCAATCTCTCTACGCCTAGAGACATTCCTATGAGAAGTTAGCAGCAGATCATTTCTTCTACAGGAGTTGTAGCGTGGGGAATCTGTCGAGCCACTCTCTAGCTGAAGGAATTTTGTCACCTACTGTCCGCCATTTGCAGATGGTGCTTTATTTGTTACAGCCTTGCACTTCAACTCGAGTTCACAACTCGCAAGTCCATAGCAGACCCCATCCTGGCCAAATCATCTGCTCATTCCCGAGGATGCCGACGTGAGAGGATGTCCAGGACATGTTGAGGTCCACCTGAAGGGACACCATTCTTATCTATTCCTTACAGTCTCCGACTAATTTTGACCTTACTATAGACTTGGTGAATGCTTTAATGACCGCCTGACAATCGGAGAAGATGTAAATTTCCTATCTCAGAAATTTTGCCATAGGAGAATACTACAGGCTTCCCTTATCGTAAAAAAACTTCCACCTGAAAGACATTACAGAGATCTGGTAGCTAAAAGGCTTTTCCTACAACCAAATCTCTAGTTAATGTTTATATTCGTACCTCGGAAGTTTTGTCTGTGTGAGAATCCTGCAGGCTTCCCTTATTGCAAAAGCTTCTACCTGAAAGACACTACAGAGTTGAAAGACCTATTATACTAACAGATCCTTGGACACCACAGAGATCTGGTAGATGGAAGACCTTTTCTACAACCAAATCGCTTGTTGATGTAAGCCCTGGTTGGTGCACACATTCCTACGTCGGAAGTTTTGCTGTAGGAGAAACTTACAGGCTTCCCTTATCGCTTTTTCTACTCTGTAGGGTCCAGGGATCTGGCAGGTGGAAGACTTTTTCTACAACCAAATCCCTTGGTCCAACTCTACAGCCTACCTTTGAACCGTTGTTGTACAGGAAGAATCCTATCATCGTAAAAATTGTACGCAACAACCGCTTCCGGTGCCTTTGTAAAAATAAGTGCGTACTGCTCCCTGTTCCTTCTCGAAGGGGAAAGCGTAGGAAAACTCAACATTAAAGTCATCATCCCCTACGATACAGTAAATTATCTTACTCAGGTTCACTGGAACTTTTGGCAGGATACTATTGTCGGTTTTTAGGCCCATTGAGATGATGCCCCCAGTCTTAGAGCCCTCGAAGTGACCGTCCGTTTTGTAGAAAATTCAAGCGTTTCTGAAGCGTCGGAAGGGCCTTAAAACCGCCATAGTTTCGATAGTCACTGCCCTCTGCTGTGAGGTAAATTTCTTGATTTTGTACGCAAGGATAGTTTTTGGCATTCAGACCTTTTAAATATCTGGTTGTTACAAAACTTGTGTGTGTCAAATATGGTTTAAAATGACAGTGAGCTCAAAAGTTGTGCACATAACGCCGTCAATGGAGTTCTGCGTGCGCCGCAAGTGATATCCCATTGGCAGGTCGTCAATCTACTTTTTACGTTGCTGAAAACCATGATGATTTCAACATAAATCTTATTTTCCTGACGTTTGGAATGTAAGAGTTAGAAAAATTAATAAGAATCGGACAGTACAGATTTAGTCTTTCATAAGCCTGAAATCGGCCTCGATAGGCCAGTGGGTTACGCGCTGTCTTCTCATACCAGAGGCCTTAGGTTCGATTCTTAGATCGGGCTGGTGAAACCCTCATCTACTGCCATCGCTATCGACGGGAAGGAGATGAGAATGACAAGATTCTAAAATGGTAAAAACCTACAACTGTGAAAGAAAAACTGCCAACCGCCGCCTCCTCTTCTATTCTTCGCTGGAAATGTGTGTTGTAGCTCATGTTGGAAGAAAAACAGTGTATTACAATGACCTTACTAGCCTGAAATGTTTAATGATACATGAATTGCAAGACTTTTTCTTCCACTCTGCAAGGCAAAGGAATTGTTGATAATTTCATAATCCTTCAACTAAGTTTTAATTGAATAAACTAAAATACCCTCATGGACTCCTGATGCACACTTCTCCCTTTTCTATCTAATCTACAAACTTGCATTATCGACACAATTCAGCACAATCGGCTGTCCATCAGGTTTAGACGTTCCGTTGCAAGTTTCAGTTGCAAATTCATAACCGAAGCCGTTAATTTATCCGCCCAAATTGCAGTCCAACTTCAACTCATTTGCGGCCAAGGCGTTCAACAACTTTCAACCCTAATTTAATTGTATACACGTCCATAAGTATTCATGTGTGTGTGTGTGTTGAGGTATTTTGTGCGAATTGCATGACGAACTTTGACGTTGCACACGGCAACAAGTGCATAAACACTTGGCGCGCTCACACGGCGTGCCACATGCCACACGCCACATGCTCGAGTGGCAAATTGAATATGCCCACTTAAGTATGAGGCGGCAGCGATGGAGTCTTGAAAAACAGAGAAAACAAAAAACGCCAGTAAATTAATTTCAGCCTTTTTACCTCAGACACGGCCGCACTCGATGGCCGCTTACCGACTCGCTTTTAGCCGTTTACCGCTTTAGTCACTTTACAGTTTGGCTGCCCTTTATGTGCGCGTTTCCTACTCTTCTCTCTTTCCTCCTCTCTCTCTTTGTGCTATTTTCGAACCGAGTTGTTCGTGTCCATTTGGCTGCTTATTACAACTTTACCCACACTTGCCGGCTTTCATTTTGCATTTGGCTGCTGTTCACTCACCTTGCCAGCATTTCAATGTGTTGGGTTTTTGTTTTTTAGACCTTTGTTGGCCCACTGTAGCCACCTGCTCACCACTGTACTCGCTGCACTCCGGCGCCAACTGCGCCGTTCACTACAATTCCACTGCCTCCAGTGCATTTCTTTGCACTCTTCCCGCTTTCAGAGTCCTTCTCCACTACCGTTTGTTCCCTTTTACCCATTTAAGCAAATATAATATTTTTCATTTCATTTTTTTCCTCCTCAGTCTATGGCCAAATTATGTACTTAAACTACCTGCCTTCAATTTGCCATTTACAATTTTTGTTCTTTCCTGTGCAATTCACACTTAACCATTAAAAATCTAAATAGAAAATTGCAACTTTGCGTGCCGTGCCAACTAGTTAAAAGCCACAATTCCTCTGAAAATTATCGCACGCCGGCTATTCGAACGTCGTCGACGTCAGGGCGCACAATGCCAGCCGCCACATAATACTTCCGCGGCAATCGGTAAACGGTAATAGCGGTAATTTGAAAGGTGGGCAGGGTTCAGCGTCAGGTCGACAGCCGAAGCGGCGAGTGTCAGCATTAATATTTGCTATTAAAATATGAAATATTGCGCTTTAATGGTTCCCCGGCAGCCGAAGGGTCCCAATTTAGTGAATGAGCAAAGTGTACTGAGTGCATTTTTAGTGGGTCTTGTAAGTAGGTTTTGTTATAACTCAGAGGTTATATGCACTCGATGGTTGTCCAGTGGGTTAAATGAAAAATTGTATCTTTTTGTGTTGTTCGATTTCTTTCTTTTGTAAATTGAAATGTAAAACTCTGAAAGCATTGTTATTAATTAGTGTTTGGCCGAATATTCGGCTTTAGTTAGCCCGAAAAATACAGGTTTTAATTGGTCAAAACCAAAAAATTGTTAAATCGTATAGCAAAATATATTTCCAGGTCGTGAAAGATTGGTTTATCAATGTTCCACCAAGTGCCACTGTCCATCATTACAAAACCGACGGCTCCAAACCCTTGGGGCAAGGTTCTTTGATGACCTTGTGGAGATAGCGGATGCACAAATCACTGATCTACGCAATTTCCTCGCGAGGACTAAATGGTTCCCGAAAGATCCTGTTTGGATCTATAGGGAACCGAACAGATAGGGCGGTTCACTGGTGTAATAAAAATGAAGGGAATCACAATGGGCCCAACAGGGCCTCCGAGTGGAAGTGCAATGCACACTCTCCTTCCCTTACCTAACCTAGAGTCCCGATGCCACCTATAACTACTGCTGGTTAGTATGGTTACAGGTGGTTAACCTTTTTGGAGAGGTTAATGAAGGCAAAACACGAACAATTAACAACTGTTCCCGGTTAGTATTTTTTTATAGTTAGGTGGCAAACCCTTTTGGAGATCTTCTTCTATCTTTCTTATAGCCGCTCTGAGAGGTTAATTAAGACAAGAAACAACTTTTCCCGGTTAGTATTTCGTTATAAAAAGGTGGTAACCCTTTGGGTGACCTGATCCTTATAGCCTCTCTGAGAGATTAATGAAGGCAAGAAGCGAACAACGAACAACTTTACCCGGCTACTATTTTTTATAGGTGATAAACCCTTTGGATGATCTGTTCCTTATATTCTGTTTGAGAGGTTAATGAAGGAAAGAAGCGAACAAATACTCCCGGTTAGGTGATCAGTTCCTTATAGCAAACAGCTATTCCCGGTTAGTATTTTGTTATAGGTCGTTAACCCTTTGTCTGTTCCTTATATTCTCTTTGGAAGGTTAATGCAGGCACGAAGCGAACAATTACTACCGGTTAGTATTATGTTACAATTAGGTGATAAACCCTTTGGATGATTTGTTTCTTATAGCCTCCCTAACGAGTTATTGAAAGCAAGAAGCGAACCCAGCGTATATCTAACTCAGTCAATGGCTTTTCGAACGTCTTCCACTTTCTTTTCGACAGAATCTAGCGGGCACAGAGAAAGTGGAAGATAGTTTCTTCTTCTTTAAGGGGCCCGAACACTGTAAACTGCGATTTTTCATATGTTTTTTATTTTATTTATTAAAAAAAAACGGACGTTCCGATTTACATGAAACTTTCCACATATGTTAATAAATGTTTAGATTATCGAAAACAATTTTTTTTTTTTTTTGGCGGCCATGTTTGTATTCTGTAGCTGATCCAAAATGTCGTCTTTTTAAAATGACCCTTGTCGCGTTGACAGCAAATCAGCATAACGGAGCCTCCTAGAGCAAAAAACAAAAAAGATTCCTGAAATATACATTACTGGCTACTGTTTGACGTAGGGGATTTTAAAAATATTGATTAGAAAAAAAATGGCGGCTGTTTGAAGAAAAAGTTTTTTTTTTCGCGTAAAATTTTGCACTAAATTATTTATAAAAAAAAAAGTTTGGCATATATCGAAAAACGGCTACGTCGAGCAGAAGCGACACTATTCCCGAATAGAATGCAATTTGAATCAGGTCGATCGGATAAAAACTTTTTCAGTTATGCTGTCAACGCGGTCAAAAAACATGGTTTCGAGATAATCGCGTTTTAAGTTTTGAAAGGGGCAAATCGAATTAAAAAAGGTAGTAAAAAAGGTAATCTAAACATTTATTAACATATGTGTAAAGTTTCATGTAAATCGGAACGTCCGTTTTTTTTTTAATAAATAAAATAAAAAACATATGAAAAATCGCAGTTTACAGTGTTCGGGCCCCTTAACGTATGCGATACCTATTTCAGTTGGGTGTTTTCCAATGAGAGACCATGTCTTCAGTGGAAGAACGCCCAAGTTAAGGATGCCCTATCATCTGTTGGTGTAACCAACTAGAGAAGGCGTGTACAAAGTAGAGGCGCCTGTAAAGAATTTTTGAGGCAGGTCATTACCCAGTTACGGATTATTTTGGCCAGTTAAGTAAGTAAGTTTTCCAATGGGTCACTTTCCTGTGATACCCCTAATATGCTTCGTCACAACCTGGGGTCCTCTATTCAATAGGTCCAGGAATCTGCTCTTACTGTGTCTGGGTCAACTTTATCTGCTGATTTTGCAGAATACCATGATGATGATGAAAATGTGAGGATGGGCAGGAACGCTATAAGTCCATTTGGCGCATTGTACTATGCCCATGAGGGATAGTAGGAGAGGGAAACGATAAGGAAGAAAAGTGATACCACACATTTCAACCGTTTTTTCTTGAAACGTGTATAGAACACTGTTTTTCCAACATTTGTTACAACACACATCTCAAGCGGATGGGGGAAAGGGCGTGGGAACCTATAGTTTAACGCTGAATCCGAACGGCGGTTTTGGCAATGGTCCTTTCTCACTTTGGGATTTTTACCATTGAATGCCAAGAGCGCACCTGTGCAATTTTTGTAATTCTCATCTACTTCATATGGATAGCGATGGAAGTAGACGAGCGTTTTAGCAGCCCGAGCTGGGAATAGAATCTAGGGCCTCTGGAGTGAGTATCGAGCGCGACCAGCTGAACTATCGATGCCGCTCTCATTCATAGTAACCTGGAATACTTTTTTCGTTGGAGGAACAGTTTAGCAAGTGCAGCACTCGGATACCATTCTCAACCATGTATTTTTAGCTTTAGCGAGGAAGTTCTGGGAGAGCGCGCTTGATTGATCTTTCTGGTCCCATAAGATCGGATCTTCTCCGTGCCAGCTCATCGGCTCGATCATTACCGTCGATATTGTTGTGTCATGGTACCCAATTACTCCAAATTAGAGTAACTTTCCACCAAATCAGAGTAACTCCCCATGACCCAGCTTCGTGATCATCTTTCTACCTTCGCGCTCTAGTCTAAGTGAAATAATAGCCAAGTCCAGGAATCGGATTCGGGTTTGTTTTGAAAAGTCGGCATGGGTTGAAAACTACATGTTATGGGGGTAGTCTGAAAAATATTGCTCACCTCCTAATTTTCATAACTTCCGATCTAACAAAGGTACAAGCATTTTTTTTTCATTAATTTGCATTTTTATCTTCATTAATAATCGCTTTGCAAGTCTACAAACTTCTCCCAGCAATGCTTTAATCTATTTACATAGTCTGCCCAAATTTTAGAAAAATAGGTAGCAAAGGCAGCCCCCACTTAGGCCATGAAGGCTCTTAAACCAGTTTGAGTTTCTCACAAATCCTAGTAGAGACTAGACTATTTAAGAGGAAGTTACCCAGGCAGGTAAGAAATCCACCCGACAGCATCACGAGAATGGCATTGGACTGGAACCCGCAAGGGAGTAGAAGTCGCGGTCGAACAAAAAACACCTGGAGAAGGTCGACCCTACACGAGCTAGCCGATGTCAATACTACATGGGACGGCGTGAAAACAATAGCCCAGAATCGTGTAAGTTGGGTCTTGTTGAGGCCCTATGCTCCAGAGAGGAGTGAACAAGGAAAACAAAAATAAAACCAGGTAGTTCATACTTCTTGTGAATAAAGCAGGACAAATACAGAAAAGGAGAAGTAAATTGTCGTCCTCTTCCTCTTCGTCCATGTAACTAAGACAGAAGTTGTTTGAAAACAGACACAGCCGTAGGGTTTCAACTGCATATTTTCTCTATTCTTTCAAGCTTTATAGTTGATTCCATTTCACACATTGACCAACATTTTTAAAGCTTTCAAAGTTACTCGTACATCAACTCAGCGCACATTTAAAGGAATTTGGCGCTTACCTGCAAATAAACCAAAGCAAAATACAAATTTCATTAGTTAAAAGCCAAAAGGGAAATTCAAAAATGTCTATGGTATTTATGTATATAATTTTTGGTGAATGCAACTTGCAGTGCTGACATTTTCAAGTGTCAATGTGTCAACTTGTAATCTGTAACCTTCTCCTTAACCTATTTCTTTGTATTTTTAAAATTTTCCAAGAAAATCGGCGTTACAGCTTTTCAATACAAAATGTATAAAACAAATAAAATTTTACAAAAAAAAAAATCTCATGTTAAATGCCACTTGAAGCATTATTCGCCGTAATTACGTTTTTACCGGCGTGTAGTGCTGCGCTCATTCATTCATTCATCCATTCGCCGCTCAGATCGCCAAACAAGTACTCGCACTTATATTTCTCGTATAAAAGTCAAATTGAAAGCGGACAAGTGGCTGCCGCCAGCGCCTTCGTTGCGAACAAATGAGTAATTGTTGCCACCTGTTGAGATGTCAGATTACATGTTCGGTTCATTTTTTGACTGTACAGTTTTTTCACTTTAATTTTTTACTTCGATTTCAGCCTTTTCGAAAATGTCATTCAAATGATTTATGGCAACATGTGCGCCGCACAATTGGGCGTGTAACGGTTATGGGCAACTTGGCTCCCAGGGTTCGAAATCTTTGAGCACAAAAGCGTTCGCCATTTAATGAATTACGCGCGTTCGTTCGAATTTATGGCCGATGAGTGATAAAAGCGAACATTAATAAATGAAACTCGCTTACTTTTGCGGCGCCGAATTATTTGTGAATATTAAGTAATTAAATCGAGTGCTTGGCAGTGCGACTGGTCAGTGGCTTGCGGAGCAATCGGCGCTTGAAATCAGGAGAATGCAATAACTGATATTTTTGTTTTAGATTTGTGTTCAATGTTTTGGATGGGACTCAATATTTGTGTCGAAATTCAGCCCTAAACGATGAATAGAAATGACAACTACTTTGATTCAACAGACTTTTGATATAGTGTCAGTAATTTTGTATTTGTATATCAAAAACTATATCAACTCCACTCTAGACATCAGAGAGATAGCGAGGTTCATATTCTCTTATGAATTCTCATGGTGTCAAGTGTCGTCAAAGAGCAGTCGCGTCATCCTGAAAAGCTTTTTTAGGAGAAGATCTAAGCTAACTGAACCTAACACCTCGGTAAAAGCAAGCTATCAACATTATCTTTAGTAGCTTAGCAGATTTTCCAAAGCTTAGCAATCAACCATACCGTACAGCCTTAGAACTTTGAAGGTTGTTTGACTGTTTTTGCGAAAAACATTACTTATCGTTGGGACTAATCTTCCATTCAAAGGTTTGAATATGAATCACATTTCCAGCCCTGTTGTTAGTTTTTTAATCAGGAAATCTCCTTCCACCTCACTGGACTCTTTAGCCCCTATTTCCATATCATATCACATTTCCGTAGCAGAAATTTCTTACTCATTAAAGGCCAAAACGCAGCGCATTAAAAACAATTTACAAAGTGTTTTGGTTTCTTCTTTTTTGCGTGGCAGCTAAGGATCCCATGAAATGAGGAGTTGAAGGAAAAAAAATCGTATTTAAAATGCCAAATGCGGAAAATTAAAATTGAATCCCGTGGAGCCGTCCCGTGCATAGGTTTTCATTGCGCAGCGTCGTAATTGCATGATTTGCAAGTGTCATAAAAATGCGCAAATTCGCAGTCGCCATCAGTTGGCGCGGGTCTTGAGAACTTTGCGCCAAGCAATAGCAACAACAACAACAACATAGAGCAACTACAATTACAGACGCTTTACACAGAGTGCATTTGCCTCGAGGTGGCCGTGGCTGCTGCTGAAAGCTAAAACTAAAGACGCAGCAAGAACAAAACAAAGTTGTTGGCAGAGCAACTGTTGTTCCCCAGTTGGCGAGGCGAGGCGTGGCGTGGCGTGGTGAGAGCGCAACGTGGTTGAACCGAGAAGAAGAAGTTGGCATGAGTCACGGTGCGGCATTAAGTCGGCATTAGAGCCAAGAAATCTTCTAATTGTAGAACGTTAACGGCCAAAGTGACTGAACGCAGCAGCAGCAGCAGACGAAACAGCGACATGGCAACCAAATGCGACAGGAGCCGAACGAAAAGAATGCAGATTATGGAGGCTAAAGCGCCGCTAAGGAGCAAAGCAGTTGAACAAAAAAAATGTTCGACAGAGGGAATGAGGCGGGTATTGAACAAGGCGGCGTGGCAACGCCCATACAAGCCAAATTCTAATATAGAATTTGTTAACTCTTCGATGTCCGTTTATTGAGTGAGAGAAAAAATTACAATTCAAGAGTATATAACATTGGAAGATGCTTATGTACTAGTTCAGATGTGGGTTGCTTATACATATACAATTGTATGTACTCGTTATAAATTATCGCTTACATACTCCGACTCAACCCAAATCTGGCAAGTGTTACAAAGAGATTTTTCAAAAGAATCGAATTCTTAACTTTTCACAACATTTTTGATGCTTATCTCTAGTTAAACATTTTGTGAATAAGTCTGCTACATTTTCTGTGGTTGGAATATATTCAATATCGATTTCCCTAGCATCGCATCTGTCCCGAATATAATGGTATTTAATGTCAATATGCTTGCTCCGTTTGTGGGATGTTGGATTTTTAGCAATAAACTGCGCGCCTTGGTTATCGCATCGAAGGGTGGTCGCACAGTTCGTGTATTCTGTCAGCCCGATCTCATGCAGCAAGCTTCGTAAAAATGACAGCTCCTTACTCCCTTGGCACATCGCCACATACTCCGCTTCAGTAGAGCTCAGCGATACCGACGTCTGCTTCTTGGACTCCCAAGCTACTGGTCCACCACCAAAGAATAAAACGTAGCCGCTATATGACTTGCGGTCCATCGCATCCGACGCCCAGTCCGCATCTGTGTAACAAACAAACTCTTTATTACCAGCTTCAAAGGACAAAATACCTTTTGGTGTATTTTTCAAATATCGAAGTACATGTTTCGCTGCCACAAAATGCTCTTGGTGTGGATGTGAGTTAAATTGTGACAACTTCGAAATAACGTGAGCTATGTCCGGTCTGGACACAACTGCAAGATGCATCAGCGCTCCGATAAGCGACTGATATTGTTTCTCATTGACCATGCTGCTACAGTCTGCATTTGTGCACTTTTCCAAAACTGTACCACTCGCGTACGGCGTCTGTGCAGGTTTGCACTTCAGCATTCCCCATTCTCGCAGCAATTCGATAGTGTAGCGATGTTGATGTAAACTGATGTTTCCTCGCGGACCATTCCTCTCGACTTCCATACCCAAGTAATACGAGATCGGACCACGATCAGTGGCGTCAACGTCTTGTGTGAGGTTTTGTAAAATGTAATTCATTTTTGTTTCCGTGGAACAGGCAAGTATCATGTCATCGACGTATAAGGCAATCAAGTTTAGCTCATTCTTCGTTAACATGACATAAACGCAATTATCGGTCGCACATTTCCGAAAACCAATTTTTTCCAAAATCTCAGAAATTTTCTTGTTCCAGTCACGACCTGCCTGTTTCAGCCCATACAAACTTTTCTTCAACCGACAAACTTTCTGTGGGTTATTTCTGTCAACAAACATTTCCGGCTGTCGCATGTACACTTCTTCTTCTAGCCTTCCATTTAAAAATGCAGCTACTATATCGATATGTTTAACCAACAATTTGTGTTGAACAGCTATTGCCAAAATTAAACGTATGGTAGAGTGTTTTACCACAGGAGCAAATGTGTCAAAATAATCTACGTTGTAGCTTTGCATACACCCCTGTGCTACCAATCGAGCTTTGTGTTTCTCAACCTTTCCATCTGGCAATCGCTTAGTCGTAAATACTCTACTAGTTCCCAAGCACAACTTTTCTTCAGTACATTAAACTCCGACTGCATTGCATCTTTCCATTTCGACCATTCTGCGCTGTTCATTGCTTCCTTCACCGATTTAGGGTCGTTGCACACCTGACGTACCTCATTTAAAGTTTCCACTGTACGCTCAGCAGCAAACACTTTCCGTGGCCTTCCAGGTTTACCTGTACGCTCCAATCTCGGTCTACCTCTCTTCTTTTTCTGACCCGCTTCGCGCTCTTCATCCGAAGAAGTAATGTCATCGTTGTTGTTACCGTTGTCACCTTCACTGCATATTTCTGCTTCACTATGTGCGTCGCGAGCTTCGCTAGGAACGCTAGCCTCAATGGTTTCAACAGCAGCGCTCTTTGACTTGCCATGATCTACTTGTTCATAAAAAGACGGAACGAAGCAATCAGTTTCAATATGAGCAGTATTTGGTTGTGAGGGTTGCATATGATATGAAAATGAATCTTCAAAGAATAACACATCTCTTGCCAGTACAATTTTTCTTCCTTGCTTGTCATACAGACGATACGCTTTACTTTGTTCTGCGTATCCCACAAAAATCAATTTCTCACCTTTAGTAGCAAACTTCGATTTACCGGGCCGTTTCTCTAATGCAACTACATCGCAACCAAAAACTTTTAAATATGACACCACGGGCTTTCTTCCCACCCAAACTTGATATGGTGTTTTCCCTCTGATAACTTTGGTTGGACATCGATTTATTAAATGTGCAGCAGTGTTGACAGCTTCCGACCATAAGCTGTGGGGTAATGAAGAATCGTTAAGCATGCAGCGTGCCATCTCCACCAGCGTTCTATTCGCTCTCTCTGCTATGCCGTTTTGCTGCGGTGTATAGCTCACAGTTGTTTGATGCATTATGCCGTGAGATTGTAAATACATAATAAAATTAGAACTCAAGTACTCACGGCCATTATCGCTTCGCAAACATTTTAGAGTACACCCAGTCTTCGTTTCCGCATACGCTTTGTACTTCATAAAAGCCTCGAACGCCTCCGACTTGCTACGCAAAAACGATACCGTCATGTACCGCGAGAAGTCATCTATAAATGTGATGAAGTACAACGATCCGCCTTCTGATGGTACACGCATCGGTCCGCATAAATCCGTATGCACGATCTCCAATGGTCTGCTTGAGAACACATTTCTATAACTTGCAAATGGCTTCGTACAAATTTTGCATTCTGCACATGTAAAGCAAGAAAAATATTTTGGTACGGTCACCTTTATGCCACGAACATAACCTGGTAGCGCTTGTAAATCCCGTGCGTTTAGGTGTCCAAACCTTCTATGCCACAGTTCACTCTTCGAAAATTTATATTGAAAAATTTATAAACTAGTCACAGGCGAAAAATAAAAATTAAATTGTCAGCCGAAATTGTTTCAGAACGCACGAAATTCTTGCCGTCAAGACAAATGGAGAGGGCGTTGTGGTATTATTACAAAATTCGTCGTGAGAACCCTGACATCGATGACAGGATCAAAGACATTCTGGCGGATCGGAAAACTCCACAAGATGGCCTGACTATATCGGAGATTAAAGGTGAGCCGCGTTGTTCTGCAGCGAAGGCAGTTTTCTGATTGGCGCCGCTTAACCATTGGATTCTTACAGCTGCGTACAAGGAGCGAACTGAATGGAATTTCCCCATCAGATGTGGCGTCATCGGCATTACGTATTTCTTGCTCACCATTCCCAACATTGCTGTATACAGCAACCAAAATGGAACTTTTTTTTTCTACTCCTTAGACTGATTTCGCACGCAATCAAACCTGTTTTGCACACCTAACTTAACACTTATGTTATTATTATGTATGTTATGTATGTTATGTTATTAATTAACACTTATGTTATTTATGTTACTAGCTAATTATTTCGATTCTCATACATTTTTTACGAATGCGTGAATAGTTAATTTTACACCAATAAATAGACTATGGCGTTGACCTCAACGGTGGTGTTTTCATGCTTATGTTTACAACTGTTTGTAGAGTTTCCACAGGTCTCCGCTTCAGCACACTGAGTATTCCCATTACGAAGTGGTTGATGTCTTGGCTGAGGAAACGTTCAGCTCTTTTGCACCAAACACCGCCGCAACTAAAACAAAGAGATCGCTCGTAATCTATCAAACCAAGCGGGAAGGCGATCCCGCTGTGGTGATGTCCGAAAACCGTTTAGGCTACCGTAAAAATTTAGTATTATCACATCTAGTAGTAGCAAAAAAATTTACAACGATCTCACATAATCAGTACAACTATAGAATCTATATATATAAAAATCAAATAAATTTCGTATGTGTTCTATAGATTCCCAAACCACCAGACCTATTTTAATAAAATATTACGTGTGTGTTTACGGGCACCGTGTGGAAGGTTCTTAGCATAGGGGGCGTGGCATTATTCAAGGGGGCGTGGCACCGCCCATACAACTCAATTCTTTAATATTGAATATCTTCAGAATTATAAGTCGTATAGCATTGAAATTTGGTACAGTGTCATGGCGTAAACATGTTGTTCGACCGGTAAAATTTAATGGGCGTTGGACAAGGGGCGTGGCACTTTTTAAATTCCGGTGTAACTTTCGAACTATAGCGTTCACATCAGTGAAACTCGGTACAAACTAACGATTTGGTCGTGTCCTTCGACAGGGAGAATAGGGTGGGTTTTTGACAAGGGGGCGTGGCACCGCCCATACAAGCCAACTTTTTAATACGGAATATCTTCGGAATCATAAGTCGTATAGCATTGAAATTTGGTACAGTGTCATGGCGTAAACATGTTGTTCGACCGGTAAAATTTAATGGGCGTTGGACAAGGGGCGTGGCACTTTTTAAATTCCGGTGTAACTGTCGAACTATAGCGTTCACATCAGTGAAACTCGGTACAAACTAACGATTTGGTCGTGTCCTTCGACAGGGAGAATAGGGTGGGTTTTTGACAAGGGGGCGTGGCACCGCCCATACAAGCCAACTTTTTAATACGGAATATCTTCGGAATCATAAGTCGTATAGCATTGAAATTTGGAACAGTGTCATGGCGTAAACGTGTCTTTCCACAAATAAAATTTAATGGGTTTTGGAAAGGGGCGTGGCACTTTTTAAATTCCGGTGTAGCTTTTGAACTATAGCATTCACATCAATGACACTCGGTATAAACTTATTATTTAGTCGTGTCCTTCGACAGGGGGAATAGGGTTTATTTTAGACAAGGGGGCGTGGCACCGTCCATACAACCCAAATTGTTGATTAGAAATATCTTCAGAATTATAGGTCGCTCAGTATTGAAATTTGGAACAGTGTCATTATGTAAGCATGTCATTCGACTGGTAAAATTTAATGGGCGTTGGACAAGGGGCGTGGAACTTTTTAAATTCCGATGTTACTTTTGAACTATAGCATTCACATCAACGACACTTGGTACAAAGTAACGATTTTGTCATGTCCTTCGGCATGGGGAATAGGGTGTATTTTGGACAAGGAGGCGTGGCACCGCCCATACAACCCAACTTTTTGATATGGAATATCTTCGGAATTATAAGTCGCTCAGCATTGAAATTTGGAACAGTGTCATGGCGTAAACGTGTCTTTCCACAAATAAAATTTAATGGGTTTTGGAAAGGGGCGTGGCACTTTTTAAATTCCGGTGTAGCTTTTGAACTATAGCATTCACATGAATGACACTCGGTATAAACTTATTATTTAGTCGTGTCCTTCGGCCGGGGGAATAGGGTTTATTTTAGACAAGGGGGCGTGGCACCGTCCATACAACCCAAATTGTTGATTAGAAATATCTTCAGAATTATAGGTCGCTCAGTATTGAAATTTGGAACAGTGTCATTATGTAAGCATGTCATTCGACTGGTAAAATTTAATGGGCGTTGGACAAGGGGCGTGGAACTTTTTAAATTCCGGTGTTACTTTTGAACTATAGCATTCACATCAACGACACTTGGTACAAAGTAACGATTTTGTCATGTCCTTCGGCATGGGGAATAGGGTGTATTTTGGACAAGGAGGCGTGGCACCGCCCATACAACCCAACTTTTTGATATGGAATATCTTCGGAATTATAAGTCGCTCAGCATTGAAATTTGGAACAGTGTCATGGCGTAAACGTGTCTTTCCACAAATAAAATTTAATGGGTTTTGGAAAGGGGCGTGGCACTTTTTAAATTCCGGTGTAGCTTTTGAACTATAGCATTCACATGAATGACACTCGGTATAAACTTATTATTTAGTCGTGTCCTTTGGCAGGGGGAATAGGGTGGATTTTGGACAAGGGGGCGGGGCACCACTCATGCAACTCAAATTTTTAATATGGAATAATTTCAGAATTATAAGTCATACAACACTAAAATTTAGTACCCTGTCGTCTCATACATGAGTCATTCTAATGATAAGATTTGATGGGCGTCAGACAAGGGGCGTGGCGCATTGTTTGTGACCCAAATATTTTGCTGAACTTTGAGTGGCACAGCAATGAAACTAAGTACGAACCTACCATTTTCCCTTCCGAAAGACGGGATGGTGCGGGTATTGAACAAGGGGGCTTGGAACCGCCCATATAACTTAAATCTATATATATATACAAGAAAGTGACTGTATGTGAGTTACGGCATCACACACAAACGGACCGTTTGGGCGAGACGAAGTTTGCCGGGTCAGCTAGTAAGAAATAAAATTGTGCACTGTTTTGCGTTTTAAATGAGGTTTTCTACATACATATCTATATATATAAAAATGAATCGTGGTCCATTCGACTGCGTATCACTCGAGAACGGCTGGACCAACTTGGATACTTCCTTCGGCGGGTTTGTTCAAAATTGTTACGTGAAGGTTTATAAAAAAAGAAAAGTCGGGAAAACGGGGCGTGGCGCCACCAGAATACATTTTTAGACAATAACTTTGGAACCATAAGTCACACATCAATTAAATTTAGTTCACACTTACTATTTAATCATGTCCTTCGACCGACGGAATGGGGTGGGTATTGAACAAGGGGGTGTGGCACCGCCCATACAACTCAAATCTTTTAAGTGGAATAGCTTCGAAATTGTAAGTAGCACAGCATTGAAATTTAGTGTACCGTCTTCTCATAGATGTGTTATTCTACTGTTAAAATTGTATGGGCGTTGAACAAGGGGCGTGGCATATTTTTTATGCAGTCGAACTGTAAGTCGTACATCAATGAAACTTGGTATGAACCTATAATTTAATCATATCTTTCGGCAGAGGGAATGGGGTGGGTATTGAACAAGGAGACGTGGCACCGCCCATACAACTCAAATCTTTTAAGGGGAATAGCTTCGAAATTGTAAGTCATACAGCATTGAAATTTGGGGTACCGCCGTTTCATAGATGTGTCATGCTACTGTTAAAATTTTATGGGCGTTGAATAAGGGGTGTGGCACATTTTTTATGCAGTCGAACTGTAAGTCGTACATCAATGAAACTTGGTATGAACCTACCACTTAATCATATCTTTCGGCAGAAGGAATGGGGTGGGTATTGAACAAGGGGGCGTGGCACCACCCATACAATTCTATTCTTTTGAGTGGAATAGCTGCGGCATTGTAAGTCGCACAACATTGAAAATTAGTGAGGCGTCGCCTCATAGATGTTTTATTCCACTGTTTAAATTTTATGGACGTTGGACAAGGGGCGTGGCACATTTGTTTGACCCAAACTATCCGCATAATTTTGGAACTGTTAGTCGCACATGAATGAAACTTAGTACGAATTTACCATTTAGTCATATCTTTCGGCAGAGGAATGAAGCGGGTATTTAACACGAGGGCGTGGCTCCGTCCATACAACTCTAATCTTTAATATGGAATAGCTCCAGAATTGTAAGCCGCACAGTATTGAAATTGACTATGCCATCGTCCCATAGAAGTGTCATTCTACCGATAATATTTTATGGGCGTTGAACAAGGGGCGTGGCAAATTTTGTATGCAGCAGAACTGTAAGTCAATCAATGAAACTTAGTATGAACCACCACTCATTCATATCTTTCAATAGAGGGAATGGGGCGTTGGTCAAAGGGCGTGGCACATTTTTTATGCTCAGACAGTTATGCAGTACACACACACATCATTTTTATATACATAGATTCTTTGCCCTAATTGACTGACTGATTCATCATCGCTCAGCCCAAACCGCTGAAGCTACGAACATGAAATTTGAACTGTAGATACATCTTGAAAAATGAACCTCCGCTAAAACGGGATTTTTTGAAATTCGGGGTATAAAGGGGCAAAACATCTGTTAAGGTGTTGTATGAAGAAAAGTGATTTAAGAGACATATTGATTTCGAACTTCCTGAAAATACTCTAAACAAAAAATAATTCGATACGTATTTTATAATTTTTCGAAAATCAAAATTTAACTGGACCAATAATGGGTTAAGATTTGTTTAAGGGTAGACTCGAAAATAACATGAACCGATAGGCCTATTGACTTCAAAAATTATAAAAATACCTAAAATAAAAAATTATACACGCGTTTCTCATTATTTTCAAAATCGAAATCTAACTGAATCAACGACGGGTTAAAAGTATGTATGAAGAAACAATTTTTTTGGCCTTTTAACTTCAAACTTGGTGAAAGTACTTTAAATGTAAAATAACTCGATACGTGTTTTTCATTTAAAGTACTTTCACCAAGTTTGAAGTTAAAAGGCCAAAAAAATTGTTTCTTCATACATACTTTTAACCCGTCGTTGATTCAGTTAGATTTCGATTTTGAAAATAATGAGAAACGCGTGTATAATTTTTTATTTTAGGTATTTTTATAATTTTTGAAGTCAATAGGCCTATCGGTTCATGTTATTTTCGAGTCTACCCTTAAACAAATCTTAACCCATTATTGGTCCAGTTAAATTTTGATTTTCGAAAAATTATAAAATACGTATCGAATTATTTTTTGTTTAGAGTATTTTCAGGAAGTTCGAAATCAATATGTCTCTTAAATCACTTTTCTTCATACAACACCTTAACAGATGTTTTGCCCCTTTATACCCCGAATTTCAAAAAATCCCGTTTTAGCGGAGGTTCATTTTTCAAGATGTATCTACAGTTCAAATTTCATGTTCGTAGCTTCAGCGGTTTGGGCTGAGCGATGATGAATCAGTCAGTCAATTAGGGCAAAGAATCTATGTATATAAAAATGATGTGTGTGTGTACTGCATAACTGTCTGAGCATAAAAAATGTGCCACGCCCTTTGACCAACGCCCCATTCCCTCTATTGAAAGATATGAATGAGTGGTGGTTCATACTAAGTTTCATTGATTGACTTACAGTTCTGCTGCATACAAAATTTGCCACGCCCCTTGTTCAACGCCCATAAAATATTATCGGTAGAATGACACTTCTATGGGACGATGGCATAGTCAATTTCAATACTGTGCGGCTTACAATTCTGGAGCTATTCCATATTAAAGATTGGAGTTGTATGGACGGAGCCACGCCCTCGTGTTAAATACCCGCTTCATTCCTCTGCCGAAAGATATGACTAAATGGTAAATTCGTACTAAGTTTCATTCATGTGCGACTAACAGTTCCAAAATTATGCTGATAGTTTGGGTCAAACAAATGTGCCACGCCCCTTGTCCAACGTCCATAAAATTTAAACAGTGGAATAAAACATCTATGAGGCGACGCCTCACTAATTTTCAATGTTGTGCGACTTACAATGCCGCAGCTATTCCACTCAAAAGAATAGAATTGTATGGGCGGTGCCACGCCCCCTTGTTCAATACCCACCTCATTCCCTCTGCCGAAAGATATGATTAAGTGGTAGGTTCATACCAAGTTTCATTGATGTACAGTTCGACTGCATAAAAAATGTGCCACACCCCTTATTCAACGCCCATAAAATTTTAACAGTAGCATGACACATCTATGAAACGGCGGTACCCCAAATTTCAATGCTGTATGACTTACAATTTCGAAGCTATTCCCCTTAAAAGATTTGAGTTGTATGGGCGGTGCCACGCCCCCTTGTTCAATACCCACCCCATTCCCTCTGCCGAAAGATATGATTAAATTATAGGTTCATACCAAGTTTCATTGATGTACGACTTACAGTTCGACTGCATAAAAAATATGCCACGCCCCTTGTTCAACGCCCATACAATTTTAACAGTAGAATAACACATCTATGAGAAGACGGTACACTAAATTTCAATGCTGTGCTACTTACAATTTCGAAGCTATTCCACTTAAAAGATTTGAGTTGTATGGGCGGTGCCACACCCCCTTGTTCAATACCCACCCCATTCCGTCGGTCGAAGGACATGATTAAATAGTAAGTGTGAACTAAATTTAATTGATGTGTGACTTATGGTTCCAAAGTTATTGTCTAAAAATGTATTCTGGTGGCGCCACGCCCCGTTTTCCCGACTTTTCTTTTTTTATAAACCTTCACGTAACAATTTTGAACAAACCCGCCGAAGGAAGTATCCAAGTTGGTCCAGCCGTTCTCGAGTGATACGCAGTCGAATGGACCACGATTCATTTTTATATATATAGATATGTATGTAGAAAACCTCATTTAAAACGCAAAACAGTGCACAATTTTATTTCTTACTAGCTGACCCGGCAAACTTCGTCTCGCCCAAACGGTCCGTTTGTGTGTGATGCCGTAACTCACATACAGTCACTTTCTTGTATATATATATAGATTTAAGTTATATGGGCGGTTCCAAGCCCCCTTGTTCAATACCCGCACCATCCCGTCTTTCGGAAGGGAAAATGGTAGGTTCGTACTTAGTTTCATTGCTGTGCCACTCAAAGTTCAGCAAAATATTTGGGTCACAAACAATGCGCCACGCCCCTTGTCTGACGCCCATCAAATCTTATCATTAGAATGACTCATGTATGAGACGACAGGGTACTAAATTTTAGTGTTGTATGACTTATAATTCTGAAATTATTCCATATTAAAAATTTGAGTTGCATGAGTGGTGCCCCGCCCCCTTGTCCAAAATCCACCCTATTCCCCCTGCCAAAGGACACGACTAAATAATAAGTTTATACCGAGTGTCATTCATGTGAATGCTATAGTTCAAAAGCTACACCGGAATTTAAAAAGTGCCACGCCCCTTTCCAAAACCCATTAAATTTTATTTGTGGAAAGACACGTTTACGCCATGACACTGTTCCAAATTTCAATGCTGAGCGACTTATAATTCCGAAGATATTCCATATCAAAAAGTTGGGTTGTATGGGCGGTGCCACGCCTCCTTGTCCAAAATACACCCTATTCCCCATGCCGAAGGACATGACAAAATCGTTACTTTGTACCAAGTGTCGTTGATGTGAATGCTATAGTTCAAAAGTAACATCGGAATTTAAAAAGTTCCACGCCCCTTGTCCAACGCCCATTAAATTTTACCAGTCGAATGACATGCTTACATAATGACACTGTTCCAAATTTCAATACTGAGCGACCTATAATTCTGAAGATATTTCTAATCAACAATTTGGGTTGTATGGACGGTGCCACGCCCCCTTGTCTAAAATAAACCCTATTCCCCCTGTCGAAGGACACGACTAAATAATAAGTTTATACCGAGTGTCATTGATGTGAAAACACACACACACACATTGATGTGTGATAGTTCAAAAGCTACACCGGAATTTAAAAAGTGCCACGCCCCTTTCCAAAGCCCATTAAATTTTATTTCTGGAAAGACACGTTTACGCCATGACACTGTTCCAAATTTCAATGCTGAGCGACTTATAATTCCGAAGATATTCCATATCAAAAAGTTGTGTTGTATGGGCGGTGCCACGACTCCTTGTCCAAAATAAACCCTATTCCCCCTGCCGAAGGACACGACTAAATAATAAGTTTATACCGAGTGTCATTGATGTGAATGCTATAGTTCAAAAGCTACACCGGAATTTAAAAAGTGCCACGCCCCTTTCCAAAGCCCATTAAATTTTATTTCTGGAAAGACACGTTTACGCCATGACACTGTTCCAAATTTCAATGCTGAGCGACTTATAATTCCGAAGATATTCCATATCAAAAAGTTGTGTTGTATGGGCGGTGCCACGCCTCCTTGTCCAAAATACACCCTATTCACCCTGCCAAAGGACACGACTAAATAATAAGTTTATACCGAGTGTCATTCATGTGAATGCTATAGTTCAAAAGCTACACCGGAATTTAAAAAGTGCCACGCCCCTTTCCAAAACCCATTAAATTTTATTTGTGGAAAGACACGTTTACGCCATGACACTGTTCCAAATTTCAATGCTGAGCGACTTATAATTCCGAAGATATTCCATATCAAAAAGTTGGGTTGTATGGGCGGTGCCACGCCTCCTTGTCCAAAATACACCCTATTCCCCATGCCGAAGGACATGACAAAATCGTTACTTTGTACCAAGTGTCGTTGATGTGAATGCTATAGTTCAAAAGTAACATCGGAATTTAAAAAGTTCCACGCCCCTTGTCCAACGCCCATTAAATTTTACCAGTCGAATGACATGCTTACATAATGACACTGTTCCAAATTTCAATACTGAGCGACCTATAATTCTGAAGATATTTCTAATCAACAATTTGGGTTGTATGGACGGTGCCACGCCCCCTTGTCTAAAATAAACCCTATTCCCCCTGTCGAAGGACACGACTAAATAATAAGTTTATACCGAGTGTCATTGATGTGAATGCTATAGTTCAAAAGCTACACCGGAATTTAAAAAGTGCCACGCCCCTTTCCAAAGCCCATTAAATTTTATTTGTGGAAAGACACGTTTACGCCATGACACTGTTCCAAATTTCAATGCTATACGACTTATGATTCCGAAGATATTCCGTATTAAAAAGTTGGCTTGTATGGGCGGTGCCACGCCCCCTTGTCAAAAACCCACCCTATTCTCCCTGTCGAAGGACACGACCAAATCGTTAGTTTGTACCGAGTTTCACTGATGTGAACGCTATAGTTCGACAGTTACACCGGAATTTAAAAAGTGCCACGCCCCTTGTCCAACGCCCATTAAATTTTACCGGTCGAACAACATGTTTACGCCATGACACTGTACCAAATTTCAATGCTATACGACTTATGATTGCGAAGATATTCCGTATTAAAAAGTTGGCTTGTATGGGCGGTGCCACGCCCCCTTGTCAAAAACCCACCCTATTCTCCCTGTCGAAGGACACGACCAAATCGTTAGTTTGTACCGAGTTTCACTGATGTGAACGCTATAGTTCGAAAGTTACACCGGAATTTAAAAAGTGCCACGCCCCTTGTCCAACGCCCATTAAATTTTACCGGTCGAACAACATGTTTACGCCATGACACTGTACGAAATTTCAATGCTATACGACTTATAATTCCGAAGATATTCCGTATTAAAAAGTTGGCTTGTATGGGCGGTGCCACGCCCCCTTGTCAAAAACCCACCCTATTCTCCCTGTCGAAGGACACGACCAAATCGTTAGTTTGTACCGAGTTTCACTGATGTGAACGCTATAGTTCGACAGTTACACCGGAATTTAAAAAGTGCCACGCCCCTTGTCCAACGCCCATTAAATTTTACCGGTCGAACAACATGTTTACGCCATGACACTGTACCAAATTTCAATGCTATACGACTTATGATTCCGAAGATATTCCGTATTAAAAAGTTGGCTTGTATGGGCGGTGCCACGCCCCCTTGTCAAAAACCCACCCTATTCTCCCTGTCGAAGGACACGACCAAATCGTTAGTTTGTACCGAGTTTCACTGATGTGAACGCTATAGTTCGAAAGTTACACCGGAATTTAAAAAGTGCCACGCCCCTTGTCCAACGCCCATTAAATTTTACCGGTCGAACAACATGTTTACGCCATGACACTGTACCAAATTTCAATGCTATACGACTTATAATTCTGAAGATATTCAATATTAAAGAATTGAGTTGTATGGGCGGTGCCACGCCCCCTTGAATAATGCCACGCCCCCTATGCTAAGAACCTTCCACACGGTGCCCGTAAACACACACGTAATATTTTATTAAAATAGGTCTGGTGGTTTGGGAATCTATAGAACACATACGAAATTTATTTGATTTTTATATATATAGATTCTATAGTTGTACTGATTATGTGAGATCGTTGTAAATTTTTTTGCTACTACTAGATGTGATAATACTAAATTTTTACGGTAGCCTAAACGGTTTTCGGACATCACCACAGCGGGATCGCCTTCCCGCTTGGTTTGATAGATTACGAGCGATCTCTTTGTTTTAGTTGCGGCGGTGTTTGGTGCAAAAGAGCTGAACGTTTCCTCAGCCAAGACATCAACCACTTCGTAATGGGAATACTCAGTGTGCTGAAGCGGAGACCTGTGGAAACTCTACAAACAGTTGTAAACATAAGCATGAAAACACCACCGTTGAGGTCAACGCCATAGTCTATTTATTGGTGTAAAATTAACTATTCACGCATTCGTAAAAAATGTATGAGAATCGAAATAATTAGCTAGTAACATAAATAACATAAGTGTTAATTAATAACATAACATACATAACATACATAATAATAACATAAGTGTTAAGTTAGGTGTGCAAAACAGGTTTGATTGCGTGCGAAATCAGTCTAAGGAGTAGAAAAAAAAAGTTCCATTTTGGTTGCTGTATACAGCAATGTTGGGAATGGTGAGCAAGAAATACGTAATGCCGATGACGCCACATCTGATGGGGAAATTCCATTCAGTTCGCTCCTTGTACGCAGCTGTAAGAATCCAATGGTTAAGCGGCGCCAATCAGAAAACTGCCTTCGCTGCAGAACAACGCGGCTCACCTTTAATCTCCGATATAGTCAGGCCATCTTGTGGAGTTTTCCGATCCGCCAGAATGTCTTTGATCCTGTCATCGATGTCAGGGTTCTCACGACGAATTTTGTAATAATACCACAACGCCCTCTCCATTTGTCTTGACGGCAAGAATTTCGTGCGTTCTGAAACAATTTCGGCTGACAATTTAATTTTTATTTTTCGCCTGTGACTAGTTTATAAATTTTTCAATATAAATTTTCGAAGAGTGAACTGTGGCATAGAAGGTTTGGACACCTAAACGCACGGGATTTACAAGCGCTACCAGGTTATGTTCGTGGCATAAAGGTGACCGTACCAAAATATTTTTCTTGCTTTACATGTGCAGAATGCAAAATTTGTACGAAGCCATTTGCAAGTTATAGAAATGTGTTCTCAAGCAGACCATTGGAGATCGTGCATACGGATTTATGCGGACCGATGCGTGTACCATCAGAAGGCGGATCGTTGTACTTCATCACATTTATAGATGACTTCTCGCGGTACATGACGGTATCGTTTTTGCGTAGCAAGTCGGAGGCGTTCGAGGCTTTTATGAAGTACAAAGCGTATGCGGAAACGAAGACTGGGTGTACTCTAAAATGTTTGCGAAGCGATAATGGCCGTGAGTACTTGAGTTCTAATTTTATTATGTATTTACAATCTCACGGCATAATGCATCAAACAACTGTGAGCTATACACCGCAGCAAAACGGCATAGCAGAGAGAGCGAATAGAACGCTGGTGGAGATGGCACGCTGCATGCTTAACGATTCTTCATTACCCCACAGCTTATGGTCGGAAGCTGTCAACACTGCTGCACATTTAATAAATCGATGTCCAACCAAAGTTATCAGAGGGAAAACACCATATCAAGTTTGGGTGGGAAGAAAGCCCGTGGTGTCATATTTAAAAGTTTTTGGTTGCGATGTAGTTGCATTAGAGAAACGGCCCGGTAAATCGAAGTTTGCTACTAAAGGTGAGAAATTGATTTTTGTGGGATACGCAGAACAAAGTAAAGCGTATCGTCTGTATGACAAGCAAGGAAGAAAAGTTGTACTGGCAAGAGATGTGTTATTCTTTGAAGATTCATTTTCATATCATATGCAACCCTCACAACCAAATACTGCTCATATTGAAACTGATTGCTTCGTTCCGTCTTTTTATGAACAAGTAGATCATGGCAAGTCAAAGAGCGCTGCTGTTGAAACCATTGAGGCTAGCGTTCCTAGCGAAGCTCGCGACGCACATAGTGAAGCAGAAATATGCAGTGAAGGTGACAACGGTAACAACAACGATGACATTACTTCTTCGGATGAAGAGCGCGAAGCGGGTCAGAAAAAGAAGAGAGGTAGACCGAGATTGGAGCGTACAGGTAAACCTGGAAGGCCACGGAAAGTGTTTGCTGCTGAGCGTACAGTGGAAACTTTAAATGAGGTACGTCAGGTGTGCAACGACCCTAAATCGGTGAAGGAAGCAATGAACAGCGCAGAATGGTCGAAATGGAAAGATGCAATGCAGTCGGAGTTTAATGTACTGAAGAAAAGTTGTGCTTGGGAACTAGTAGACAGACCGATGAAGAAAAATGTTATAGGGTGTAAATGGGTATTTACGACTAAGCGATTGCCAGATGGAAAGGTTGAGAAACACAAAGCTCGATTGGTAGCACAGGGGTGTATGCAAAGCTACAACGTAGATTATTTTGACACATTTGCTCCTGTGGTAAAACACTCTACCATACGTTTAATTTTGGGAATAGCTGTTCAACACAAATTGTTGGTTAAACATATCGATATAGTAGCTGCATTTTTAAATGGAAGGCTAGAAGAAGAAGTGTACATGCGACAGCCGGAAATGTTTGTTGACAGAAATAACCCACAGAAAGTTTGTCGGTTGAAGAAAAGTTTGTATGGGCTGAAACAGGCAGGTCGTGACTGGAACAAGAAAATTTCTGAGATTTTGGAAACAATTTTTTTGGCCTTTTAACTTCAAACTTGGTGAAAGTACTTTAAATGTAAAATAACTCGATACGTGTTTTTCATTTTTTCCAAATATTAAAATCGGACGGGGTCAACGACCGGTTAAAAGTTTGTGTGGCGAAACTGTAAAAAAAAATGAATTAACGGGCCCACTGACTTCAAACTTTGTGAAAGTACTCTGAGTGAGAAATAATTTGACGTGTTTTTCACTTTTTCTAAAATCAAAATGTAACGGGGTCAACAATGGGTTAACAGTTTGCATGGAAACACGATTTATTGGTCCTTTTGACTTCAAACTTGGACAAAAAGCATTTAAATCGGGAAATAATTACAATGTTTTTTTCATATTTTTGAAAATCGAAATCTACCATGGTAAACTGCGGGTTAAGATTTTGTTTAGAGTAAACGTGAACACTCATGATTTAAAGGGCCTTTTGACTTCACAATTTTTAGAACCACTTGGCATCAAAGATAATAGACATATGTTTTTATTTAAATCCAAAATGGGTTCAACCATGCGTTCAAAATATGTATCGGGTGAAAGAAGAGAGCTTGCGTGCGAAGCCGCGGGGCCCAGCTAGTCTATATATATAAACATTTTCGCTAGTCATTTACACTGATGAAATGCGTTGCAATTTTTATTCAACACTTGAATGTCCGGCCAATTGAACTTTCTTGAACTTCTTTTTGGTTTAATTTTGACATCCTAAGTATTTATAATATCATTTGAATAACTTTTGAATAGTGAATATGAATAATTTTTTATTGCTTTTTTTTGTTGTTCTTTCTGCTTTCTTGAAGGTTTTTATTTTTATCTTGTTTTCATCTTCTGCTTTTTTTGGGTTCTTTGTAAGATGCAACACTGCGCTGTGTGAGTCGCTTGTCACGCTCGCTCGCTTGTTTGTTGTTGCTATATAATTCTACGAGGTGTTGCTGACCTTAAGGAATAAAAAATACAACAGCAACAACAACAAGATGCAACAAAAAATATTTATGTAACGACACAACAACACGTTTGCAGCCCCCTTTACACAAACAAAACAACAACTAAATGACTATAAAAAAACAAAAACTTTGCAGCTGGCAATGCCATTGAAAATTTGCACAACACTCGTGTGCTGCAGCGTCATTTGCAGTTGTTGTTAGTCGCTGCATTAACGCTCGCCAGCTGCACTCAGTCGCCACTTGAACGCTTTTTACGCCACAGTGCCAGCGTGTGTGATGCGCTGCAGGCCAGCAACAACAACAACAACATCAACACTAATAACAACAATGACGATGATGACGACGGCAGCGAAAGCGAGTCATTCGCTTCTTTTTATTGCCCACATAATTTCCAACGTAATCACGCTCATCAGCAGCAACATTACCGGCAACATCATCACCAACAACAACAACAACAAAAACACTATCTGCTGTTCAGTATGAAAGACAGTCGCTGGCATTGCATATCATATCAGCTGAATGGCATTAGAACTGCTCGACTCGCAATTGCCATATCAGCAACGAACTGCAAAACCAACACCAACACCACCAACACCATCAACAACAACAAAAACACCATTATCGCCAACACGAGTGGCCACCCGTGCAACTGTCTGTGCAACTGTGGCCAGTTGGCAGCACTGTCAGTCGGCATATCGCATTATCTCGCGCCCATTATTCGACTCACTCACCGAACGACTGTTGCAAGGAGTCGTCGTTGTTGTTGTTGTTGTTGCTACTCTATCTGCTGCTTTTAATATACGTGAATGAATTATTTCAAGTGTTTTTTCTGTTGCAAACTTGCAACTTGAACGCAACTCTCGAAGCGTCACCCCACGTCACTGTGTCAGCTTGTTGCAATTTTTTAAATAAGCGGTTTACACATTCCACGGCCACTTTGTGGCGGCTGTGCTGTTCTTTTGCATTCCATAACTGTGAACGTCGCGCACTGCGTTGCAACTCAGTGTTTAGTGTTGCCCTGCTGCCAGTCTGTATGTGTGAGTGTGTGTGTGTGTTTGTGTTCAAGTTGAGGTTGAGGTTATCTTTAAGTGTGGTTTTGCAATTTTCTTATGCTTCTGCTGTTTTCCATTAACTGCCACAGTCCGTCCGTCGATCTTCAAGTGTCAATGTGCCGTTTTAAGTAGTTGTATAGAGTTGTTGTTGTGCTATTTGGGTCAAAAGATTTCAATTTGATTTGAGAAAATCGCTGTCTGTGAGGTATTACAGGTTATTTGATTTAATGAGATTTTGAAAAACGTTTAAAATCGAGTTCATTTCTAAAAAATTTTAGAGATTCTGAATGCAGGCTCACAAATTGTTGCTTTCTATCAGGTCTCCTTGTAATTTTTCATACGGATTCAAAGACCAATCCAAGCTTCTTTAAAAGCCCATTTTAAAACACATTTTAAAATAGGAGTAACATTTATTTTAAAGTTTTAAGTTTTTGTATCAATTTTGGCTTTGAAAAATAATCAAATCCACAAAAGATTTGCTGAGAAAAACATGCAATAAAATAATAAAATATGTCAGTGGAATCAGTTGGACCAAATTGGGCTGCAAATCATTGATGAAATATAAGGTTAGGTTAGGTAGAGAAGGATGTATGCGGCAGGACCGCACTTCCACTCGGAGGCCAAAATGGCCCATTGTGAATCCCTTCTTATGGTGTTCTGGAGCAACCAATAGTCTCAGTCAAGGGGAAACCATTCGACCTCTTAATGAAGGAGAGCAGATTCGAGATTTCTACTTTCGCCGCGCAAGCCAGGTCTGTCAGTAACCTTGACCTCAAGGTGCGGAGTCGGCGTTCCTGCAGAACTGGGCAGTGGCACAGGAAGTGTTGTATCGTTTCTACTTCTTCTTCATCTCCACAGCTACGGCAGACATCACCGGAAGAGAGGCGCCATTTGGATGAAATATAAAGTATGAGATAATATTGAAGACCTTTGAATCTGGACTTGGAGTTCTCAGTTCATTTGCCAGCTAATTATTTTTGTGATATAAACCCAGGCTTTCGTAAGAAAACAGAATATTTCACTGCTGATGTGAACTGATCTGCATCATAGGAATACAATTGCGCATAGAATTAAGAATATATCTATCTATCTACGATCAGTTTTGACTGTCCGAAACCTCTTTTCGTCTCTGCTTCTTACTGCTACTGGGGCCATTGTTCGAAACTTGGTTGCTTCTGTACAAAATCCTAAGTAAAAGTTTGCAAGTTTGAAATCAATGGGCCCAATATATGAAGTTTATTCATGCAACAATGTCTGGGTGGGGTTACGCCCGTTTTATGCAATGCCCAATTCATTCTTCCAGACGAAGGGGGTGACCCAGTTTCATTGATTTACAATCCAAAGTTACGCGGAACATTTGAGTCACAAAAAAGTTGTCGTTCAACGTCCATCAAATTTTTCCAGAATAAGCACAGATCTATGGGACGACGGAAAATAAAATTTCAATGCTGTCCGATTCAAAATTCTGAAGCTTTCCATAGTAAAATTTGGGTTGTATGGGCGGTGTCATGCCCCCTCTTCCAATACCCATCCCATTCCCTCTGTCAAAAGGAAAATCTAAATCGTAAGTCTGTGTCAAATGTCTTCGATCTGTGACCTGTAGTTCCAAAGTTATCCAAAACAATTGGGTCTTTTAAAAAATGCCACGCCCCTTGTCCAATGCTTATGAAATTTTTTCAGTGAAACGACACATCTAAATGATGCATCTGTACCAAATTTCGAGGCTGCCCGACCTATAATTCCAAAGATATTCCATATTAAAAATTTAGGGTGTATGGGAGGTGCCACGCCCACCTGTCGGATCATATTCACACTATGTGGTTTGCCGAGATTTAGTTAAGACGAACATTCCGTGAAAGATTCAGCCAAATCGGACGTCTAGTTTTTGAATTTTAGTATCGTGTGACCAACAAACAAACAAACTGACATTAATTTTTATATATGTATACAGATATAATACTAAGAAAGAACCACTAGAACAAGATTTATATTCTAAATCAAATTCTATCTGAATACAATAAAACATGGGTACAGAAAAACTAGAACCTAAAGAGATCTACTAAAACGATTTGAAATTTAGTCTACAAAAATGTAAGACGTGAAGATCTCGAAGCAATCTTTGGAATACGAAAAACAAAAAGATAGAAGTAAATCTGATCTCGAAATATCAACATAAAAGATATTTTAGAGCCAATGACTTCTTGATGGCAAAGGAAAGTGATTTTTTGCTAAGAAGGAAGAGTAGTCAACCATTGACAAAGTTTTACCATAAAAAATTACAAAAATGGATCTATTTTCCAGTGAGTTCCTGCGTTTATCAACCAGTTATTTTGTACCTATGGTCATTAATCAGTTTTACTTCGTACGATTCAAACTATTGGAATGCAATGCCGTAAGGATTCTATTGGAGTACTAAGTAAGGTCAGAGAGTTAGCCTACTTCTAAAAGCTCACATAAGAACAAAGAAGTAAGAACTTCTAACTGAGGACTGCTAAGAATTTTAGACCCTCGTTAACTTCATAAGATCTCGTAGAATGTTGGTACACAGCAGACAATTCAAAGAAAGTCCTTTCAAGACAACTTTTCCAAATACCCTACGACTATCATTGAATACTTTTAATGTTCCTTTTTCGAATCTTATGAATGATATATTTTATGTGTCCCTGACTCAGCCACATTTATAGCCTCGCTTATCACAATAAATAATGCAGTTTTGTGCGTCTTTGCCGTTTCATTCGCTTTGAATTTGTATTCTTTCAGGCAATAAAGCTGTCAGCAATCGCAGCCATAAGATCAGCGCGCCCAGTCCACCAATAAGATTTATGCATTTTTCATGCAAAAACGCTAATCAGCGGCATTTTACCACACGCTCATAAAACGACTAAACGAACTAATGGCGCTGGACCGTGGCCAACGACGGACAGTGTTCGTTCGTTCCTTTCGTTTGCGTAACGCAGTCCAAAAGCACTGCGCTAGTCCGCACTTTGCTGATTTGATGCCATAAAAGTTGCACACACACACACAACAACACAAATGTTGCAAATTTGCATGCAACATCAAAGCAACTGACAGCTATAGCAGCAGCAAATGGAGAAGAAGAAGAGAAGCAGCAGAAAAATATGCGCGTTTAATGATTTTCTGCCTTTCTAATTTGCAGTCAATTGCCAACGAACGATTTATGTAGTCGCTGCCACCGTCGAGCTGACGTAAAGCTGCAAATTTCGCTGTTCTCACATAACGCGTAGCTGTAATGAAAATAATGAAATTTTGTCGGAATTTAAAGATTTGCTTCAAAGGATTAGAAGCCTAGATGGCTGCCTACATATGTGGACGCAAGAACGAAGCGGTGAGGGACGCCCGGCTCTGCTTGGGGAAATTATTTACTGTGACGTTCGTTTGTATTAAAATTTCACCTGCAATGTTGCATAAATTTATTTCTAAATGTTTAAATGCAAAACATTTCCCATTCTCTTTATTTCTTTCCCACAGCAAATTCTTACAGCTGAAAATTACTTTTAAGTGGTAAATCAATACCAAATTTCAGACCTGTGGGACTTACTGTGCATTCGATTTATAGGTGAATGAAGCCTCGTCTAGATCGGAAATGCATACATGTAAGTCACTTGAAGAAAGTGATAACTGGTGACCGACTCAGAATATCTACCGAGCATTGCTTTTCCGGGCATTAAAGTATTCTTTTTAGTACTTTATCAAGGTTCCTGGAAACTTTGAATATCGACTGATTCGGTAATTCATATAAAAGTTATCTGAAGAAAGTGATAACTGGTGATCGTTCAACAAGGACTACCGCGCTTCATGGACGAAGTACTCTATTAAGACCTTATTTAGGTTTCCTAAGACTTTGGATCCCTGCTAGTTAGGGAACTCATGTAAGATTTATTTTAAGACCGTCCAACAAGGACTACCGGACATTGCTTTTCTAGGTAAAGTATTCTTTAAAGTACCCAATCAAGGTTCCCTAAGACGTAAAATCTCCCCTGGTTCGGGAACTTATATAAAAGTAATCTGAAGGGGTTAAAAACTGATGACTCTTCAACAAGGACTATTGCGCCTGATATTTGTACGTAAATGAAGCACCCTATCAAGGTTCTCTAAACGTTGAATTTCGACTACTTCGGGAATTCACGTAAGGGAATCTGATAAATGATAACTGGTGAACATCCAGCAAGGACTACTAACTTTGTATCCCAGCTACTTTAGGAGCTCATGGAAGAGTATCCTGTAGAAGAAAATATTGAATGAAGCTTCCCCAAGACGTTGGTCTTCGACTAGTTCGGCAAGTCATATGAAGGTAGTCTGCACAAAGTGACAGCTGGTGACTGTCCAACAACGACAACTGCGCATTGTACTTTATTAAGGTTCTCCAAGCCGTCGGTCTTCGACAAGTTCAGAGACTCATGTCGGACTAATATAAAGACGGTGATAACTGGTAACGTCCAACAAGGACTAGCGCGCATTATGGATGCAGTACCCAATTAAGATTCTCTAAGACTTTGCATCCCGGCTAGTTTGGGAATCCCTAGAAGAGTATTCTGTAGAAGATAATAATGAACGAAGCATCCTATGAGGGTTCCCCAAGACGTTGGTCTTCGACTAGTTTGGCAACTCATATCATAGTAGTCTGAAGAAAGTGACAATTGGTGACCGTCCAACAACTGCGCATTGTATTCACAGGTGAATGAAGCACAACATTAAGGTTCCCCAAGACGTCCATCTTTGACTAGTTCAGAAACTCATGACAGAGTAATATAAAGACTGTAACGACTCACAAGGGCTAGCGCGCATTATGGATGAAGTATGTTACCCTATTACGACTATCTTAAACTTTGCATACCGGCTAGTTTGGGAACTCATGTAAGGGTCGTCTGTAGAAGAAGGTACATGACATATCCTCTATTAAGGTTCACCGAGACTCTGTACCCTGTCTAGTAACGTAACTCAGATACATGTTATATTGGCTGACACCCTAGCCGATACGAAGGCCATTAGAATACCCTGTCATCTTTCATTTATTGCCCTCAAGAATACTCGATCATCTTCTTTTCATCCTCCCTATGGAAGACCTAATTTCTGAGCATTGATTTTCCTCTTCCCTTCCCAAAGCAATCCCACTAAGCAACTCTTAATAATTAATTAATAATTGATTGGCACGACAGCCCACTTACGCGAGACTAAGGCCTAGCTTCCCGCAACCACCAGTGTTGTGCGTGTGAATTTTGTACGCGGGTGGAAGGGACCTACAGTTTTATGCCGGTTCCGAACGGCAGGTTGGGAGCTTTTTCATAGGCAATTTTTACTCTCAGACGCAACTCTTCACTGAGCATTAAAAGAACAACGTTTTCGTGCATATTGTATTTTTTTGGCGATTGTACAAATAAAGTTGGCTAATTGCGACAGCTTGATCCACACAAAAATGAGTGCCGAACGAGGGGCAAAGAAAGATTGCCAAAGTTTTTACAACTTCAGCAACAAGATGAGCCACACATTAGGGTTTATCATGTGAGCGCTGCGTGCAACATTACGCCCGGCCACCGCATATGGCCGACCAACATGCCAAACTACAATGCAATTAAAAAAGTATTTAAACAAGTGAAAGCAACAAGGATATTTGCCGCACACGCTGCACGCTGCATATTTACACGAATGTTTGGCCATTTGTGTGTGGGCAAAGGACGACAAGTGTGGCCACAAGTAAAAATCTAATGTTGAACATGAATGCCATTACAACATTATTGTATAAAATGGGCAAAGGTACAGCGAAACTATGTATGTGACACGTTTCAAAACGAAGCGACAGAGCCAGTCTCTGTGTGTGTGCGCGATGCTTTGGGGGCCGCTCGAGTCCTTGATAGAGCAACGGATGAGCCACAGTGGATGTGCGGCATGTCAGCAAAAATGTCATACAACATACGGATGTCCATTTGCCGCAACTAAGTGTTGTCCTACACACAAAGGCATGCACACGCAGTAAAAATTATATAGTCGAGTGGGGAGTGGGGGTTGCTCTATTTTGTTTGCTTGTAAAATGAAAATAGTAAGTTTTATTTTCATGCTTTTTGTAATTGTTGTTTTGTTTTTGCGTTTCGTTACGTTTTTTTGCGTGTTTCGTTACGTTTGTTATTCGGTTACATTTGCAGCTGTTGAATTAAATGGGCGTCGAAACATGTTGCTGTGCCTTTTATGCGTCTACGACTATCCAACACTACGCTCTCCCACCAGAATCTGCGTTCTCCCACCAGTGTCTGCGCTTCGACGTGCGTGTCTGACCGTAGTCACAGTTGCTGTTTATGTTTTACTCAGTAGCCATCGCCACCGAACGAGAACCTTTCAACGACGCAATGCGGCAAAATGCTTCTGTGTGCTGCACGCTGCCACTGATGACAGCCGAAGAGGCACCAAACTGCCAGCAACGACTTTAAGTACAACGTTGTTGAGACATTTTTGTTATGACGTCAAAGCTTTCAGTAGAACGCTTGACCAGGCGTTCACTTGGCTTACATCGCGTTTTGACGCAGCTGATTGCCTTCACTGTCAGAGAGAGATTCGCCGTGTAAGGGAGACTTCAATACGCTTTCAGCTGCATGCGAAGCGTGAAATGAGGACAAGATACACCGTCGATACGCCTTTTGACATTTTAGCTGTCCTTATTTGAAGCATCTTAGAGGGATTTACTTATTGTGATTTTATTGTAAACAAACTCGTACGACCTTTAAGCTCTTACAAAACCCAAGCGGGCAATGAACTCATTGTGGCTGTGTTTTAAAGTTAAGAAACTTAGATAGAAGGAAATACATACAGGATGTGTTAGCACGTGGTGTAATTTTCATAGCGATATCATAGGACAAGTTGGTAGGTAGTTGGATTAAATGGTCGTCAAGAGGACAAAACTGAGGTCATGCAGCTAATTGTGTTACCAAGTGAGTGTTTCCGACGATACACTTCTCATGCATGTAAGTTATGATACCCACTACAGTGGGTATCTAACTTGGTGGCGTCTTTTCCAGGTCCGCTAGGCAACTCAGAAAGTGTGGACCCAAGAATCGAAAGCGCGTTTCCGCTAGTGTTGGCTATTTGGAGATGGATATGAGGGGAGCCGAGGAAGTGAAGCCTAGATGGTCCTATTGCTCAAGTACTCAGGCTAGATTGCCCATTGTGCTTAAGCAAAGTAAGGTAAGGTAAGGCAGGCGGCTTGCTGGTTCTCAGCAAGTACACTTGAAGGCCCAAAAGGCCCATTTTGATGCCCGATGAGAGTGTGGCAAGCCCTTGTCATCCTGTATTCGGTGCTGGCTGAAACCAACTTGAGCGTCGAATGAATCCGGCAATATCTTACAGTGGCGTGGTACAAACCAAGCCCAAATTGCCTAGCACTCTGCCCCCTAGATACCGGTGGAGTATGCTGTGCCCATTGTGCTTAACTATTTGGAGATACTCAACGCGGTCTTCAACTCTTGTCTCCGCAGCTCCAGAATACGTCACTGTCCACCAGTCCCAGTATATTAGCAAGTTGACCAATGAGGCACTATCCAGCTATGGTCCCTACGACGTTTCTTTAGCAGGATGAGTTCGCTGTGTAGGTGTATGGGTTAGTGTTGGGAATTTGGACACTCATTGCACATCAGTTCCAGTAAATACACCAATGGGGCACCATGCAGTTATGGTTCCCATGACCATCCCAAGGGAAGAGTGTGTTTGGCAAGATTGATTTGCTGTATCTGCTCAGGATGATCCTGAACCAGATCTGTCTTGCTATCTCGCTGCGACGATGTCTCATACTTAAACTGGTAACAAGTAAAATTATCACATCTGGGACTCCAAAAACACCACGAAAACAGTGATGCCAAGTCTTCAACCATAACCAGTGACCGGTTAATGCGGTTTTTCGGCTGATGCTGTACAGGATAATACTTGTTCGATCACGCTTTGCTACGATTCTTACAGTGAATGGACTACCGAAGGCTGTTGACTGAATTTTCAGGGTAAAACTAGAGCACAGTTGTGAAAGACCAAAGACGTGAAGGAAAAATGTGGGTCCAGAGATGCCATGATGGTCTCCTATGTCTCCTCTCTTATAAAGTACTAAGAAAACTACATAAAATTTTGACCTATGGGTCAGCAAAAACCCTGATAAAACCCTCTTGACCTCTCTAGGACTGTGAACAACGTTGATTTTCTGTGTATCAACCTTACCTGTTACTAAACTAAGGAAATAATTACCTAAGATATGCTGGAGATATAATTACACGAAATTTACTATTAAGATTGAAACTATCTCTCAAAGGACGAAAGGAATAAACTAAGAGCTGTTTGACAAACACAAAAACCAACTACAAGCTCTTTTGTCACGCTCGGAAGGGATGAATCATAAAATGCTTCCATACAAATTCAATATAATGGATCAACATCCATCTTATTCATATGGAAGACCTCAAAGGATAACAGTTTTCGATACGGATGTCGGTGGACAATGGCAATGTAGAAGACAACGTCTCGGCTGTAAGAACCAAGTTAAAGAGGCGTTGAAGAAGAAATCGAAGATGATCCAGTGTGAGACTTGTCCTCAACAATCTCTCGAATGTTTTTAAACGTTTCTTACTAATTGAAAGCTATTTAAGTAGATAGGTAGGTAATTAGATTGGGTCGAGGATGGGAGTCGAGCAAGAGCTCTCCAAAACACTGCGTCCAATAAAAACTATTGCGTCGTATCCCTTATTCCTTATTGGAGCAACTCATCTCCCAATACTGTCCAGGCACTCCTTGATATTTCCTTGATCGATATTAGACAACTTGGAACAGAGCGATCCCACCGTGTGAGACCATTTATAGTTAGCCAACTTTGTGAATTCCTGTTGGACACAATGTCTACAATGAGCTTTACTGACAACTATGATTGGTTCAGGTCCTTTGCCAATTTTTCCACCTTCTCAATACCATTGTGTCCACGATGTGCAGAGACCTTGTGTATTATCACTCGGTTATACTTTAAATTGTTTTCGAGAACATTTTCTGTCACCCAGACTAGTTTGGAATCAAATATCGTAGGGTTCAAAGCTTTTATTTTAACCTGACTGTAGGACATTATGATTATCCTCTTCGTCCTCTTTGAACACTCATTTATAGCAAAGACCTCGGCCTGGAAGACTGTGGTAGGTGGGTTGGTAAAGTGTCTGCCTCTGTATGAAACACACTTAGGCCTATATGCCACGTTGAGATATCACAAAATCCACGCGTTCGAAATGTTTATTTTATTTTCTCCATTTTAATGGCTCCGAACGGCGGTTGGTAGTTTTTCTTTCACACTTAAAGGTTTTCGCGCACATTTGTGCGTTTATAATTCTCATTTGCTTCAAGTAGATGAGCATTTCACCAGCCCGAGCTGGGAATTGAACCTAGAGCCTGTGGTGTGCAAAGCCAGCGCGATACTCGCTGGACTATTGAGGTTAACTATTTGAGTATGTAAAATTTATTAGAGCCATGACGAACATTTATTGTACCTTGTCTTTCATTGTAGAACTCAGAGTTTTTACTTTGAATTGCAATTGAAAAATCATCTATTTAAAAGATAAAATTGTTTTTAAATTATACCTTTCACCAGTGATTTCTTTTAAAACCATTAATTTGATCACAATGTGTACCAAATGAAAATTGTTACTGGCATAAAATATTCAAGAACATTAATTAAATCAAAAGTTAAATATTTAAATGCTGTAAATACCATATCATTAAAAACAACAACAACACCAACAATATGCATACACATCAAAACTGGGTCACCCTACACTCAACTTTGGCAGAATGTTGCTTGAAATTCCACTTACAACGTAAAGAAAAACATCAAGAACGCTAAATATGTTTTCCCCTCTCGGCGTCGTTTGAAAGTTGAAAAGCTGGAAAATGTGCCAAACGTACATATGCAACTTCGACTTTTGGATTTTAATTAAAAAGCATTTCATTTGCCGCCACTTAGATTCACACAGCAATGCGAATTGTTTGCGCCCCACGACGAGTCGCCTAGGAATGAGAGGGTTCGGTATGCCAACAGAAATTCGTACAAATGTGCGGCAGGAGCGGCTCGCGCTACACATGTTGAATGGCACGCATGGGTGTTTTTCCAAAAATAAAAAAAACATTCAACAACAAAAACACATACAAATAACAGCCGCATAACTACCTCGGTGCGACTCTGTTCGGCTGTCTGGTCGTCTCGCTTGTCTCGGGCCGTATGTGTATTTCGGCCCAAAAGTATCCTTTTCATAATCCCAATACGCACACCTTGGCAGCGCTGCTTGATTCATTCATGCATGTGTATGTGTGTATATGTATGTGTATGTTTGTGTGTGTGTGTGTCGCACACGTGATATATGTATGTAGGTGTGTATGTTATAATACATTTTTAATGCATTGCGCACCTTAACATTCGAATATTTTAGCTGCGCAACAACAACTAAAACAGCTATACGCATTCCACCTGTGTTGTTTTATTGTTAAAGTTTGCATGTGTGTGTGTGAAGTACATATTCATTGTTTCAGCACATTTCAACTGAAATTACGAATTTTCAGCACACACATTCAACAGCAGCGCCGAAAACAGAACCAAACCAAACCGAAACGCCAGAAAAAAACACACGTAACCAGCTTCGGCCTCGGCGCGGCTAACCCAACCTGTCTGCCAGCGCCAGGCCGAGCTTGGCTGTCTATTTGCAGTAGGTTGGTGCCTGCACGACATCAAATCAACGACAGAAATGTAAATTCGAATTGAATGTGGTGCAAGCGACGCGCGGCCACCCTCGACGGCAGTAACCCTCGTTGTTTTGGCAGTCAACACCTCACAACTGGCTGCCACTGACTGAACGCACTGACTGACTGACTGTCTATCTGACTGGCTACGTGAGACGGTGTTGTCTGCTTGTCTGACTCAACTGCGCACGCCAACACCTTAAAAGGTCGGCGCGTCTGTCGAGTTGACGCCGCTGAGGCCTTTGATGTGAGGTCGCCCCACACGCCTTCAACCCTTACGCGCTGAGACTGACGTTTGCTAGGAATTTTTTTTCGACTGTTTTCCCTCTAAAGGCTTTTTCAGTAATTCGCGGCACGCTTTGAACCCCGCAAGCCGTTCGTTTGGTGCGGGAAAGCAAAGGTCCTTGAAGACGTGTTACGGAGTAGTGGGGAGACCCTTAAAGTGGAAACTAGTAATTGATGTGCGATTTATAGGTAGATCCAAAGTTATGAAAAATTTTGGGCCACACCCCTGGTCCAACGCAGATGAAATTGAATCAGTTGAACCTAAGATTTAAAGGATCTTTGTATACTAAATTTCAATACAGTTTAACTTATAAATCCGTCGACGAATCAATATTTAGGGGAATAGGAACGGACATTCTCTTTCCATTGTACTACGACTTGAAGTTGCCTGTTAATGTGTTTTGAATCTATCCGACTTTCTGGGGGAAAACTGGATGGATCCTACGGTGCCAAGAAGCTAAGGTGCTACGTCTTCTCAACACATCAGTGCAAAACGTCTCAAGCTTGATTCGGGCAGACACATAGAAAACATCAAGTGAAGGCAGATTCACCAGGGCATCTAGGGCGAGACGAAGTTGGGGAAAGCTCCCGTACAACATATGGTCACAATACGCTGCAGTCAAGGTTTTCCTGAGGAACAAGTTTCCTAGGGAAAGAGTGTGCTCCGCCTAGATCCAGAGGATATTGCTAGGGGAAAGACCACACGTTTTTCCAAAGACACCTTTGCACTACCAGAAAGCGGACAGCGCTTTTGATGTTTTTAGTACCTCGTGCGATTTCCAAAAAAGTTTGTCATCTAGAATCAGACTCTCAGATATTTGACCTCTTTGGATAGTTGGATAGTGAGCCTCTGTGTAGGTGAATCTGTAGGTAAGATGAATCTGCCAAGCTTCCTCCTTCTGGAAAGAGAGCCATAGCCCATCCGCACTACACGGACATACACTGAAAAAAGTTGGCTTCGCTAATCCAGCGGGTAGCACTATGGCTTCTCACACCATAGGCCTTAGGATCGATTCCTAGCTCGGTCTGGTGAAACACTCGTCACACATGAATCGCACAAGTACGTTCTTGGCAGGCAAAACCCTCCAAGTGTTGAAGGAACCTGGCCGGAAGGAAACCGGCGGGATTTGATGTGAAAATGTAGGTCCACCCCCCTCTTCCCCCGTTGAGTGTTAAAACATATGTTGGAAGAACAGTGTTGCATACACGTTTCAAACGGGGGGAATTTGTGGTATCACAAAGGGACCATATAGAGGCCTAAGTGTATCTCATACAAAGGCATCCCACTCAACCTACCTACCTATCTACCTATCTACAGTGCAAAGTTTCTAAAAAGATTCCAACGTAGCAAACGCCAGAACGATTCTTGTTTCCCCGCTTCCTTGTTCCATCTAAATTGAAACATGGCCTTTTCGTGGCTCTACTGGAGAACCAATGAAACAGTGAACCATGAAAGCCAAAAGAGCCTCGGAGGTATTCCACCATGTTGACGATTATAACGAGCGATTTAAGCCCCACCATATCCGGATTTGCATCTTGAATATCCGGACCCTCTATAGAGGAAGTGCCCCTATCCAACTGATGGAAGCGCTCATCTAATGAGACTGACATCACCGCCAGTGAGGAAATGTAATGAGTTGTTTGTTATGAAAGATATTCAGAAACCTTTTCCTGGACCTACTATCCAATGTGTCAAAATTTCAAATCAATTGGTCAAGTAGTTTTCGAGTTTTTAAAGGACACGAATACACAAATAATTTTTATAGAATGAGATTGTTTTAAATCTGGTTAACTTTTCATGCGCACTTTAAAGAGTTGGGAACTTTCCAGAATTTGCTTTTAAATGGGCCCAAAAATATTTAAATTTTCACCTTGGTGTCACTTGATAATTTTAGCTTTTTTGGTCCTGTCACCAACTTGTCTCACTACGATTCAGTTCAGTAAAATGTATCCTTATTCAATGCATTAAATTTTCGCTCCTAGCCCACCAACTCCGTCACTCATCATTGACCTATTCTAGTTGAGATTTTAATGCTGCCTTGTTGCTGCTTTCTTTACAAATATTTTTGTATTATTTATTTGTGCGGCGACCTTTATTATTGACATCGAGAACACCTTGGGACAACGTACGTGCGATCGGAATGGGCGCACCTAGCTGGCTGTCAACACCCTTTGGTGGCATAATTCCATTTCAAAGCCGGTAACTTGATGCTTCTATTCTGCGTCCGCACCCGCAGCTCCACAACTATGACGCAAATCAAAGAACAATGGCTCATCATTATGCCCGACCACAGCGACAGCGGCAACGGCACCGTCATCGCTGTCAACCCAGGCAGCCATCGCTCTGTGTGCGCTTATCAATCGCACAACATCTTCGCTTCGTTTGGTTGCGCGCCTGACTGTTGCTTTGTGCCTGCAACTTGCTGCCTAGTGGCCACCTTTGAGCCGGGCAGACGAGGCATGGGCAGGGAGCATATTCAATCAGCGGCTACTCGTTTTCCACGCGATTCGACAGGCCGCGCCACATTGCTTAGTTCGATGACTATTTCTCAAGCTCCACTCTGCCCGTCCAAATGCCTGCAGCGCGTCCGGCCTACGGATACCTACGACTACTCGCATCTGCAACGCTATCGCTGTCGGTTGGCGTGTTTGGCGGCACCTGCAATCGCGCTCGCGCGCGCGCACTCGCATCTCATAACTCATTCATGTGCGGCAGCGTCAAGATGAGTTAACTGTAATTTTAATCTCATTCATAATTAAGTGCGGTTTTTTTCGCTTTTGATTACTCGCACACAACCGCACACTGCATTTTTCATCGTGTGCCCAGCTCGACGTTGTGCGCCGTGACGTTATGCTGGGCGGCTGCATCGTTTTTCCAGAGGTTAATCATAAAAATTAATTTCTTTTTATTGCACGCCGCCGCTGCCCGCTCATGATTTGTGCCAGTGGATTAATTTGCTGTTTAACCGCCGCTGCTTTCATTTGATTTAATGTGCGGCTTCCTGTTTTACCGTCGCCGGTCGCACAAAGTGCTGTCTTATTATTTCTAGAGCGTTCGAGCGTTTTAAATGCAACTCCGACACCTGATGGCACAACGCCCACCACGGCCAGTGGCAGTGAAGAGAAACTGCAAAGATGGCGTAAACTGCTTTAGGTCTTTTAATTTTGCGAGAGTTCAAGTTCAAGTTGACTTTGTTGTGGTTGAAATAAAATTGTTGCATGACAAGGAATGTTGCATTTCGTTTCCTGCTACTGGTTACAAGAGGACCACAAATGCAACGAATCTGTAACCACTATAGGCTTTCATTGACTTTCCCAATGCCAAATTAGGTACTTCCAGAGACCAGAAAGCAAAGACCGGAGCTTATAATATTCATCCGTACTGTCAACAGTATCGATTCTACTGCACACGAGTAGTAAAATAGTCATCACTGGTCTACAGCATGTCTGCTCTTCTGTTGAAAGGATCCAAAGGATCCCGGATCCAAAACAATTCACTGACCCAATGAAAGGATCTGGCCCAATGAAAACCCCTAAGCCAGTTAGACTGGTCGCTCGACTGCTGTAAGCTCAATTCCAAAGCAAAGCACCACCGACCCAATGAAAAACCATGAGCCAATTAGATTGGTTGGTTGTCTGTTGAAATCTCAGACCCACAGCAAGGCCAATGAAAGGATCTGGCCCAATGAAAACCTCTTCGTCACTTAGGTTTCTTGCAGCTAGTTTTTCGGCCGTTAGTTGTTCAGAATTCTTGTTTCTTTTATCTTTTGTGGGCTCTACTAAAGAATGTTTAAGTGGCTTATTGACGGCTTCAGGCCCAAAGCAAGACTCCGAACCTGTGAAAGGGCTACTACAACTACTTCTAGAAGATGAAAGAGGTCAAGTACTTAGGTGTTTAGTACCCTAATTCTTAAATGTTTGAGGTCTGTACTAAATAATGTCTGCGTGGCTTATTAAAAGCTTCAGACCCAAAGCAAGTCTCCAACCCTATGAAAGGGCTGCTGCTACTATTTCTAGAAGATTCACGAGATCCAACAGGTATGTGTTTACTGCTCCTATTTATTTGATGTTTTGAGGTCTGTACCAAAGCATTTATAACTACGAAAGTCATTAAAAGATTCTAGCCCAAAACAAGACTCCGACCCAATAAAAGGTTGTCCCAGCTGTTTCTAGAAGATTAACGAGTTCTTCAGCCCTTAGGTGTACAGTATTTCTAACTCTCTAATTTTTTAAGTTTGTACCAGCAGCTGTTGCAGCTATTTTTATATGATTAACGAGTTTCTCAGCCGTGACGTATTCAGTATTTATGATTCTTTCATATTTTAAGACCTGTGAAGAATTTCTAATTTCTATCTAGTAAAAAGGAATAAATTGAGAACCATTAGCCACAATGACTTACTCGAATTATCGAGCGATATATTCATAAGAAGGGAGGTTAATAATTACATTTGAAGTAATTCTTTTCATTTAAGGGGCCCAAATAAGTGGTCTTTCGTGGAAGAATTGCTAATATTTTCATGTTATAAGGTCCAGCTGATTTAAGAGAGTAAGTTGTGGACTGTGGCTTAGCTGGCTAGAGCGTTGGGCCGCGAGTCAAATGCAATGCTCGAACCCAGGTTCAAGACTCCGTTGCGTTAACATAGAAAAAAAAATAAAAAACAACAATTTTTCTTTCGGCGGCTGTCCTCTCAGCAGGAAATGACAAACTTCTGAGAGTAAAATTGCCTATGAAAAAGCTCCCAACTCGCCGTTCGGAATCGGCATAAAACTGTAGGTCCCTTCCGACCTTGTAAAAATTCACACGCACAACTTGGATGGTTGCGGGTAGCTAGGCCTGAGTCTCGTAATCGGGCTGTTGTGCCAGTCAAGAAGAAGAAGAAGAAAAAAGTTGTGGACTGTTTGGCATACGGATCTGCTGGAATTAACGAAGGATGTGATCATTGGCAGGGAGCACCATGACTACGGTAGACATCTAGACTAATCCCTATCAACTAGGAAACAACAAGAGGCCCAATAAAGTAGTCTGTTACTGAAACTTTTTTAATTCTTTCATGTTTTAAGATCTCTTTAATACAGGAGAATAGGTTGTGGATCATTCACCAAAAGAATCTACCCAACTGAACAAAGTATAAAGTCCTTGAGAGGGAAGTTATTAGCTTAGGCAGACCTCTGTACTCGTATGTCTAATCCTTTCCCTCTACGGAACGAAAAGAGAGAGCCAAGAGTGATATTTTTTGGAAGAATTGTATGGCTGGAATACTGGAATTACCGAAAGATATGATCATTAGCAGGGAGGTTCATGACTACGGTAGACAGCTAGACTAAACCTTTTCATCTAGAAAACAACAAGAGGTCCAACTAAATGGTCGGCTACTAAAGACTTCCTAATTCTTTCATGTTTTAAGACTTCTCTAATACAGGAGAATAAGTTGTGGGGCATTGACCAAAATCATTTACCCGAATAAGAAAAGAATCAAGTCCTTAAGAGGGAGATTAATGACTTGGGCAGACCTCTGTATGCCTAATACTTTGCATCTGACTAGGTGGCCTGGGCGTATTCCCAAACGAGGGAAAGAATCTGATATAACTAGCGAATCGCTAGTATCTATTTAAACCCTCTTCGACTTAAAGGAACCTATAAAAGAAAGAATGGATCTATAAAGGAATAAGGAAAGGAAGAAAGGGAATAAAGAGAAATCTGCTTCCCCTTCTCTACATCTAACCCAGAGTACACCAAACTAATGGTATCGAAATTACGCTAAAGTTTTTTGGCGAGTGTAGTCGGATTCTTTATTGAAACGTTAACAAACTGTGCGATCCTATGACGAAGCTCCCAGCAGACTTTTTGCAATCAGCATAGAGTTGCTGCAAGTTGTTTCGATTTTTGTATAACGTAAATAGGACTTGGAAGTGAACGATTGCGGGAATCTAAAACTTAAGTAGTTTCAAACTCTTCATTGACTTCTTAACGAACTTTGGTAGCCTATGAAGAAGCTTCCAAGACACCTTTTGTAATCAGCATAGAACTGCAAGTCTTTTCGAATCATTTATGAAGTGAAGAGGAGTTGAAAGTTAAAGGTTGTGAGAATCTAAATCTTAAGTATTTTCAGATTTTTCAATGAGACCTTCACAAGCTGTGGGATACTATGACGAAGCTCCCAACAGACCTTTTATAATCGAAATAGAACAGCAAGTTCCTTTGATTCATGTGTAAAGTATATAGTAGTTGCAAGCGGTGGCGGATTCAGGGAAAGGTTTTGGGGGTTAAAACCCCCCGGAATATTGGGATCGACTTTAAAACTACATACAAATTAAAAGGTATTTTATAAATATCAAAGAATTACTTTTTGAAACCCTCGAAATATTTTTATGAACCCGCCCCTGGTTGGACGTCAAAGATTGTTGAAAGCTGATTGTTGAAAAGTTTTTCAACACTTAGGTCGTACTTGCACGAGTACATTGCTTATTGAATTGTTCGTTAACTTTACATGCTTTGTGGAAACTCCATGTCGTAGTTAAGCTTTAACACGATTCTTCGAGTGCACAAATCGCGGTCGTTTTGTGTAAACTCGGCAATTTCACAACGAAGACAAGCCAACAAATCAATGCTGAAAGTTGTAAATTTTCCTCTCACACTAAATAACTGCAACAACAACAAAAAATTACAGCCATGGAAAAACCAAAGCGTTTAAAAGCTGCAAACTATTCCACACAAACTTTCGATGCAAAAGGCTGTAGCTGCTTATTCAACAAACCTAAGTCGTAGTCGCAGTTGGTCCCCATTCCATTTTGGTTCGTGTTGGCAAAATTGCCGAAAATTTAGCAGCCCAGAGACGATTGACCTCACGATTTTGTAATTAATTTTCCACAAAGTTGCCGGTCGAAAAATTTTTACCCCCACCACAGACTACAACAGTTAATTTACAACGAAGTGCTGTTGCGCCACAATGTTGCAGTTGTTAAAAGGAAATTTTTTGAAAAACAACAACAACAACAGCCACACGATGTCTGCACCATTTCGAGCAAAACGGTCCATCACCGACAAAAGCCGCAAACTTTCCAAGTGATATAGTCGAAGCTGGGAGCAAACCAGGCCAGGCCGGTGATTTCATTATTTGGTCGTGTCGTGTGCAACAAAGTGCGCGCCAAGTGCAAAAATGTAACTGTTGCCTAAGCAACAATTTTCACTTGCACCGTGTCCGTGTGGCCATGTGGACAAGAAGAAGCCGACGCCGAATCGGGCTGGGCACACAAAACGTCGCCGTCGCCGCTGCCGCTGCTCGACTACTAACAATCAAACTGCACTCGACTCGCTGTTGCTGCAATTTAAAGTTTTGTGGAATTTGTGGCATTATTGAACCGGGGTTTATGTGTGCAGCTGATGTGGCACCTTGCTGCACTCATGCCTCCTCCCCCTACGGCTGCCCTGCTTCGCTCCAGTTTCGCACACGTTCTGAGTGACGCTGCAATATTTATACTCAACTGCCTCGAACTGTAACTGTTATTGTTGTTGTTTTGTTTGGCCTCTTTCGCAGCACAGCGTCAACATGTGTTTTTGTTTACTTTGTTGCGGCTTAAGTGTTTTCTGTTAATGATTTCTTCTTCTTCTTCTGCTTCTTGTTTACTCTGACGTTTTCGCTCGTACAAATTTCGATCTTCACAACAATAACAACAACACACGATTTAATGTGGCATCAACTGTTCCGGGCACAAAACTTTTAAATTAATTTGATTGTGTGCACAAAATAACAAAAAAAAGATTTTGTGATATGTGAGCGCCGCACACTGGGGTAATATATGTATAGGGTGTTTTTTCTAGAGGTATAGAACTTCGAATTGAAAAAAAACACAAGAAAATCGTTTCAATGTCCATCAATTTGGCTTTATTGGAAGAATAATTTTATGCCATTAATGTTTAAATATGATTTCGTGCATGTGGCCGCCGCGGCTGGCTCGAATAAAGCCAATTCTACAGGTCCAATTTTCAGTTGATGGACAAAGCTCCAATTGCTGTGCACGGTGGCGAATCGATTCATTCGGGTCCTCTTCAACATTTTGCTCTACAGCGGCAATTGTTTCTTCGGTGCGCACTGTTCGACGTCTCTGCGGATGCGTATTATCACATAGAGTAAACGTAGTGCGAAAACGACCCATGGTTAACCGAATTAATTGCTCTGATGGACCATAAAATGGACGGAGCTTGCGGTAAACTTCGCGAACTGAACCATTATTTTCGAAATAAATTTGCACGATTTGCAAGCGTTGTTCTTTTGTCAACCTGTTCATGATGAAATGGCAAACCAAACTGAACATAAATGACATTAGAGTTGCCAGATTTGACCACAAAATGCCGGTTTTATCTCTATTCGAAAAACAAACCTCTAAAAAAAACACCCTATATAAGTAAAGTGGCGATTAATTCAAAAACGAAAAATAAAGATACAGATACGTTTTTGGTACCGGGTTAAAGTGGATGAAATTCTGCATCACTACGTGAAAGAGTTGTTGCAAAATAGTTTACCGTTTTCCCGCAAAGCACTCTGAAAGTTGACATTTATTTTCATTTGACGTGCGCACAGCGTGAAACGTGAATTTTTCAATTATTTAAATCAAATTTGTTTTACAAGTTTTTAAAGTAGCATAAAACTGATGATGGAGACTTCTTGTTCAGGTATTTAAGTATTAAAATATAAATTTTTATTTTGTTTAAGTGTTTGTAAATATTTTTGTTTTTTTTTTTAAAAAAAGCCTAAAAATTGCCTTACTTTGGCCCTATTCATAAACATATAGTTGTTTGTTCAGTGATGTTCACCTAAAATATTGTCATAGTCGTAATCTGTGGATATTCTAGCAACTTTCTATGAAAAAAAAAGTTGCGCTATTGTTGCGCACTTTTGCAGCATTTCGATTTTTGTATGTGAAGTTTTGGCAAAATATGCACGCGGTCCGTGAAAGGAAAGACAAAAAATAAATGTAAATGCAAAAAATATGAGAAAAGCAACAAGCGATATGTTTTATGTTAGTTTTGTTGTTGTTCAATGTATGGTTTTTAGTATTTCTTTATGCTTTTTAACCTACATTACGGGGGGCCGGCATGTTAGATTTATATTAACCAGCATATTAGACGACATATTAGGCGGGATATCGCGACACGTGAGGATTTTTGGTTTTTAAGATATTTATGAAACACAATACAAAATAATCTCAAATGATGCAGAACCAAATAAAATTTAAATATCTTAGATTATTTAACTTGACTTTGTTGTACGGTGTGTGCAAAACTAGGTCAGCTGACCTTATTTATCAGAAGTTGCAGTATTGGGCATTGTTATTGTTTGTATTACTTATGAGTAATCGATTGAAATAACCGCTGTGATGTGCATTAAACTAATTAGGTAAAGGGTAACTGCAAAATACTACTTTTTCAAGATATTAAAAAAGGTGGTTGTTTTCATTTAGGAACGGACTCCAATGTTATTTGGTATACTCGTTTAAGTCTTTATTACATAATGACCAACTCTTTGCCTTAAATTGTGCCAAATCTTTCGTTGAGTACTATCCCTAATATAACATGCCTACGACTGTTCATAAATATTTAATTAATGGACCAGAGGTCATAGCTCACGCCTTGTTGCGAATCGGTGAATTATCTGAAGAAGCGCGGGAAGCGAGAAATAAAGATTTTAAGGCTTTCAGGAAATATTTTTCTCGAAAAAGTAGCCGAGAAAAAACCAACGACGACGTTCTAAAGAGACTGCTTATAAATTCTGATCCCATTATATCGACAGAAATGAAATTGCCGCATAAAGCAGTTACGCTCATGCCAAGGGAACCATTGGATTTGTTGATAATTGCGGAAGAAGAACGCGATGATATGAACAATTATGATGATGATGATAACAATGGATGCGAAGGTGAAAGCGTGGGTGAATACGATGATGATTCCGATAGTAATTAATAAATAAGCGAGGAATTCTGTGTAACCCTTTTGTAACAATTTTGCATTTTTGGTCATAAATAAAAAAAAATCCACTAAAGTATGTTCAAATACATTTATTTTCTACTTATTTATCTATAATTAACTTAACCTAATACTTTTTTCATGTCTAAATAGTCCGGGTGAATTAATCGCCAAAATCGGCATGAATTACCCCAGTGTGCGCCGCCGAGAAAATTTTCACACACACACACACACACACACACACACACACACATCGAAATGGAGCGGTCAAAGCTTCAACTCTGAGCTGCCACTGTTCAACACTTGAAATTTTATTTACTGCATTTGATCGGCTTACGGCGAGAAGCACTTGTCGCTGTCAGCTGTGAGCTCTGTGCGCCCGTTGGTCACTTCGGCATTCAAAGTACTCGTAATTCGAAGCTGCAGTTGAAAGTTTATTTTTGTACCGACGTCATTTGATATGCACTCGCATAGCTTTTGTTGTTGTATTTGTGCCTACGAGTTCAAATGGTAGCCCAAAAATACACCGAAAGTTTGGGAAAATAAAGAAATTTTAAAGTGTGGGTTGGGCTTTGTTATGTTGAGGCTCAAAGAAGTAATGGACCCAGTTAGAGCTTTCGCTCTTTCATGGTAAAATTTTTACGATACTCGCATGAGAAATCTTCTTTTAACTCCTAAAATAAATCAAAATTTTAAAAAAGATAAAAATATGGGTACCAACTGAGAGAGGAAACTTGTGGCCTTTGGACTAAATTATTCATTTTGATTTTTCAGGACGAAAATATGACTGTAAGGTCTTTAAAAACATGTATCCTTTGATATCCTTGGTATTTTTTTTTGAGTTAAATAAAATAAATTCCAGCCACAAGAATTTAAGAATTTAGTATGGAAGACACAGTAATTTTTGTCTATAAAAGATTAGATTAAATTAAAATTAAAAAAGATTATAAGATTATAAAAAAGATTAGATTAAAAAATTTTGAGCTATACAACATATTACTTCCTGACATATTTTGATCCTGAAAGTTCAAGAAGGAAAATTTTGTCAAAAAGCGACAAGTTTCTTCTTTCATTCGATACTCAAATCTTCATCATTACATAGAAACAAATATTAAAGAAAAATCTTTGAAATGTGTGTGTAATTTTAAGGTCCTTCTAAAAGAAGCATCGGATCAGAAAATGAAAAACTGAATACGCCAGGTTGCCATGAATAGTTTTTAGTTCCACACCTATGTAATCTTTTGGATGGGTTAGACGTTCTGTCGAACTGTGTTATAAGTCGAATTGCCAAATGGTATCTGAATGGTTAGTTTGATAAATAGGTGATTTAGCAGACGAGGCAATAGAAAATAATACCACCTGATAAATCATATTTTTATATATAATGCGTTACCTCATATAATAAATTAACTCATTTTTTGAATCCGTCACATGATGATTTTCACAGAGATGAAAATTACGTTGAAGTAATTCCAGAGTTAAAGTTAGCTTTCACTAAACAAACATTTCATACATAGAAGGTAGTTCAGAGTGATGGACCCAAAGCCACTTCACGTAAGCTATGGAGACTCATTCGGATACCACAACTAATTAAGTTGAAATCTTATTTTATTTTTACTCACTTACTCAAAAAACCAGTTCGAGTTTGTATTGAAGTTAAATAGGCTATGAATAGTCAGTTAGATTCCCTAGATTTTTGATGAAAATTACGTGTCAAATTATTTCAGACTTAGAGTTAAAGTTGGATTTCACCAAACAAACATTTCATCAAAGGAAAGAACGTCGGAGTGATGGACCCAAGGCCACAGTACTTAAGGAGACTCATTCGGATACCACAACTAATTAAGTTGAGATCTCCTTACCACCAGAACCAGTTTGAGTTTGTAGTGAAGTCAAATATGCTATCAGTTAGATTCCGTAGATTGTAGAAAAAATAACCCAAGCTAGTTCTCCTTCTTCTAAAGAAGTTACCCAAGTGGTTATTTCTTTTCCTTAAGAGGGCACCCAAGTGGTTTTTCTTTCTTCCAAAGCAGTTACCCACGTGAGTTCTCCTTTTCCTAAAGAAGTTACCCAAGCGGTTTCTCCTTCTCTTAGAGAGTTCCTCAAGAGTTCACAGAAAATGAAGTATATTTTCATTTTTTTTGGAAAACATTGAACCAAATATATGTATGGAGAAAAATACCTACAAACGTAGGTACGTTCAACTGATTGTCCTATGGGCCACGCATCGATCTTTGTTAGGTCTGGATCTTTGTTGGGCGATACCAAATGAAGATCAGTTTATGAGGTTTTGTAGTAAAATATAAGAAAACGTGGGCTGTATAGAGGCTGCAGTCCAAGTACAGACGTCTCGTTCACAGCTTGGGAAATTTATAGACCCAAGGGTAGCCAAATGTTGTCTCGAGGTAGAAATGCATGAGCAGAGGATGTGATTCCGATTTTCTGAAGTATTCAGCTTCTCATACAGTCTACTCATCCTATTTGCGTAAACCGGTAGAAGACACGGTAGAAGACAATTTATAGACCCAAAGGTAGATAAATGTTGCCCCGAGGTATAAGTGCATGAGCAGAGGATGTGATTTAGAGTTTCTGAAGTATTGAGCTTCTCACACAGTCTACTCATTTAGGATGAGTAAATCGTAATCCGCCAGAAGACACTGTCTCGCTAACCCAACTGTGATGGTTCTTCACCCTGACCGAAAGATTTCCACAACGAGACTCCTACACATCTGATTATATATATGATCTCAATATGACTCTTGCTTTTCAGAAAAAATATAAGTGCTTCCATCTAGTCTCTGCTTTACTACTCGTCGACCAAATAAGTGGTATGTCCCGGGAGAGGGTTCTAGATATCTGGATATCTTTTCTTTTTGTTCAAAACTATAATATTGAAATTTAGTATAGCAACGTCACTTAGACAAGTTGTTCCACTGATAAAATTTCATGAGCCTGGGATACGGGGGTCGTGTGGAAATCTTTCCTTAACCCTTTCGGGACGAAGTTTAATTTTGAAATGCAAAATACTCTCAATAGAAATATTGTCATGCTGTGAATGTTGGAGTTAGAAAACTATATTGGATGCTCACAAAATCTGCAATAATCCGTTTATGCGGGAACACCGAAATCGAAAAAATGTTTGTCGTGGGTCGTAAGGTTTTAATAATTGTTTTGAGGGGTATTAAAAACTTGCTGGAACGTATTATCCCAGTAGATCCGAAGGGGTTAAATGCTGTACTTAATTTTTTATCAAAACTCATAAACTTCTAAGTCTACAGTTTGGCTTTCGAACTAAGGTTTGATAAAGTTTTGCATAGTAATCTTTTACTCTCAGAGATTTACAATTTGGGAATCGAACCCAGAGGCGAACGTCCAACACACCAACTGTACCACAACAATTGTTTTCCCTCTTTTAAATGTGTCTTTTACTGGCATTTTTGCTTCTGTATGTCTTCAGCCAACTCGAGCCACTTTGTTCTTTGAATATTTTTATACTTTGCTTTGTAATCTTTATTCGCTTTAATACTGAAATTTCCTCTCTCCATAACAGAGGCAATTCGAGATAATGTTTAATATTATCATACGTGACACCTCGAATGTCTTTTGCACAATACAACGTAACGCGTGGATATCAATTTTTCGTTTCCTCACATTCGCTGCCTGGCGCTGTCCTGCAATCCGTGAGCGACAGGCGTGTCAACAACATTTTTATGCTGTGCAACATTTCAGTGCAAGCACCGCGGCACGTCAACAACACCGAAAAAGTCAACAACATCGTAAAAACCGCTTACGCATAAGTAATAAAAGACAAGTCAGGTTGGGCTGTCGCGAAAGGACATCAGAGACGGACGACCGACGGCCATTGTAGTGTGGAAGGAAATGGCGAATTGGCGAGGTGACAGGCAACGAGCGGCGCACATTATGCAATGCAACAATAAAAAGCGACAGGACATCACTGTACAATAAGAGAAATTAACATGGAAACGGAAAATACCAACACACACACACAACGGAGCACAAAGGAGCAGTGAGTAAAATGCGAAATATGAGATAAAAAACTGTTTACGCGGCCAAAGTGAACGTAGCGAAATGGAAAAGCAGCTTTTATCATACTATTACAACACTCTGGGGAGTTGTTTGTGTTGTGTTGGGGCGAGGTATGTATTGCAATTTTCGCACAAAACGCTCAAAAAGCCAAGTACGCTTTCGTTTCGCGCTCTCTGGGGGCCGCACAAAGTGCACAAATTACAACCTAAAATGTATAATAGTTGAAGCAGTGACTGACTGACTGACTGGCGTCTGTCCTTGAGCTGTGTTGAAGTGTCGCGTCGAAGCGTGACGAATGTCAATTTTTTTGTATTTCCTGAATGGACTTGAATTGGCTGCTGAATGCGACTATTAAAAGCGGCGCAGTTCAATGACTTGAACACTGACTTTTTTTGTTGCCCACTTAGAGGCGACAAATTGGAGTAGCACAGCGTGAATCATGACACCGACTGGCCACAGCAGCAGCAGATCGTTGCAAACGCACACATCTGAGAAACCAAATGTCGTATGTGCTTTTAAGGCCCACGCAACATACGATATTCATTTTCTGAGACCACAATATGTGCCCAAGCGACAATAAGCAGAATTTCAATTAAAATTTAATACTGCAATATTGTAACTGGCTGCCCTCCCATGGCGCTGTGCCACTTGCTTGGCCACTTGTCGTTTATTTTCGCACACAGCAATTTGTAGATTTTATTGCGTCCGTCCGTTGCGACGTCCTGTCGAGTTGTGCTAGTTTCGTGTACTTGGCAATTACTTTGCTCGGCACAATTGAAAATTAGTTTAGCTATTTGCGTGTCTGTGAGTGTGTGTGTGTGCTTTCCATATAACAGTAATTGGAAAATTATTATTTTATGCCCAGTCATTATTGACATAAATGTAAATTTTATGTGCAAATAAATTGCTACATTTTGCCTTTTGCCAGTTGCTCTAAGCAGCTTAGAATTGTTGCACTATAAATGGCAATGTTGCCATTTGCCAGAAACCGATGCCATTGTAAATTTACCAAGTCTCAAGTAGCCAAAGTGTTTGTGTATTTATGTACATTTTACGTTCTACGGCAACGGCGACAGCTTAGGTGATTGTTGTGATTTTTGTTGTTGCTTTGAATAGCCGTTGAGATTTTATCACTTCAACGATGGGATTTAAAGTGCGAATCTATTGTGAATTTATTACGCTGAACGTCTGACACAATGCAAATGGACAAATGGAATATTAGAGAAGATTTTGCAGTATTTATTTTGTATTGTTCAATTTTAAGTAAAGTTTCAAGTGATGAAAAAGCTGAACGTTGATCCTTTGGCATTAGAATGTTCTGAGCAGTTTTAAAAAAGAACAGCAACGACATGACATACTAAATCTTTAAGTACAAAATCAGTTATTTAGAATCATATATGATAAATTGTGAAGTTTACAGTGTCTGTAGTTATTACTCTTTCTTATTTATACAGTGAGAGCTGCTTAAGTACCACTCAACAGTATCCAAGTATCCAACATTTGTAGACACTAAGCGCTGTGTGCACTTAGTAGTCAACACACTCAAATAAATACTTCATTCCCCTTAAGTACTTCAAAAAGATTGCATTTAGAACTGAAGATCTTAAGCGGGTTTTACTGTACATTCTTATATATGTTAAGATGCAGTAAGAAGAAAATTCATTATTTTTGCATGAAATTCAAGACTTTATTTAGCAATAATGATTCAGTTTGCATTGTTTTTTCGATAACTTGTTGCCATTTAAAAGTCATTCCAATATGTCTCCTTCATAGAAACCCTCATCCATGTGAAGAAAAAACTCGAACAGTTGCTTTTCACAAGCTTTGCTTGAGGCAATATTTTCAACAGTAAAATCATTTCTCATAGACAGCACTAAGTGGTAATCACTTGGTGCCAGGTTCGGCCTAGAAGTTGAATGCATATGAACCTCCCAGTTAAGGTACCAAAGCTTCTGGCAAGTCACTAGCGACGTGTGTGGTCTGGTGTTGTTCTGATGGAACACGATTCCCCTTCAATTGGCAGACAAAGTTGGCCGCTCTGGGCTATTGCTTGCTTCAAGTGATTCAATTGTTGACAGTACGGGTCCGAATGAAGAGTCTGACCGTAGAAGGTTCCTCTTCTGTATATGAACTTAGTAAATAATTCCCTGCTGATCCCATCAAACATACAGCAAAACCTTTCTGAGCGTCAACCCTGATTTGACCACCTTTAGACGAACGTTTTCGCCTGACGTTGTCGTAAGTAATTCACTTTTCATAACCAGTCAACACTCGTTTCAAAAATGGTTCGATTTGTTGTTATTCGCAAATGGTAATTTAGTCCATGAGGTTTTTGTTTGCATTAAATCATGTGGTTCCCATAGATCAAGCTTCGTTTTGTATCTAACCGACGATTAATGCAGAAAATGCGGCGATAAGAAAACAATTGAACCAATTGAGTACCTGAGTACCCGAGTACTGTCTACCACTACAAGAATGACGGCTTTGGACACTTGGAACCAGGTTTTCCAACGGCCTCGCACAAACAGCTGACAGACAGACTACTGATCTACACAGTTTTCTTGCAAAGACAAAATATTTCCCAAAAAATTCCATCTGTATTTACAGGGAACCCTACAGATAACACAGACTTTTAAATGAATCAAACTTTTAAAATGAATCTAATCACAAAGCGCCCAACACGATCTCCGAATGGAAATATCTAACGTAACCTTATGTTCACCCTTATTGAAGTGGTTCCAAACATTTTTGTGTATAATTTTTTGTTTCTGAGCGATTGAAACAGTGCCTACATGAAGATTAAACTCGACAGTTTCCTTGGTTTTTTTTTTAGAAATTTTCGACAGTTGGCCTTTTAGTACGTGATGCATGTTTGACATCAAAATTACCGGAACGGAATGGAAGAAACCAAAATAACGTCTGAGTGGTCATAACTTACATTTTCAGTCACATGGCTTGTGGTTTCGTCTTTATCGAAGAAAAACTGTGTATTTTCTCTTTACTGGTATCCATCTTTGAAGTTCACTCAAACAGAACTAAGTCTAGTAATCAAAAAATTATCTTAGAAGTTTTTTTTTGAATGAAATCTTGTCTTTCAAAAGTCTTCAAGCAAAACTGATTGAAGCAATCAGAAAATTGTGAGAGAAATTTTTTAATGCGCTCAAACAAAATTGATTTAAGCAATCACCAAACTGTCTACAAAGTGTTTTACGCGCTCAAGCAAAACTGAATCAAGCCATTCAAAAACTGTCTAAGAAGTTTTTTGGTACGAAATCATGGTTATTAAATGCGCTCAAACAAAACTGAATCAAGCAAGAATCAAACTGTCTGAAAAGTTGTTTTAGGTACAATATTCTGTCTTTCAAACGCGCTCAAGCTAAACTGAGTCAAGCAATCAGAAAATTGTCTTAGAAGTGTTTTTAGAACGAAATCTTATCTTTCAAACGAAAATTGTCTGAGACATTTTTCTAAAACAAAATCTTGCTTTTCAAACGCTCTGAAACAAAACTGAGTCAAGCAGTTAAAAAATTGTTTGAGGAGTTTTTGGAGAAAGATATCTTGCCTTTTAAACGCGTCAAGCAAAACTGAATTAAGCAATCACCAATCTGTCTGAAAAGTTTTTTTAAGGACGAAATCTTGTTTTTCGAACGCACTTAAACAAAACTGAATCAAGCAAGCATCAAACTGCCTGAAAAGCTTTTTTAAGTACAAAATCGTATATTTTAAACGCGCTCAAACAAAACTGAGTCAAGCAATCAGAAAATTGTCTAAGAAATCTTTTAGAACGAAGTCTTATCTTTTTAATACACTGAAACAAAACTGAGTCAAGCAATTAGAAAATTGTCTGAAAAGTTTTTTTTAGAACGATATCTTGTCTTTTAAACGCGTCAAACAAAACTGAATCAAGCAATCACCAATTTGTCTGAAAAGTTTTTTTAAGTACGAAATCTTGTTTTTAAAACACACTTAAACAAAACTGAATCAAGCACACATCAAATTGTCTGAAAAGTTTTTTAAGTACAAAATCTTATCTTTCAAAATCGCTCAAACAAAACTGAGTAAAGCAATTAGAAAATTGTCTTAAAAGTTTTTTGGTAAGAAATCTTGTCTTCCATACCCGTTGAAATCAAACTGAGTCAAGCCATCACAAAATTGCCTAAGAAGTTTTTTGGTACGAAATCTTATCTTTCAAACGAACTCAAACAAAACTGAGTGAAGCAATCACAAAATTGTCTAAGAAATCTTTTAGAACGAAGTCTTATCTTTTTAATGCACTGAAACAAAACTGAGTCAAGCAATTAGAAAATTGTCTGAACAGTTTTTTTTAGAACGATATCTTGTCTTTTAAACGCGTCAAACAAAACTGAATCAAGCAATCACTAATCTGTCTGAAAAGTTTTTTAAGTACGAAATTTTGATTGATTTTAAAATTTCTGAATCAAGCAAGCATCAAACTGCCTGAAAAGTTTTTTTAAGTACAACAACTTATCTTTCAAACACGCTCAAATTTAACTGAGCCAAGCAATCACAAAATTGTCGAAGAAGTATTTTTAGAACGAAATCTTATCTTTCAAACGCGTCAAACAAAACTTAGTCAAGCAATCGAAAAACTGTCTGTACCGTTTTTTCAAGTACAAAATCTTGTCTTTCAAACACAATCAACCAAAACTACTCAGTCAATCAATCGCAAAACTGTCTGAGAAGTTTCTTTAGTACAAAATTTTGTCTTTCAAACGTTATCAAGCATAGCTTGATCACACTTATGCAATGCGAAGTACAGATTACTAAAGCCATCTTTTGGAAAAAAATAATTAATTTCTATTATATGAGTAATTGCTTTACTTTTCTTTCCTCAATTGACATTTTTTTTCGATCTTTGAGCACTATAGACCACTAGAGTTCAAAGTTGTGGCTGAGCATTGCGCACATTTGATGGAATCAATCAACGAGGCGCAATCAATTCGTTAGCATGTCATAATAATAAAATTCCTCACGCGGACAATTAACATTTTCACTTTTGCCTATTGGCCATTCGGGACGTTGCACTGAGCATAAATCATAATAGTAATGCACGAGACCAAATATTGCTGCAAACATGTAAAAACTTTATATAAAAAAAATTGTTTACAACTCAATAAGCGAGCGAATTGCGCGCCGACATTTACGATGCTGGATGCGGAGCTGTGCGCAAGCGCAGAGATCGTTAAAAGTCTCGACGCGAATCAAGCGAACCAAGTTCATTAACGCACACATATAAAAAAGTATATATATGTGTGTGTGTGTGTGGATGGTACAATATGACAGCATGAGTGCCCAATAATTTGTATTTTTGTTTTGTTTTTGTTGTTTCTATGCAAGTTTATTGTTTATGAAAATCATCGAGCACACAATTTTTAATGGGCTCGTAAAAATGCGCTCGCACACATTCGGCAGCCAATTGCATTCGGGCGCATAATGCGCGCCACTCGCTTCTCGGCTTCTAATTGCGTCTGACCCTGGCGGCACTACCCCCTCCCCCCCCCCTGCCACCAACAGCTGTAACTAGTTATGGGCTGCGTTGAACGGTGAAAGGTGCGCGCGCAGCCCATTGTACACATCGTAAATTTGTCTGTCTGGTCTGTCTGCCTGTCTGTTATTCTATCAGTCGTCGTTCACCCCTTCTGCCCGTCGCGCACTCATATTTCATGCGCGTTGCACATTTTACGCCTTATCACTTTTTTTCATATTTTATTGATGCGACCCCTGTTGCCTCTTTATGGCCCTCAGGGGCTGTTCATGTGCGTGTTGTGTTGTTGTCATTTGTTGCTTAATTATTTGTTGTAGTTTTATTATCTCTCACATGTGTATGTGTGTGTGTGTTGAAACAGCAAACAGACAAACAATCCTAATGAGTTTTCGCTTCTAACGTTTGGCATTTATTGCTTTTGCTATGTTGTTGCTGTTGTTATTGTTTACTTGCATTCACACACTATCGGAGCAACACTTTCACACATGCACAGCCGCCGTTATTGCACCTATGAGCGTATAAAACTGTGTACAACAACAACTACAAATATGCAAACAACTCTACGCATCGATCGTTCACATCGCTCGTTTCGAGGTGTGAACGACTATGTGTGTAAGCGTCTTTTTGCCGGCATTTTCTTATTTGTTTGTCAGCAATCATAAATGCATTGTTTGTGTTTACAATGAAGCGGCTGCCGTTGCTGTTGTTGCTGCAACTTGCTGTGCTTTGCTTGTTATTGTTTTGTCAGCGCGTTGGCTGCAATTTCTTGGCGCTTTCATTCGAAATTGTAACAAATTAAGCGGCCGGCTTTTAACACAACACACACAAACACACACACCCACACACACATACCAAATGCCTATCAGCATTTTTGTGTTTATTTTGTATGCACTAAACTCAAACAGTTTATGAAGTGTTAAAATGTGCGCCTTCACAGTGGCGCAGCGTGTTTTTGGAATCGCTTCGTTTTTCTGTTTAATAAAAATGTTGCTTGTCTGTGTGGCACTTACAGTGTTGAAAGTTGTTTGCCACAAATCGCATCAAGTGATCAAGATTGAAGATTATTAAGTTTTACTTGTGATTCAAAATTAATTTTTTGTACTCCAAAATGTTTTGTAGAGAGAGAAGAGAAGAAATCTATTCTTTTTGTATGAAATTCAAGAATTTATATGACATAGTTGGAATGATTCAATCCAGTCAAATATCTATTGATTTGTTCATTGTTGTTGCCGTTTTAAAGTTAATTCCATTAAGTCTCTCTTATAGAAACTCTCGTCCTTACTGGCAACAAACTGAGATAGTGAATTCTTGAGGCAAATTTTTCACCAGCAAAATCATTCGCCATAGACAGAAACAAAGATTAATTACTTAAAACGAGGTCTGACCTTAAACTGAATGTATAAGTACATCCCCCATCAAACACACAGTAAAACTATTCTGACCGTCATTCGAGTTTGATTCCTGTTTTATAGAAGAGCAGCTCATAGTAGATGAGTCCCTCCTGATCCCATCAAACACATAGAAAAACTGTTCTGACCGTCAATCCTACTTTGTTTGATCACTCATGGTAGATTATTCCCTGCAGATCCCTTCAGACATATAGAAAAACTATTTTTACCATCAATCCTAGTTTGATCACTCATAGTCGATTATTTCCTGCTGATCCTATCAAACACACATCAAACCTTTTCGGATCGTCAATCCTACTTAGTTTGATCACTCATAGCCGACGATTCCCTGCTAATCTAATCAAGCATATAGTAAAACTATTCTGACCGTCAATCGTAGTTTGATCAGTCATAGTAGATTTATTCCCTGTTGATTCCATGAAACACACAGCCAAACAATTCTGACTATCAATCCTAGTTTGATCATTCATAGCCGACGATTCCCTGCTAATCTAATCAAGCATATAGTAAAACTGTTCTGACCGTCAATCATAGTTTGATCAGTCATAGTAGATTTATTCCCTGCTGATCCCATCAAACACAAAGCAAAACTGTTCTGACCGTCAATCCTAGTTTGATCACTCATAGTAGGTGAGTCCCTGCTGATCCCATCAAACACACACCAAAACTATTTGACCGACAATCCTAGTTTGATCACTGTTTGTAGGAGAGGAGCTCATAGTAGATGATTCCTTCCTGATCCCATCAAACACGCATACAAAACTGTTCTGACCGTCAATCTCAGTTTTACCATCGTATGATTGCCGTTTTTGCTTGACGGTGTCTTACACTTTTCAACACCACTAATCATCCGCTTCAAAAATGAATCGATTTTGCTGCAATTCAGCAGCAATTTGCCGAATCGGTTCATAAGGTTTTTGTTACATAAACTCGTGTGACACCCATACATAGAGCTCCCTTTTGTATCCAGCCTCATTCAAGTGGTTCCAAACGTTTCTTTCTACAATGTTGAACTCCTGAAAAATCGAAACAATGCTTACATGGCGCTTAGACTCGACAGTTTTCATGATTTCATTGATATTTTCAACAACTGTCCTTCCACAATGTGATGCAAGTTTGACATCAAAATCACCGGAAGGGAGTAGACGAAACCCAAATAACGTCAGAGTGGTTTTAACTCACATTTTCCGTCACCTGGCTTGCGTTTTCGCCTTTATCGAAGAAAAATTGCATATTTTCTCTTTGCTGGAGTCTATCTTTGACGTTCACTCAAACAAGACTGAGTCAAGCAATCAGAAAACTGTCTGAGAAGTTTTATTAAGCCATCACAAAATTTCACAAAACGTTTAGAGAAGACTTTTTTGGTAAAAAATATTGTCTTTCAAACACACTCAAACTAAACTGAGTTAAGCAATTAAAAAATTTGGTGAGAAGAGTTTTTGGAACGAAATCTTGTATTTGAAAAACATTTAAACAAAAGTGAAAAAAGCAATCAGAAAACTGTGTGATAACTTTGTTTGCAACGAGATTTTGTCTTTCAAAAGTGGTCGAACAAAACTGTGTCAAGCAATCACAAAACTTCGAAAAATAGTACGAGAATTTTTTTTTTAACAAGCCTTCAGAAAATTGTCTGAGAAGATTTATAAATACAAAGTCTTATCTTACAAACACGCTCAAACAACAGTTAATCAAGCAATCAGAAAACTGTCTGAAAAGTGTTAGTGAAACAAAATAGTAGCTTTCAAACAAAACTTATATAGTATCTTTCGAACAAAACTGAGTCAAGCAATCACAAAACTTCGCAAAACAGTCCGAGAAGTTTGTTTTGAGACAAGCCATCAGAAAATTGTCCGAAAAGAGTTTTTAGAACGAAATCTTGTCTTTTAAATGCGATCAAACAAAAGTGAAACAAGCAGTCAGAAAACTGTCTGAGAAAGTTTTTTGAAACGAAATTTTGTCTTTCAAGCGCATTCGAACAAAACTATGTCAAGCAATCATAAAACTTCGAAAAACAGTCCGAAAAGTTTGCTTTTAGTCAAGCCATCAGAAAACTATTTGAGAAGTGTTTATGAAACAAAGTCTTATCTTTCAAATACTCTCAAAAAAACTGAGTCAAACAATCCGTAAATTGTCCGAGAAGTTTTTCTAGAACGAAATCTAGTCAAAATATTTCAAACGCACTAAAACAAAACTGAGTCAAGCTATCAGAAAATTGTCTGAAAAGTTTTTTAGTACGAAATATTTTCTATCAAACGAGATTGAACAAAGCTGAGTCAAGCAAAACTGTCTGAAAAATTTCCTAAGTACAAAATAAATATACGATTTCGTCATCAATCATCAGCCAACTTAATCTAACATAATCCGATCGCACTTGAACAAAGCGAGATACAGTTTACTAAAGGCATCTAATAGAAAAATAATAGATTTATTTTTTCTACATTTTATGATACATACAAAATAATTTCTAATCAATTCAAATGGTCGGTTACACTTGTAACACACAAAACATGAAAATCTTCAATATCCAAGAAATACAATAAAACCCACAACCTTTTTATTGTTTTTTTAATAAATAAATTAAACCAAATTAACATACAAAACTGTTGCCTACTTTATTTCCTGTTGTGCCTTTCCGGCTTTTTATGTGTTTTTGCCTACAGCAGTGTTGCCACATTTTGGCATTTCAATGCACGAATTTTTATCTCTAAGTCACAAACAACGTTCACAGACCTCCAGTTGACTGAAATTGCCCACAGAAAACCCAACTTTGTGAACTTTGCAAGTTTACTTCATTTGCACTCGGCGGCCGCCGGCAGGTGACACTTGACACGTAAATTCGGCTGCAAATGACACACTGTCAGTTATTGAACAACTGGGCACAACAAATTGACTTTGTGGCACCGTGTCGCTTCGTTAGCGGCGCTGTACGTTGGTCTAATTAGCAAAACAACGAAAAAAACAAAAACAAAAACATAATACAAAACATTAAAATCGGGCAGTAAACAGCAGGCGGCCAAGAACGACGCCATTATATGAAATTTTGTACAGTGAAGCAGAACTAAACAGTCGACAGGTCGCGAGTAGCGACGTGCCAGACGGTGGCACATTCAATTAGAACGCACCAGCCGGTTGAGGGCGCTGCACTGGGCCCAAAGTTGAGCTGTTAAACATTTTTACTGACAAGTTGCAGTGGCCGGCAATTCGCTGTCTGGCTCTCTGTCTGTCTGTCTGGCTGTATGTAAGCCACACTGCGTTCTTTACTGCCATTAATGCATATAATTATGATAATTTCGAGCATGAGAACAAAGGCAACGAGCAGCGCATGCACGCGAGACCGACAGCGCCAAATGCCAGCACACGCTACAGCCGGCCATCAGTGCGCCAGTAGGGATTATTGAGATATATATTGTAATTTTTTTGCTTATTTCAAATTTCTCAGATACTGCTGTGAATATGTGTGCGTGTATGTGTGTGTGTGTGGCAGCTTTTCGCAGCAGACGCGTCTTGCCATTCCAACACGCATTCCCGGCTGACATTAACTCTTCAAATTAAGCCAGCAGCAGCAGCGGCCAACAAAACAACAAAAACGACAATATTAACAATAACAATGCCACACTGAGAGTCTTTTGACTGTCGCTGGGTCGGTCGGTCGGTTGGTTGGTTGGTCGGTCTGCGGTCGGCGCAATGTCTGTGTTGGGCTTTTGTGAGACAAATTAAGTGAATGGGTTCCGGCTGCTGGCGTTGCATTATGTCCTGTTTCTTGTCTTCATGCAACTGCCACCAACACCAACAACAACAACAGCAGTAACAGCAACAATAACATATTCTCATAGTATAATTAAAAACATGTTAGGGTTATGGTTTTTGGCTGAAAATTGTTTTCGTTGCTGTTTTCTGTTTGCATCGTTTTGCTTGTTGCTTTTCAGTCACTGTATTCTTGTTGTTGTTGGTGTTGAAGGCGCGTATCGTCGCTCGCAGGCAAACGCAGCAAAAGGGTTAAAATGCTCAACAACAACAATGCCATCATTATGATGCACTACAACACATATGTTGTACATTTGTGCCGCGTTGCTCGTTGCTGCGCTTAAAATTGTTTGTGTAGGCAAGGCCATGTAGCGTTTAATTAGCGCATAATTATTTGAAAGAAGCAGAAGCTGAAGCAACAAAAACGCGGACGTCAAAAATTTCGATGAAAGATTGCGTTGTGCCCACTCGAAGCCGAAGCAAGTCAACATTGAAAAATCAGTTGCGCTGACATGTTAATTGGGCTCGATAAGATAAATCGCCGCAGTTGCGGCACGCAGAACGCGACCATTAGAGCGAGGAGGCGTGTAAGGCGATTTAAGAGATATGAGCCGAGTTATTAGAGCACAATGGAAAATGCTCATCGCAGGGCGCTGCATTTTGCTGCAACGGCCGCGTCACATGGCCGAGGGAATCTTTCGTGAAGCTTCGAGTTTTTCTTGGGACAACCCATAAGTCTTTCTTATGGGATCGAGTTTTAGTTTATGGATTCAGAGTTTCATACAAAATTGTTGTTGAAGAAGAATTTTTTAATAGTTCTGAGGAGCTTAAGCTTTGGAAACCCCCTGTAACAAGGGTGTTTTTAGGTACTTGAATCTTTTTTGAAATGTTTGTCAAAAACGAACGAAGGAGTCTCTTTTGAGGGACCATAGATGAAAGTCCCTTTACCTGAAACTTCAAGCGATGGGCTAATTTCTCACCCTGACATAATTTTAATTGATCAACAAAAGAAATAATAAAGATTCTTTCCAACTGGAAAAACTAAAGAGCTAAAAAACTTGGACTATTAAAACATACTTCGGAGTAGACATCAATTAGACTATAAAAACCACATCTTTATCAGGATATATCTTAGAGGAACAATAGATGAAAGACTATTCACCCACATCGACAAAACTTAAATTGAACTGCAGAACCAACACAAGGAATTTCGCATGTTGAGGGCTTAAGGACCCATGTGGAAAGAATACAGAGATAAAAAACCTAAGCTATCAAAGCCATTAACTTATTTCGGGTTAGACATCAATTAGACTATAAAAGTATATCTATATACATATATATCTATATATATAAACATTAATGTCTGTTTGTTTGTTTGTTGGTTGGTCACACGCTACTAAAACACCAAAACTAAACGGCCGATTGAGCTGAATCTTTCACAGAATGTTCGTCTTGACTAAATCTCGGTAAACCACATAGTGTGAATACGCCCTGACAGATGGGCGTGGCACCTCCCATTCAACCTAAATTTTTAATATGGAATATCTTTGGAATTATAGGTCAGCCAGGATTGAACTTTTGAACAGGGACACCGTTTAGGTGTGTCGTTTGGATCACCTCGTTTCGTCGCATCCCTAGAAGACTTAAAAGTCTTCTAGGGATGCGTGAAAAAGTTGTTCGTCTGTAAGACTTAAACCAAGCATTACCTATAAAAAGTGTTATCTCAACACGGAAACTATTGCGAGGACCCTGGCGTCTCACAGCATGTTGGCCCTTAAACTCGTAATCTGTACCATAAACTAATGCAAACGCCTTGCAAATTCATAGCGAAAGAGTGAGTTAGGTTAAGTCAAGGTGGCTGTCAGGGCAGGTGACTTCCAGAAAGATATACTTAGGCCAGGAAATCGGACCCTTTTGGTACCACAAAAAGAAAATTATCTATATTACTGCAAGTCAGAACCCTAGCAAGTCCTTGATGTTGACTGAACTGAGGATATTCAAGTTGACGAAGAAGGGGAAGCCTAGAGATTTCCATCTTCGTCTAGAGAGAGCCGGGCAGTGGAAGAGAAAGTGACTTATTGGCTCTTAATTCTCTTTATTTTGTCAACTGCAGTAATAGTCCCAGCTTAAGATTTAAGATAATGAAAGAAACATATAATGATAGCAGTGTCCAACAAATCAGAAGATAGATATCTAAATCTTGAAAATCGTGAAGATTTGTCAGGGTCAGGAAAGATAATTACTGGGTGTAAGGTGAAGAAGAAGAAAGGGTGGAGGGTGCCAGAAAAGGCAGAGAAACAGGGATAGGGAAGGTTAGGTTAGGTAAGACAGGCGGCTTACTGGTTCTCAGCAAGTACACTCGGAGCCGCCAAAAGCCCATTGTGATGCCCTATGAGAGTGTGGCAAGCCCTTGTCATCCTGTCTTCGGTGCTGGCTGAAACCAACCTGAGCGTCGAATGAATCTGGCAATATCCTCCAGTGGCGTGGTACAAACCAAGCCCAAATCGCCCAGCACTCTGCCCCCTAGATACCGGTGGCGTATGCTGTGAAGCGCAGGGCATTCGCATAGGAGGTGCTGCACGGATTCAATTTCCTCCTCAACTTCACAGTTGCGACAGTAGTCTCGATGGGGCAGACCGAGTCTTTCCGCAAAAATGCCGATGGCGCAGTGCCCCGATAAGACCCCCGTGAGAATACGAATTGTTGATTTGCTAAACCGTAAGAGTTGCAGAGTTCTCTTTTGGTCCAGTTTCGGCCACAGCGCGCGTGAGATCCTGCAGTTAGGCCGAAGGCTCCATTGATCATTTAAGGGAGAGGGAAAGGGTTAGGGTGAAAACTAAAGACCAATAAAGAAAGACCAAATCAAACAAAGGAAGATCAAGTCACATCAGATCAGATCAGATCAAGAGGCCGTGCAAAGTCGATGCTCCTGGAGAGACCAATTAAGCAAGTAAGTAAGAATGTTTCTCTCGAAGTTACCAAGTGTTTGAACAGTCTGAACTGGGAATTGGACCTAAACCCTCTGGTATGAAAAGCGAACATTGGAGTGAACACTTTTTGTGTCAAAGTTTAGAGATTTTTTTGTGACGATCGCACTGAATACTATTATACAGTTTTATGTTTATGAACCCAGTAGTTGGTTTCGACATTTAGTTAGGCATTTTTGATACCACCATTTTTGATACCACCATTTGATTATTCCCGGGAGATACTGTACGGTATACTGTCGTGGCATGTTGGCTCTTCTCCTCTATAACCAGTCCGAGAGGATAATCATCAAGTAGCGAATTTGCGGTGCACTTCGCTATATTGACGAAATCTTGAAATGTTAGCTTGCTAGCGTCTTATCTCCTTCTTGATAAGTCCGGCCAGACGCAGAGAAAGTGATGGACGGTTTATTTGGTATTGAAGGGGATACACATTTTTCCACATCCCTGCGGCCCTCGTTTAAAAGCTCTGCGGTTCTGTTCTAATTGTATGCAGACCAGGGGATCTGCTGATTTTACAGGATTGCATGCTGTGGCACCTAATGTTGGCTTTTTCAAAGAAGTCCTTGAAGACTTCCCTGGCTTCGAGACTATGTGGTCTCTAGATCCAGTAGGAGAGGTTAATGATGGAGAGTAGCGAGTTTACTGGGCACTTCCCTATCTCTTCCATATCTTGAAATGTTGGCTTGTCCAGCACTTTACATCTCCTTCTCGATCAAGTTCTGTTCGAGAGCCCTGCGGTCCTTTTCTTATTGTATTCGGACCAGGGTGCCCGATTTTCTTTTTGGAGTATTCCATCTTCTAGCACTTAGTGTTGGCTCTAGAAAGAAGTCCTTGAAGACTTTGCTGAACCCATCTGTACGAGTAGCTGTCTTGTCTTAGATCGTCTGAATCGAAATATCGAACCTATGATTCTATACGTGTGATCTCTCTGTTTTTGGGTTCTAGGTTTGCTCTTTCATTACATTTTCATATCATGTTCATTCGAATACTTAGTCAACCTGGCATCCTAAATTTATGTTTCGTCCGTCGAATGACGCTAATCAATGACAATTTCAGTTATAGGCTTTTCACATGCAACTAAATTACATCATTTAAACACGCGTGGTAAGTGTGAAAAGCCAAAAGCTAATGTCGAAAATGTAGAAAATAATAAACACGTGAATTATGTGCGACATGGCGCGTGCGTGGCATTTAAAATGTTGTAATTAATTTACAATTTTCAATGCTATTTCAAGTTGTATGCATATTCGTTCGGTCGTTCAAATTTGAATAATGGCACATTTATCAAAATTGCGTTATTATTTTCAATTAAAATTGAACAGACACACGAAAACAATACCAACAACGCGATGCGCGCATTGGCTATTTCACGCTTCCACGATGCCACTGCCACCACCTGTTAACGCTGGTAAATGATTGTTGTTGTTGTTATTGTTGTTGTTATTGTATTTGTTGTTGTTTATCCGGATATTACGCCCATAAATTGCATAATTACCAAAAGTATCTGCATAATTTTGCGGGCAGTTGGAGGGAGATGCGTTCGACGCGATATTTGCGTTTCGTGTAGTGCAATAAATTTTGATCAGTTTATTTACATAATTTATGCTAAATTTTATGTAAATTCATATTTAATTTGTAATGCGTGCGTTTTGGTTTGGTTTTTGTTTTTTGTTTCGATTTTATTTCTATGAATTTTTGTTTGGTTTGTTTTGTTTTCACATTCACACGCAGCAACAATTTTAATTTTCACATAAAACAAATAAACAACAACAACGAAAATGACTAAATATACACAACAAGAACAGCGAACAGTGTGTGGCACAGTGGCCGAATGCGATGCGTTGTTGTTGTTGTTGTTCGTTGGCATTCAATGTTGTTGTCGATGGAAGCCACCAACGAATCATGGACGCGCTGGTGGGCGCAGTCGGTTGGTTCATTGTTTTTGGTGGTCGACATAAATTATTGAAATTTTAATTTCAATTAATGTAACCCGTTATTTTATATTTCTCAGATTTGGTAGATACCCACCATATCATTTGTTGTTGTTGTTGTACATATGTTAATAGGGTTGTTAATGCTTTTATTTGCTTTTGTGCGACACAGTAACCGCAACGTAGAACTGTGTGTGTGGTTCCACGCCCACTTCGAGTATAACATTTCTCATGACACAAGTGGACTTTGTTGTTCAGGCTGTGATGTCGTCGGTATACGTGAAAGCCTCTTCTATAATTATGTACATACAATTAATTAAAAATAAGCCCCTCTCTCCTTCAACTAAAGAACAACAAACAAACAAACGCCAGCCGCTTAAATTTAACCTGCGGCTAAGCGCAGCTCAGCAGTTCAGCCTTTTCACTTGCACTTCTCATTAGTACACAACTTTTTGTTGCATGGTATTTTTGTTGTTTTTGTATTTTTCATTTCAGTTTTAATGTTTCCGGTGCAAGGTGGCAGCCGACCCCATCGAGTCAACAAATAATACGAATTACGTGCAACGCAACACAGGCCAAGAGGTTAAACAAATCCTTTCAACCGCGCAACTAAAAAAAAAACAACAACTGCGCCAGCAAAAATGTTTTAACACAACACAACGCAGCAAACATAACCTCAACTGTGAAACCTGATGCGAATTATTGTCGCAATTCGCGCAGACATACACAGCAGAAATCTTTTTCTGCGAATGCAACCGAAAACCAGCAGTCGTCACAATGCCCGGTTCAGTGCACGCTGCAACCAATCGTAGTTGCATTCGAAGTCGGCACCAGCAACAACAACACAAAATGTCGTAAGTCAAATGCGAAAATGCAGCAAACCGCGAAAAAGTGTTTAAGGATACCGAAAAGCGGTCGCCAGGTACCGAAACGCCTGAAAGGCTGACGCGCTGTCGAGCGCTGTTGGCTGTTGGCTGCTGCACTCCATTGCCGCTATTCGGTTGGCAGCAACAACAACATTGTTGTTGGCACTGACTGCACCGTCGACTGTGTTGCGGTTGCTGCGGTTTGGCAAAAACCCAACAAACCATGAAGTAAATAAATGCCGCGTTGACTATTGCAAATAAAATCTTTCAGTTCGTAAGTAATTCGAAATAAGGGAAACGCTGCAAAATTCGCTACAAATATTTTTGGTGTTGTGAATTGGAGATAAATTGTATACGAACGTACACCTGTCGCTGTGAAAAGTTGAGCAAAAACTAAATAAAACAAAACAAAATGGGGTTAAAAGAAATAAGAAATATACTTTTATATGCGTGAGAAAGATAAGAAAGATCTTTATAAATAAATATATGGCTTCAATTGTCTTCAATTTGAGTGCGATTGATATACGAACCATACAGTTGTGAAGTTCGAATTCAGTTTTAAATCAGAACTATGTTTACTTATTTGAGAGATAAAAATCTTGAGGAACCCCTTGTCACCCACTGGAAATTCCGACCTAGAATATGCCACCAACGCTTGGTGGAATTGCGACGACGCATACAAAGCCGATACTCCTAGAAAGCTGTTGAAATCAGAAGATACTCAAAATCGGGTTATTGTGAATAGGATTTGAACTAAAATAGACTTCTAAATGTATACAATTATGAAAAGCTTCCAAAAAGATGTCCAGTCCATAGTCTTCAGCCCGTGGTTTGTACAGACCAACGAAAATGTTTTAATTATTTTTTTTTATTTAAAGTCTTTACTAACTTCTTCTTCTTCTTGACTGGCACGACAGCCAGATTACGAGACTAAGGCCTAACTATCCGCAACTAACCGTGTTGTGCGTGCGAATGTTTTTACAAGGTTCGAAGGGACCTACAGTTTTATGCCGATTCCGAACGGCGAGTTGGGATCTTTTTCATAGGCAATTTTACTCTCAGAGGTTTGCCATTTCCTACTGAGAGGACAGCCGCCGAAAGAAAAATTATTGTTTTTCTTTCCTTTTTTTCGGTGTTAACGCAACAGACTATTGAATTTGCGGTGTCTTGACTCGCGGCCCAACGCACTACCCAGCTGAGCTACGGCGGCTGCTTTAACTACTTATTAATTCTAAGCTCTTCTTTCTTCCTTGATTTTATATTTGATACTCGATTAGCATTAACTCCAACCATTCCTCTCCTCGATCTTCTCGTTTGTTTAACTATAACTTTTCTTCTTTTCTTATCGCTTACGTATAACGTCTTCTATCTATAATGCTATCCTCCTGCTCTCTTCCTCTCATTTTATCTTCACCTTCTCTCGTTTTCTTTTTCTGCTCTTCTTCTGTTCTGTTTACTCTACTCTCTACTTTATTCTCTACTTTACTCTCGACTTTACTCTACTCTCGATTTTACTCTACTCTCGACTCTATTCTATTCTCGACTCTACTCTACTCTCGACTCTATTCTATTCTCGACTCTACTCTACTCTCGACTCTACTCTACTCTTGACCCTACTCTACTCTTGACTCTACTCAACTCTCGACTCTACTCTACTCTCGATTCTACTCTTCTCATCTCCTGTCCTCTTCTCATCAACTCTTTTTCGTTCTCCACATCTTCTCATCTCTTGTCCTTTTCTGTTCAACTTTTTTTCCGTCTCCACATCATATTCTCTTTTTCCTTATCTAATTTTCTCCTCTTCTTCGTCTCGTCAGCTTTTCCACCACTTTATCTTATCAACTTTTCCTCTTTTTCTTCTCCTAATCCTCTCCTCTTTTTCCTCTCCCCTCGTCTTCTCTATTTCCTCTCCGCATGTTCTAATCTTACTGCCCTCCTCAACGTCTCCTCTTTTATTCTCTCCATCGACTCCTCTTTTTCCTCTCCTCAACGTCTTCTTTTTTGCCTCTCCTCTCAACGTCTCCTCTTCTTCCTCTCCTCACCTTTTAATTTTTTTCCTCTCCTCAACGTATCCTTTTTTCCTCTTCTCATCTTCTCCTCAGTTTCTTCTCCTCGTCGTCTTCACTTTTTCTTCTTCTTATCTTCTAATTGTTTCCTCACCCTATCGTCTCCTCTTTTTCCTCTCCTAACCTAATTTTTTTCTTCTCCTCAACTTGTATTTTTTTCCTCTCCTCATCGTCTCCTCTTTTACATCTTCTCTTCTCATCTTTTAAATCTCATCAGCTTTTCCTTCTCTTCTTACTGCTCAGCATCACAATGGCCCTTTGAAGTCTCCCATTTCCTCTCCTCATCGTCTCCTCTGTTCATCTCCTAGTCGTCTCCTTTTTATCTTCTCTTTATCTTCTTATTTTTTCCTCTCCATATCGTTTCCTCTTTTTCCACCCCTCATCATCTAATTGTTTCCTCTCCTCAACGTCCCCTCTGTTTCCTCTCCTCGTCGTCTCCTCTTTTACCTCTCCTCTTCTTATCTTTGAAATCTCATCAGCTTTTCCGTCTCTTCTTACTGCTCAACATCACAATGGCCCTTTGAAGTCTCCCAACCCTACAAGGAAGCAAGCTGCCAGCCTAACCTAACCTGACTCTTCTTGATTTTTATAGAAACAAGTAATATTTACTTATTAATTGGTTTAGACGCGAGTTAATTCTATCTGCTGATCAGTTATACTCGACAATTTCTATACAACAACTTATTTAAGATGGGGTTAAGCTGTATTAGGTTTGATTAGGTTAGATGCGATTCAGCAGTGATGCTCACTCTTCCTGTAAAAATCGTTGAGTTCAAATTTCGCACTGATGATAACCTTTCATTTTATTGATTCACTCCTCTTTTTAAAGCATAAAACATAGACTTTAACAACACGTTTTGGGAGAACAAAAAAGTTCATTTAAACCACTTGATTATTGCTCTGAGTTCCTGCATACCACATACCAGCATTCTCTCATACTCTCATAAGTACACATTCTACATTCTTGCTCTCTTTTCAACATACACGTTTAGTGCTTTAAATTACGAAGCAGACGATAAAGTTTTTGGTTAGTCCCATTAAAATCTATCAATATTCAATTTTGCTATCACCCAACCGAAGCAACAGCTATGGCAATTTTTCAAACAGGGGGACGCAGTCCTTTGGTGCCCTCCTCCCCCTTGCGGTAATGCAAAAAAGTGCAGCGAAAAAGCCAAAAGGTTAATGTGAGCCAAACAAAAACAATCAAATGCACTGAGACAGAAAAAACAAAAAAAACCAACAAACAATTTCAAAATGCAAAGGAAAGCAGGCAAAACAAAATCACTTGTGGGACAAAGCAAAGCAAAAAAAAACAACAACAAGCAAAAACAAACCATCGAAGCGGAGCGTAGCGCAAGGAATGGGCGCAAAAACTGCAATCAACACAAAGACGATGGGAAGCAATAATTAAGGAAAACTGCACGCTGCACCCGCCGTACTACTGTGAACGGCTGCAGCAGCTACTGTGACTGCGCCAACCAACCAACCAACGACTATGGCCAGCAATGCATATAGCAACAACAATGCAGCCAACCCACTCATTTTGCTTTCATTGCCTGCTGCCGTCTTTGATTGTGCGGCCCCGCTCACTCGTCGCTGCGTCTCCAATTCTAGTCATTGCACCCGCTGCCTATTGGGCCCCCCGCCCCGCTCCTCTCATAAAGCAACCAGTGCCCTTTATCCCCTCGCCCGCTTATATCTACAACTGCCAGCCTGCTGCTGATTGTTCGCTAGTTTACTCCTCACAACCGCCGACTAACTAAAAAGTAAAGCAATGCAAACGAAGAAGAAGTAGTAGTAATAGTAGTAGTGGAAATAGTAGTTGGGAAAAAACGACAAGCAGCATGAGGAAGTGCAGCAAAAAATTGCACTCCTGCTTTTATTGCAATCAGCATGCAAATTCGCTTGACTCGATTATTTGAGTACGAGTGGCAGTTGTTGTTATTGTTGTTGTTGCAGGCATATCGCAAAAGGATGCACATAGGCTGCGCGCCATGCAGCCATGTCTCAACAGTGTTGCCAACTCTGCGCTCATACCTATCCGACATTGCACAATATTTGCACTGCACAATATTTTGTTTTGTTTGCTTGCATTTTCAGCTTCGGCTGTTTATTGTTGGCTTTGATTTTCGCTTCACTTTTGCTGCAATTGCAATTGCAGTTCTGCGCCATAAACAAAGTTGAAATTACTTATTACAAAAGCGCACAAAACGACCCAAATGTTTGCTGCCACATTGCTTGCTGCGGCTTTGCCGAGCTCTTCTTCCAAATTGCAAAGCATTTTGGGTTCGGTAATGTTGTCGCACACTTAACTGCCCAGTCAGAGTTGGCTTCGAGTCAAAATTATTATTGCCAAGTTGCATTTCGAGTTGGCCGGGTGGGCCATTTATGGCTATTGTCCGTTTGTCTATTGTGGGTTTTTGTCTGATTTGGGAAGAGTTAAAATTCTGATTGAAATTTAAATGCTAATGGGATCAGAGTACTATTCATTGAGCTTTAAATAGTTTGAAAATAGTTAAAGAAGTTAAAAGATAAAGACTCATTTAAAAGGCTCGTTTACTTCGAAATAATATTTAAAAGCGATCTTTGCGCCAAGATGATCCCTGATTTTGAATCTACTTCAGTAAATTCTCTTCTGAACAGGAGTCAAGGTGAGTCCTGATCAAAACCTCAACGAAATACAAAAGTCCATCGGTCGATTCTATATCTTTCCACCGTCGACAGTCGATTTATGGACGGTTAACAAATCTTCAAACGGAATAGAAAGATTTAAACCATAAAATGCTTAGATTACCTGTGAGTTTACTTTACAAAAAACTATCTAACTACCCGTGTAAGTCCTGCAGTGCCGGGGAGCCAAGGTGATCCCTATTTAGTACCCAACCTCTTCGAATCTGAACACTTCAAAGACATACAAGAAGTCTATCAGTTGATTGTTTAAATTTTATCTTCGACTGGGGATTTATCGATGGTTAACAAATCCTTAAACAGAATACGAACCATCATATCCCAAACTGCTTATATTACCTAAGTATTGAGTGAAAAGCTTTCTAACTACCCAAATGCCAAGGAGCCTAGCTGATCCCTTATTATAATCCAAACACTTAAAACCTGAACACTTTGAAAACATTAAAAAATCTATCAGTTGATTGTTCAACATTCTCTCTTGGGCTGGGGATCTATTGACAATTTACAAATCCCTTAACAAACACTTCAAACCTGCACACTTCAAAACCACACGAAAAGTGCTTCAGTTGATTGTTCAACATTCTATCTTCGGTTGTCGTTTCATCGAAGGTTGACAAATCCTTAAACAGAACATTCATATCCAAAATTGCTTAGATTGCCTATGAATTGAGTGAAAAACTATCTAACTGCCCAAGAAAATCATATAGTGCCCACAAGCCAAGATGATCCCTGAATAAAACCCCAAGACTTGAAATCTGAACTTCTCGAAAATTCTTCAATTTTTCAATTCTCCAATTCTTCAACTGTTAACTCTCTATTAATCGACGGTTTGCTACTCTTTGAACTGAACAGGAACATCTATGCCATAAATTGTTGAAATTACCAAAGAATAGTTCAGTTCATAGATAAAGAACTATAATCAAACTATTCATCTACCCAAGATTATCTGTGAATTAACTAAAAAACTATCAAACTTCATATTTAACTACTCGAGTAAGACACATAGTGCCATGAAAGCAGGATACTTAAGCTCTGATTAAAGACTTAAAGTTAAAAAAGACCACCCCAAGCACAGGAAAGTCGACACAAAGCGTATTCTATGCATGAACAACCATCACCCTAGCCAGTTTGTCAACCATCAGCAGTATTCACATCCATTCAATATCAACTGATGTGTATGAAAAATAGCAGCAGCATACATTAAAATTGGAGATGTTGTTGTGACGCTCCTATTGCTTCACCTTTGATAGCTAACGATGGGCCAATCAATTAGACTGGGGGAACATCAACCGATTAACCTAAGGAACACAAGGAATTACTCTTTGTTGGATTCTAATGTTTCCAAACCTGAGCTAATAAGCTACAGTAGTCTCTTTGGTTAATGGTTCTCAAGTTTGAAGTCTCCAGACTGATGTGAGTCTCTACATTGATCAGACTCAAAAGCATAACTGAAGCAAAGCCACCGAGTCTATTGACTTCAAGTCTGATGAAAGTACTTAAAATAAAAAATATTTCGTTTGTTCAATTGAGTGAACAAACAAATGAGTGACGCCTCTGACGGCGTCAGAAGTGGGTTAGGTTAGGTAAGACAGGCGGCTTGCTGGCAGAAGTGGGTTAAAAGTGTAGAAAAACATATTTGAATAGGCCTTTTGACTTTAAACTCGGTGAAAGTACTTCACAAACATGTAACTGAAGAGAGAGATAGAACTGATAAGACTATGTAGTAGCCTTGATAGCCTCGTGTGAGTGAACCAGCCTATCATTCCAGCGGTCGGGGGTTCAACTCCTATCTGGCGCATGGTCCTGCACTCTTCCAACATGTCCTGTCCTCTAAATATTTCCACACATACCCCGGGAAAAACATCGCAACAAACCGATCTGAGTGAAGACCCTAACCGTCCAACTGTCTTCTCCCTTACACATCAGATGGCGCTATGAGCGGTAGTTCAGAACATCGAAGGCATCGTTCCTAAACGGCGATAGATAACAGCCCAATCACCTAACCTGGCAGAATAACGCAAACGATTAACATAACAAACACAAGGCAAAGTCTTGTGGAGGCCCTAAGCTCCCGAGAGGAGTGAACACAGAAACAAACAAGGACTGTTTTTCATAAGGATAGTTCTATATCTTAAGTCCTTAAGAAGGTTTTACCTCAAAGGCCAACAGTTTACAGTGGTTTACGAGTTTTTGGTTTTAGTGCTGCAGAAACTATTAAAGAAGATCGATTTTTTAATGGGGCATTGATTATTACAGCCGCCGTGGCTCAGTTGGTTAGTGCGTTGGACCGCGAGTCGAAGGCAGCAAACCGCAGGTTCAAATACTGCCCGTAATAACACCTAAAAAAATAACGGGAAAACTCGTTTTCTCTTTCGGCGGCTTTCCTCTCAGCTGGAAATGGCAAACCTCTGAGAGTAAAAATTGCTTATGAAAAAGTTCCCAACCTGCCGTTCGAAACCGGCATAAAACTGTAGGTCCCTTCCACCCGCGTACAAATTCACACGCAAAACGCGGGTGGTTGCGGGAAGTTAGGCCTGAGTCTCGCGTAAGCGGGCTGTCAATTATTAAATTATTATTGATTATTACAATGAAATTATGAATTTCATGTCGCGGACAATAGCTGGTTTCGTATGTTTACAATAATTTGTAGCCAATTAAATTATCCAAAGACAAACTTCGACACGGCATCATACAAATTGTCTAGCAAACCAAAGCTAAAGCGGCACAAGTCGTCTGCTCAACAAAGACATTCGAAGGTGTGCTCAAAGTTGCATGCGCTGTGCAACAGTCACCAAATTGCCAGCTGAGATCAATGCCTAATGTGCCGCGACCGATGCAACGCGCCGACACACGACTCAGTATGTGACTTTTGAAAGTGACCGAAACGGATTTGTTGTTTGCCACTAAGTGAATAACAACAACAACAACAACAGCAGCAGCTGAGCCAGTGCTGCATATGTGTGTGTGCAGTGATATCGACAAAATGCAACAGTGCATCATCATTAACGGCCATGGCTGGCAGCGGCAAATGGCAACGCTGCACGAAGGCTGCAAATGCCAACAGGCGGCAACATTTGTGAGATGTTCTTCCACTGCACTACACTTCACCTTGGCTGCGGCTTTGGTTGGTTTTGCTTGGCCCGACTTGACTTAACTCTCGCGCCAACAATTGCAATCAAAGCACTAACAGCAACAACAACAACAACAGCGGCCTAGTCCACCACTTGGAGCAACCGCACCGACCGCATATTTGCGCTTGAAGCCTGTTTTGCCTTGTTTGGTGCGCTGCGCGTTGGCCTCTTGTCGTCGTCTACTAACCAAGCAGTGCTTGCTCCTTCCGTTGGCCCTTGCCAAAGCGATTTCTGACGCTGCTGGATGTTGCCATGTTTAGGCGATTGCACTCATCCGCCGACTGCCACTGGTGCAACTTGGCGCTCTATGTTGCTTCCTTTCGTTTTTGTTGCTGTTGTGTTGTTTATCGTTTTGTTTGCATTTTCGTTGCAACAATAAAAACGTTGCTCCCCTGACTGTTGTCGCACGCTGTTGGCATCTTCTGGCGGCCCTCGACTCAACCTGCTTGCGCGCACTTCTGGCCCAATTGTCTGCATTTCTGTGCCGTCGCCAATCACCGCAGCCGCTTCGGTACTTTTGGCTTATCCAGAACGAATTCTCCCACTGTGCGGCGGCGCGCTGAAAACTGGCCGAAATGAGCAACCGGTTTGAACGGCCGCAATGGTGCACATTGTCACCGCTGGCGCTGCGGCAAGAATTAAAATGGTTCATCTTCCCTTTAATGTGAGACGTTGAAAAATTTCGATTGAATGTGGAACTTTCGATGTACGTTTGAGGGTTTATCCTTGCAACAATAATTCGATTGTGGAACTTTCTATGAAGGGTTTAAATTTGTAGGGAATAATTAATAAGAAATAACTTTGTGTTAATCAAATAATTTGATTCACAGTTGGGACAAGAACTGGCATGATGGTTTAATGAGTATACTCATAGGTTATATAGGTTAGGTTAGGTTGGGGTGGCAGTCTCCAACGTGAAAAGCTCACTTAAACGCATCTTCTGGCTCATTGTGATACCACGATGGTATCATTAACATTAACATTTCAAGAGACTGACTGAGAAACTTGACTTGAAAATTTGATGTTTAATAAAACTGTGTAAAATCCAGGAATTCAAATATTTTTTGAGTTGATTTTTGGGCCGAATTTTCTTTCTTTAGAGAACGTTGTAAATTGATTGACCTTGAAAAGAAAGACAGGCAAAAACTGGGACATTTGATTTTTTAAGGACTTAACCTTTTCGAGAGACTGATTGGGAAACTTGACTTGAAACTTGGTTACTCAATAAAATTGTATGAAATCCAGCAATTGAAATATATTTTGAGTTGATTTTTGGGCTGAACTTTCTTTTCTTGAGAGAACGTTGTAAGTTGATTGACTTTGAACAGAAAGAGAGAGAAAAACTGGGACATTTGAGTTTTTAAAGACTTTACCATTTCAATTGATTGACTGAGAAACTTAATTTGAAACTTGGTTGTTCAATAAAATTGTGTGAAATCCAGCAATTCAAATATTTGTTTAGTTGAGTTTTGGGCTGAGCTCTCTTTTCTTGAGAGAACGCTGCAAGTGGATTGACCTTGAACAAAAAGACAGATTTTTAAGGACATAAACCATTTCGAGAGACTGACTGGGAAACTTGACTTGAAACTTTTTTATTCAATAAAATTGTGTGAAATCCAGTAGTTCAAATATTTTTTAAGTTGATTTTTGGGCTGAACTTTCTTTTCTTGAGAGAACGTTGCAAGTTGATTGACCTTGAACTTATAAAAAGATGATAGAATATATCGAAATCTAAAAAGAGTCTCGCATCTCATACAGAAGACGCTAGCATCGACTAACTCTAAAACTAATCTACATGTGAAACTATGACATCAATGGAGCATTCAGTACAGACCGCAGTTTCACTCGGAGGCCCAAATGATGCATTATGATGATACTTGACTGTCTACTTGGAGGAGGTTAGGTACGAAAAGTTGGATCAGCACAGGTCGCAATTTCCCTCGAAGATTCCAAATGCACCAAGTGACATCACACTTGATTGACTCTTTAGAGTTCGAGCAATGATTACTTTGGTGAATTTGTGAATTTGTTTAATTTGATGAATTTGTAAAGTAAATTTGAATTCAATGCCTTCTATAAATTAACATCATCAACAAAATGTCGATCCAGCTCGCTATGAAGTGGGTTAGGTACGAAAGATTGGACGTAGTACAGGCCGCATTTTCCCTCGAAGGCCTCAAATGGCTCATTGTGATGACACTTGACTGACTCTTTAGATTTTGAGCTCTATTTCAGTTTCGATTCTCTATTTGAATGGAGCAAAAATATACACGAAGGGACACACCCCGCATTACAGTCTAAAAACCCCCCAAATTATCAACTGTGATGGTACTTGACTGACTGATTCGAGTAGGTTAGGTACGAAAGATTGGATGCAGTACAGGCCGCACTTTCCTTCGGAGGCCCCAAATGGTTTATAGTTTATTCTAATGTCCCTTGACTGACTGTTTAGAGTTTGAGCTCTCTCGCCAAATTGAAAATAAAAACACTTATTTTGGCCAAAATTTTTGAATGGGTCTTACAAAAATAGGAAAAGAAAATCTGAGTTTTATAATATTTTAAGGGCACAAACCAATTTGGAATATCGAGCGAAGACATACTGAAGTTTAGTTATTCATTAAAATAACAAAAATTCAAGCAATCAATATATTTTCCGAGTTGATTTTGTAGCTCAACTGTGGTAACGCCGTAAGTTAGTCAAAACCCAGACTCCAGTATCTCTGACCCTCCTTGAAAAGGTTTCTGTTAGTCCTCAACTTTTCATTACATTGTTGCTGTCGGTTAGCAGATTGGTTGGTTGGCCGTTGCAGTTGTATAAAGTCATTGAATATAGCTACCGCCCGCGTTTATAGATATCACTGCGCTGCGCTGATGCTGATGCTGCACTTCCTTTTGTCTCAGTCTTTGCATTAGATGGGCTTTTCGTTGCATTGCTGCTTCCACATTGGACCCAACTTTGTTAGTTTTTCGCCCAGCTCACCTCAGCCCACTGTGGCAGCTACTGCCACGGTTGCCTCACTTCTCAGCTCCAGCACCTTCCGGCCCATTACTGGCCCACTTCCTGTTCTTGCGATTCGCTGACGGTTTCGGTTTTCATTACATTCCTCTTCGTTGCTGCTATATCCACATTACACCAAATCGCTTTAAACTGCAATGCAACAGCAATGCAAAAAAAATCCTTTTACTTTGCTACTGCAACGCTGCCACTCGACGGCTTTAATTTCAGTTTATGTTGGCTGCAATGCTGCAGCCAACCACTCACTTCTCTGTATGAGTGTGTCTGTGTCTGTGTGTGTGTGTGTGTGTGTGTTTGCGGATTACATTGGCGAGCGCCAAATTGCATTTAAGCCTGCAACAGCCAGTTGTTGCATAGTTAGACGACACTTGTGCTCCACTTTGTTGGCGGTGTCTGTGGTGTCTGTGCCGTGTGCGCGTTGCGCAGTTGAACGGCTGGCCGCGTGTTGTTGTGGCATTCTTGTGCGTTAATTTATTTAACAATTTCTTTCACTCGGTTTTGTGCTTTTGTGGGTTTATGGGTTTGTTGTTGTTATTCTTGTTGCTTGACTATCCACTACTGCTACTGCGACTGCTGCTACTGTGACCGCTGCAATTGTTGTGTGTGCTGCGCGGCAAATGCAACTTGCTGGCATAATTGCTTGGTGGCGTAGCGCAGTTCACTTCGCATATTTGTCGTCATTTGTGGACACTTGCTGTGCGCAGTGTGTGTGCCTCATTGCATGAATTTTCCAATGTTGCAGCCAATTGCCGCATGCTGGCATTTTAATAAGAATTCTTTAATTAAATCATCTTACAGCGGTTGAGGTTGAATGTTTTGTCACAAAGCACAATACAAACACTTTTTTCAGATTTAGTTTTTTAGGTTAATGATCTTTCTGAACATCTATACACGTTTGGTATTTAACTAGAATCTCAAAAATATTCTATAAAATGTGTAGTAAGTAAGAGGTATCGTTATTCTACTTGCTACCTTTTCGATATTTTGTTGCCATATGGCACAATGCTTCTTTGTGAACGTCTGAACCCTTTATGGATTTAAGAAGCAATTTTTTGTTGGTCCTTAGAATAGTTTCAAGTTTTAGAAAAAATACAAAATTAATAATGTCAGAATTGTCTATGGTTTTAAGAATAACGTTTTTTGTTGATTCTTTGAATAGTTTGAAGGTTTAGAAAAAATACAAAATGAAGAATGCCTGAATCTTCTCTGGTTTCAAGAGTAAATCAATTTGTGGGTCCTTAGAATAGTTTAAATTTTTATAAAAAAAATACGAAGTAAATAATGCCTAAATCTTCTAGGGTCCAAAAAATACATTTTTTTGTTCCTTGGAATAGTTTAACATTTTAGAAATAATAAAAAATTAAAGCGCCTGAATCTTCTATGGTTTAAAAGAATAAATTTGTTTTTTAGCTCTTAAAATAGCTTAAATTTTTAGAAATTATACAAAATTAATAACGCCTGAATCTTCTATGGTTTGAAGAATGAATTTATTTCTTGGTCCTTAGAATAATTTGAAGTTTTAGAAATAACACAAAATTTACAACGCCTGAATCTTCTATGGTTTTAAGAATAAATTGATTTATTGGTTCTTTGAGCAGTTTTTATTCGAAATTTTAGAAATAATGAATCTCAAATAATCTTCTATGGTTTTAAGAATACGTTTTGTTGTTGGTCCCTGGAACAGTTTGAAATTTTAAAAAGAATACAAAATTAATAACGTCTGAATCTTCTGTGGTTTCCACAATAAATTTTGTTGTTGATCCTTAGAATAGTTTGAAGTTTGAGGAATGATACAAAATAAATAAACTGACATGACATGATTCAAGTGTAAAGAAGAGAAGTATACACGGTTTTTTAATGTTATATTGACACATAGTAAAGGAAGAAGAAGCACAAACAAAGAAGGGACACTTGAAATTTGACTTTTTACTTTAATTTAGATACCTTTTTTTAAATTTTAGCTGTTAGATTTTTAGTTAGTTATATTTTCTGGTTTAAGTAATTATCACAGCTAAAACAATATTGCAACAAGATTGCTGTCATATGAAAATATTCTAAACAACAGCGTTGGGTAATAAAAATTAAAAATATTATGGAATGAAGAAGCCTTAATCGATAAATTTTAACTCTCTGGAGCGAAAGGTTTAAACTAAGTTAAGTTTAAGTTAAGTTTAAGTTAAGTTTAAGTTAAGTTTAAGTTAAGTTTAAGTTAAGTTTAAGTTAAGTTTAAGTTAAGTTTAAGTTAAGTTTAAGTTAAGTTTAAGTTAAGTTTAAGTTAAGTTTAAGTTAAGTTTAAGTTAAGTTTAAGTTAAGTTTAAGTTAAGTTTAAGTTAAGTTTAAGTTAAGTTTAAGTTAAGTTTAAGTTAAGTTGAAGTTAAGTTTAAGTTAAGTTTAAGTTAAGTTTAAGTTAAGTTTAAGTTAAGTTGAAGTTAAGTTTAAGTTAAGTTTAAGTTAAGTTTAAGTTAAGTTTAAGTTAAGTTTAAGTTAAGTTTAAGTTAAGTTTAAGTTAAGTTTAAGTTAAGTTTAAGTTAAGTTTAAGTTAAGTTTAAGTTAAGTTTAAGTTAAGTTTAAGTTAAGTTTAAGTTAAGTTTAAGTTAAGTTTAAGTTAAGTTTAAGTTAAGTTTAAGTTAAGTTTAAGTTAAGTTTAAGTTAAGTTTAAGTTAAGTTTAAGTTAAGTTTAAGTTAAGTTTAAGTTAAGTTTAAGTTAAGTTTAAGTTAAGTTTAAGTTAAGTTTAAGTTAAGTTTAAGTTAAGTTTAAGTTAAGTTTAAGTTAAGTTTAAGTTAAGTTTAAGTTATCTATCAATATTGGCAACTGCCATTGCAATGACACTTATGACAAGCAAGAAGGTTTTTAAAACCCAAAAATTCATTAAAAAAAATTTTGTATATATCGTGAAAACAGTTCCCAAAGTAATGTTTCATACTGTTTTCTCGCGCAACTATAAGAAATGTTAAATGTTAATGTAGAATGTAGAATGTAGTTAATGTTAATGTAGAAAGTTTCAGACAAGTTGCGTTGATGTGAAGATTCTAACTCGTGTGTGTTCAGTAAGGTCGGCTAAAAATTTGGTCACTGTACATGAGAGAGCGATTGAATATCGAAACTACTATATTTCCAGACGCATGCAGGACTTTGGTAAATTTAATAGGGTCAGATGGGGGAAATGTAATCAGCGGTTATTTTATGCTTTTAAAATTGACTGCAACAGACCATGACCCAAAAAAATATTAGTTTAGCATGTAAATCTAAATCTGACCCTACAGGGTGAAAGATTCAGTTAACATCGTTCAAACGATTTTTTGTTTTATTATTCTAAAGTTATAAAAGTTAGTTGGTATAACCTAACCTAACCTAACTTATTCAATGGTATATACAAATTATTTTCATTTATCGGTCTGGGTCAGAAAATAAACAAAACTTTCATATCCGGGAATTCTAAAACCATGAAGAAATACTGGGACAAAGTCCTCAATCAAAACAAATAACAGTTTGAAACGAATTTGAAGTTATCGGTGTAATTTTGTCAAGCTTCTTTGAAAATGCTGCTAGTTCAATCGATTCAATGAATCGATTACATAACGAAACAATACTGACAGACTTTTTATGATCTGAAACTGATGTTAGGAATGAGGATGACGTTTGTTTTATTCATTTCTTTATTTATTAGTCAACATTCTTATGGAGACGATTATTTTGATAGTTACACAACCACCGACCACAGTTGTGGTAGTTGCCAACCTTGGAGCTATTTATGTTTGGTAGGTGACAAAACCAAATCACTTGACAACACTTAAACTTTATTTTGCTTAAATATATTCACCGGGGTCTAACTTTACAAATTTATTTTGCTGCCATGGGAAAACTTTAAATATTTCTTCTCAGAGATTTTACTAAACACCTACTGAGGTTCGGGAAAAATTATTATATTATTTATTGTAATTTTTATTCAAAATGGTGGGTCATCTGATTGGGTATTGGTATGCGACGTATTTATGACAACAAAAATCTTTAGTAAGGCGAAGGTTAAAATAAATATTTTGTATGTGTTCTTCTTCTTGTCACCTTGAAGTTGTGTGGCTCTGTCGCTGTCGTCTTTAATGTGTTGGGACCATAAAGCAAAGTGATATTCTTTTTTTTGTGGTCTTCTTCTTATTTATTGAGTGTGCAATTAAATCTTTGTTAGTATTTCAATTAAAATTTATTTGCTTTATAAATTATTAGCTGAGCCAGAAGGCTTTGTATACATGAATTTTATGATTTCATTTAAATAATTTTACTTTCTTTATGATTTGATATAATTTTAAGTTATTTTAAGTTAAACAAACCTTTACCTCGTCTAATGTTAAATTTGAAACACTGAAAAACATGCATTGCATTATTTCTGATTTTTATTACTTCCTGCTAGTCTGCAGTCTGAATTGAGTTTCTCTTAACTTTTTGTTGACCCCGTCAGAATTTGATGAACAATATTATACTTTTCAAATTGTTTCCCATTTGAAATGCTTTTCCCATATTTAAAGTCAATAGGCCAACTATTATAATATAAATGTTATAATTTATATTGCCATTGCCATTTGATTTAGATTAATTGTAGAACAATAAAATGGATATAGAAGAATTCCTATCAGAGAAAGTGCCCACGTTACCTTCAACTTATGATTAGGAGCTGATTGAAATTAGATGGATTATTTTGATTGAGGTGTTATTAAAAGACTTGTTCTTACTATACTTAATGTATTTATTATAAATAAATAAAAATAAAACAAACAATAAAAAACATGATTGTAATCAAGTAGTTGACTACAAAGTGACGCTTAAAGCTGACGCCATCTTAAAGTTGTGTGGCTCTGTGGCTGCTGTCTTTAATGTGTTGGGACCAAAAGATTTGTGAGCAAAACGATTTGTGGAAGTTTCCACTTGAAATCCTTTTCTACTTGCTGCCATAAATTTTCTATTGAGCAACTCTATGCTGTCTTAAAATTCTTGATAGACAATATTTTGTGGCACCAGCTACATATTTAAATACTTTGAATCACTATTCTTTTAAACAATTTCGGGACGGAGTTTAATTTTGAAATCCAAAATACTGTCAGTAGAAATATTCTCATTCTCATGACATGAATTTTGGGGTTAGAAAATTGTAATGGATGCTCACAAATTCTTAAATCATTAGGCGAGAACACCAAAATCAAAGAAATATTTTGCGTTGGTCGTAAGATTTTAATCATTTTTTAGGGCCATTAACAACTAGCTGATACGTATTATCCCAGTAGTCCCGAAAGGGTTACAAATCCATTAAACACAAGAAAGATCATTGCGGTAATTTTGACGGTTTTTCATTTTTAAACATGTGTATTTTCTTTAGTAGTTGTGTCAACTTTTGTTTTTGCTTTTCTAAAGGGTTCTTCAATTAGTTCTACAATTACAATTACACACACACTTTTGAAGGTATCAGCGTATATAATTTGTAGTCGTTGTATTTATGAAAAACTTGCAGTCTTTCCAGTGTTAACACTTTCACTACAGATTTTTACTAGGAAAATTAAAAAAAAAAATTAAAATTTTACATTTTACGTTTTACGCTTCTATGTCTGTTTTATATAAGCAACATTCCATAAGAAATTGCTTAATTTTTATACTCGGACCCTGTATTTTAGAGTGTTTTCCCATGAGATCAACCACATTGTTGTGTCTGTAATAATTACTTAACAAAAAAATGTTTCCCGCATAACGAAAATTTGAATATTTCTTCATTTACTTTAGCCAAAACTAATAACAAAAAGTATTTAAAGTGAAAGAAAACGTCAAATTAAAAAGTTATCTAATTTTTCTGCTTCTTCGTCCTTTACTATGTCAAGATATACCATTGAAAAAACGTGTACACTTCTCTTCTTTTAACTTTAATATACAGTTTGTTAATTTTGTATTTTTCCTAAAACCTCAAACTTTTTTAAGGACCAATAAAAAATGTATTCCTGGAACCATAGATGTTTCAGATGTCCAGTAGCATGGCAACAAAATAGCGAAAGGGTCAATAGGCAATAATTAGTAGTTGTGGCATTCAGCATCTGAGAAAAGAAGTGCATCAAAGTAGTGTAAATCATTTTAAAATGCCAACAGCACAAAAGGCCTAAACGCATTAAGCCAACAACAATAGGAATCTAATTTTTTTACAATAAGCCACACAAGAAGCGACCAAATAAATAAAATGCCAGCAGCCCGTTTACTCGAATCGAATCGAATCGACGACTGGCAATGCGGAAGTGATTCGATGGTAATTCAAATGTTCGAAAAATGATCAAAACAAAATCCAGCTGGCAATTATGGAAGCCCAAATGATTTGATTTCTACCGTTGACAATTGTTAGCAAATCCGTTTACCATTTAGTTGCCAGCACGAAGCAACACTCGGCAACACTCGCATTGATAACAAAATTACACCCAAGGTTTTTCATCCCCGAAAAACAACGTGAAGCAACAGTCAAGGCGAGACGAGTCGACGGGCAAACAGACAACGAGCCAGCACACACAGGCAGCACACAGGACATACAATTGGACAGACAAACAGACACAATCGGACAGACAGACAGTGCGTGTAGGCAGAAACAAAAGGCACCGGCGCAAACCAGCGAAACCCAAAAAGGCACAAACCAAAAACACAAAAACGAAAGCAATACGAAAACACAACGACAGCAGATTTTCCCAAACACTGAGCGCAATCAATAAAGCAGCTTAAATATATCCGCCAGTTATCCGGCATAGCGGGAATTACAATAATACACAAGACAGAGTGCCAAAAGAAGAAGAAGAAGAAAAAAACAGGCAAAAAACACACAACAACCTCAACGCCAGTCAACGAAGGCGGCAACAAAAAGTGTAAAAGGATTTCCAACAAGGACTCCAAGTGCGAAGCCCAAACAGACAAAGCAATTCCTTCTGAACGTGGAAAATTCGGTGGTGCGAAAATGGGAATCAGAGAGAGTGAGAGAGAGTGTGAAGTGCAGAGACGAAGAAGACAAAGTGTAGGCGTAGGAAAATAGCCAAAAAAAAAAAAATAATAATAACAGAAATGCGTAAAAGGTGGCGAGGCATTGCTGTCGCACGCACTTACGTTTTGGTAGCCAGCTGCGCTGTGCTGCGCTGCGACGGTTGTGTCCAGTCGACTGACGCAGGATGGAGCCGGCGTCGAATGGAAAATGCAGGCAGCACTCCTTCCTACACCGGCAACGAAACGCGCTCCGAACGAGTTTTTGCTGCTGCTGCTCTGCTTGAAGGTTGAAGACAGCAGCTGCTGTCTGATTGGTGTTGTTGTTTTTATTTTGTTTTGTTGTTGTTGCTATTTTTATATTACTTGTATTCCACAAAGATAAATGTTGCTGCGCGTTGGCTGGATTTAGTTGTGGTTATGGCTGCTGGGGATGCTTTTGTTGTTGTTGTTGCTATAAAATTGCTTTATTAGCTGTTTTTACGGAGGCCCACGAAACATTTCGCACTGCACGTCTAATTTCGCACGCAATCGATTTAAATTGCCCGGCACACGAACGGCGCGGAAACATGAAATCGCAGCCTTAGACGCAGATCACAACAACTCTTTAGTGGCACATTGAACCGCACTTTGGTAATTTGACCTTTGTATCGACCTTACGGCAAAGCGCCCTTTGACAGAGCAACGGTGCCGGCTAACTGCAGCCACTCAACTTTAAACTTTGCACTACTCGTCGAGCAAAACACAATATTCGGTGGGTGAGGGAGGGAGCGCGCGGCCTATGTCAGCAATCAAGTCGCCACTGTTATCACGCAGCCAACAGCTCACCTTGCACTATCACTGCAAATTACAACTATTTCACTGCATCGCTTTAGTGCCGCCAAGCAGCGCATTCAGCGCCCAAAATTCGTCTCAACACTTGTCGCGCATCACCGTACTTCGCCACTTCGCCTACGCGCACTTGAACTGAACCGATTTTGCAACGTGCAATGTCGCTGCAGCATCGCACACTAAATTCGCCGACTCGATGCAACGGATTGGCGCTTCGCAGTTGCAAGCACTTTTCGGCACACGGGCATGCAGCACTTTTGTACAACACAAAAAGAACACACACACACTCACGAGACGCCGCTAAATACGCCAGCACAGCACGTCCTCACACGTTTGTGCACAAAACCGAACTAAAACTGAAAACGCTACCACAGGCAGCGTACAACTTGCACGCCGAAACCAGTTCGAACTTCGAAGAGGCGGCCAACAGCAACAGCAGCAGCAGCGACCGCGCGCTCGAAGGGAAAATGCCGAAAAAGAATGGTGAAAAAGGGAAAATTAACAGCGGCAAGGCCGATAGGAAATGCTGCGCTGAGTGTAAAGATGACAGTAGCTGAAAGTTGCATTATCCCATCAAGAAAACGTATAGTTTTCTTCTTCTTCTTAGAGCTGTTGATAAAGAATCTCAACCAGATACGATGGGGTCGAAGTCAAGGGTCTCTTGTCCAAAGTTCCCTCAAAGTATTGAAAAACTACATATCACGAAAACCGAGCTTCTAAGAACACTGGGCCCGTGCAAATCTTCCCGACCTATACATGATTCTTCAGGCTGCATAAACGCACGTAACACTTCGTTCAATAATGTGTGTGAGTAACTAATTAAAACACATTTTTTTGCCAAAATTTTTTATTCATCAACATAGTCCCCTTTTAGGGAGATACAATCATTCCAACACTTTTCCAATCTTTCGATACCGCCTTTGTAGAACGATTTTTCTTTGCCTTCAAAATAGGCGTTAGTTTCGGCGATTACTTCATCATTTGAGCCAAATCTCTTACCACGGAGCATCTTTTTGAGGTCTGCGAAGAGCCAGTAGTCGCTGGGGGCCAGATCTAGAGAATACGGGGGATGAGGAAGCAATTCGAAGCCCAATTCATGCATTTTTGCCATCGTTTTCATCGACTTGTGACACGGTGCATTGTCTTGGTGAAACAACACTTTTTTCTTCTTCATATGGGGCCGCTTAATAGCGATTTCTTCTTTCAAACGTTCCAACAACGCTATATAATAGTCGCTATTGATTGTTTTCCCTTTCTCAAGATAGTCGATGAATATTATTCCGTGCACGTCCCAAAATACTGACGCCATAACCTTGCCAGCCGATGTTTGTGCCTTTGGACGCTTTGGGCGGCTTTCACCGGTTGCATGCCACTCAGCAGACTGCCGATTTGACTCTGGAGTGAAATGGTGGATCCATGTTTCATCCATTGTGATGTACCGACGCAAAAACTCCGACTTGTTGCGCGTAAACATGTCCAAACAGCTCTTTGAATCATCGATTCGTTGTTGTTTTTGCTCCGGTGTGAGCAAACGCGGCACCCATTTCGAAAACACCTTTTTCATAACCAAATGTTCGTGTATTATGGTGTGTACACTGCCTGCTGATATCTTTAGAATGTCAGCAATCTCCCCCACTTTCACTTTACGGTCGGACATAATGATTTTCAGTGTTTTTTCAGAGTTTTCCGGAATAACAGCGTCATTTGGCCGTCCAGTAGATGGAATGTCATCGGTGTCTGTACGACCACGTTTGAATTCGGCATACCAATAACAAATGGTTCTTTTTGATGGAGCAGAGTCCGAATACTGTTTTTCAAGCCATTCCTGGCATTGAACAGTATTTTTTTTCATTAAAAAACAATGATAAATAGCACACGGAATTGCTTTGAATTCATTTTTTTTGAAAACTCAAAAGTAGTGCCACTTAAACCACTGTAACTTGTAAACTAATGGTCGGATTGACATATAATTTTGACAGTAAGCCTAAAAAGGCTTACAATTTCGAAAAAAATATTGATTAGATATTAGTGCCGCCATCTATGTTACAGTCACACACATTATTGAACGAAGTGTTATGTATACCCTTAAGTATATACAAGTTAGGTTAAATTAGGTTATTGTGGCTGCCTCTGCAGGAGACACACTTGGAAGCCTATTGTGAGGCCCATTGTTATACCACATATTTCACTCGTTTTCGAAATGTGAATGCAACACTGTGTTTTCCAACATATGTTACAGAACACATTTCAAACGGATGCGCTAAGGAGAGTGGGAGGAGGGGACCTACTGTTTATATCCGAACGGCGGTTGACAGTAGTTAGATAGTAGTTTGTTATCGGATACAATAAGTCTGAACGTTACAAGAACACATAACTTTTCTTAACTTTTTTCTTAACTTTTCTTAACAAATCTGACAACAACAACATCTTTCCGGATTATAAACAAACTTAAACCTCATTCCAGGCACCTCGATTACGTTTCTGCCTTCTATAGTTAGTTACTGGGAAAAAAACAGCATTGGATGTAACTTGTTTTTCTGAAATCACATCCATATTAGACCCAGAGTCTTAGTAAACTTTTACAAGTAAATATAATCGGGAGTGCTATCTTTGCACTCTTTTCTCAGCTTGATTAATTCCTAACCAAGAAACAAGGCCCTTACCGTTGTAAATTTCCATAAGGTCTACATGCCTGTGACTACGATATTCCCCACTACTTTATTCATAACAATAAAGAAAGATAGGACTTCATCTAATTGGTATTTCTCTGTAGCGAACACTAGACCGTCCTCTTAGTTGACCAGCCTAAGTTATCACAATGAACACTTTTTCTCCGAGACTTCGAGATTTCTTAATAAGTCCGGGCAATTTGCACAAGAGAACACATAACCCTTCCTTCCTTTCCACTTACCTATCTTTTTTCCCATACCCATCTCCTCTATCATGAGGCAATGACCACCCTAAGGTTATTTCCTCGGCTCCTCCTCACATTCATCCATCCGAGGCTTCGTCATCGTAATGAATGACTTTTGCAAGTCAGCGTATATGCCAGTTGTTAGTAGTAGTAGTAGACGACCTTAAATTACCTTAATGAACAGCTTTTCTCCGTGGTTTCGACATCTTAACGGATGACTTATGGCAGTTATTCGGCTTTGCTATACTCTACCCTTTCCTATACCATTGTCCATGTCACTGAGAGGTACATACAACTGGGAACTTACATGTACGTAAGCGATATCTTTATATCTTTAAGCACTGTACCTCCTCATAGCATTTATGCTTAGTGCCATAAACCGTAAAAATAAACGTTAAAAAAAATCAAGCGTTGTCTGTCGGAAGATTTATCTAATATCAAATGCCTACCGAGATCGTAGGGAAAACTGTTGCCAAAAGCAATTCTTTGCTTTGTCTTTAGGCTGACATCAAGAACACTGCCAATTAGGTTGTTAAGAAACACAGCTTTTTTAAGAACCCTTAAGGTATTCTTATCGAGCACAATTTGAGACCCCAACCCCACTGCAAGTTTCTTTCAAAAACAGCGTATATTTGGTTTTACCGACCTTTATCACCATAGCCACTTTGGTAAATACTAGAGATATTCACAGTGAGTTCGTTATGTTGTTAGTTCGGTACTTTGAAGTTTCGTACGTGTATATTGTTTTTGTTTGAATCTTTTACAAAAGTAAAACACAAGTACAAAACTATCGAGTACGGAACTAACAAAAGAACGAAATCGATGAGAATACCCCTAATTTCATAGTCACAAATGCAGCAGAGTCCACTTCCCACGGCGGTTAATACCCATGTGTCGTTCGACATTGTTTTAACATGTGTGTAGACAAGAACCTGAATTTTGTTGGTTCCTTCTACACTCCTCTCTCATAGTGCCTCCAAAGGACAGCCTTGTGTTGGTTGCGTTAATCAGTTGTGTTGTTCTGCCAGGGTAGGCGATTTGCCTGCCTCAGGTAGTCCTAAGAACCTGAATACTTTTGGTAAATTAGTAAGGTTGAATTGGTTATTTGGGGACGGAACTATACTGCAATACACATTTAGTGCACAGATGAGTTCATGCTATCACAAAGAAACTGATGATGCCGGGAACCGGGAGCTTCAATAAAAAAGTGGGATACTAGCGGGAACCCCACGATCATGCTACCACAAAGAAAGTAGAGAGCCTGAATAAAAAAAATTGTACTCTAGCATTCCAAGATCTGAGGTCATCTAAGTGTTAGACAAATTTTACGCCTAGACCTTTTTATCTCCGCCAAAACTCTAAAGCAGTGATGAACTGCTACTTGTGAGTGGCAAAGGAGTTCTGATAAAATCTTTACTACAAATCCTTATTCTGATACACTTAGGCCACTCGCAAAGAATACTAGTAAAGTTTAAGAGGTCGCGCATCAAAGCGTTGAATATGCCGCTTCATATTTTGAGAAAACTGCACTTAAGTTTATGTATTTTCTCCCCCTCCCTATATACCGAGTTCAGACAAAGCGTTCGGTGAACTACTCGTTTCGGTTGTTTCTGATTTAAAAGTATAATTCTAGCAGGAATCCCAGGATGAGCCCATGCCACCACAAAGAAAGTGGCGATGGCCTTCAAGTGACTTAAAAGAGTCGCATCTGGTGAGTCAATGACAGTCATACGAAAAGTTTTGGACGTTTTTCCCGTCCTATTAGATCCAAAGTTGTGGTAGCAGGTGTATTTTTATATTCAACGAGGAAAGCCTAACCCCGTCAGTATGACACTTTAACACACTAAACCTTCTCACGTTAGGTGCCGGTTATCCCTCCAGACACTACTGTCAAGTTTTTCGTCGGAGGGCGGATTTGGTAACACGTACTTGTTGTTGAATCAGTGTATTTCTCACTTACTCTGTCTCAGTCTACTTGACAACGATACTTTCTAATGAAACGAATGCTCACATTTCCTACTGGCCACTGTAACCGAATGCGCTGCCAAATCGCAATCCACATTCCACAGCTGCTATATTACAGAGCGCTCCGAAAGAGCGCAAAGCCAATGCAAAAACACCCCATTTTGCGTGCCACGTTCGAAAGAGCAACAAATATTTTCGGTGTTCGAAAAAGACAGCCGCCAAAGAGGAAAACGACAAAAATAATAAAAATAAAAACAAACTGTAGGAGACAAACAACAACACAGCAAGAATAGCGGCAAACAAAAAAGGTTTTAGTAAAACATCAACAACAAACTCGCCCAAAACGCGCTCAAAGCTGCACAGTAATCGAACTAACAACGATACCAACGAGACAGTAGTCAAAATTTTCGAATCGAAGTGAATCGAACGTAACTGCAACACATGCTGCCAAAGATACATCAAAGCAACAACAAAAACAATAACAGGAGCAGCAGCAGCAGCATCCCAAAGCAGACAATTGCCGCATTCAGTGCGAAACAGGAATTTTCGAGGTGTAACGTTGACTGGAGCGGCGACGACAACGACAACAACAGGCAGCAGTTGGAGCAGTCGAAAAGCGGGCAATGAAAACCTGTTTGTCGCGCAGCCACACACCGGTCGCGTAGCTGTGGCGGCGCATCGCCCCCACCTTGACTGCGCCCCAAAGTCGCCAAGTCTGAGCAGCGAACTGAAGTGCGTTGTTGTATTCGTTGGCACTCCGGCCGGAACGCACAGCTGTGCGGCATCTTGCGTGGAGTTGATGCTCGAGTCGAACAGATGCTGCTCTGTTCGCTTGGTTGATTGTGGTAAGTACTCGTACTGTAGTGAGACGACGAAGTGGCATAACCTCAAAGCGATTTGCAGGTTATCGTATGTTTTTGAAATATAAATGTTTGTACTGATTGATTGAATGATTGACGCGGAATGTTTGAAATCAACTTGTTTAAGCCAAAATATCAAATCTGAAGAATGATTTTACGAGTAATTCAGAAAATTCAAATATGAGGTTATGTAAAGAAAAGTAATTTATTGGACCCATTGTCTTAAAACTTGTAGAAAATTACCAAAATCTGAAATAATTTTTTAAAATCAACTTCTAACAGGGTCAAAAATGGGTTAAGGGTTAATGGATTCTATAGAGAAATACGATTTACGGGTTCTTCAAATAAGGAGAAATTAGCATTAATGAAGTCAAAAATGTGTTAAGAGGTTATTGGAAACATGATTTAATGGACCCAGGGGCTTCAAACTTGCTGAAAGTGAAAAACAAATCAATCGAATCAAAAATATTTCGAGTAGCATTTTTTTAATAAATCATCTGACAGGATTCAAAATTAGTTAAGAGTTTATATGGAGAAACGCGAATAAAAGATTGTATGGACTTGAAATGTTGTGAAAAGACTCTAAGTCAGACAAAATTTATTTTTAATTTTTCCAAAAATCTATCAGAAATAGGTTAAGAAAAATAGAAATGACTTAAAACGCATTCAAAAGTTGTTTAACCAACTTCTAACCGAGTCAAAAAAATGTTTAGAGGTTACTTACGGGCTCTAAATTTCCTGAAATTGATCCACAAAATATTTCGAGTAATATTTTGTAGTTTTTTTAAATATATCTTTTGATAAGATCAAAAATTTGTTTAGAGAGACGCAATTTACAGGGTCCTATGAACTTTAAACTTGATCAAAGTACTCTTAGAAATAATTCTATATTTTTTTTAATTTTTTCAAAAACCAACCTGTGACTGGGCCAGAAATATGTAGGTTAATAGATTGTTTTGTACTATAAGTGGGAGCATGACTGAATGTCTTCTGACTTTTTGTATATAAATACTTTAAACTAGAAATAGCTTGAAATATATTTTGTAGTTTTTAATATTCAACTTTTAATGGACTCAAAGGTGGGTTCAAAATTTTGCATGTTAAAACATATTTTAATAGACCTTTGGTTAAGTCTTAGCGTAATTATTCTAAATCAAGAAGGAAAATATAACTGGATCAAAAAGAAAATACTCCTAGAAATAATTCTACAAATCTTTTATTTTATTTTTTCGAGTATCAATCTGTGACTGGGTCAGAAATGGGTTAATAATTTGTATGTAAGAACATGACTGTATTGAATGAATGTCTTCTGAGTATTTAATAAACTACTTCAAACTTCCATACTTCAAATAGCTTGAAATATATTTTTAAATTTTTTATAAATCAATTTTCCTCCTCGTTGAATCAAAAATGCGTACAGAGTTTGAAGAGACATGTTGCAAAAGACTTTTTGACTTAAAATTCTATAAAAACACTCCAAATCAAACGTAATAAGTAGAATTTTGATGAGAATGAATATCTGACTTGGTCCAAAAAGGGTAGAAAATACATAATTTAAAAAATTACAATTTCTTTAACTACTCTCCACTATCAACATGAAACAACAAATTCATATACTTTTAAAAAACATAAAGTTATGACATAATTATTCAAGACATTTAACTTCTTTCACGCACGCTGGTCACCTTAGGCACTTGCAACCCGCAACGTGTATGCCGGCTTCTGTAGTACACACGGCTGTGGAGGTCGCAAAGACACCCTCCTACCCAGCATTATTTACAGCACATTTCTCTTTACCTAACAGCAGTGCGCTCTCTTCCGCTGTAAGCGCTCTTAAGTTTGGTAAAACGTTACGTTCCACAACAGGCAAACAATTTAGCCACAGCCGGCATCAACAGAATCCATGTGTGAGGCCAGTTCAAGCGTTGTGCAGACGCTGAACATTCAAAGAAAATTAATTTTTAAAACTAGTAAATAAGAGACTAAATGTCTAACTTAAGGTCTCATTTCTCTCAACTTTGTTTGTTTTTTTTTTAATTTAAAAATGCGTTCAACGAGTTGCCAAACCTTTTGTTAAGATTCTCTTAAATTAGCCACAACTTATCAAATACTCTTACTTTCGCTCATACCACAAATTAATACATTCTGTTGCAACTTTAAAAGCAACATTGACGGTCATGTTGATCTCCAACATGAGCTACACAACTAAAGTGAAACTATTATCAAAGATAGTAAAATTATTATAAATGCTTTAGTAAAACTCTGAAGCTATTTAGAGACTGATGAAAATATTTCCTTCGGAAAGCTGAGAAATCGATGTAAAAAATTTTTAAATTATAATTAAACTGTAAACCTCTTCTTAAAAAAATTAATTCTAATATTCCAGCCAGATCTCTTCGGCGGTCTGAGCTTTTTACTCTTGACTTCAACAAGACCAATTATGCCAAAAATGCTCCTATTACAATAGTTCTAACTGAATTTAATAGCCTCTTAAATTCTTTGGACATTGATCTCGCGTTACCTATGCGCTTTGAGAAATTTCTGGGGCGATCCAAAGAGTAGTGGCAGTTTTTCCACCTAAAAGTAGACAAATCGATGTACCAAACAGGAATTGTGAAAACTTGAAAATCTGTAAAAGCCGGTAACATCTAAACCTCAATAGCCAAGCGTGAGTGCACTAGCCTAACATCCCAGAGGTCACGTTGTTAAAGATTTTTTGACTTAAAACTCTATAAAAACACTCCAAATCAAACGTAATAAGTAGAATTTTTATGAGAATGAATATCTGACTTGGTCAAAAAAGGGTAGAAAATACATAATTCAAAAAATTACAATTTCTTTAACTACTCTTCACTATCAACATGAAACAACAAATTCATATACTTTTAAAAAACATAAAGTTATGAGAGAATTATTCAAGACATTTAACTTCGTTCACGAGCGCTGGTCACCTTAGGCATTTGCAACCCGCAACGTGTATGCCGGCTTCTGTAGTACACACGGCTGTGGAGGTCGCAAAGCACCCTCCTACCCAGCATTACTTACAGCACATTTCTCTTTACCTAACTGCAGTGCGCTCTCTTGCGCTGTAAGCGCTCTTAAGTTTGGTAAAACGTTACGTTCCACAACAGGCAAACAATTTAACCACAACCGGCATCAACAGAATCCATGTGTGAGGCCAGTTCAAGCGTTGTGCAGACGCTGAACATTCAAAGAAAATTAATTTTTAAAACTAGTAAATAAGAGACTAAATGTCTAACTTAAGGTCTCATTTCTCTCAACTTGTTTTTATTTTTAATTTAAAAATGCATTCAACGAGTTGCCAAACCTTTTGTTAACATTCTCTTAAATTAGCCAGAACTCATCAAATACTCTTACTTTCGCGCATACCACAAATTAATACATTCTGTTGCAACTTTAAAAGCAACATTGGCGGTCATGTTGATCTCCAACGAGAGCTACACAACTAAACTGAAACTACTATCAAAGATAGTAAAATTATTATTAATACTTTAGTAAATTTCTGAAGCAAGTTAGAGAGTGATGAAAATATTTCCTTCGGAAAGTTGAGAAATCGATGTAAAAAATTTTTAAATTATAATTAAACTGTAAACCTCTTCTTAAAAAAATTAATTCTAATATTCCAGCCAGATCTCTTCGGCGGTCTGAGCTTTTTACTCTTGACTTCAACAAGACCAATTATGCCAAAAATGCTCCTATTACAAGAGTTCTAACTGAATTTAACAGCCTCTCAAATTCTTTGGACATTGATCTCGCGTTACCTATGCGCTTTGAGAAATTTCTGAGGCGATCCAACAAGTAGTGGTAGTTTTTCCACTTAAAAGCAGACAAATCGATGTACCAAACAAGAATTGTAAAAACTTGAAAATCTTTAAACTTCTGTAACTCCTTAACCTCAAAAGCCAAGCGCGAGTGCACTAGTCTAACATCCCAGAGGTCGTTGGTTCGACTCCTACCTGGTGCATGGTCCCGCAGTCTTCCAACTTTGCCAATTTTTCCTGTTGTCTAAATATTCCCTAATCCAGCAACGCACTTCAGTTCACAAATTCCGACCCTCAGATGATCCTTTTTCACTATTTATATCCAGCAACCAAGATTTCATAGATGTGCCGCCCTAAGTAGGTGATGGATGACGCTTATCGAAGTGTTCGATTCTTTCGCCGAAGGTCAGTGAAGAATTAGAAATTAGTATCTTCGTTCGAAGAATTAAGTTAAGAAGATTCTGTCTGCTTTTCGAAACCATATGTGTGTAATAGCGATACCAAGAGGAAGTTTTTACATAGGTCGTAGTCTGGTACCGAGTAGAAAAGATCCTACCGATGATACGCAAAGACTGAAGGGGTATCAACTTAATCGGAGTACGATGACTATTCACATCGTGCAATGTTTTGGAAGTTCTTTCCTCGTAAAATTGTATCTAATCTTATCTATCTATCTAATTTTATCTAATATCTATCTATTTATCTAAGTTTTTCATAGGTCGTAATCGGTACCGAGTAGAAAAGATCCTACCGGTGATAAATCAAGACTGAAGGGGTATCAACTTAATCGAAGTACGATGATTATTCACATCGTGCAATGTTTTGGAAGTTCTTTCCTCGTAAAATTTTATCTAAGTTTTTACATAGGTCGTAGAACGGTACCGAGTCGAAAAGATCCTACCGCTGATACGTCAAAATTGATGGGGTATCAACTTAGTCGGATTTCGACGACTTTTCACATCCTGAAAAATTTGGAAAGTTCTTTCTTTCTTTCTTTTCTTGGGTTGCCTTGGTTTTTACATAGGTCGTAGTTTGGTACCGACTGGAAAAGATCCTAGCGGTGATACGTCAAGAAGGGGTATCAACTCAATAGGAGTACGATGACTATTCACATCGTGCAAAATTTTGGAAGTTCTTTCCTCGTAAAATTGTATCTAAGTTTTTACATAGGTCGTAGAACGGTACCGAGTCGAAAAGATCCTACCGCTAAAACGTCAAAATTGATGGGGTATATCAACTCAGTCGGATTTCGACGACTTTTCACATCCTGAAAAATTTGGAAAGTTCTTTCTTTCTTTCTTTTCTTGGGTTGCCTACTGGATTGCAGTATTGTTCTATTAGGTTAAGTAGGTAGGTAGAAGGCTTAACCCACTGAGACCCAGTATGATACCACAACCAAACTCCAATCATGTTTCAGCTCCTTACGAAGCCCATTGACTGTGAATAGTTTTATCGGATAGATCCTGTAGATTGTTGAATGAAATGTTGTCCAGTTGTGTCTTCCTTCATCTAGAAGGGGAAGTTTGGTCTCCTCTTCTTTCTCCTCCACAGTTCTCATTTGGTGCCTTTTTGTGACAGAAGTTCTCTAGAAGGATGGAAGTGTAAGGTTGGCCAAACTTAGGTTAGGTTAGGTAGGGAAAGTTGTATGCGGCAGGACCGCACTTCCACTCGGAGACCAAAATGGCCCATTGTGAATCCCTTCTTATGGTCTTCTGAAACAAACCAACAGTTTCAATCAGGAGAAAACCAGTTCGACCTCTTTATGAAAGAGAGCAGAGTCGAGATTTCACCTTTCGCCGCGCAAGCCAGGTCTGTCAGGAATCTTGACCCTAAGGTGCGGAGACGGCGTTCCTGTTGTATTGTTTCTACTTCTTCTTCATCTCCATAGCTACGGCAGACATCACTGGACGAGAGGCACCATTCGGTAAGCATAGATACAATAGCGCAGTGTTCGGTGATGACTCCAACAACCTGCCGAATGGAGATACAACTCAGGGACAGGCCAAACTTGGTCCTGAGTATATCCTTTGTTCAGCCCATTTTATGTTAGTTTCCTGTATGGAGCTTGTTTGAGTACGACGCTTATGGGTTAAAAGATCGATATAAAGAATTACCCAGTCGTATTCTTCTGAGTGAGCTACAGTTCCTTGGAATGTTCCTATATCCTGGAACCTAGCAGAGATTAATACATATGAAGCCAGGTAGACTTAAAGAGATTTTCTGAGCTCAGAGATGTCTTTGAAGTCATTAAAATTGTATGCTGAGACCGGATTGGCTCACCGAGAGTATCAGAATAAATCGCACTGATATCCTGCGTATTCTAGTAGGAGACTTTTAAAGTTTTCAAGGACACTCCTTAACATTTTACTGATATTTCAAAACAATAAACTCGCTTCAACATTATTTCCTTTCACGACAAGTGACCTCAATTCTCCTTAAACATTGCACCATCTTACAGTTTGAAATTGAAACTCATTCCTTACTTACAGTTACAAACATTAGGTTTTTATTCAAAGATTTAATTTTAATTAAAATTTTGCAATTTTTTTTTATTCAAGTAAAAATTTGCAGTTTTTATAATAGTTTTCGTTTACGTTTCTAAATCGTTTTTCATTGATTAAATTTCGAAGAGTTCGTCAAGGAACTCATGTGGCCCAAAAATATATACATTATAAATATAGCAAGTAGTGTCACTTTGAGTGCATAATGAAATGTTTTCTAAATCCAAAAATCAATAAAACTAAATAAAATCATTTAATGAATAACGTAATACGCGCCAAATCAATGCATCGATTGGCTGAAATGCATTGATCGGTGCAGAGAAGAGCGGAAAAGTGTGTGGGGCATTGGAGCGGGGGAGAGAGAGAGACGACAGAGCTAGCAAGAGCGAGAGCGCATGGGAAGAAGTGCAAGTGCGAGTGAGTGAGTAAGAAGTTGGGTGTGGAAGTTCGAGGCAAACCGATGCATCATACAGCGGTGATCATGTGGCTCTCGTCGTCCTCGTTGATCGTGTCAATGTTTTTGCTGATAATTTTCTTGGCGCCAATAATGACATCGGCAGTCACTGTCAATGAATCGTCAATTTCGTCTGCTTCGCCGTTCTTCGATTCATCTTCGGACTCCTCGTCGTCGTTCTGCTCGGCCTCCTCGTCTTCATCGTCATCGAGGCTATTGTTATTCGTATTGGTGACTGTTGGCGGGGGCGGCGATTCGCGTTCCTCGTTCTCCTCGTAGATGACATCACAACTGGTTGGTATCGTTTTGGGTGGCGGTTTTTTCAAGGCTTTCGCTTTTGTTTGGCCTTCGACGCCGTTTGGCGTTTGAACTTGCATTTGCAGTTCGCGCAACCGATCGGTAAGCACATACAGATCGCGTTCCTGCGATTCGCAACGACTGCGCAGTTCGGCAATCTCGCGCAGATCCTCGGGCCGCGGATCGCGTCGTTCATAGCGCATGCGCATCTCCTCGAAACTGCAAGAGTGGCAAGAGAGGTGCTTTAGTTTTCATACGAAAAATGAGATCTAATTTTAATTTTATGTATTTTTTATTAATAATAAATTTGCTTAAGTCTACATAGCAGCAATCGGCCAATGGTCTCGCATGCAAAGCCACAGACGCGCACAACAATCAATCATTGGGCACTTTGCGGCACATGGCTGAAGCATTTTCAAACCCCGATCATGCCAATGTATCCTTAGCCTGATTACTACCCACTTCGGCAAAAACTTATACATATTTAGAGTCCTTAGAGCTACAAACGTATGTAACGACACTTACAGATTGGTCAGGCAACGGCACTTGCGATGGAGCTGTTCGATTTCGTTGGCATTGTTGAGGTCACGTTTGTCCAGCGAGGTTTTTTCCACATCGTACGCCGCTTTCAGATCGTTGAGATCGTGTTGTTGTCGAAGTTCAATTTCTCTGCGGTTGAGTCGAGTTTTTGGGGAAGGAATCATAGGTGGCAATTTATTTGAGTTTGAGTCGAGCAATTTGAAAGATTGGGCAGAAGGAAAATTATTCATCAATATTAATAGGATGGCAACAAGTCAGGATTCAAATCAGCGTGAAAGACAAAGAGACAGTGAGTAAAAGCAAAAGAAAGAGAGAGAGAAGGCAATTGAAAAAAGTTTGTTATTGAAGGATGTAAAGGATGTGTGTTGGTGCACATATTTGGGTTCAGTAAAAAGTTGAGGTTGCAAAAAATTGTAAATATATATAAGAAACTTAGAGCTAACATTTTTTATGAGCGTTACTGAAATGTAAGAATGAAAGAATGAAACGCAGTGCGGCAGTGAAACTATTGAATGACAATTTCTAATAGAGAACTGACTGATTGATGGCGCTAGGATCAAGTTGTGATTTGATAAAGATGAGACAAATATTTATGTATATTAAATAGGAAATTACAGCAAATTTCTACTTTCAAGTTACTTGCTGGCATTTTCTTTCCTTTTGAATTGAATGGCCAAATTTTTTTTTAATTTTGTTATTTTTTTAGAATAAATAAATGGTGGTTTACTTGCAAAATGATTTCAACTGACTGGACTTAAACTTGAAATAGGACACTAACTAAAATAATAAGAAACCGAACGAGAAATAGTACGAGAACAAGAAAGAAAACTAGAACGAGTACTAAAAAACATTAGACAGGACGAGACTCAGACTAGACTCAGATAATACTCAAACAAGACTCAAAAAAGACTCAGATAATACTCAAAAAAGACTCAAACAAAACTCAGACAAGATTAGACTAGACTAGACTAGACTAGACTAGACTAGACTAGACTAGACTAGACTAGACTAGACTAGACTAGACTAGACTAGACTAGACTAGACTAGACTAGACTAGACTAGACTAGACTAGACTAGACTAGACTAGACTAGACTAGACTAGACTAGACTAGACTAGACTAGACTAGACTAGACTAGACTAGACTAAACTAGACTAGACTAGACTAGACTAGACTAGACTAGACTAGACTAGACTAGACTAGACTAAACTAGACTAGACTAGACTAGACTAGACTAGACTAGACTAGACTAGACTAGACTAGACTAGACTAGACTAGACTAGACTAGACTAGACTAGTCTAGACTAAACTAGACTAGACTAGACTAGACTAGACTAGACTAGACTAGACTAGACTAGACTGACTAGACTCAGAATTTAATCGAAACCAGACAAGACTTAGACTTGTCACAGACTAGAGTCGGACTACTTTCAAACTACATTCATACTAGACTCAAACTTCAGACTTCTCTCAGGCTGCACCCGAATTATTCAGGCTAGACTCAGACTAGATTCGGACTGGACTAAACTTTAGCTAGAGTCAGACTAAGTCTCGAGTCTCTAACTGGACTAGAACTAGATTCGAACTCGAACTAAATTAAAGAAAAACTCAAACAAGTCTTGAATTTTAAGCCAACCAGAGCTGGTACAAAACTTTATACTAGACATGAACTTAACTCAAATTAGATGGAAGTGAGCTCGAACTAACCGAGGGTCAGACTCGGACTAAACTCGAACTTGACTCGAACTAAACTCGAATTGGAACAAAACTTGAACCAGTTTCGCACTAGAAACAGAATGATACTCAAACTAGATTTGAACTAGACTCGAAATAGACTACAACTTGTCTCTTGACTTGAACTAGACTCGAAGTAGACTCGAACTAGAACTAGAAAGAGACTCGAAGTAAACTTGTACTAAACTCAAACTAGACTCGAAGTAAACGTGAACTGAAGCTAAAAAGACTTGAAAGAGAACTAGAAGACTCGAAATAAACTCAAACTATATTCGAAGTAAACGTGAACTGGAACTGAGAAAAGACTCGAACTAAACTTGGACTAAACTCAAACCAGATTTGAAATAAACGTGAACTGAAACTAGAAAAGCACTCGAAAGAGAACTAGAAAAAGTCTCGAAATAAACTCAAACTAGACTCGAAGTAAACGTGAACTGGAACTGAGAAAAGACTGAGAAAAGACCAGAACTAGAAAGATACTCGAACTAAACTTGGACTAAACTCAAACTAGATTCGAAATAAACGTGAACTGAAACTAAAAAAGACTCGAACTAGAACTAGGAAGAGACTCACACTAAATTTGGACTAAACCCAAACTAGATTCGAAATAAACGTGAACTGAAACTAAAAAAGACTCGAACGAGAACTAGAAAAAGACTCGAACTAAACTCAAACTAAACTCGAAGTAAACGTGAACTGAAGGAAGAAAAAGACTCAAACTAGAACTACAAAAATACTCTAGTTAAACTGGAACTAAACACAAACTAGACCCGAAGTAAACATAAACTGGAACTAGAAAACGATTCGTACTAAAATCAAATTAGACTCGAAATTTTATTGGAACTCAAGAACTTAAAAGCATTTATTTTCAAATTCAAACTTCGTTCACTATTCCAAGCGCACAACAGGTAATCATCAAAGGGTTAAATGCAGTCAAACAAAAATTCTTTCTTTGAATCAAAAATTTCACATTTCAGTAACGCTTCGAACTAGAACTATTTTGATTTTGATGATGTTTTTTTAGCTGTTCTTCTCAATTCTTAAACAACAAATTACGATGTCTTAAAAATATGATTGCAATAATATTTAACACTAAACATGCCAGCGATATCAATGGCGACATGGTCAGATAAAGCACATAGAGTGACGGTATGTATGGGCACGCCCCCTTAGCAAGCACACACAAGGCACTGACAACTAGCGATGACGATGATGTCTCATCATCGACACGTTTTTCATACGAAATGCTGTTGAAAGATACATTAATCGTTTGCATTATTGGTTTTACTTCATATCGAAATGTGCTAATCTACATAATGTACAAATGTATGTATGACTAGTTATTGGCTAATTAATGTTTATGAATGATTTATGGATTATATCAAAAATCAATGGAATGTCAAAGTGTGCAAACAATTTTTAATTTATAAAATTAAAAAAAATGTCAAATAGTAAATATTTATTTACAAAGGATTTACAAAAATACAAAGCGATATACTAATTGATAAGTTAAAGTTAACGGTACATTATCTACACAAAATCAGATTGTGTCAAAAAATTTGAATTTGAATTGAATTTTAGTGCCGCTTTTGGCTGATTTTTAAGACAATTTTGTAGGCGAACTCTTTGAGTTCATTGCAGACATCGCAGTGGATTAGAAGCAAAACATGCTCGACATGCATTGGATTAATTCTTTTGTTTTTACTGTCTCAAAGTGTCAGTTGGTGCAGACAAACTCACTTGATTTGCTCTTCGGCAGCAGCCAATCTCTTTCGATGGCGTTCGTTCAGTTCCTGCATCGCTTCGTCCTTTTCAGCGCGCAATTTGGCCTTTTGTTGTTCTGCAAATGTGGCAAATTTTTAAGATTTCATAATAAATTCCAACAATTAAGGGCCGTTTTTTGTTACGCACCCAACTCCTTGCGATGTTTTTGTGCCATTTCCTGTGTGGCGTTTTGTAGTTCTTTGGCAAATTCCTCTTTCACTTGGCTCAAACGTTCGCGGAATTTTTCCTCCATTTCTTCCTTTTCGGCTTGGAATTCTTTGCGCAGGGATGCTGCAAAAATTATATTTGAAGAAAATATTATTATTGAATAAATATGTTGATTTATTATAATAAAAGTTGAGTGAAGTAGAAAGAAATCTTTAGCAGAATCTTTGTTCAGAACCATTCATTACCTTCTAAAGCCTCGCGTCGCTCCTCTTCACGGCACATGGCATTCTGGTAGTCACGATCGGCCCGATCAAGATGCATTCGCGTCTGCAGCAACGCATTATCCGATTTCTCGCGCAATTCCATGAATTCCTCATTTCGGCGATCGTAGCGTTCTTGCAGCTCAGTGAACTAATATAAAAAAATTATAATTTAGTTGAAAAAGTTTTAACACAACAACTCATTTATGGTCACCTCAATTCGCAGCTCATCCTCGTTGGCTGTGTAGCGTGTGGTGAGTGCGCGCAGCTCTTCAATGTGCTCCTCTTGCAGCTTATCGAGAGCCTCGCGTCGCTCATCAACGTAAACGGACTCGAGTTCAGTTTTCAGTCTTGTCATCTCTGTACTGTGGGTTCAAATGGAATCAATTGCATTGACACTTATATATTTTATAATTGTTTTTAATATAATTAAATTGTATTTAAATTGAATTAAAATCCATTTCTCTGTATATTTTATTTGATTTGAATGCAATTTAAATTAAATTGAAATTCCATTACTTACTAAAGTTTGTCCTCCCAGAAGGCGGCAGCTTGATTGCGTACCTCATTGATACGATAAACAACTTCACGTTCCTTATCACAGAGCGCGCTGAAAGCATCATAAAAGTTTGCATGGTGCGGTGGTGAAAAAAAATTATGGAAATAGTTTTGTTATAACTCATAAACCATATTTTAAATTAAAGTGTACAATTTATAGATTTGTTGTTAATTTAAGTAGAATAAATATTTAAAAATTAAAAAGCACCAAAAACAAATTTGGAATTTTTTTTAATTATATAAAATATAAAATATTATGAAAACTTTGTAACAAAACTAATCCAAATTCGAAAATACTAAAACCAAAATCTTCTAGGAAATTATTTTAAATTTTGAAAAATGTGTATCAAAACAAATCTAATTTAAAAAATTCAAAATGTTGATGTTTTCGAAATTAGAAAATGCCGAAACCAATTTCAGAATCTTCTAGGAAATTATATAAAATACTCAAAAATCAATATGAAAACTTAAAACAAAGAAATGATATAAAATACTAAAAGATTTATATCAAAACATGATGCTTTCAGAATCAAAAAATACTTAAAAACAAATTAAAATTTTTTAAGAAATTAATACTAAAAAATTTAAAAACCAAATTCTGAGTCTTCTAGAAAATTATATAAAATTTTGAAAAGTATATATCAAAAAACATATAGGTAAAAAAATTCAAAATATTGATGCCTTCAAAATCAGAAAATTTAAAAACCAAATTCTTCTGGGAAGTTATATAAAATTTCAAAAATTCATATAAAAAAATTTAACCTCAAAAATTCAAAAGAGTGATGCCTTCAAAATCAAAAAAATACTAAAAGCAAATTTTAAGGTTTTTAGGAAATTAAAGAAAATACTGAAAAATTTTTATCAAAACTAATTTAACCTTAACAAACCAAAATATTGTTTACTAAAATCAAACAAAGAATCTTCGAGCGAATGATATAAATTACTGGAAAATCATAAGAAAACAAATTTAACCTAAAAATTATGAAGATGAATGCCTCAAAATAAGAAAATTTAAAAACCAAAATCGGTGTTTCTCCTAGGAAAATATACAAAATTTAAAAAATTTATATCAAAACAAATTCAACCAAAAATTTAACCAAATTCGGAGTTTTCTAAGAAATCATATAAAATTAAAAAAAAAAACATTGCAGAACAAATTTAACATAAAAAATACAAAAGATTGATGCCTTCAAAATCATAAAATACTAAAAACAAATTTTAATTTTTTTAGAAAATTACAGAAAATACTGAAAATAAATTTAAAAACTACAAAATATTGATGCCTTCAAAATCAGAAAATACTAAAAACAAATTTGGAATCTTCTGGGAAATTATATGTAATACAAAAAATTTTTTATCAAAACAAATATAACCTAAAAATTATAAAAGACTGATGTTTCAATATCAAACAATACTAAAAACAAATTTAAATAATTTTAGAAAATTATATAAAATATGTAAAAGTTTTAATACAAAAAATTCAGCTTAAAATATATAAAATGTTGATACCTTCAAAATTTGAAAAAACCAAAAACAAATTTTGAATTTTCTAGAAAATTATATAAAATTCGAAAAGTTTTATACCACATCAAATTTAGCCTAAAAAAACCCAATACTGATTCCTTCAAATCAGAAAATACTAAAAAAATTTGAATTTTTTATGAATCATATAAAATATAAAAAAACTTATAAAAAAGTTTAACTTAAAGTTTATAAAATTGATTGATGACATCAAATGTTTTTGATGCCGTTCAATGTGTTTGACTTACTTATCACACTGGCACTTAATCTTCTTGACAGCCAGCATTTGCTCATCCAGATTGGTTTTTGTTGTGTGCAGATCCGAGCGCAGATTCTCAATCTGATCCATTAGCGTTTGTATGGCTTGCTCCTGTTCGCTGACTACGCCGCGCAGCGATGTCACTTCTGCTTGATAGACCTTTAAATTGTCGACCTGTTGCTGTCGCTCGGCCAGTTCGCTCTCGAGCGCTTCGGTCTTCTCCAGCGCTGCCTGACGCTCGTGCACCACCTTGTCGACTTTGTCCTTGCACTGGCGCTGCATCTGGCGCAGCTGCCACTCGCAGTCGGTCATCAGTGATTCCTCGCGATCTGATCAAGCAAACAATGAGCATCTCTACCTCTCTCTTCCTCTCTCTCTCTCTTTTTCAAACTTACCCATGTTTTGTGTTCTCAACATTTCAAACTCTTTCTGCCACTTGTCCTGGCAGATTTTGCGTTCCGCTTCCGAATTGTCGAGCGCATTCTTCAGTATGCGAATCTGCTCCTCCAACTCGATGCGTATCAGATCCACCTGCTTGCGCCACTCCTCAGCCTCGGTTTGTGCCATTGCCAGCTGCGTCTGCAGATTGCTGGCCAGCAGTTTAGTCTCGTTGTATTTGATTTCCAACTCGCGGTACTGCGTCTCCAGTTCCTCTGTAATGTAAAAAGAAAAGCATTAAATCAACAATCAGTCAATACGACAGACAAACTCACCATATCGCCGCTTAAATTCGTCCTGATCGTCGCTGTACTGATGACGCAAGTTGGTCTTCTCCTCCTCCAGCGATTTCAGCCTCTTGCGTACGCACTCGTCGTCCTGTTGTGCCGCTCTCAGTTCGCTCTGTAGTCCTGTGCAAGAAATGTGATTTCATTTAGTAGCTTTAATATTTAATTGGCCTCAACACTTACGTTCCACTCTCCATGCCTTTGTCGACAACTCCTGCTCCAGATTTTCAATTTTCATCTGCATTTCGGCCACTTTGGCCTGCAACTTTTGTACGTTCTTCTGTGCATCGCCCAGCTGCACGTTGTGACGTGACTTTTGATCAAATAATTCCTTCCTGTAAATTAATATCGACTCACATGAGTATAGAGTATAGTAAAACATCAGATTCTTTAGGATTTTCTAAGCGCAAATAAAATAAAATTGCTTTTCGTTTTGGCATTGTTCCATGTTCAAATATTTACAATTATGTTTTGTGGCGATTTATTAGTGGGTTTTGATTTATTTACAACCAAATGCACTGAAATTGAATGCACACATCATCAATCATAAAATTTCATTTGGTGCTATTGCCATTTAAATACTTCACTGTCAAAATACAAAATTTTACAGACTTGTGTGATTTTTCATAATAAACATTTTTGATATATTTTTATGTTTAAGTTTTTAGCCATCTTTGGTTTCTTGTTTATTTAATAGGAAATTTAGAAACGCAATTTTTATTTCCAAGATATAAACAAATATACCAACAGAGATTTAGAATAGACATCACAGCTCCATGAGAACCTAAGGTTGAGTCACACAAAAAACCCCTTTGTTCGAGACCCAACCAAAAGATGATATAGAAACCTCATTCTTTGTAATATGACACACTCAGTTTTCATTTGCTGATTCAACATCCTTTTAAAAGGACTTTTAAAACAAGAGAATCAAATTTTTTTCCAAAACAAAAAAGTTTCTGACAGCGGATTCTGGTAGAGAAAGCCATCCCTTAACTCTTCCTAAATGTTTACTTATTTCTGGTGTTCAAGTTTAATTTTGAGCTTTGGTGTATTCAGAGACCTATAGTAGAATTTTATGGCAAATAATTTCATTGTACATTTCAACCTTAAAAGTTCTGTTTCAAAGGAAATCGCTTGGTATTAAAAAAAAAATGGTCAAATTTACCACTAAAAATAGGATATACAGGGTTAAAATATTCTACAAAAATGTTCCTCGCAGTATTTGACAACAAGTTGTTGAATACATCATATACCTTAAGTCTAAGGTCACTTGGTCTATGTATGTTATATTTAATATTGATATGCAAATCTTAGTGTTCTTAAGCTGAGAGAAACAGGTTGCTGGAAGGACAGACCGTATAGCCAAGGCAGTCTGTTATCACAAGGGCCTACAATGACGGATTATGCAATTCCTACCATGGTCTTTGGGAAAAATTGCGATATCCGTATACCCTCTTGTCTAGAATCGAAGAGAGGGAACATCCTAAATAACCTTAGTACCACAATCTACACTGATGGGTCCAAAATTTAATGTGGAGTAGGAGCAGGAGTTTTCTCCGAACATCTAGAGATAAACGTGTTTTTCCGCCTCCCCAACACAGCAAGCATTTTCCAGACGGTAGTGCTCGCTATTAGAAAAGCGTGCAGATGGCATTGACGGACACATCCTGAAAAAGCCACATTACAATACTTTCCGTCAGCCTATCTACGATCAAGGCACTGAAATCGTCGATTCTATGGTCAAAACTAGTGCAGGAATGCAGGAAGCTCCCGATAGAGCTAGCTCAGCGGTTGACGGTTCACGCCCCACTGGGCTCTATTAAGAGCGAGGACTCGAAGGACTTCCTCGTCGAAGCCGACACTAGATGGCAGAGGCCGGAATCCTATAAAATCAGCAGATCACTGTGACATACATAACATACAACAAGAATAGGACCACGGAGCTCTTCAACAAAGGCCGACGGGATGTGGCAAGACTGACGGCAGTTATCACTGGCGTGCAAGCGTTTTCCAGGCGGAAGTGCTCGCTAGGGAAGCGTGCAGGATGGCATTGACGGACACATCCTACAAAAGTCACATTACAATACTTTTCGACAGACTATCTACGTTCAAGGCGCTGGAATCGTCGATTCTATTGTCAAAACTAGTGCAGGAATGCAGGAAGCTCCCGATAGAGCTAGCTCAGCGGTTCAGAATTACCCTGGAATGGGTGCCAGGGCACAAGAACATTGAAGGGAACGAACGAGCCGATGAGCTGACTCGAAGAGGCTCCGCTCTTGATGAGAACGAGGCGCTGACGGTTCACGCCCCACTGGGCTCTATTAAGAGCGAGGACTCGAAGGACTTCCTCGTCGAAGCCGACACTAGATGGCAGAGGCCGGAATCCTATAAAATCAGCAGATCACTGTGGCCAACATACAACAAGAATAGGACCACGGAGCTCTTCAACAAAGGCCGACGGGATGTGGCAAGACCGACGGCAGTCATCACTGGCCACTGGCCAATTGGAGAGTACGCGGTAAAAATGGGGATCCCTTTCAATACCAGCTGTCACAGCTGTGAAAACCCGGATGAGAAGCAAACCGTTCACCATTTCCTCCTCAGATGGAAAACGCTGGGAAAACCGATATTTCAGACTTTCGAAGAGATAGCAAAGTGCAGCGTAAACTAACTACTCTCTTTCATTAACCTCTCGGACTGGATATAAGGATATGTATTGATACATATAAGTCCAGATGATACCACACAATATACCTTAGGGTACCTACCGGGAATAGTGGTATCAAAACGGCGCTAACGCGCTTATTGGATGTTGGAACATCGCCACTTGAACCAACCAACCAATCAACTATTGATATGTAATATAATATTATTTTATAATATTTTTTTATTAAATATTTTAGCTAGGAAACTCCCCAAACTTCTCTGCAACAGCAACGAGACTTAAAGTTTGAAGTTCCATTTCAGGACCACCGGAGACCGTAACTGAAGCCAAATTTTCTACATCAGCCAGGTTAAGTTAAACCTTGAAATATGTATTTTATTTTGCAACTGTATTCATTAAATATTCGTAATGTTTGTCAAGTGGCTTACTTTCAATCCGAATGGATGGAAGCTTTGCTCTTGTTTGGGAACTTTTTCATATGAATACACACAACTTTTTACTTGTAAAGGTTTGCTATTTGTTGCTGAGAGGTGAACAACCATTGAATGAGAACCTTTTCCTACTAGTTTGGGATTAGTCGTATTGGAGCTCGCAATTTTCTGACTTATGAACCAAATGAACTCTCATCTGAAGCAAAGTAGATGTGATTGTGTTTGTGACAAAACCCTAGAAATAGCTCGGACCAGCTGTCTTCAGTAAATGTTGATTAAAGATCTGATATGATTATGATCTGATGATATCATTTGATCTTTCGTAGCATGCAGATGGAACAAAATTAGTTCACTGCAACTGCACTTCTCCCCCATATACAACCAAACGTCATTTGTTGTGGGTTTCTATTGTTGGCAGCTATAGGGAATTTATTTAAAGTACATTTTTTGATATAAAATGTTATATAATAAGCAACGTAAGCCGAGAGGCATTATACATTTTCTATATATACAAAAGATATGATAGATGCATTCATGAGCTCTCGAGAATATTTCTAGCATTCAGAAACAGGTGCATTTCTATTTTTCTAGACACGCAAACATAAGTTTCAATTTTATACATTTTCAAAGAACCACATTAAAGGCTTTCCCACTTTGTGGGAATTGCATTTTGCTGCAGTAATCTTGAATGCATTCAAAAACGAATTTAATGTTATTAAGAAGATCTCAACTTTTGATTTTTGAGTCTAGAATTTCTTGTCCAATTACAACTTTTTCAATGCAATATCGATCACTTAACATTTACATTTACATTAGATATGATTTAGTGTTGTATGGAGATTCTAGAAAACATCTAATTGTTTGCAGTTTGGTGAAAAAGTACATGAACCAAAAAATTGTGAGGCTAGAGTGGGTTTAAATGGCTTCGCATTGAGGACAAAGCTCACAAAAAAGTTTGCAAATTCAACAAATTGCTCCACAGCTGCACAGATATGGCTCTTAGAGGATTAAAATCTATGACTGACCCCAACTAGATTAGATTCAAATATACCTACCCCCTATCTTCAACCCTTCATGGGGCTCCCATACAAAATTATAGTTTTCCCATACAAAATTATAGTTTGTAAATTCAACAAATTGCTCCACAGCTGCTCAGAAATGGCTCTTAGAGGATTCAAATCTATGACTGACTCCCACTAGTTTTGTCTACTGAACATTTCTTTCAAACATACCTACCCCCTATCTTCAACCCCTAATGGGGCTTCCATACAAAATTATCGTTTTTACAAATAAGGCTCCAACTGCTGTCAGGTTGCCCTCAGATGAATCAAATGTAAGAGCGACACTCATTTATTTTCTCTTCTGAAGGTTTCTTTCAAACATATCTACCCACTATCTCCAAGTCTTAAGGGGGCTGCCATACAAAACTGGCAATTTTCTAGGGAATTGGCTCCGCGCTTATAAATGTAGTGAGGTAAGCGAGAAACATTGTATCTCGTTAACTACTAACCCTATTTGAATGATTTATTTAGCAATCGGCCACAATCTTGAGTACAAAAAATACAAAATTAATTAAGGTTCCCAAATTCACCACCAGAGGGCGTCTCCCATACAATCGAAGTTGTGAGGCTGCCAACTTTTGTGTTTCTACGAATAAAAATGTATTGTCGACACCCCATTAATCCTCCCCTTTCGAATTTAAAGAGTAAATCAGAGTAAAATTAATGCACTATATACAAAGTATATATATACAAAGTGTATATATGCAAAGTGTATATTATAGCTGACCTCAAATGGATCTTCTAATCCTTTCATTATAAATTTATTTGCATTATTTTTTTCCAAAAATATTTCTGCTGCTAAACTAAGGAAACTCATGTTTCCATGCTCATTAGTATTTGCATTATATACACAAATATTTATTTATTTTTTTATTTTTATTATATTTTTTACAACTTTCTTTCGTCTGTTGTTTGGCGTTCCAAAATAAATAGCAATAAAAATTCACCAAATTTAAAATTCATCTTTCCCCAACAATGTCTATGGTTTGTCTAAAATAAAAACTAAACCAAGCAATAAATTGTTTAAATATAAACAATAAAGTCAACTTTATGTAGAGAGCCCACACCAGAAAATAGCAAAAACACCATTTGGACAAAATATAGAAAACATTTGCTAAATAAATTTAAACAATAGGTATGAGTGCTGATGTTGTGATAAATTCGGTCTCTTATAAATTTTTTGTTTTAAATTTGTATTTTTTTATGATCACTGACACTGAAATGAGTAACGGATTTTCAGTACGAAACAAACAAACAAATTTGTTTCTAGGTTTAAATAATATGTGATTAATTTGCACATAGTGTATGACTTTGGAGGTGAGAACTTATTTCATTTCAGATACATAATAAATAAGATAATTTAGAATCACTTGAGCCTTTTTTTAAATTTATTGTATCGTTTTCTGAAAGAAAATCTTCTGTGACTTCTGCTATTTTTTAAATTCAACTAATTTCAAGAATTTAAAAAAATTCTTTAAAAAATTGTTTACCCCATTTGTCACATGATTCCATATGAACGTTTAGGAAGATTGGTTTACTTTAGGTTCAGTTTTACTGGCTGTCAGTCTTGTCTCAATTCGATCCCTAGCGATGGCGGTCGTAGCTCTGTTTGAAGTTGTGATCTGTTGTAACGTAAATCTTAAAAATGTATAAAGAGCTTTGACCCCTTGCTTGGACATATCGGGACCCTCTATTCCAGTGTTAAATAGACTGAACTTTGGAGTATCACAATGAACCAAATCGGACTGTTTGCCTTTTCAAGTCCTTTTCATGTGAAAATAGCCTCTTTCACCTACCCACCCAGTGGCGCACACAGGGGGGTTTTAAGGGTTCATACTCGCCCAAATACAAACGTTCTCTCTTCTTCTTCAAAACAAACATTGCTAGCAAAAAAAATTGGTTTTAATTGGGCTCAAAAGTTGTACGCGAAATTCCTCCCGAAATGAAATCCTTTTTGCGGCTACTCATCTAATATAATATTTTTTATTTCCTACCATTTTCTATTGACTGAGGGCCCCAAGTGTTGTTAGTGAGCTATCGAAACCCCAACAATTGAATTCACTAAACATTCATGTCACTGTTATGATGAAAGCCAAACCAGTTAATTATTTTAGGACAGAAATTAATTGAAAACCGATTGAAAAGTGTGATGTTTTCTTTAATTTTGACTACTTTTTTTGACGTCAAATGAACATCAGATGTTGGTATTGCTTGCCCAATAGGTTAGTTGAGGTCAACTAACGCCCGAATTAACGCTCTGAGAACTACAAGGATTCCAATATGAACCTAGCTATGTCCCTGATACGCACTGAAGACTCAGCTCAATCAATCTGGTGAAGGAAGGTGAACCAAGAAACTTAAGCCTACTTTCCTCAGGGGAAAGTCATTGACACATGAGGTAGAATACGGTCTCCTCCTACTCCTCGGAGTCAAAGGAAGAAGAGGAGACCACTGTTCTGCGTGTCTGTCAATTGAGCAGTGCCCCGTAAGCACAGATACCGTTGTTCTGATGGAGTTACGACTGAGGTGAATCAGTTGATTACTTGGCCTCAGGTTAAACGTTGGTCAGGTTTACCTGGCAATTCTACAAGTGGGTCGTTCAATTACATTCTAATCGATGAATTTAGATTGTGTCGTTTTGAGGTTTGATGTGGTGGATACACATCTGTCAGGGACAGGGACAGGGAAAAATACAAACGAGCCAAATGAGGAGGAGAAGACCACTTTTCTGCGTGTCTGTCAATTGAGCAGTGCCCCGTAAGCACAGAGATGGTCGTGCTGATGAAGTTACGACTGAAGTGAAGCAGTTGATTACTTGGCCTCAAGTTAAACTTTAGTCAGGTTTACCTAGCAATGCTACAAGTGGGTTCATTCAACCACATTCTCATCGATTCATTCAGATAGTCATTTTGGGGTCCAGCTTAAAGAACACAAGAAGAGATAGTGTTTGGTGCATGCCAGATCTAGGGAGCTCGTTATCCTCGCAATTGTCCTCAAGGTGCCTGTTTCCCGGTACCCACCAAATCGCGACACGTGAGCCTTCAGCTAGAGTGTGAAAAGTGAATTGGGGCAGTCAAGAACTAACTTTGATGTAGTATATACACATCTGTCAGGGACAAATGGGACAAAAAGGATAAATGGTCATTGCTTCTGCCTTAAAGACGCCAAAGAGTTCAGGTAGGCGATGGCAGAGTCTAAGACCCAGTCTATTCTAGAAGATACAGTAGCCAACCCTATTCTCCAGCTTGGAGCCATCTGTAAATATGTCAACTGAGGTGTCAGTTCAGACTCTATTCTTGTACCAGTCCTCTGTTGAGAATGTTAACAGCGAACATGTGATTAAACAGGAAAGAGGGACATATGTTGACCTCGCAATTGTGCTCAATGCTCCCGTGACCCGGTACCCATCAAATCCTGAAAAGTGTGCCTTCAGCTAAAATGGCTCAAGTGAGTTGGGACAGTCAAGAACTAACTTTGATGTAGTAAATAGATACATATCTGTCAGGGGCTTGGATTGTATGGAAGAATTGTATGTCCACGGCTGAAGTATCGTTTCGCATAAGTCACAATCACACCTGATAAATGGTCACATCCGCCTGGAAGACGCTACAGTAATCAGGAAGGCGATGGCAGAGTCGAAGACACTGCTTATTCTGGAAGATACAGCAGTCAACCTTATTCTTCAGCTTGGAGTCATCTATAAATATGTCAACTGAGATGTCAGATAAGACCCAATTTTCGTACCAGTCCTTTCTGCTGAGAACGTTAACAGTGAACATGTGATTAAACAGGAAAGAGGGGTATATGTTGGTCTCACAATTGTCCTTAATGCTCCCGTGACCCAGTACCCATCAAATCCTGACACGTGAGCTTTCAGCTCAAATGCCTCAAGTGAATTGGAAAAGTTCAGAACTAGCTTTAATGTAGTAGATACACATCTGTCTTGGAAAGAAATATACGTAAGGCCACGGTGGAAATGTCGTTGCTCATAAGTTACAACGACTCCTCATAAAAGGTTATCACTTCCGCCTGAAAAACTCTACTCGATTCTAATAAGGTAGGCGATGGCAGAGTTGAAAACCCAAGCTATTGGAGAAAATACAGCAGTCAACCCTATTCTTCAACGAGTATGAGCCTTGACACTAGAAAGACCTGTAGTTTTCCATAGCTACAAAGACTACATATTATATCCACTGATATCTCGAAAAGTACAGATCGCATTTGGCTAATTGTAATTGTGGAATTCTACTTGTATAACTAATTGTAGAACCCGATAAAGAAATAAGGGCCATTAAAACAAAAGTTTAAAGAAAAACAAAAGAAAATACAGATATTTAAAAATGAAAAACCATCAAAATTACCGTAATGGTCTTTCAAGTGTTAATTTGGAGCTCCGCCGGGAAGTAGTGGAGCAAGGTAAACGGTGTCTTGGTTGGTAATTGGTAGTTCGAAGGGCCCAGGTAAACAAAATGGCAGCCAATTTCACTTTGTCATTAGGTTTTAAGTTTAGCAACGGCCTATCACCAGACCATAGACTGGCATCATAGAGTAGATTTGGCTCAACCAAGCCTTGTAAAGTCAGTGTGGGATGCGAGGCTGAAGCCCCCAAGGCTGAACTCAAGTCAAGGTCTTTTGAACTCTCTCAGCAAAGTTCGCCTTCCAACTGAGTTTAGGGTCCTCAATAAGACTGAGGTATCTGATCCTCTGGCACAGGCTAAGCTGAGTCCTATTCAATAAAAAAAGGACTTGAATCGATATGCTTGAAACATTCAAAGCGGTTAGAAAACCTGTTTATGCGTTTGTATTGAATGAATGAATGAAAAATAAAATAAAATAAAATAAAATAAAATAAAATAAAATAAAATAAAATAAAATAAAATAAAATAAAATGAAATAAAATAAAATAAAATAAAATAAAATAAAATTAAATAAAATAAAATAAAATAAAATAAAATAGAATAAAATAAAATAAAATAAAATAAAATAAAATAAAACAAAACAAAATAAAATAAAATAAAATATAATAAAATAAAATATAATAAAATAAAATAAAATAAAATAAAATAAAATAAAATAAAATAAAATAAAATAAAATAAAATAAAAAAATATGTTCCGACTCACACCGACTTGAATTGCTGTCAAGCAAATGGATACGTTTTTTGAACAAGCAACTTAAACCCTGAAAAATTCAGGTTGAGGTGAGAATCATTAAAGAAATGTTTTATTTTTTAAATTTCTTCAAAAAGCAAACATTTGTCACCTTTCCAAATTCAAAGGAAAAAAGCATTCTTGAAAAATTATGCCTTCAAAAAAGCACTCTTCAAATTGCTTCCGCTTGAATATTGGCCCAAACAAACAAAAAACCATCAATATTTCAAACTGGCAGCGCAATTGGCCGTTTAAATTCTATTCGATTGCGGCAAGAATTGGTCATTTTTTACGCGTCTACTAGAGACTATTTTTAAAGTACGCATTTAACACCTTTGCATGTTTGTTTATAAGGAAAATAAAGAAATAAGCGGCGAAGCGTAAATGTATTTCGAAACGACACGCGTAATAATGTCGAACGTCGAACATCGAACGTCGAACGTTGAGCGTGAAAGCATGAAAATCTCAAGAAAAGCACATAAGAAAAGCATTTATTTACGCGTTGTTGTTGCGAGTGTTTCATTAAATTAAAATTTGTTGTTGTTTTCATTGCTCTTCATTCATTTCAACAGAGATTTTATGAAGCGTTGCGTTGTGTGGGTTCTGGCGCTTGTTGATGAAAAATTTAAGGTAGCGATTTCCTTATTGCAACCGCGCTGCCAGTTTATAACAAACAGTACAAAGGTGCTGTGATTATAATATAAACTGACAACGAAATTAATTGCCCACATAGTATACAAGTACTTTATATACTTAATTTATGTATGTACCTATGTATGTAGTTGTACCTATCACTGTCTTTCTGTGTGTTGGTGCAGCATTTTAATGGAAAATTCTTCAACTGCGTTGGTCAACTCGCTCGAACGTTGAGAAAATTTACATTGTTCGCAATGATTTTAATTGATTTGCTTGCTACGTATCGGACACAATATGCCCCAAAGACTTTAATTAAAAGAAAACAGTTTGCCATTGTCGACATGAAACCATTTCACTGGTTGCGTTGTGCGGCCGTTGCAATCGATTTGCGTTTTAATTTCGATTAGTTACTTTCGATATGAATGCAGATATTGCTTAATTTTTGGTACAATACAACAACAACAACAACAACAACAATAAGAACAAGACTAGCTACAACTACAACAACAATAGGAATGTCTACAACAACAAATGCAGAAGTGAAATTCAGCACTCAGCATTAGGCGACTGCAACAGAAGTTTCAATGCGCTCAGAGTGGCCGCTGTCCCCAGATTTGTTACTGTGCCGACTTTGTCAGACAGTTAGTTGTTATGTTTTTTTATATTTTTTGCAATTCTTTTTTCTTGCCAAAAACACCGGAAAACTAGCGCAACTCATATTTGCAAGTATTCAAAATTCATTCAAAACGCACATGCAAAATGTATCTAAGCGCTTTTCTAGCTGTTGTTGTTGTTTTATTTTTGCAAACTAGTCCATTGCATGTGTGTGCCAGCAAGCGTGGGAATTCAATATTTGTGTGTGAATTTTTTGGGTATTTTCTTTTTGTATTGCTTTTCTGATTTTTTGTAATGTTTTCGTGAGTGAAATGACGAAACGTTTTTATTTTAGCCATTTCTGCGCGCATTCTAAATGAATACTGCCGATTTTTCTTTTTTGACATGTTTTACTTGATTTTGTGTATATAGCACACACAAAATGTTGTGTATATATTTCAAGCAAAAGTCTGTGTTACGTTTTGCAAACATTTGCTTTCAAATTTTCACCATTTGCAAAATGTGTCCGATAATTAAGTTGAATGTCGAACAATTGGAATATTTTTGTCGTATTTAAAATTGAATTTGAGAGAGCATTCGAAATTGGGAGCAAATGGAGATAGAATTAGTGTCACAAAAAAAAATTGAAAAATAAAAAAAAAAAAGTTTAATGAAATTTTTAGTAGCGAACGTAGAAGCTGTGCAGGGGATGTTAAGCTTTGAGTGAAGGGTGATTTAAAAGTGAATTAAAAGTGAATTAAAAATACTAGGACACTCAACATTTACAATTTTGTGTCCAATATTTTGACATTTTTGCTTAAAATGAAAAAGAAAAAAATGTTTCAAATTAGAACAAAATCAAATAAAAATAGAAAAACCTGCGAGATGATTGGAAATGAATGTGAGTCGAGACATGAAAAGATGTTTTTTTCAAAGCACTCATGTTTAGTAGGTCATATTAGGTTAGGTAAGCTGTCTGGCACGGCAGCCGCCGTGGCTCAGTTGGTTAGTGCGCGGTCCAAGCGAGTCGCATGCAGAGCGACGCTAGTTCGAATTCTGCATGTAGTAACACCTAAAAAATAACGGGAAACTCGTTTTCTCTTTCGGTGGCTGTTCTCTTAGCTGGAAATGGCAAACCTCTGAGAGTAAAAATTGCCTATGAAAAAGCTCCCAACCTGCCGTTCGGAACCGGCATAAAACTGTAGGTCCCTTCCACCCGCGTACAAAATTCACACGCACAACACGGGTGGTTGCGGGAATCTAGGCCTTAGTCTCGCGTAAGCGGGCTGTCGTGCCAATCAATTAATTAATTAAGCTGTCTGGCCAAGTCGCTGTCTGACGCATAGATCCTTTTGGGTTCCTAGCGATACCAGTTAGAGCTGATTTGTGTTGCGGATTGACGTAAAAGTGATCGACGTAAAAGTGTTCGGTAGGAATGTGGCTGTTTTTAGCAAAGTTTAGCATCGACTTCATGCCCTGCTTGGGAAACTCTTCTAACCCAGAAAAGAATGGGACCCCAAAGTAAGTAAGTCGTGGTCTTAAGGCAGCTGAACAGGTGCAAAGAATGTCCTCCAGGGTTTCCTTGACTCAGTGATGCCTATCTTTTGTGAGTGAACCCTCATCTTTAGTAGCCCATTTTACAATATTTCCATAAGTTTAACCAGTTGGTGATACGATCATCGTACGATTCCTTGATCTGTTGGAAAGTCTTCGGAAAGGACCATAACATCATCGAGCTGAACAGAATACAAAAGTAGTTTGTAAGGGAACAGTGAATGCAATCAGATCATTGTCAAAAGATATTTTGAATGTTCCAACACAGCAATTTTTCCCATTGCTTTTTTTTAATCATGACCTTTACTGGAGCTCAAGACCGTATGGTCACCTTTAACCTTTAGTCTAGAAAAAGACTATAAATTACTCAATAAAGCTAGGCTAGGGCCATAAAATAGGTCTAACTGTGTTTCATAACCCAGCTACCCAAGCTCAACGAAGCCAAGCTTAGTCTTCAACCACATCTTGGTCCAAGCACATATGTTAGGAATTTAAAACTGCATGAAAAAAACAGACGAACTAACCAGACAAGACATACCATACATCATCTCTAGACATGCACAAGATGTAGTGAAGACCATGCCAAAGGTACCCTGGAGCACTTGCTATGCCACTGTCCTGCCCTCTACAGATCACGGGTCAGCTGCCTCGGATCCGCGTCGTTCTCTTCCTTGGGAAGAATTGCGGAGCAAAAAAGCGGCGACTTACTTAGATTTGCCAAAACGTTCTTAAAAACCTATATGCAGGTCTGAAGCTCCAGAATCTTTTTGGTACCACTATGGACCATCACTTGGTCTATGTGAGACCCCCGCGGGTCAGCCAGCCTAACCTAACCTAACCTAACCTAACCTAACCTCTAGACATTACCAACGCTGCGTCGATAGCTACTTCGCTAAAGATGAAGAAACGATTCTATCTGCAACTCATCATGGAAAAATGGGAAAAGCTGAACAGAACGAAACCATTTCTTAAAAACATCCGCAGAAATACAGCAGGGCTCACTGCGGCTCTTACGGGACATTTGCTGATGGGAGAAAAGTCGATCCGCTTGTAAATACCCTTGCACAATCATTACCACAGTTGTGGGAAAGAGGACCTGAGGGAAAGAGGACATGTCTCATTTTCTGTGTGAGTTCTCGAATCTAACAAGGAGCGAATTACGCTCACCCGGGACCCTCTTCTCGGAAGACCTGAGAACCATTTCAGCAATGAAGACCAGAAAGGTTAGGATTGGTTATGGAAGTGGAGTGTGTGTCATGTATTTCCACTTGGAGGCCCTATTATGTCCATTGTGAATCCTTTCATGGAGATCAGAAAGCTTTTACACTTCCTGGATCTTACAAAGTGAATTTAAAATACCATCCAAAGTCAACACAACATGAGGATGTGGCACCAAAATTGCACTTGGAAGGCTAATTGTGCTTTCATTAATAAGTCATTGAAAAGTTCACTTCCTCTTCAAATGCCCAACATGATTAAAAAGGAAGGAAGGAAAAGGAGAGTGAAGGAAACATTGGAGAAATGATTTGTTGTATCCAATAACCCGTCTGTGGGGAGAACTCTGAACGAAACAAAATCTGTCACATTCGACCTGAGATCTAAACCTTCATTTAAAACACCGATACGATAAGTCTTTTGCTGGGAACCAAGAAAATCACATTATCCAAATTGAACAGAAAAGAATGAGTTAACTGAATGGAATGAAGCGGAGACCTAAGTAAGAAAGGGTTTTAGCTCGGCGGAATGGCTTTCATGGTTGCCTTGGGTTAGCTCTGTAACCAGTAACCAGCGTAACCAGTAAAAATTTGTAATAGAGAAAACCCAGATATAAATACGCATTCAATATTGAAAAAGTGGTCTCAAATTTGTGTACTATTGCTAATTGGATGTCCAAATCATTATCAGTTTAAGCGGGTAGTCAGATAGAATCGACCATGTTTTTAAGTAATTTTTTTTCATACAAATTTTTATTCCACACTAGCTGACCCGGCAAACTTCGTCTCGCCCAAACGGTCCGTTTAGGTGTGATGCCGTAACTCACGGTCGGAAGGGAAAATGGTAGGTTCGTACTTAGTTTCATTGCTGTGTCACTTAAAGTTCAGCAAAATATTTGGGTCACAAACAATGCGCCACGCCCCATGTCTGACGCCCATCAAATCTTATCATTATAATGACTCATGTATGAGACGACAGGGTACTAAATTTTAGTGTTGTATGACTTATAATTCCGAAATTATTCCATATTAAAAATTTGAGTTGCATGAGTGGTGCCCCGCCCCCTTGTCCAAAATCCACCCTATTCCCACTGGCGAAGGACACGACTAAATAATAAGTTTATACCGAGTGTCATTGATGTGAATACAATAGTTCAAAAGCTACACCGGAATTTAAAAAGTGCCACGCCCCTTTCCAACGCCCATTACATTTTATTTGTGGAACGACACGTTTACGCCATGACACTGTTCCAAATTTCAATGCTATACGACTTATGATTCCGAAGATATTCCGTATTAAAAAGTTGGCTTGTATGGGCGGTGCCACGCCCCCTTGTCAAAAACCCACCCTATTCTCCCTGTCGAAGGACACGACCAAATCGTTAGTTTGTACCGAGTTTCACTGATGTGAACGCTATAGTTCGAAAGTTACACCGGAATTTAAAAAGTGCCACGCCCCTTGTCCAACGCCCATTAAATTTTACCGGCCGAACAACATGTTTACGCCATGACACTGTACCAAATTTCAATGCTATACGACTTATAATTCCGAAGATATTCCGTATTAAAAAGTTGGCTTGTATGGGCGGTGCCACGCCCCCTTGTCAAAAACCCACCCTATTCTTCCTGTCGAAGGACACGACCAAATCGTTAGTTTGTACCGAGTTTCACTGATGTGAACGCTATAGTTCGAAAGTTACACCGGAATTTAAAAAGTGCCACGCCCCTTTCCAAAGCCCATTAAATTTTATTTCTGGAAAGACACGTTTACGCCATGACACTGTACCAAATTTCAATGCTATACGACTTATAATTCCGAAGATATTCCGTATTAAAAAGTTGGCTTGTATGGGCGGTGCCACGCCCCCTTGTCAAAAACCCACCCTATTCTCCCTGTCGAAGGACACGACCAAATCGTTAGTTTGTACCGAGTTTCACTGATGTGAACGCTATAGTTCGAAAGTTACACCGGAATTTAAAAAGTGCCACGCCCCTTGTCCAACGCCCATTAAATTTTACCGGTCGAACAACATGTTTACGCCATGACACTGTACCAAATTTCAATGCTATACGACTTATAATTCTGAAGATATTTAATATTAAAGAATTGAGTTGTATGGGCGGTGCCACGCCCCCTTGAATAATGCCACGCCCCCTATGCTAAGAACCTTCCACACGGTGCCCGTAAACACACGCGTAATATTTTATTAAAATAGGTCTGGTGGTTTGGGAGTCTATAGAAGACATACGAAATTTATTTGATTTTTATATATAAGACTAGCTGACCCGGCAAACTTCGTCTCGCCCAAACGGTCCGTTTGTGTGTGATGCCGTAACTCACATACAGTCACTTTCTTGTATATATATATAGATTTAAGTTATATGGGCGGTTCCAAGCCCCCTTGTTCAATACCCGCACCATCCCGTCTTTCGGAAGGGAAAATGGTAGGTTCGTACTTAGTTTCATTGCTGTGCCACTCAAAGTTCAGCAAAATATTTGGGTCAAAAACAATGCGCCACGCCCCTTGTCTGACGCCCATCAAATCTTATCATTAGAATGACTCATGTATGAGACGACAGGGTACTAAATTTTAGTGTTGTATGACTTATAATTCCGAAATTATTCCATATTAAAAATTTGAGTTGCATGAGTGGTGCCCCGCCCCGTTGTCCAAAATCCACCCTATTCACCCTGCCAAAGGACACGACTAAATAATAAGTTTATACCGAGTGTCATTCATGTGAATGCTATAGTTCAAAAGCTACACCGGAATTTAAAAAGTGCCACGCCCCTTTCCAAAACCCATTAAATTTTATTTGTGGAAAGACACGTTTACGCCATGACACTGTTCCAAATTTCAATGCTGAGCGACTTATAATTCCGAAGATATTCCATATCAAAAAGTTGGGTTGGTGCCACGCCTCCTTGTCCAAAATACACCCTATTCCCCATGCCGAAGGACATGACCAAATCGTTACTTTGTACCAAGTGTCGTTGATGTGAATGCTATAGTTCAAAAGTAGCACCGGAATTTAAAAAGTTCCACGCCCCTTGTCCAACGCCCATTAAATTTTACCAGTCGAATGACATGCTTACATAATGACAATGTTCCAAATTTCAATACTGAGCGACCTATAATTCTGAAGATATTTCTAATCAACAATTTGGGTTGTATGGACGGTGCCACGCCCCCTTGTCTAAAATAAACCCTATTCCCCCTGCCGAAGGACACGACTAAATAATAAGTTTATACCGAGTGTCATTGATGTGAATGCTATAGTTCAAAAGCTACACCGGAATTTAAAAAGTGCCACGCCCCTTTCCAAAGCCCATTAAATTTTATTTCTGGAAAGACACGTTTACGCCATGACACTGTTCCAAATTTCAATGCTGAGCGACTTATAATTCCGAAGATATTCCATATCAAAAAGTTGTGTTGTATGGGCGGTGCCACGCCTCCTTGTCCAAAATAAACCCTATTCCCCCTGCCGAAGGACACGACTAAATAATAAGTTTATACCGAGTGTCATTGATGTGAATGCTATAGTTCAAAAGCTACACCGGAATTTAAAAAGTGCCACGCCCCTTTCCAAAGCCCATTAAATTTTATTTCTGGAAAGACACGTTTACGCCATGACACTGTACCAAATTTCAATGCTATACGACTTATAATTCCGAAGATATTCCGTATTAAAAAGTTGGCTTGTATGGGCGGCGCCACGCCCCCTTGTCAAAACCCACCCTATTCTCCCTGTCGAAGGACACGACCAAATCGTTAGTTTGTACCGAGTTTCACTGATGTGAACGCTATAGTTCGAAAGTTACACCGGAATTTAAAAAGTGCCACGTCCCTTGTCCAACGCCCATTAAATTTTACCGGTCGAACAACATGTTTACGCCATGACACTGTACCAAATTTCAATGCTATACGACTTATAATTCTGAAGATATTCAATATTAAAGAATTGAGTTGTATGGGCCGTGCCACGCCCCCTTGAATAATGCCACGCCCCCTATGCTAAGAACCTTCCACACGGTGCCCGTAAACACACACGTAATATTTTATTAAAATAGGTCTGGTGGTTTGGGAGTCTATAGAAGACATACGAAATTTATTTGATTTTTATATATAAGACTAGCTGACCCGGCAAACTTCGTCTCGCCCAAACGGTCCGTTTGTGTGTGATGCCGAACTCACATACAGTCACTTTCCTGTATATATATATAGATTTAAGTTATATGGGCGGTTCCAAGCCCCCTTGTTCAATACCCGCACCATCCCGTCTTTCGGAAGGGAAAATGGTAGGTTCGTACTTAGTTTCATTGCTGTGCCACTCAAAGTTCAGCAAAATATTTGGGTCACAAACAATGCGCCACGCCCCTTGTCTGACGCCCATCAAATCTTATCATTAGAATGACTCATGTATGAGACGACAGGGTACTAAATTTTAGTGTTGTATGACTTATAATTCCGAAATTATTCCATATTAAAAATTTGAGTTGCATGAGTGGTGCCCCGCCCCCTTGTCCAAAATCCACCCTATTCCCCCTGCCAAAGGACACGACTAAATAATAAGTTTATACCGAGTGTCATTCATGTGAATGCTATAGTTCAAAAGCTACACCGGAATTTAAAAAGTGCCACGCCCCTTTCCAAAACCCATTAAATTTTATTTGTGGAAAGACACGTTTACGCCATGACACTGTTCCAAATTTCAATGAGCGACTTATAATTCCGAAGATATTCCATATCAAAAAGTTGGGTTGTATGGGCGGTGCCACGCCTCCTTGTCCAAAATACACCCTATTCTCCCTGTCGAAGGACACGACCAAATCGTTAGTTTGTACCGAGTTTCACTGATGTGAACGCTATAGTTCGAAAGTTACACCGGAATTTAAAAAGTGCCACGCCCCTTGTCCAACGCCCATTAAATTTTACCGGTCGAACAACATGTTTACGCCATGACACTGTACCAAATTTCAATGCTATACGACTTATAATTCTGAAGATATTCAATATTAAAGAATTGAGTTGTATGGGCGGTGCCACGCCCCCTTGAATAATGCCACGCCCCCTATGCTAAGAACCTTCCACACGGTGCCCGTAAACACACACGTAATATTTTATTAAAATAGGTCTGGTGGTTTGGGAGTCTATAGAAGACATACGAAATTTATTTGATTTTTATATATAAGATTAAAAATTGTTGTATATGTTATTGTACATAGTTTTGAGTACTGAACAAAATTTTTTTTATAAAGGTTCGTTTATATCCGGGGGAGATATAGGCGACCGGAAGACGCCATTTTGAAATCTGGCTGACACGATTACGGCCGATCTACTGCACCGATTTGCTTAATGTGGAATAAACATTTGTATGAAAAAAAAAAAACTTAAAAACTTGGTCGATTCTACCTGACTACCCCCTGAACTAATCCAACAACCGTCGCGATTTCGTCTTTAGTAAGATTTTTAATCTGATTTTGGTGTAACTGTTGCTGAAGAACGTTTCAGTTTGCGCCAACCGACTTATTTATGAATGAAAGTTTTTACTAATAAATATATTTTTACAGTAAAATATGTTCAGGTGTAGATCTTCCTAAGAACTCTTAGTCCTTTTCAGCTCTGTTGTTGGCATATCCCAGTCTTTTGATAACTCGAACTATCTTTTTAATCCTTTTATGATCACGCTTACCCAGTCATCGTTACCATTGCGCAGAGGTAACCCATTTTAGTACCATGTCCCGACTGATCTTTTTGTTTTGATCTATCTTAATCATATTTTAAACACATAACACACACACAAATTTCTCTTCGTTCCTTCACAACACCGAAACAACCCAAACTGTCGGTTCACTTCACATTGTTGTTATTAAAACTATATAGCATCGATTTAGCACTATAGCCGGCGTCACTTGAGTTAGTATCGGGTTAGGCGTATCTATTGAAACGAATACTTTACTTTAGTTTCTCCGTCAGCGCGTTGTTGTTGTTGTAGCCGTTCGGACTGGCGCAGTCCAGTTCGGTTGCATCTTCCGTTATCTCGATGGTCGATTTGTTGTAGAGACCGTTGAAGGACTTCATGCCACCGCTGCCGAGCACACTGTCGTCCACACTGCGCCGTTTCGGCTGACTATTGCCAACGCCGCTATCGCTTTCCACGTGAATCGGTATGAAGTGCACATTCCCGATGCTGTTGCCCGTAGCACCGTTGATGTTGACAATGTGCTCGCTGCTGCCGCCAGCCGTCGTTGCGGAAGCGGAAGCACTTGCACCCGAAGCGCCGGTCGTTGACTCGACCACCACGTCCGGCAGGCTTATGCTCTCGATGCAGACCAGCCGCGTGCTCGCGTCCGCCTCGACCTCGGTCACATAGTCGAGATCATCGCACTGCAGCAGCGTCTCATCGCAATCGGTGGAATAGCCGTCGCGCACGAAGGGCAAACGCTGCTGCCGCTGCAGCGGTGCGGTTCTCGGGTGCGCCGCTGACGTAGCTGCAGTTTCACGGTCAGCGTGCTGCTGTTTGACGCCGTGCGGCGACGGTGACGGTGACGAGCGCGAGCACTGCGAATCGCTGCCAATGCCCGAGTCGGGAAAGCTGTTGCTCAGATTCGAATCGCTCGTGTTGGTGCTCTTGAGCGGATTGCGCTCGGGACTGTCGAAGTTGCTGCTGTGCTCGAATTCGCGGTCAAGGTTGTGGTCGTCGCTTACACCGCGGCCATCGTCGATGCCGGCATCGATGTCGTCGCTGTCGCTTTGGTCCTCTTCTTCTTCCTGCTCGGGCACGTTCTCCAGCTTGGAGGGATTGTAGCGCATCGGCGAATGTGAGGGCGACCACCTATTCTGATAGACAGTGGTGGGTATTTGCTCTTCGTGAAAGACCTCATCCTCCATGTCGTCGTTTGCATACGGTTGCTCCCGAACTGGCGTTATATTTACGCGATTGTGGGTCTCGAACTTTTCCGCATTGTCGAAATCGTAGAAAATTTCCTGCTCCACGGGACTGGCGCTATCCGGATGGCCATTGACAGTGTCGCTGCCACTGCAGTCGACAACGGTTATCTTGGGCAGTAACACTGGCGACCTCTGATTGCGACGCGATTCAACACTGACGTTTATCGGTACTGACGATTCGCGAAACTCACGCGGTGTACCCTCACGCGATTGGGGCACCTCTTCATATTTGGCATTCGTTTGCCCCATTGACGTGGCGATCTCCGACGCCAACGTACTTGCTTCGACGTTGTTGAACTGCACCGTCGACTCTTGGGCGGTTATTGTGTTTGTTATAGTTGTTGTTGTATCTGCTGCACCGTACAATACGCTATCGCGTTCACATCGCGTCAATTCGACAACATTGCCGGCGGCACTTTGAGCGCAGTCACCTGCGTCCGGGGTGTTGTCGGCGCGTTCGAACGCGCGAGATTCCGTTTCTACGTTTGTTGCGATTTGATTTGCGTTGCCACTAATGCGTTGCGTGTTTGCGTTGCGATCGTTGTGATCCTGCTCGAGCGCTGTTTCGTCGATTTTTGCCGTGCTTATACCGTTCGACGCGGCACTCGGTTCGTGAATAAATGCCCGCTCAGCGCTGGCACGCGTATTCAGCAACAACTCCTGATGCTGATGCTCCCGGCGCTGATCAATTGGCGCTCCAGTGTAATAGTCCGAGCGCGAGTCCACCGAGAGCGCGCGCCGCTCCAACGTCGACTCTCTGGGCAGGCGCTCTTCGTGCTCCGCTGAATTACTGCGCTGCTGGCGCTCTCGATCCGCTCGATCCACGACGATGCGGCTGGCATTCTTGGCGCTATTATTAGACGTCGTCATTTGATAACTATTTGTAGAAATACTCAAGGGGTCGGAGATCGTCTCAAGGTGCGTTGTCGAGTGGGACGCACCGTTATGTTCATTTTGTTGTACGCACGTTACTGGATCGATTGGCACGATCGGTTTGTTATGATCGCCGCTGACGGTCGCAATGACAGGTGCACGCTTGCAAGGTGTCTGCTTCGATGGCGGCACTTGCGACTGTGACTGCAGGCGCGAGTGCGGGTGCGATGTCTGCGCTGTTGTTGTTGTGGTTGTAGGGGCTTGTTGATGTTGATTCGGATGTGGTATCGGCTGGTGCGATAAGTGCGCCAACTGCGACGACTGTTGCTGTTGCTGGCGATTGCGATTGTGATTACGTCCGCGCGCCATAAATATCTCGCTTAGGAATTCTTTACTTTTCTGTAACGCTCTTGTGGCTCGATCGGCGCCGTCGCCCGGTGCGCGCTTTGTCGACGCGACGTTCTCCTTGTTCGATACGTTAGAGGTTAGCGATTGCTTAACGGGCGAATCTTTCTCGATGCTTTTCGATCGGCCGTAGAGAAACGATTTTCGCGCCGACTTTTTCACCTGACCGTCGGCGTTGGACTCGACGTGTTCGACGCTCTTGTTTTTGTCGCTCGTTCGGCCCAAGCCCAGTGTCAGCGATAGTCTCGATTGTCGTTTCGCCTTGGAACTCCTGGGCGCGTTCGTCGTATTACCTAAATTTCGATACTTGACTTCGTTAATTACCGTATCCGCAGTGGCTCTGGCTGTGGTCCTGGCACTGGGGTTGGGTCGATTGTTGCTGTTGTTGTGATCGTTCCCGTTCTCGTTGTTGCTATTACTGTGCCCGTCGGTGTTGCTGTTGCCTTTGCCAATACTCGTTGGTGTTGTGCCGTCGTCGGCGCGTTCAGCATCTTCAGCGGTGCGCGTCGCCGTCAAGTGGCTATTATTGAACCGATTCGATTCGTTCGGCGCGTATTGATCGATTTTATTTTTGCGCTTGGCCAACGGTAAAACGTGCCCCTGCCATGCAGCTTCTTCGTTTTGACTGGCCGTCGCGATCGTTGTCGCACTGGTGCCGAGCGCCGCTGGCGCGCCACGATCGCCAGCCGCCCCATGCCCGCAGTCGATCGTCGTTGCCGCATTTATTCTGGCCGCATCGAATTGGCTAAATGCGAAAAAGTCGCTGTTCGGCTTAGTGGCTGAATGTGGATTTGAATTGTGGCCGCGCTCGCTGTGCGTCGCAATTGCTTTGGCCGCTCTTGGCGGTGCTTGCGGCGCTAGGTTGGACGTCAAGTCGGCAGCTGTTCGAGCTAAATTTACTTTCGCCTGCTCACTCGCCGCTGGTGCACGCTCGCGGCGGCATCGTCTAAAATAGACACCGCCGTCAACGTGCGCATCCTCGTGGTGGCCCGACGCTTCATCTTCATCGCTGTTGTCCAAGTCTTCTAAATCGTCTAACTCTTCTATGGCCGCGCGATGTGTTATGAGCGACTTTGCTGCGCTGGCCGCAGTTGGCAACGCTGCCTCGCGATCGCGCTCCCGCTCTCGTTCGCCCCACGGCCAATAATGCCCGCTGGATCTGGTCGATGTTGTTGTTGTTGTCAGCGAACCGTTTGTCGGCGCAATATTTCGCTCAGTGGCCGCTGCTAAAAAATGCCTCGACGCTGTGGGACTGCGACTCTGCTTCGAACGTTTCTTCTTCGAGCGCCGCAGCAAATTGAACATATTTCATATATAAGTAGCTAGTGTTGTTGTTGTTGTTGCTGTTTTACTTCAACCAATATCCAACTAATTTAATGGTTGTGTGTATCTCCTAATTGTCTGCCAGTCTGCAATTCTTGCGCACTCACAATTCATATTTTTAGAAGATCATTGCCGCTGTTTATTTGCCCAATTGTTATGGGTTTTTGTTGTTGTTATTGTTGCTGTTGCTTTCGGTATACGTGCACCAAAATGTTGCCGTCTGCCGGCACTCACCAGCACTCACGCTCGCCGATGTTTGTTTGCTTTGCTTTGGCTAAATTTTCGCCATCGCTTGCCGCCTTCTGGCAGTGAATTTTTATTGTAATTTTTTTCCGCCTCTTCTATGTATTTGTTTTTATTGCAACCGGCAGACTGAACCTGTTAAAATATTTATTGAATTTTTTCACAAAAATATATTAATTTGTTGTTGTAAACATGCATTTTGCACATTGTTGGCGCACACTTACTTTCATATCGTTCGAATTGCGAGACTCTCACGAGGTGCCTTGGCTGTTGCTCTAACTTTGTGTTGTGTTCTCCAAAGGTGGAAACTGTGCGGAGGAAACAAACGAAAACATTTTTAGTACAAAGTTTATCTCCTATGAATGAGTTCAAGGTTCCTTAACCCTTTCGGGACTATTGGGATAATACGTCCCAGCAAGTTTTTAATGTCCCTCAAAACAATAATCCAAATCTTACGACCCACGCAAAATATTTTTTCGATTTCGGTGTTCCCGCATAAAAGGATGATTTCAGAATTTGTGAGCATCCAATATAATTTTCTAACCCCAAAATTCATGGCATTCGAATATTTCTACTAAAAGTTTTTTGGATTGCAAAATTAAACTCCGTCCCGAAAGGGTTAACCTTCGAGTTCTAGTTAAACAAATTTGTCACAAGTTATGAATAAACCAACACTTAACCTAAGCCTGTCTCCTAACTTTACATCGTTTCAGAACCAAAGCAATACTTCGACCAATTTCAAGACCTGAAAGACCCTTTGGCCTTTCAAAGTTCTAGAATTGAGAGTTCGCTTTGAGTACTGACTTCAACTTTGGTCATTCCTGGTTTTGAGTGAAGATTCTTTAAGTTAATAAATTCACTATAAGATAAAACTATTTTAAAAGTCCTAGGAACCTCGAAGTTAATGGGTTACAGCCTTCGTAATCTCCACCTTTTGCGCCAATTTTTCTGATTTTACTGAAATGCAGAGTTTTTGCTTGGGGAGTTTCTGAACCTAAGACCCTGATTCATTAAGTTGACGTATTTTGTTAAAAGTTAGGAATCATTCACCTCTAGAGATTTTAACTTAACCCATTGCTGCCTAATGGGTACAATTTTACCCATGAAAACTGACTTTTTAAAAAAATCACAGAAAAGTTCGTGGTAGAGATATCTCAAAATCATTGATAGGGATGGTTGGGGTAAAGATGGAACTACCTTAGCCTAGTGGAAGTCACCTTAAAATTCCGCCATCTAGCTGGAGTTACCAGACTCTAAAAATTGTGAATTTTCCGGAGGTGGAAAATGTGGTGAAACGTAGTGGCCCTAGAACCTCACAAAAATCTGCCTCCTAACTCACCTGTAAACAATACTTCTTTTGTTGACGTGATTAGCTGATCACTTTAAAAAGTATGTAAAAAAGCTACCATTGCTGCCTAATGGGTACAAAATAACCAATGAATATCTCAGCAACGTGCAGAGAGAGAAAGCTAAAATTTTGTTTCAGATCATTTTGGGTCCATTCTGGAACTGGTACCCGGCAGCAATGGGTTAAGAGCTACGACTTTTCGAAGCTTTGAAAATACAGTTCACTTTGCGATTCCACTTCAAGTTTGATTTCCTCTGATTTCCAAACAAGTTCCAAGCATTATGAGCCCGAATTCGATAAGTCAACGATATTCACTATGATGATAGAATTACTTTCGAGGTCTTGCGACCCTTTCTAACCCTCATTTTTCGGAGTTTTTTTAATATCTGAAACTATATCAGCCCAAATTGAATGGGCTCAAAAATTGTGTTCTACGAGGGCGGGTCAATAAGTCCGTGACTTTTTGAATTTCCCGCCTCTTAATTGAAATGGCAACACTCCTCCCGTCATCTGTCAGTTGACTCTTGTCAAAAATTGAACAAGCTGCGACATTTAGTTTGTTTTTGACAGCCGTTAATATCAGACTACCGCGTTGACTGAGAAGAAAATGTGAATTTTTTTGTGAAAAAAGTGAATTTCGTGTGCACGGGTGCACACATGTGCAGTTTCCATGGCAAAAATCCATGAATTGGGCTACGAATTGCTCCCTCATCCCGCCTATTCACCCGATCTAGCCCCAAGTGACTATTTCTTGTTCCCAAATTTGAAGAAATGGCTCGGCGGAAAGAGATTTGCCTCCAATGACGAAGTCATATCACAAACAAATGCCTATTTTGAAGACCTCGACAAATCATATTTTTCGGAAGGGATAAAAAAACTGGAGAAACGTTGGGCTAAGTGTATAGATCTCAAAGGAGACTACGTTGAAAAATAAAATAACTTTTTATCTAAAAACCTGTGTTTCATTCAAAAAGTCACGGACTTATTGACCCGCCGTCGTATCAAAAACCTCGAGACTCTAACTTAAAAGCTACAGTCCTTGAAAATGTAGGCCTGCTGTGAAACCCCAGCTCAACTAAGAATATCTTGAATTTACATTGTGATTCTCAGAACCTTTATAAACTTAGAGAATCTCTAACTCAAAAGTTACAGTCCTTGGAAATGTCAGCCCACTGTGAGACCGCACAGTAACTAAGAATATCTGGAGTTTTCATAGAGATTCCAAGAATCTTGGGTTCAGATTCGACAACCCAGTGAATATTGATATAGGAAAGAGTCCATTTGAAGTTCATAAAACTTTCCACTTTATAAACTACAAGCATGTTAAGCCGTTTTCCTTCAATATTGGTTTTCTAAGATTTCCTTTTGAATGTCGGAAACTTTCAGATTCGATTAATTCATAAAGTTTGCTATAAGATAACATCAGTAAGAAGACCTTTTGGCTTCTTTGTTGATGACTTGAAGCCTTCTGAAGTATTGGAAATACATACATGTCCACTGTGAGGATACTACTTCAATTTTGGTTTTCTCGAGTTAACGCTACGAATTAAAGAGCTTTCAAGAGAGATTCTAAAGGCCCATAAGATTTGCTATCTTACAACTGTTTACAAACGATTTCAAGAACCGAAAGCTTATGAGCTACAACCCGCTAAAGCCTTCATTCTTCAACTCAGATTTTCTTCAATCTACTTGAAATTCGGAAACTTTCAACTTGTTAAATATATACGTTTGACTATATGATAAAACCATTTACAGGACCTCACGGATACCCAGTTTTTGAGTTACAGCCTTCTAACATATTGGATATGTATCTTTGTCTTGAGACCTTCACATCAACTTTGATATTTTAAGCTTTTCTCTTGGATTGCTGAACTTTTCATCCCATAGTTGCTAAACCCATGAAATTCATTGTACAATAGCACCAATTACAAAACCTCAGATGAACGTTAACGGATGAACTACAGCCTTTCAAAGTATCTAGAGTGAAACCAGCTTAAGTACCTTCCCTCTTATATACCAACAGCGTTGAAGTAGCTAACATTTGGGGGCACTGAGGTACTTAAGCGAGTTTTACAGCATTCTATTGTGATTAGGAAATTAGGTTTCCTCGGGTTTTCACTTGAATCTGTTGGCAGTTTTTCCCTTACTTGTAATTCTCATCTGCTTCATGTGAATAGCGATAGAAGTAGACAAGTGTTTCACCGGCCCAAGCTAGGAATCAAACCTAGATCCTCTATTATGAGAAGCCAGCGCGCTACCCGCTGGACTATCGAGGTCGGTTACAAGTAACTCAAAGAAAAAACTATTCCTCTGGTGGTTATCAGTAACCAAAAGAAATTTCAAAGATATTTTCTTCGTTTAGTGAGCCTTCAAATTTGACAAACAGTTTGAGAGACATAATCGTACATTTGCTCTCTCAAACGAAGAGATCATCTGGACTTTTGGCAACAATTCATCATTGTTTCTTGCTTATAGTATTCGATGTTGTTTGCCGTCAGTCTTCGTATGAATTATGCCATGACTCACGTGCAAGTACTACGACTCGTTAAGACTTTCGCCGGAAATGAGTCTGCTTGGAAATTTGAATTATTAGCGCTTAAAATCGCTTGCAACAACAATTTATATGTATTGAATTTTTCTGTTAACTGATTGATAAATGCCGTATTCCATGAAAGAGAAACTTTTTCATGTGTTTATAAATGATTAGAAGATTTTTAGCTGCGCAACAACCAAAGGGAGAGCAAACTTTGCACTCCATGCCAGAAGCTTCGGAGATGAAAGCAATTCGATATTTACACGTGAATATATATAAAATTATATATAAACTTGCAAGTGTTTGTGTGTGTAAATTCGCACTGTGTGTGCCAAGTTTGTTTGGCTCATTGAAAAAAATTAAATTAACTAAAACAAAAATTAGAAGCAAATGTTTTTCTCTTAATTTTGCACAACACTATTCAAAAACAAAAGAATAAAACTATCGAAAAACAGATAAATAGATTAAAATAAAATTAAAAAAAAAAATATATTTAACAAAAATACAGCAGCCACTCCGCATTAGGAAAATTGAAAATCTTGACGTCATTTGGAATGATTTGCAAATTAAGATTTTCGTTTGTTGTTTTTGTTGCTTTTCAACATTCAGCCAACTGACGATGCTTATGTTGTTGCTATAAAAAGTAATTTCGAGTACAAGAAATTTCAAGTGGCGCATTTTGTAAATGTGGCGTTCGAAAATGACTGAAAATAAATTCGATTTGATTGCGATTCAAGCAAAATGCTCAAATTTGAACGACTATTTTTGTGCGTAGATTTGTGTGAATTTAATTATATCTCTGTGTGTAAATAATTGCACGAGTGCGTGTGTGTGTTTGTGTTAATGAGGGGAAACACAACACTTACAACTTGTCACAATCTGCGATTCGTGTGATGCGAATAGTTTCGAGTTGCTCAGAGGACACAAGTTACTTGTTCACTTGTTGTACAAATTAGGATCGAAATTATTTATGAATCAGATATGAGATAAATGAAAATTTTTTAGTGGCTTGGTGATGTTTGAATTGGGCTACTAGTCCAAGAGTCATGGGTTCAAATCTCTGATTGAACCAGTTTAAAATTAAACATATATTTCAGAGGTTGTTGTTTGAGCTGGAAATGATAAACTTTTGAGAGTAATATTTGATACTTGATCTATATAGATATATATTTATAATTGTTTGCTCTGATTTACTGACTAATGGATACATCATCGTCCAGCTCAAACCGCTAAAGCTACAAACATAAAATTTGAACTGCATGTTAGAATTGAACTACTAGTCACAGAGTCATGAGTTCAAATCTCTGCTTAAACTAGTTTGAAATTAAATTTGAACTATAGGAACATCTGGAAAAATGAACATTGACTAAGACGGGACTTTTTGAAATTTGGGTTCTAAAGTGACACAACATGGGTTAAAGTGTTATATGAAGAAACTCAATTTAATTGATTAGTTTATTGATTTAAAACTTGGGGAAAATGCTCCAAATGAAAAATAGTTCGACACGTCTTTTTTGGTTTTTCGAAAATAATTTCTTAAGGCGTAAACAATGGGTTAAGGTTTGTATGCGGTTAGACTACGAAAAAACATGAACTTATGAGCCTATTGACCTTAAAGTAAGTGAAAACACTTGAAATAAAAAACAATCAAACACTTCTTTCTTAATGTTTTGAAACTCTAAATTTAACTGAGTCAACAAAGGGTTAAAAGTTTGAGTGAAGAAACATGAAATTTTGGGCCTTTTGACTTCAAACTTGATGAAAGTACTCTTAGTGAGAAATAATTCAATATCTGCTTTTTATTTTTTGGAAATTAAATCTGACGGGATCAACAATGGGTTAACAGTTTGTATGGAAAAACATTACTTAATTTTTTTTTACTTCAAACTTGGTGAAAGTGCTCCAAGTGATAAATAAACTGAAACGTGATTTCCATTTTTTTTAATTGAAAATCGAATGGGTCAAAAATGGGTTAAAAGTTTGTCTGAAGAAACATAATTTCTTACGGCTTTTGACCTCAAACTTGGTGAAAGTTCTTTTAGTTAGAAATAATTCGATACTTGTTTTTTAATTTTTGAAAATTAAAATCTAACGGAGCCAACAATGGGTTAACAGTTTGTATGGAGAAACGTTTTTTAATAATTTTTTCACTTCAAACTTGGTGAAAATGCTCCAAATGATAAATAAACTGAAGCGTGTTTTTCATTTTTTCTAATTTAAAATCTAATGGGTCAAAAATGGGTTAACAGTTTGTTTGAAGAAACATGATTTTTACGCCTTTTGACTTCAAACTTGATGAAAGTGCTCTTAGTGAGAAATAATTCGATACCTGTATTTTATTTTTTGGAAATTAAAATCTGACGGGGTCAACAATGGGTTAGCATTTGCATAGATAAATATTATTTAAAATTTGTTTAACTTCGAACTTGGTGAAAGTGCTCCAAATGATGAATAAACTAACACGTGTTTTTCATTTTTTTTTGGAATATTAAAATCTAACGGGGTCAACAATGGGTTAATAGTTTGTCTGAATAAACATGATTTTCTACGCCTTTTGATTTCAAATTTGGTGGACACTTTTCAAATCAGAATTATTCAACATTTTTCATTTTTTTTAACAAAATCTAATGGGGTCAACAATGGGTTAACAGTTTGTATGGAGAAATATTATTTACACATTTTTTTACTTCAAACTTTGGTGAAAGTGCACCAAATGATAAATAAACTTACACGTGTTTTTCATTTTTTTTTGGAAAATTAAAATCTAACGGGGTTAACAATGGGTTAACAGTTTGTCTGAATAAACATGATTTTTTTACGCCTTTTGACTTCAAACTTGGTGAAAGTAATTTTAGTGGAAAATAAGTCGACCTGTGCTGTTCATGTTTTCAAAAATCAAAATCAAACGGGGTCAACAATGGGTTAAAACTTTGTATGAGGAAGCAAGATTTTATGGGCCTTTCGACTTCAAAAGTTAGTGAGAAAACTTAAAATGAGAAATAATTCTTTACATGTTTGTAATTTTTTCAAAAATCAAAATCTGACCAGTTCAATGACGGGTTAAATGTTTATATGATCAATTGTGAAAAAACGTAAATTAATGGCTCTGTTGACTTTGAACTTAACGGAAGTAATCTTAGTGGAAAATAAGTTGACCTGTGCTTTTCGTTTTTTCAAAAATCAAAATCTAGCGGAGTCAACAATGGGTTAACAGTTTGTATGGAAAAACATTATTTAATGGGTTTTTTTACTTAAAAATTGTTCAAAGCACTTCACATGTGAAATAATTCAATAAATTTGTTTAATTTTTTCGAAAATCAAAATCTAACAAGATCAACAGTGGGTTAACCATTTGTTTGAAGACATCTTATTTAATGTTTTTTTTTATTTTTTTTAATTTTTAAACTTATGGAAAGCGCTTGTAAAATAATTCAATACAGTTTTTACATTTTCTAAAATCAAAATTTAACGGGGTCAGCAATGGGTTAATATTTCATATGGGAAGACATGATTCAAGAAGTCGATTGACCTAAAATATGGTGAAAGCACTTCAACTGAGAAACAATTAAACAATTATTGGTTCATAAAAATCCAACGGGTTCAACAAAGGGTTAAGATAAACTTGATTTAATGGACCCATTGACTTCAACTTTGCTGCTAGTTTTTCATAAGAAGTTGCAAACCAGTCAGTCAGAAACTTGGGACCCTTGTATGAAAACTTTTTTGTTTCACTTTTTCAACCAAGTTAAAAAAAAACTTTAAAGAAGTCCCATCTGTGATGTCCAAAACGATTTCTTAACGCTTAACAAACACTAATTTAAATTTTTGTACTTATTTACAAAAGTTCACTTTTGCACACAAAAATTTCCTACTGGGACACATCAACATAGCGGCGCGGCGGGTTGTATGGGGCCGTGAAAAATTAAAACATGTTTTGAAAACCTAAAAACTATACAAACAATGCAATCCAAATTCTTAGCTGCACACGCGCCAAGTAAAAATAAAAATAAAAATAAAAAATAAATAAAATTTTCAAACCAACACTCAATGCCCTTAACACATTTATCAACGAGAACACCCATAAATTTTCAAATATTTTCATAAAGCATTCACAATTCTCATTTCAATGCGGCAACACGATGGATTTTTCTTAGTGATGGCAACCAAAGACCCTAAAAATAATCACTGGATTTTAGTATTTTGGAAACCGAAACACATTTTTAGATACTTGAAAAATCTTCGCTGCTCAAAATCTTCAGTTTGCATACTAAAACTTTTCGCTATGGTCGCTATTGACATTGTTGCTTCTTTCGCAACAATTTTTAGCTGCGCCCTGTCAACAATTGCGAAAGACATTAAATTTCACATAAACTTGAAAAATCATACATTTATGAAAATTAATTGAGGTCAGTCGAGATCGTCAACGGCGTTGCGCATTCGAAACTGATCCGCCATTAAATTTACTTTTTCATAGAATTAGCGCGATTTTTCCTCAACAATATCGTGTAAGCCAAAAGGGGGAGGGAACGAAGAAGAAGAAGCAGAAGCAGTAAAATTTAAATGAAATGAATTGAAATTAAAATTAAAATAAAATTCAAACAAACAACGCACGAAACGCCAAAGGCGACAACGTGCAGATGCCGTCAATGGTTGTTGTTGTAGTTGTTGTTGTTGATTGTGCGCGGCGATGGTGGCGGCACTTGATGTCTTCCACGAGATCGCCTCCACTGATCCGAAGCGCTGAACTTCTGCGCCGCTGTAGATTGTTGGGGATGTTGCTTGCTTTTCTGTATTCTTTTTAAGCATTTTCCTTATTATTGTTGTTGTTGTTGGTGTTGTTGTAAATGTTGTTGGGTTCATTTTGGATTTTGGCACGTTCCCAACTGACATTGACTGATGCGTACGTCTCATTCCATGTGTGTGGGTTAATGTTTTGTTTTATGCCATTTTATATTTTCACCGATTCTGTCTATGGCCGCGCGTCTGTTTTCTGCGACTTTGTATGTTTGTGTGTGTGTGTGTGTGTGTGAACAGTTCTTGTATTTGCGTTCTTCTTTGGCAACGCTACATCCCGTTTTTAAGACTTTATTGAGTCTACGTGCAGTTACACACGTGCAAAATTTGAACAGCTCGAAGTAGATAGGTTAGGCTAGAAAAGTTGAGGTTATGTAAGGTCCGATGAAATTATTATCGATTAAGTAAGGTTTTAGATAAAGTTTGGTTAGAAGAGATCAAATGGGGTTTGCTTAGAAAGAGTTTAGGTTAGGCTTGGTTTGAAAAGACTAGGTTAAGTTTTAGGTAAGATTTGTTTACAAGAAACTAGGTTAGGATTGGCAAGAAGCGGATAAATGTTGTTTTAGGTTAGGTTTAGTTAGATGTGATTAGTTCAGTTTCAAGTAAAAAGAGAGTAAATCGCCGTTTAGGATTAGGATTGTATAAAGTTGAGGTTATATATGGCCCGATAAAATTTTTATAGATTAGGTTAAGTTTTTTAATAAAGTTTGATTAAAAGAGATGAAATTAGTTTGGTTAGAAAGATATTAGGTTACGTTTGGTTTGAAAAGACTAGGTTAAGATTTGGTTACAAGGAATTAGGTTAGGATTGACCGGAACGAACAAGTATTGTTTTAGGTTAGGTTTAGTTGTGATTAGTTTAGTTTCAGGTTAAAAGAGAGTCAACTGAGTTTTAGGATATAATTGTACAAAGTTGAGGTTTGGTATGGTCCGATGAATATAGTTTAGGTTAGTTTTAGATAAAGTTTGGTTGTAAGAGATTAAACAGGGTTTGGTTAGAAAGAGATTAGATTAGGTTTTGTTTGATTTGTGAAAACTAGGTTAAGTTTTAGGTAAGATTTTGTTACAATAAACTAGGTTAGGATTGGTTAGGATTGGCAAGAAGCGATTAAATATTGTTTTAGGTTAAGTTTGGTTAGATGTGATTAGTTTAGTTTTAGGTTAAAAGAGAGTAAATCGAGTTATAGGCAAGTATTGTATAAAACATATAAGGTTAGGTGCCAGGTAAGGTTCTGTTAGAAAATATCAGTTTAAGCTTGATTGAAAAAGTTTAGGTAAGGTTTGGGATTAGGTAAAATTTTTGGTGCATTTTTATTAAAGGGGATAAGTTAGGTTTGGTTAGAAGACATTTCGTTTTGTTTCAGATTACATGAAATTGGGTTAGGTTGAAGTTAGGCTTGTTTAAAAAGGATTGATTTATGATTTAGGATTGGTTTGGATAGATGAAATTCGGTTAGAAAAGTTCAGGTTAACTTTAGGTTAGGTGTGGTTGCAGGTTGGTAACAATTTAGGTTATACTTGTATAAAAGAAGTTACGTTAGTATCTAAAGTTTGGTTAGAAAGACATTAGACGAAGTTAAGTTAGAACAGATAAGGTAAAGTTTGGTTAAAAGAGGTCAGATTAGGTTTGGTATAAAGTAGTTAGGTTAGACTGTGAGACTGCAGGTGCAGTTTTGGTAGAGAAGATTGGATTTTGGTTGGTTGGAAGATATTAGCTTTTATAACTTAAAAAAACTTGTTGATAAATAATTGGCTTATGTTTTCCTTAAGGAAAGGTTTAGTTGCAAAAAGTTAGGTTAAACTTAGGTTAGGTTTAGTTACAAGAGAATAATAGGTAGGATTGTATAAATGAAGATTATATTTCAGGTTGAGTTAGAAAGAGATGAGACGAAGTTAAGTTTGAAAACGAATAAGGTAAGGTTTGGTTAGAAGAGATCAGGTTAAGTTTGGTAAGAAGTAATTATGTGAAATTGCAGGAGAGGTTTTGTAGCGGGGATTAGGTTACGGTTGGTTGGAAGATATTTGGTTTGATTTTAGTCTGAAAGATATGAAGTTAGGTTTTAGGTTAGGCTGGTGATACAGAAATGTTCTAGGATTTCCATAAAGCAAGGTTTGGTTAGAAGATATTTGGTTTGAATTAGAAAAAGTTTGGTTTAACTTAGGTTAGGTTAAGCTGCAAGAGAACAAGTCAAGTTATATAGGGTGATCCAACTAGAGGTACTTTTTTCAATAACCTTTTTTTGACAGATCACGCGTGAGTCGTGTCAAGCTGTCATATTATTTTTGTTCAGTATTGTTTGGCATTTCATCATGGAAAGACTTACGCCTGAACAACGTTTACAAATCGTTCAACTTTATTACGAACTGTTTACGAGCATTTCGGTGAACAGCTAATTTCACGTAATGGGCCGGTCGATTGGCCACCAAGATCGTGTGATATCACACCGTTAGACTTTTTTCTGTGGGGATACGTAAAGTCTAAAGTCTATACGGATAAACCCGCTTCGATTCAGGCCTTGGAGCAAAACATCACGCGTGTCATTCGCCAGTTACCAGTCGAAATGCTCGAACGAGTCATCGAAAATTGGACTCAACGGATGGACCATCTGAGACGTAGCCGCGGCCAACATTTGAAAGAGATAATCTTCAAAAAATAAATGCCAAAGAATGTTCTTTCGAATGATAATAAACATTCCCCGTTAAATTTTAATTTTCTGTGTTTTTTTCTTTAAAAAAGTAGGGAACCTCGAAATGGATCACGCTTTATGTTAGAAGTAATCTTAGATTTCCGGTTTCTAAGGTTAGGTTAGAGAAATATGAGACGAAGTGAGAAGGAAGACATAAGGTAAGGTTTGGTTAGTAGAAATCATGTTAGGTTTGGTAGGAAGTAATTAGGTGAGAATGCAGGTGCAGTTTTGATAGAGGAGATTAGGTTAGAATTGGTTGGCAGTTCTTAGCTTCCAGGTTAGGTTTTTTGATAAAGAATTGTTTAAGGTTTTCCGTAAGGTAAGGCTTAGTTATAAGAGATTAGTTGGTTACAAAAAGTAAGGCTAAGCTTAGGTTAGGTTAAATTAAAAGAGAATAAGTCAAGTTTTAGGTTAGGATTGTATAAAAGAAGTGACTTTAGATATCAGGTTTCTAACGTTAGGTTACAAAGAGATTAAACGAAGTTAAGTTAGAAGAGATAAGGTAAGGTTTGGTAAAGAAGATTAGGTTAGGGTTGCTTGGAAGGTATTTGGTTTGATTTTATTCTTCAACATAAGAAGATAGCTTTAAGGTTAGGCTTGTCGGTAAAGGATTGTGTTTAGTTTTCGATAAGGTAAGGTTTGGTTGGAAAAAATTAGGCTAGAGTTAGTTAGAAAAAGTTTGATTGAATTTAGGTGAGGTTAAGTTATAAAAGAATAAGTCAAGTTGTAGGTTAGAATTGTATATAAGAGGTAGGTTAGGCTCCAGATAAGGTTTGGTTAAAAGAGATAAGGTTTAGTTTTAAGCTAAAAGAGATTAGGATAAGTTTTATCAAAAGAAAATGGATAATTTGTTAACGTATGTTTAATAAGAAGTGATTAGGTTAGGTTCTAGGTTCCTAGTGCTTAGAAAGGAAGGGGGAAAGGCTTTAAGTTGGGTTAGAGAACATGTTTTATTTAAAGAGAGTAGCTAAAGTGTTAGGTTAAGTTCGGATAGAAGGAAATTGGCTTGATTTAAGATTAGGCTGGACTAAAAAAGCTTCGGTTAGGTTTTGTTAAAGAAATAAGGTTTGGTTTTAGTTTAAGTTAAAAAGAGATTAAACGCAGAAAAGTTAGAAGAGATAAGGAAGGTTTGGTTAGACGAGATTAGGTTAGGTTTGAGGTTAAGATTGAGGTTAAGAGAATACGTTAAGTATAAGATTAGGTTTGGTTATAATAGATTAGGTTATCTTTGAGGTAAGGTTTAGTTAGAAATGTTTGGGTTAGGTGTTAGTTACGACTAGATAGTTTAGTTAAAAACGAATTAACTTAGATAAGAGATTTTTAAAGTGAAAAACAAAATAAAGAATAAAAAAGGAATCTACATAGTTCCTCCTAATATGAATAGTGACCCATATATGATTCCGTACAACAGTTTCAAACTTCAATACCTGATTTTGTACATAGAAATCAATTATTTAAAGCAGTTGAGGTTAATTTTTGTTCAAATTCGAATGTAAACATTATCTTTTCTGTTGGTTCTAAGTTGGGAGATAGATTGATACGCGAATCAAGTATATGTTGAGCTCAGAAAGATACTGACTGAACTGTTTCATAGCGTCCAAATCAAAGATTATGACTACACTGTAGTTGCCTAGCATAAGCCCCCCATTCTGGTACTCATCACAATTGTAACCATAGCTCGTTTAGATATGTTTTATTTTGGTTTTTTAATATTAAATATCAAACACCTAAACATCTAAAGCATTCTAGCAGAGTTATATTCTATTTCAAGATCGTTTGGTTTAGATTTTTCCTATCCAAAAGAACACTTTATGAGAAGACTCTATGGGAGACTGTATCTGTAGTCTGATTCATTGCCTGAAACAATTTATCGTATTGAGACTAAGTTCAAATTAATTAAAAATAAACTAAGAATAGAGTCTAAATTCTTGACTTTTAAATAGAACTCACTTAATTGAAATTTCAAGAATGGCAGTCACAGTCGCTTGGAAGACGCCAGAGTGATCCAAAGTATATCAAAACGACCGTAATTAAATATGTAGCTTTATTACGTAAAGTAGAATTTTTTTTATATTTCAATAACTGTATTTATCATATATGCTCATGGCATTTTGTTAAATATAATAAGAAGTGTTGTTGTTGTTTCGTTTGTCTGACTGAATTGCTTCATCACTTTGTGCTCATCACTTTGACTGCTCTGATCGTCACATCCGGTTGTGAACGATTTTCTTTACAGTTGTTCTAATGTGCGAATACATGTGTAAATATATATTTATATATATATATGTATACTTTTGCAGATAATTGTGTCTTAAACTGGCAATAAAGTGTTTCTTATTTGGTTTTTTCCTATTTTGTAGCGAAAATTAAATCGACACATTGAAAACACTTTTGGTCTGCGCACAAAATTACTCGAGATCAAATACAAATTAATAGTTTAAGATGTGTTATGTGGTAAGTATTCGAATTGTTGTTATTACTATTAATTTAGGTTAATTTGGTTATAAACAATTAAACGACAAATTACAAGCACAAATTTCATGTGCACCATGGCCGAGCAATTAGTGCGTTGGTGCTCAAGTCAGAGTGTTGTGGGTTCGAATCAGCAACAGAGAGAACAACAGTAGAGAACAATTTTCATGCAGAGTTTACTGTTGTTATTGTTTTTATTTTTTGTTTTAAATTATATTGGTGTCAAAAAGTTTCAAATTAGTTATTGGTTTGCAAATCTTCTACATTGCTTCAGGTTTTAACTGGGAAATGTTAAAATATTATTAAGTTTATCTATTAAGTCTTCTAAACGGTTATAACAACAAAAATTCATAATTTTTTTTTTTTTTTTTATTATAGGACCCTGTTTTTTAGAGTATTGTCATATGACGATATGATTGCTTATCGTTGTGGTTTTCAAAATTACTAAAAAAATTGGCGCATAACTTAAAATTACAAAAACTTACAAAAAAACCAAAAACAGAATATAAAAAAATAAAGCTAAAACTAAAAAAATTAATTAAAAAAATAAAAATAAAATAAACTAAAAAAATAAAATGAATTTTTCTTCTGCTTTTGATTTCTTAAGAATGAAAAGATACAACATTAAAGAAACGTGTATACTTCTCTTCTCTAAACTTAAATATTCGGTTTAATAATTTCGTATTATTCCTAAAATTTCAAACTGTTCCAGGGACCAACAAAATAATGTATTCTTGAAACCATAAAAGATTCAGGCTTTCTTGATTTTGTATTATTTCTACAACTTCAAACTATTCAAAGAATCATTAAAAAAATTAATTCCTAAAACCATAGAAAATTCAGACATTATTAATTTTATATTATTTCCAAAACTTCAAACTATTCCAAGGATCAACAACTAAATTTATTCTTGAAACGATAGAAGATTCTGGCTTTATTATTTCTGTATTTTTCCTCAAATTTCAAACTATTCCAAGGACACACAACAAAAAATTTTATTCTGAAAACCATAGACGATTCAGACATTATTAATTTTGTATTTTTTCTAAAATTTCAAACTATTCGAAAGACCAACAAAGAAATTTATTCTTCAAACCATAGAAGATTCAGGCTTTATTAATTCTAAAATTTCAAACCATTCCAAGGACACACAACAAAATTTGTTCTTATAACCGTAGAAGATTCAGGCTTTATTAATTTTGTATTTTCTGTAAAATTTCAAACTATTCAAAAGACCAACAAAGAAATTTATTCTTGAAACCATAGAAGATTCAGACGTTATTAATGTTGTATTTACTTTAAAATTTCAAACTATTCGAAAGACCAAAAAAGAAATTTATTCTTGAAGCCATAAAAGATTCAAGTAGCATTAATTTTGTATTTTTTCTAAAACTTCAAACTGTTCTAAGAATCAACAAAAAATAATTATTTTTGGAACCATAGAAGATTCAGACGTTCTTAATTTTGTATTATTCCTGAAACTTGAAACTTGTCTAAGGACAAACAAAAAAATGTTTTCTTCAAACCATACAAGATTCAGGCGTCCACAAACTAGCATGTAGCCATATGGCAACAAAATAGCAAAAGGATTAAGGTGGTTTTCTTCCTTAGCAAAGAAACAGAAAAAACAACATTTGTGAGTCTTATAACTGAAGAGTTTTAGGGATGAAAGCAAAATCACTTTTATTTTGCACTCGAATCAAAATTGACAGCAAGTGCCACTCACTTATACTGACTGTAGCGTACCTCACAAAACATTCGTACTCTTTCACTACGCCTTCAGTGTGTGTGTGTGCGTGAGTGCTCTTCCAGCCCTAATTGCTGTGTGCACTGTCAACTGACGCCGACTGTTCAGTTTTGTGCCAAAAGATCAGGAAAATTTTGTTCAAAGCGAGATGAGAAAAGTTCATGTCACAGAAAATATCTGTGGGCAGTGTTGAAAAACTAAATAACACATTAGCAGTTCATAAAAAACATTAAAAACCTGGACAGACGGACGCACATGCGACATGGAAAGTTCATTTTTGTACAAATCGATTGCGACACTTTTGGATGGCAAAGCTTTATGTCGAAAAACAACAACAAAAAGCAAACAAGTGAGACAGGCATAAATATTGAACGTAGGTGTTGTTTTGTTGTAACAAGGACAAAACCATAAAACTTTTATTTGTTTTCTACTAATTTCGATTTCAAAACATTTCTGCGTCGTTTGCATTTTCAGAGATTTTTGGATTGCAGCGCCTTTTAAATTATTTTATTACTTACAATTTTAACTAATTAACAGACTTGAGTCGTTGATCTTCATTTCAATGCTTCTTCTTCATGGTTGCTGTCATCGGTGCTGCACAAAATTTTGTCTGTTTTCTTTGCCAATTTTCACAAATCACTAACAAATCACTGAGTCATTCGGCGTGTTCAACTATTCGTTTATTTTTTTTACAATTACTTTATTAATTAATTTATTAACTGCACAGAGCAGCCGATCGCGACAGCTGAGCACTGACGCACGTTCAACCGGCGGCGCAAACTTGTAGTGACTGAAGAAATATGCGGCGCGCGACGTCTTGTAGAGATGTCGTCGTCGTTGGAGAATGTTCCGACCGTTGGCTGCCGGCTAGTTCCACTCGACATGGAGCGCCAAATGAGCTAACAAGCACTTAGCGGCGATCTGTATCTGTGTGTCTGTTGCATATAGTGTGCTTCCTCTTCTTCTTGTTCTTGTTCTTATTCATCTTCTTCTCATTATTCTTCATCTTGATGTGTTTTGTTTTGTTTTGGCCCCACATTTGCGTTGCGCGAAAATTGCACAACAAGAACAACAACAACAGCCAACACAATTTGCCAAATGAGAGAATCAAGACACCAGCATCGAACGTAAAAAAAAAAATAAAAGCAAAATGCAAAAACTGAAAGAAACCACATCAAAAAATGAAAACAATTTGAAAATTATAATGCAAAGCAGAGAATTATATACAAATAAATAAACAACAACAAGAACCAAAGAGCCCCACGACCCAATTCCGCCAACGATTGATCCGCAAAGTGCGAATATTCGACACGAGTACAAAGACCCCCAAACTGGGCGCCAAAATGTGCCAAAAATTCCACTCACACACAGATATTTACACACGCCAGTTTACCGCTAAGTGCGAAAGGCTTAACGATCTGGTTTCACTATACGCAAAGCTCTCACATTTGTCTGTACAGATTTTCAAAAAGAAATATTTGTATTTAAAAAAATTCATTGACACTGAACATTGGCAAATTCTTGACATCAAACAGTCAAGCGGGAAATAGTTGGAAAATGTTGTTAGATGATGTGGAGAATTTTCCTCACAGTGGATTAAAATTATTATCCATCATTACCTATGGGTCTCTTGTCTGGTGAAAGACACTGAACAAGAAAAGCCATCAGATACAATTTGTGGAAAGTTTAAATGTTTGAAACGTCAGTGTATCAGAGACTGTGAACAACGGAACTCAAAAAGTTTCAAACATTATCTTTTAATCTTTCAACTCTCCTATACAGATTTATGACATTTGTCTGTACGGATTTTCAAAAAGAAATATTTGTATTTAAAAGAATTCATTGACACTAAACATTTGCAAGTTCTTAACTTCAAAAAGTAGCTAGAAAAATTTTGAAAATAATTTGGAAAATAATTTTATATATTGTCGAAAGTTTTCCTCTCAGTGGACTAAACCAATTCATATACAACACTCAGATCCATTATTCGTTGAAATATTTGCAAGCCTCAGTACATCCAGACTATGAACAACAGGCCTCAGCGAATTGCTAACATGATCTTTCAAACATTCAACTCTTTAAGGTTTCACCGCAGTACAGACAGCTATGGACACGTTACGATCTTAAATCAAATACATCATATGCAATGAAGAAATCGTAACTAATAAAATCAAAGCTGACTGGAGCTTTGCAACAGATTTCAGTGCATTGGAAATCAAAGCTGACTTGAGCTTGGGAACACTTTTCGGTGGAATTTTCTTCGATCTGGAACTTTCATAGCAAGATTTCTTTTCAATATCCAACAAGGGAGACGGGTTTAACAATGGAAAATGCTGTTGTTACTAACTAAAGAAATTGACGACTCAAACACATAGAGTGAGATTGGAACTGATCTCTACTAAGGTAGCTAGTTTCACTCTTTCTTTCTGTCTTTTAAATGGAGATTTTTGTCATTGAAAGAGCAGCTAGGCTTCTACAGTATAGCTTGACTGAAGCATCTAATATCACAATAGTCATCAGTCACACTGCTCCAAGGGCAATTAAACAGTGTTGCTAGATCAGGAGATTTCCTCCTAGTCTTAGGAGAATCCTGACCTTTTAAGACATTTTTTGGGACGAAGGATGGTTTAGGAGAAAGCTTGGGATATTTTAATGGTGATACATTTGACACCATCATTGGCACTGAAACCTTAAACATTGAAAGTTAAAGTGTCTAATTTGATTTAGTTACATTTCAATGAACTTGAACTATTATGAGCCCAATCTGAGTCCAGTCCTAGTTTAGCCTGAGTCTAGTCTGAGTCCAGTCTACTCCAGTCTAGTCTGAGCCAGTGTCATGATGGATATCAAATCCATAGTCGTCTGTCAATGAAATAGTCGATGCTTCAACGATTAGCAATTAGCAATTAATTAAGAAACTTTACAAAAGCAAATTTCGTACCGACCTAATTTTTTATGTTTAGTTTATGCTAAGTTGTTGCTGAAGCTAAACGAATAAAAAGGAGATTTGGAAGAAAGTCATTTTTGGTATCTGGCAATTTTGCAATGAAATCAACAAAGTTTGTAAAACAACGTTGTACTCTACTAATGTCGCTGACTGCGGTCATTATAGGCCACTGGGTCATTGGAGAGCACACGACTCAAGTGGAGATCTTCTTCGATATTGCAGCTAGTTACTAAAACCCGAACGAGAAAGAAACCGTCCATCCATTACTTGCCCTGCCTCTGTTTGGCTTGGAGATGGAAGTTTAGAATTTCGAAGAGATAGCGAAGTACGCCATAAACTCAATGTTGGTCTTCATTAAGCTCTCGAACTGGTTATAGAGCCCACATAGTACAGAAGACAACACACTGGTTTACCATATAGAATCTAGCGATAGTAGTGATATGAAAGACCAAAAACAAAAAACTGGAACTGAAACTGAGTCTAGTCTGAGTCCAGTCGAATCTAGTCTAGCCTAGTCATATGATAGATATCAAATCCATAGTCATCTGTCAAGCATAGACACAATGAAATAATCGAGCCTACAGCATTTATGGATCTTTAACTTTGCATGGAGTTCATTTCATCAGCACAGCTCAGGAAAAGGTTGAAAAAATGTCCCAGAGAATCTTTCCTGAAACATAATATTGATCCAATACTTCTTGGAGACTTACAGTACTTTTAGTAGAGACAAAAACTTTCGATTCAACAACCATTATCCGATTAAGCACCAATGGACCACTGTGAGTGCAATATTCCCCCCGAAAGTGATATCAATTCAACTGTTCAAAATTGCATTGAATCTATTTCCATTTAAATGAACTTACTATGTAAACATACATACGAGTATGTAACACATACATACATATTCATGTATCACTGTCATAACTCAAATGCCAAACTATTCAATTGATTTACACTTTGGTTGACTCGGCAATAATGAGGTTGTTTGCTATTAGTTGCGGTTTCTCGGCTGACGTGACTTGGCGTCTACCTTCAGACACTCCAAGTGTTTAAATTGTATGTATGTAAGTAAGCATATGGAATAGCTATGTGTGCGTTAAAGCGCAAATTGACTCATCCATTAAGTTTGCAATGTGACAAAGCGGCTGCACGCAAGCGACATAATTACTTATGTAAATGTATCGACACGTCGCAAACCGCAATTTGACCATCGACCAATGACTGGAGGCGTCACGGCTGCGCCTTGACTTGTGACCAATATGACATGTCCGAATGCAGACAACTAGAAACAAAGTTTGGAATTTGTTTGGATACAAAATTATTTGAAACTATTGTTTGAAAAACTAAACTAAGGGACTGCAACAGAACTCAAATGTGAGTAGTTCATGTTATCTGAAACACATTGTAAATTTATGAAATTCCACAAAATGTTCAAAATATCAATGGATTATATATCTTTAAATACATATAGGTCAAGCAACCTTCACACATATTTTAATTAATTTTGTTTGGTACATTTTTTTGTTCTTTCCTTCATCTATTAATGACAATGTTTACTTACTTATTTGCCATTATTCAATGTTTTGTTTACCCAAACATTTAACATATTGAAATAATTTCTTCTGTTCATGAAACTGCAGCCACAACACGTCCACATGTATTGAAATAAATGTGTGCAGTATGGCAATAAAAATGTCTACTATGTGCATATAAATTGGTAAAGAAAAAATATACTTTCGAGCAACAAGAATTTCAAAATGTTTACGCAGTCCTTGAAATTGTTTAAGGGAGACTTTAAAATCAAATTAGATTCAGAGTTGCCACACTATCAGACAAAATATTATTGAGTCAGCAGTCTAGTCAGAATCTAATCAGAGTGTAGTCAAAGTCTAGTCAGAGCCTATTCAGAGTCTAGTCTAGTCTAGTCTAGTCTAGTCTAGTCTAGTCTAGTCTAGTCTAGTCTAGTCTAGTCTAGTCTAGTCTAGTCTAGTCTAGTCTAGTCTAGTCTAGTCTAGTCTAGTCTAGTCTAGTCTAGTCTAGTCTAGTCTAGTCTAGTCTAGTCTAGTCTAGTCTAGTCTAGTCTAGTCTAGTCTAGTCTAGTCTAGTCTAGTCTAGTCTAGTCTAGTCTAGTCTAGTCAGAGTTTAGTCTAGTCAGAGTCTAGTCTAGTCAGAGTCTAGTCTAGTCAGAGTCTAGTCTAGTCAGAGTCTAGTCTAGTCAGAGTCTAGTCTAGTCAGAGTGTAGTCTAGTCAGAGTGTAGTCTAGTCAAGAGTCTAGTCTAGTCAGAGTCTAGTCTAGTCAGAGTCTAGTCTAGTCAGAGTCTAGTCTAGTCAGAGTCTAGTCTAGTCAGAGTCTAGTCTAGTCAGAGTCTAGTCTAGTCAGAGTCTAGTCTAGTCAGAGTCTAGTCTAGTCAGAGTCTAGTCTAGTCAGAGTCTAGTCTAGTCAGAGTCTAGACTAGTCAGAGTGTAGTCTAGTCAAGAGTCTAGTCTAGTCAGAGTCTAGTCTAGTCAGAGTCTAGTCAGAGTCTAGTCTAGTCTAGTCAGAGTCTAGTCTAGTCAGAGTCTAGTCTAGTCTAGTCTAGTCTAGTCTAGTCTAGTCTAGTCTAGTCTAGTCTAGTCTAGTCTAGTCTAGTCTAGTCTAGTCTAGTCTAGTCTAGTCTAGTCTAGTCTAGTCTAGTCTAGTCTAGTCTAGTCTAGTCTAGTCTAGTCTAGTCTAGTCTAGTCTAGTCTAGTCTAGTCTAGTCTAGTCTAGTCTAGTCTAGTCTAGTCTAGTCTAGTCTAGTCTAGTCTAGTCTAGTCTAGTCTAGTCTAGTCTAGTCTAGTCTAGTCTAGTCTAGTCAGAGTCTAGTATAGTCAGAGTCTAGTCTAGTCAGAGTCTAGTCAGAGTCTAGTCAGAGTCTAGTCTAGTCAGAGTCTAGTCTAGTCAGAGTCTAGTCGAGTCAGAGTCTAGTATAGTCAGAGTCTAGTCTAGTCAGAATCTAGTCTAGTCTAGTCAGGGTGTAGTCTAGTCAGAACCTAGTCTTGTCAGAGTCTAGTCTAGTCTAGTCAGAGTGTAGTCTAGTCAAATCTGAGTCTGATTCTAATTCCGAGTTTGAGTTTGAGTCTGATTCTGAGTTTAATTCTCAGTTTGATACGGATTCTGGGTCTGATTCTGCGTCTGATTCTCAGTTTGATTTTTAGTCTGATTTGGAGTCTGATTCTGAATCTGATTTGGAGTCTGATTTTGAGTCTGATTCTGGGTCAGTTTTTGAGTCTGATTCTGGGTCTGATTCTCAGTTTGATTTTGAGTATGATTTGAATTTGATTAGGAGTCTGATTATAAGTTTGATTTTTAGTCTGATTCTGACTCTGATTTTGAGTTTGAATCTGAGTCCGATTCTGAGTCTGAGTCTGATTCTGAGTTTATTCGAGTCTGGGCCTACTTTGAATCTAATTTAAGCTAATTTTGTAACTAATTCAAGACAACTTCAATCTACTCTACTAGTAACTGTACTCTAGTAACAAAACTACCTATTTTTAGTACCATTTTCCTTGCCTCATACAACCCTGTGTTCTCCGAAAGTGGTTCTAAACCAACTAAAAGTTGTCAAAAGAGCAAACAAAAAAAATTGTTGATCCAACTGTTACTCACGCAGCACATTTTGTTGTTATTAAGAATGCATTTTCGTTTTTTCAACTTTCATGAATACCGCTAATTTATGCCTTAAAATCATCAAAAAAAACTAACGAACAAAATACAATTCTCACATGTAAAAGTCAATTAGAAAAAAGTGAATTCTCAAAAATGTTTCAAAATCCCAACCGGCCACAATTAACACAACAATCGCCAACCATCTGCAGTAATTTAACAATTTTGGCGGCTCTAATTGCACCAACACTACACTACTACACTGTACAAAAACAACAACAAGAGCAACGATAATATGGGAAATCAAAAACAGCAGCGCCAACAGCAACAGAGCCGCTTTTGTGGTTTGTGCAGCATGTCAGCAACACTTTTGTAATTTTTGGCGCACTCCATGCAAAACCGCAAAACATCCAATTGGAAATTTTATATAAATCTGATTATGAACATAATTTCAATTTTGGGCCGTTCACCATGTGCCAACTGCCAGTTGCTGACCGGCGCGTACACTCGAACATTTTGGCGGGCAAATTGTTGGCGATGGTGCGGCGATCCATTTGTAATGGTCTGACTTTATTGGAAATATATATTAATACATAGTTGTATAGTTATCTATGTGTGTATGTAAAATATGCCGTTATGGTTGGCTTAAAAATTGAAATTCCCCCCCAAAAAAACAACAACAACTGTTGTGTGTATTTGGCGCGAGTGCGACCGCATTGAAAAGTCAGTAGCAGCGCCACCTGGGGAGCCATTGTGGTGTTCATTGTTGTTCATTGTTGTTGTTGGCACCACCACCACCAGCAATAACCAACCGGCAACAAAACATAACCGAAAATTCTTGCAAATGATGCCGACCAAAAAATATTCCAAATGAAATTGAAAATGGCCACCAATGGTGCAACACTTGCAACATACACAACAACAACACAAAAGTATTTCAAACAATTGACAGCAACATTTGCAGAGCATTGGCTCGCGTGCACAGTTAGTTACAACGAAATGACAACAAAAATTGCACCAACATCCGGCAGAGTTTACACAGTTACCGCATTTTGAAATTAAGTCATAAATTACGGTGCGGCAAGCGGAGGCACGCGGCGCCATTTGTGTTTGTTTGGCACAAATGTTGCCAGTGTCACCTGTCGACCGACATTCACACCAGCCAGTGTTGCCGGTGAGTGCAATAAACCGGCCGGCAACCGCGTTCTGGCTGCACGAAATCTCAGCGGAATTGGGCGCGTTGCAGTCAAACGACATCACCGCCGCCGCCGCCACCGCCGCCGCAGCCTTTTAATCAACGCAATAGTGAAATGTTGGACAAATGGCGTTTGGTGTCATTGCACGCTGAATATTTCATACTATTTTGCTGTATTATTGTTGTTGTTGTTGTTGTGTCTCTTTTGCTGCACGATATCTATTTATGAGGCACATCAAATGTGGCATTGTCCGCATTCATGTTTCGCAGTGCATTATGGAAACTAAGCTGTTGTTGTTGTTGTGGTTGTTTCATTTCAGACAACAACGTTGAGTTGTGTGCCTGGGGAGACCAATTTCCGCCATGGAATGTGCACATTGCTGGCGCGAATTCGCCGACAGCGCTTAAGCCTATCAGTGTCCCAGTGGCTTAATTTCAGCGCTTCGATTGTGGCGCATTATTCCATAATGTGGCAATGGGGAGGGGGGTGGGGCAGACATTTTTGTTGCATTTCCATATCAATGTGATTCGTACCTACTTACTTATGTGATTCGTAATATGCAAAAATGTTAATAAGCATAAAAAGTCATCGTTTACTGAGACTCTGTGGTTCGAGGATTGGATTGCAAGTCAAAAAGTTGTGTGTTCGAACCTCAACTCACAACAACTAAGATTAATATTTTGTTTTGGCAGCTAGAGTTACTATATGGAAACTTGGATGGAGTTTCTGCATGGAAACTTGGCAAGACAAGCACTCAGAAAAGGTGACAACCGATACAGGTTGACTATAGGTTTGCTATAGCATTCAGGAACAGTCCATAGGTACTGAGAAAGTAAAAAGTTGCCTGCCTTATCTAACCAAACTAAGGATGAAGCGGCTCTAAATTCGAGGAACTCGCTGAATTAGCTTCAGTGTACCGTTGTGTTGTCTCTTCCTCGAATAAGTCTTTCCCACAGGGCAGAGAATACTAAGCATTATGAAAAAGCCGCATTGTCAAGAAAAGGACATGAAGCCGTTCAGTCTTGTCTGGGACAAATCGTCTAGAGAGCTGACCTTAGCCTCTTTCCTAAGCTTATCCCTCTTTCTTATTATTGTTTATGCCAATTTTATGAATATGACCTTCAATACTGGAAGTGTATCTTTCCATTAACGTCCCCTCCTCACCAAGGGGCTCCCCCTTGGACAATTGCGAAAACAGCGCACCAAATTGGTCTAGCGAGGTCCCCAACCATTCTGCTGTAATCTTCTCACAAAACAGATGGCGCTACGAGCGGTGGCTCGAAATAACGGAGACGACGTTCCTAAGCGGCGTTAGATTGCAGCCCCATCACTTAGGACTACCTGCGGTAGGCCAATCACCTACCCTGGCAGAACACCACAGCCGTTAACGTAACCAACACAAGGCTGTCTTGTGGAGGCCCTATGCTCCAGAGAGGAGTGAATAAGGACAAACAAAAGAGCCAATGTGGTTTGACAAGAAAGGACTCGATGCACCTCAGACTTCCCAGTCACCTCCTTACCAAGGAGTTCCGTCTTTTCAATGCTGAGGTAGGGTAGCCTCAAAGGAAGTGTTCGAGTGTCTCACAGTAGTTTCCCTAGTTGCAGCTTCTGCAAAAGTTAATGGAAAATAGATTCCCTAATTCGCTACGTATAGATCAATTGGCCAGTAACCCGTGACGACTGCTCTGAGACATTCGTACTAGAATTCAACAGCAGGTTATTTCTTCTATGAAAGTTGAAGCGTTGCCAAATCTGTCGAGCCACATTGCACCTGGAGAAGTATTGCCACTTATTGTCTACTATTCGCAAAAAGTATTCCTTTGCCTAGCGACCGACGATTTATGCAGAAGCTGTGGAGACGAAGAGGCAGTGGAATCTTTCGAACACCTGCTTTGCCCTTGTCCATCACTACAGAACCGACGGCTCCAAACGCTTGAGGGAAGGTTCTCTGAACTTCTGGAAAATTTTCTCGCGAGGACCAAATGGTTCCCAAAAGATCCTGTCTGGATCTACAGAAAACGAACAGAATAATAATGGACCCAAAACGGCCACCGAGTGGAAGTGCAATGCACACTCCCCTTCTTTAACCTAACCTAATCATTCCTTTAATTGTGATAGCTTTGCGGGTTGTGAGTCTTTGTATAGTAAACCGCATGAAATCATAGTCGACTTATTCCCAGTGTTGTCCAAGTGACTGGATATCCAGGAGACGGTGAGGTCTTCATGACAGCACACCATTCTTATATATTCCTTACAGTCTCTATTTTTTTTTATCAGAAAATATGTAAACATTCCTTCCTCGGAAGTTTTGCTATGGGAGAATCCTGCAGGCATTGTTCAGAAACTTTTTTCTGAAATACACTGCAGAGATCTGTTAGGGAAAAGGCTTTTTCTACAACCAAATCCCTGGTTGTAATAAGCATTCCTGCCTCTGAAATTTTGCTGTGTGAGAACCCTACAGGCTGCTTCTCTTCCAAACTTTAATCTGAAAGACATCACAGAGATCTTGTAGGTAAAAGGCTTTTTCTACAACCAAATCCCTGGTTGATATAAACGTCCGTACCTCGGAAGTTTTGGTCTATGAAAATTCTGAAAGCTTCCTTCAGAAACTTTTGCCTGAAAGACCAATGTAGAGATCTGTTAGGGGAAATGCTTTTTATTCAACCAAATCCCTGGTTGTAATAAGCATTCTTACCTCGGACGTTTTGCTGTGTGAGAATCCTACAGGCTTCTTCTCGCAGGTGAAAGGTTTTGTCTACAACCAAGTGCCTGTCCTGTCTCGCCAGATTTTCTGTGTGAAAACCATGCAGGCTTCCCTTATTGCAAAACTTCCACCTGAAAGATACTACACAGGTAAAATACTTTTTCTACGACCAGATCTCTGGACACTACAGAGATCTTTTAGGTGAAAGACTTTTTCCACAATCAAATCCGTGGTTGTAAAAAGCATTCCTTCCTCAAACATTTTGTTGTGTGAGAATTCTAGAGGCTTATTCTCTGTTCGTAAAAACTTCCATCTGGAAAACATTACAGAGATCTGGTAGGGGGAAAGGCTTTTTCTACTACCAGAATCCTGCAGGCTTCTTCTCTCTTTGCAAAAACTTCCATCTGAAAGACATTACAGAGATATTGTAGGTGAAAGGCTTTTTCTACAACCAACTACTTGTCCTAGCTCGGAAGTTTTTCTATGTGAGAATCGTGCAGGCTTCCTTCAGAATCTTCCGCTGAAAGACATTACAGAGATCTGAGAGGGAAAAGGCTTTTCCTACAACAAAATTCCTGGTTGTAAGCATTCGTACCTCGGAAGTATTGCTGTGTGAGAATTCTGCAGGCATCCCTTATTGCAAAAGTTTCCACCTGAAAGACATTACAGAAGCGAAAGATTTTTTCTTTGAACTTGATCTCCGAACACTACAGAGATCTTGTAGGTGGAAGACTTTTTCTACTCCAGACTCCTGGACACTGCAGAGATCGGATAGGTGAAGTACGTTTTCTATAGCCAAATCTCTGGCTGTAGTGAACATTTCTACCTTGGAAGCCTGGCTGTGTGAGAACCCTGCAGGCTTCCCTTATTGCAAAAACTTGAAAGACGCTACAGATCCCAGGTTGATGTAAACATTCCTACCTCGGAAGTTTTTCTGTGTGAGAGTCCTGCAAAATCATAAAATCTGATCTGGTAGGTAAAAGCTTTTTTCTACTATCAAATCCCTGGAGTAGATTCTGGGTTCTCCAACAGTCTATTTTTGAACCGTTGGTGTACATGGAGATTCCTACCTTCGTTAAAAAGGATATGTATTCTCTTCCTCTCACTTTTGAAAGGGAAAAACATGGTAAGCTTAACATCAAAAGTCAAACGAACTATTAAGAAAGAGATTCTTAAGAGGTAAACTCTCGTCCTAAGGTGACTATTGCTATCGAGACGATCAGCAACAATGTGAAACATGGCTCGAAACACAGTTTCAGTCATTCAACCTAAGCCACATTTTGTTGAATTTTATGTTCTAAATGTAAATTTTTTGAAAATTTATGTAAACTGTTTTCCTTATATTGACCCATCAACTCCATTTAATCGAGTGAAAAGTCAATTACTTATTTAAACTATGAAATATTTCAACTCTCACTAAAGATTCGTTGCCATGTGTGAAACTATTAATTCCGCATACAACAACAACAACAACATTGCTTATTGCCATTTATTTGCATGACCACACAATGCACTCAGGACGCGCCGTAAAGCCCAACGCAACGATGTAAAAAAAACAAAATGGTGCCATTTCACCTCAACCATCCGCCCAGTGAATTATGTGACACAGTGCCGCTGACCCAGTGCGTGATTTATGGGTTGCCACGCCACCACCAAAACAACAACAAACAAACAGCCGCACATACATAACACAACTATATACGAAATATGTATGTAAATATGTAAAACTATCTATGCTTGCATGGAAGTAAACACACACAGACACACAGTTAAAATATTAAAAAAAACTGCCTGACCAAGAAAATTGTTTCACTACGAAAATTCAAACAAATTCGAATTTACGCCGAAAAACCTCGACAAATAAAAACACAAAACTAGGGAGGAAGCAATGCGCTTCCAACTGCACACCGGAAAGCGCCTCAGGATCGGGCCAGGACATTCCCTTTTACCAACAATAACAACAACAACAATGAGAATAATAACAACAAGAACAGCTAGAAGCATTGTCACGCGGTGCCTGTGTGTGCCGGCAACAGAGTTCATGACCCGCACAGCAAGACGCTCTCGCCGCAACTCGCCGCCTGACGCTCGCGTCTCTTTGGTTTAGTTTACACGAAGCATTTTCATTTTTCAAGCATTTGGCTGCATGTTTTTTAGTTTTTTTATTTTATGAGTATTTTTTTATTATTATTTTTTATAAAGTTGTGTGTGACTGCTACACAGAACTTCATATGGCAGCGAGCTCGTTGCAAGTTGTTGCCTAAAAAGAAATGCAGTAAAAGCGAATTTTCTAAAAAAAATATGGCAACCTAAAACTAAACCAAATCGTTGTTGACTTATTAGTCAAAATAGAAATTAAATTTTTTGTTGCTACTTGCTTTCATTGTATTTTTTATTTTTGTGGCGATTCTGTGCACTAACCACCAATGAAAGTTGGTGACATGCGCCGCGTTTTCGCTGTCATTTGAGGCTTTAAATGCAATAAAATGGCTTTTTCTGTTATGGAGACTGTGTACATTTCTATTGCATTTTATTGAATGTTTTTATTTCTTTAATTTTGGTTTTAAAAAACAATCCAAATAGGTTTTCACACGCTGCTCATTGCAGCTTATCTGCGCTGTTGTGCTGTATTGCTGCATACTTTTAGGGTCGCCGCTGCATATAATCGAATAGAGTTGCCAAGTATAGAATGAATAACTAAAATTTCATTTAGGAAATCGCTAGTAATTCATTTGATCTTCAAGCATTTTGAATGCTAAGAGATTTTGGGATTTAGAAATCGTAGTTTTGGAGTCTCCTGGGATTTTTAAAGGCTTTTAGCTAAAATGTTGGGCTATTTCTTTTTCGATGAATCGAATTGATGGATCGATCGAACAGCTACAATTGTAGACACTCTTTGGATACTTTTTTCCATAGGAAATCAAAGAAAATTTGGGTTTTTAAATATCCGATCCAATCCAATCGAATAGCTTTAATAAAGAATCATAAAATTTTGGTTCACATATTTTTTCTTCATGGATAGAGCAGTTTCAATTGTGGACACTTTGTGGATAATAACTATTTTTTAAAAAACAATCATAAACAAAATGTTTTTGGTAGATTGAATAGATTCAATCGCGGATAATTTTGTAAAACTGTTTTTATAAAAAACCATAAGAAATGTGTGTTCACCTGTTTCTGATGAGTCACACAGCTTCCATTGTTAGCACTTTTGTGACATTTTTTTCATAAAAAATTTGTAATATTTGTTTTTTAGTTTCCAATGGATTGAACAGCGTAAACCATGGCAACTTTTGGGTCACTTTTTTATAAGAAATCTTAAAAATTTTGATTCATTTGTTTCTAATGGATCGAATAGCTTCAATGGTTTACACTTTTGGTATAATTTTTTGTTTGACAAAAATTGTAAATGTTGGTTTTCTAGTTTCTAATGCATCAAAGAACTTCAATTGTCCAAATATTTGGAACATTTCTTATAAGAAATCATAAGAATTTTGGATCTTTTGTATCCAATGGATATAACAGCTTTAATTGTGGACACTTTTTTGAAACTATTTACATAAAAATCATACAAAATGCTGGTAATTTTTTTTCAATAGATCAGACAGCTTCAGCCGTGTGGGCACTTTTCGTATGCGTTTTCATAAAAAATCATAAAAAAATTGGATTCCAATTAGTTAATTTATTTCCAATGCGCCGAACAGCTTCAATTGTGAACACTTTTCTAACACTTTATTCATGAAAAAATTTATTAAAAATATTGGTTTCTCAGTGGTCAATGGATGGAATAGCTTCAATTGTGTACACTTCTATTAGATTTTCATCATACAAAATCATAAAAAAAATGTTGTTTTATTTACTGCCGATGTAATTTGCAATTGTGGAAACTTTTCAGATACTTTTCGGAAAAAAATTCATAAAAAATGTTTTTTATTTGTTTCCAATGGTTCGAAAACCTTCAATGTTAGAAACTTTTAGGGTATTTTTCTTTATGAAAAATCATACAAGTTTCGGTTTAGTGGCAATTTTCGAAAATTTTTTTCTTAAACAATCATAAAAAGTTTTGGTTTCTTACTATTCGGTGGGTTCAGCCAATTCAATGTGAATATTTTTGTTTTACAAAATTTCACAAAGTTGTTGATAAATTTCTTTCCGATAGATCCATAACTACTGTGGACACTTTTCGAATAGTATTTTTATACAAAATCTTAAGAAAAGTTTGTTTTTTCCTTCAAGTGGGTCGAACAGTTTCAATTGTGGAAACTTTTCATTAAAAATTATAAAAAGTTTGGTTTATTTGCTTCCGATGGATTGAACATATTCGATCGTAGACACTTTTCTGATATTTTTTCATAAAATAAATCATTAAAAAAATTGTAGTTTCTTAGTTTTCGATGAATCCAACTTCCAGCTTCAATGTGAACATTTTTTTATAAAAAATCAAAAAGGAGTTGATAAATTCCTTTTTAATTGATCGAAAATTATCAATCTTGTACAGTTTTGGGATACTTTTCATATGAAATCCTAAAAAGTCGTTTATTAACTTTCTTTCGATGGGTCGAACAGCTTCAATCGTGTAAACTTTCCAAATACCTTTTTCATACAAAATTTTGGTTAATTTTTTCGATGAATCGAACAGCTACTGTGAGACTTAAGATGACATACGTCGACTTATAGTTCCGTGAATTTTTTAATCTTTTGTTTAATTTTATAAACTTAAAACACACTTAAGGGCACATTTACAATTTTATAATAATAGAAAACAATTTGCAGGCATTTGAACGATTTTGAACTGTAATAAGGTTAGGATAGGTTATGGTGGATGCATGTGCAAGAGACACTCGGAGGCCTGAGAGGCCCATTGTGACCACATATTTCACCCGTTTTTTCAACATGTGTTACACACATTTCAAGCAGGTGGAGGAAGAAGGAGCAGTAGATAATCTAATAGAGTCCGACCGATTAATCGGCATCGGCCAAAAAATTTGGTATCGGTTGGACCCTTTAATCTATAGATCGATTTTTCAAAGTCCCATTTCAACATACATTTTTTGGACCCTCCATTTTAATAGCGACCAGTTAGATCAATTTATGGAAAACTAGAGAGTTATACTTGTAATACCTAGACAGAGCTAAAAACATCTTTTTACTACACGAACCAGCTGGAACTTTTCATACAGTTAAGTTCAAATGTGTCATTATCTACCATATGTTAAACCCCTCAGCACATCACAGAAGTACTATCCAGGTAGAGTTTCGTCCATTAGTGATAATATGACAGTTTCACAGATGTTGGGGATGGTTTCTGTTCTATTTGCGTCTCCCAACATTTGCAGATTCAAGTTAAGTTGGAGTGATAGCCTTCCTTTAGTTTTTATTATTTTTTGCTTGACAAGTTTTCAAGATACTTACAAGTTTCTAAGAAAGGATCAAATGTATCAAATAATTAATTAGTTCTTGTAAGGACTCAATTTCAAAACTCAAAATTTATTTTTTGCCGATTTGGCATATGTTATTAGTTGTGATTAGTTTGCAGGTGATAAATGAAGTATCGTCCTGAGTGATAGTTATAGATCATCTGCTGCTCAGTAGTTCCCAGAAATGGTTTTTGTGTCCTGAACAACATAGCTGTGTTCAACACAGTTGTGGCCATAGATCGTTGGTGATCTCACTGAGAGATCTAATGGGGTCTTAAGAGTGACTTGAGAAAAACGATATGCTTTGACCATGAAACCGTCCCATGTACCCGAAAAGATCGTTACAGAAGAGTACGAAGTCTCTGATAAGTAGGTAGAAGTGGCAGCTCTCGAAGAAGACTACACACAGCTGGGTTCAACACAGTTATAGTCGTAGATCGTTGGTAATCTAATTGAGAGATCTTATGCCGACTTAAGAACAACTTGTGTATCATGACTTGTCTATCATGTCTGTCACGAAATACGAAATGTTGGGCTCTTCCTTAGCTAGTTGGATGCTTCAAGTACCCGAAAATACCGTCAAAGAAGAGGATTAAGTCTCTGATAAGTAGGTAGAAGTGGCATCTCTAGAAGAAGACTACACTTAAGTCCAGTTAGGCAAATTTTCTTGATGTTTATGTTTCATATTGTCAGTCTTCTGGTGTAAAGACTCAGTTGAAGACTAATCCTATCAACTCTTGGTGGCGCCTGGAGAGAGCTTTTGCAGCAGACCGCAATTTGATTATGTGTTGTTATTGTCAGTTAAGAAGAGGAAGACTGTATTGTCAGAGCATTTTTATCAATGTTACTAATTGAGTGATTATTTTCTGTCAAGCTTAGCTTTGGCTGACTGTCAATGGTGTAGAATTTGTATGGCAGTTATTATGGCTGAGGAAGTGAACGACAGGCTAAGCTCTGATTGCAACCTGCCTGAAGAAAGCGCTTTAAGCCTTCAATGTCTGCACTTCACTTGATTTCAAGTCCCTCTCTTCCCTCTCCACCAAACACTGTGAAACAGCCTTTACGCCTTTTAGAAATAAATCTTGTAAGCTTTTATTGTCTTAGGCGAAACGTCGTGGACTGCTTAGCAACGCAACTGGATAATAAAAAGTAACTCAATACAAAACATACAAAAAATTGTAGCAAACAGACGACAGCCAAAACAAAGTAGCAGGAAAGCAGGATTAAATATTCGTTGGTTCGTTTGGCAAAAATAGAAATTACGAAACTTATTTATTTTCTCACGCCTGCAATCGAATAAGTGTTTCACTGTTGTGGCTGTTGCGGCGACTCGGCTGCGTTATCCTTTGAGACGCGTGCTATGGCAATGCCTTTGAAATGCTCCAACAACAACAACAACAATAAGAGCTACAACCAAAGACAACAAAAACGACGAAGCAGCCGTAGAAAGTGCGAAAAGCACAAATGCGAAAATTGTTGAGTGTTGCGTACGCATCTGCCGCTGCAGTCCGTCCGTTCGTCCTTCTGTACGTACGTACGTACGAGATAACTCACAGATATGCGAGGAAAATTAATAGTCGGACATTTTTATCACACTTTAGCGTGAACAAAGTGCGAAATATTTTCGTGATATAATCGGATTAGACTTTGCGGCGGAAATCTTGAGTGTTAAGCGTTTTATGACGGCGAGCGAAACGGCGCAACTGCCGCAAGTTCTGCTGGGAGTTGATGGTAATGAGCTGAACAGGAATAAACTAGACGCGAGACCGACGCAGCTGCTTAATTGCAACTTTGCCGTTGCTGCAAGGATGACTTGCAGGGGCGGGTCGAGGGGGACACGCAAGTTGAAGACTTTCCAAAAGCTTTTGCTATTTTTTTTTTGGTTTTATGTGTTGTTTTTCTTGCAGGTGTAAATGAACAGCTTTCAATTTATTTTCATTTAAATGTTGAAATCACACAAACTTTATTTACTGCAAAACCAACATTTTCATATTTCCACAATGCGTGTTGTTGTTGTTGTTGTTGTTGCCGCTCAGCGCTTCACAAATAACTTATGGGCTTTGCTCGAGTTTGGCACATTGTCACATATAGTAAATGCTGGTTTGTCATAAGTACTGTCATAAATCTGACAGTTATCGTTCGTAGAATATGCAACAACAAATAAAGAAAGCAAATGTTGCAACAGCCACATTGGAGAATTGAAGTGTTGAGTGGGTGATTCATGACGCGCAGACCGCGAGACAACAAGCAAATAAATTCATGTATGTAGTTGTGTAAATACACACACACACATCCACCCCCTTCATATATGTGCTTGTGTGGGTATGACTGGATATGTCGGAATCTGAAAAAATTAATGCTTGTCTGTTTGCACTTTGCAGACTCGGTAACTACTTGACTGACTGATCTAAACTTTGGGTTATAAGTCTAAGAAAAGGTTTCTGTATATCTTTTGTTTTTTATTGTCAAGAGGCGTGGCTTTGCCTATTAAATCAAACTTTCACCATGTCAAATGTTAATAGAGCCGGATCGAAGATGCCATTTTCACCAAAGCTGATGCCAAACTAATCGGCCACAAGACTGACATTCGACTAAACCCTAAGCCGAAAGTGTATAACTTAAGTCTTAAGTCCTAAAAGTATGCACTATACAAGAGAAAATGTTCGTTCAGTGTTCTTTTTAGCTGTACATTGCATACTTTTAGGCATCATGGTACTTTCGCATGTATGGTTCGAGAGTATGCCGCATGTTTCCAGAATGAATTGCGCTCCGAGCAAAAAAGTAAAAAAGGTAGTCGGGTCGTTGCTGCCAGTAAGTTTTGGTTTTGGCAAGAAAAAGTCTAATACGAATAAATGAAGCAAAATATGTACTAAACCAAACCAAAACAAAAAACATATTTCTGTTATTTTGATTTATTTTGGCACAATTCAGTGATACGAACTACAATTGCATTGCCCAGCAGAATAATTTTCCGTAACATTTTCAACTTTTAATTTATTTGTGACCACGTCAGATTTTATTTTCGAAAACCGGAAACCATTCCTTGTCTTGAGTCAATAGGCTCAATGAATCACGTTTTTGTTAACCCTTTAATCAGAATGCATATTCCTTGAATGAATTACGCTCAGAGCAAAAAGTATAAAAGGCAGCCAGGAATGTTGCTGGCAGTCTTATTTGGTTTTGTAAAACCAAAGTGGAATACGGATAAGTGAAGTAAAATACAAATCTTAACTAAATTATTTCTGTTGAGTTATTTTGGTACCATCCAGCGATACGAACTACGCTTGTGTTGGCCAGCAGAAAAATTTTTCGTAACAATATAAATCCTTAACCAATTTTTGACCACGTCCTATTTTATTTTTGAAAACTGAAAACCATTCTTTAAGCTATTTTTTATTTCGCACTCTTTTACCAAGTCTGGAATCGGTAGGCTCAGTAAATCACCTTTTTGTTAACCCATTATTGATCCCATTGGAATTTGATTCAGAAACTGAAACAAAATTTATCTATATACGTGGGTGGTCCGATAAGTACTTAGCCTACAAAAGAAAAACGAAGATTTTGGAAAAGTGGCGATTTATTTCCCAACGCAGTCTCCTTTCAACTCGATACACTTGACACAGCGATGCTCCAACTTCTTTAACCCGTCTGAAAAATACGTTTTCTGGAAGCTTCCGTGGTGGCGATAACCTCCTCATTCGACTCAAATTTCTGCCCGGCGAGTGACTTTTTCAAGTTTGGAAACAAAAATAAGTCACACGGGGCCAAATCTGGAGAATACGGTGGATGGGGCAGCTGTTCGTAGCCTAATGCGACCAATTTGGCGAATCACCGACCGATATTGCTCTTTTTCCATTTTTCTAAAATCCGCGGACACGTTCGTTTCCACACGCGGTCAAAACAAAACTACAAATCCAATACGGCTGAAATTTCGACATTAGCCGTCTACGAGAATGTACTACACGATAGTAAATTTCTCTTACGATAGTGGCACCATCGGGCGAAGGGCTAAGTACTTATCGGACTGCCCCCGTATGTATTTCCTTATTGTTATTTTAAGTGCTTTCTTCTAGTGGGTCCAGTAAGGTCTCAACAGTTGGAACTATTGCAACAATTGCCAGAATAATGAGCAGAAAAAGACTATAAGTCATATTCTATAGAACTGTCCAGTTCTCTTTAGATTTACTTTCTTAACTGGTCATAACAACCCATTACTGGACCCATTACGGCGCAAAAGTTCTCTCCAGGTGCCTCTGACTTGCGTGCGCCTTTTCCAGTTGATTACACTAAGGGATGATAGGACATCCACAAGAGATGATGGTCCTTTCACCGGAGACATGGTCTTCCTCTTCGCCGTTGACCTTCAACTACCTTCTTCACCGGAGCTTCACTGTCCATACGAGAGCCATGGACAAGCCAGCGTAGTCGCTAGATGTTGATTCGCTGTGCTATGTTCTCTCTTAACGAAGATGGAAATCTGTAGACTCTCTCTTCTTCGAAGAACTTGAACCTCAGATCAGTCAACTGGGATTTACTAGAGCTCATCCACAAACTGAATTGGCTTTTGTGTGCTCACCGACTTGCAGTAAGACAGATAAGTGATCTGTGCCATAATGGGACCATTTTGTGACCTAAGTGTGTCTGTCGGCAAAAGTTTATGACCTTTAGGTTAGGTTAAACCTTAATAATTTAATAATTGATTGGCACGACAGCCCGCTTACGCGAGACTAAGGCCTAGCTTACCGCAACCACCCGTGTTGTGCGTGTGAATTTTGTACGCGGGTGGAAGGGACCTACAGTTTTATGCCGGTTCCGAACGGCAGGTTGGGAGCTTTTTCATAGGCAATTTTTACTCTCAGAGGTTTGCCATTTCCAGCTGAGAGGACAGCCACGAGTTTTCCCGTTATTTTTTTTAGGTTTTACTACATGCAGAATTCGAACTTGCGTCGCTCTGCATGCGACTCGCTGGACCGCGCACTAACCAACTGAGCCACGGCGGCTGCCGTTTATGTTAAACCTTACTCTCATCAAATATGAAGTCATTATATTATGTTACTCTATGCATAGTTTTAACCCTTTGTGTACAATTTTCAGTATTTACTTAAAACACATAATACCAGCCTAATTCTTTATCTTTGGAATAGTTTTTATCAAATTTGAAGTCAATAGCGCCAATTATTCATTTTTTTATCAAATAAATTCTTAACCCATAGATGAGCCCGTAAAGTTTTAATTAATAAAATGGAACAATATGCATTGATTCATTTTTTTAAGTGCTGCAAAGTCATTTTACTCTTTAAGTCATATTTTTCTTAGTTTCCTCATTTTTTTATTTTTTATTTTTATTTGAAAACATAGAAAATATGTGTTCAATTAAATGTTAAAGCCATGGCCTCACTAATTCATATTTTTACAGTTTCTCCAAACAAATTCTAAAACTATTGTTGAATCTGTCAAATTTTGATTCAACAAGCTGAAAAATATGCATTCAATCATTTCTTTCTTGAAGCGCTTTTCAACCCTATTGTTAAATTTTTATCCAACAATTTTAAAAATATGCATTCAATCATTTCTTTTCACAGAGTTTTCATAAAATTTGAAGTCAATAGCGTTAGAAGTCATATTTTTTTTCTTCAAACAAATAATTAATTCACGACCTCGACAAATTTTTATCAGAAAAATGGAAAAATAAGCATTGAATAATTTCTTTAGTAAAGGGTTTTTACTAATTTGAAGGCCATGACCTCACTAATTCAAATTTTTTTACAGTTTCTCCAAACAAATTCTAAAACTATTGTTGAATCTGTCAAATGTTGATTCGAAAAGCTCAAAAATATGCATTCAATGATTTCTTTTTTGAAGTGCCTTAATTCAATTTAAAGGTCATAGCCCCACTAATTCATATTTTCTCTCAGTTTTTCCAAACAAATTCTTAACCCATTGTTGAATCTGTCAAATTTTTATTCAAAAAATTTTAAAATGTGCGTTCAGACATTTCTTTTTGAAGAATTTTACACTAATTTGAAATCAACAGACCTATTGATTCATATTTTTCTACAGTTATTTTATATAAAAACCTTAACCCATTGGTGACTTGATTTTGTAGAAACAAAAAACACGTTTAGAATATTTTTTGATCAATCTACCACGTTTCTCTATAAAACCACTTAACCCATTTTTGCTCCTTTATATCCTGAACTTGAAAAATCTCTTCTTAGTGGAGTTTAGTTTTTTTTTAATGAATGATAAAGATGTCGTAGTTGTGACTTTGGCGACTTGGCAATATTTGGATTTTTTGTGGCACTGAATCTCAACTGATTAGAGAAAATTGTAAGTGAATTAATGTGTTAGTGTATGTACGGGTAGAACACCTTTGTCCTTTTCATATCAAAATGTATCCTTGTTTGATATTTTCTGGCGACTTAAAGTGAGAACCCAATGATTTGTTTCGCATAAGTCACCTAGAAATGCATCACAATTAAATAAATGGTAATTTAAATTTAATATGAAGCACACATTTCTATTTCTTGTCACTAAAATCCGCTTTGGTCCTTTGAGGACAAATGTCTCTTGGTGATGTAAGCTAAGAACTCAGAAATACATCGCACCCAGAACCCAGAAATACGTCACAGTTAGATAAAAGAACATTAAAAGTTAATATGACGCACTTATTTGCATTTCAAGCCACTTAACCCTTTCAGGCCATATGTCTCCAGTTCGTTTGAAGTGAGGACCCAATGATTTGCGTCGCACAAGTCACCTAGAAATGCATCACAATTAAATAAATTTAACTTCAAATTGAATATGAAGCTCACATCTGCATTTTGAAACCCGCTTTAACCCTTTCAGCACAAATGCGACTTAAGAATTTTTGACTATTTTTTCTACATTTTTCAAAGAACTGCAACCTAATCACAAATTTGTGTTCTTTTCAGTCCTTGCGTATTGGTTTTAATAGGGTTAAGCACTTACTTTGGCTTGACTCCAGACAATAATGGTTTGTGGTGTTGTTATTGGTTGCCATTATGGCGTGAATTATGGCGATGTACATTCGAATGATGTGGCCTGGTCATTAAAACGACTTTAACTGTCGTAAGTAATAAACTTCAGAGCACACATGCGACACGCATTAAATTCGCTGACCCCATGCGCAGTTGAATTTAAATTCACGCCAAAAAGTATGCACAACTATTTTAACATAACAAAGCGCTTTGTTCATATGGCCATCAGTTGTGGTATTAAAACATCACAATGTCCTAAGGCTATAAAGTTTTTGGCACTTTTGGGGAAAATGGCTTTGCATCGGACACGGATCGAGTGTTAAAAATTTATTGTGCATTTTAAGTGCTGCAATGCTTTGAAGGATTTTATGGGAAATTTGGAATAATTTTTGGGTTTTTTTTTAATTTTGAAAATACATTCTTTTAATTTTTTTATATTTTTACATTTTTTTTGGCATTTTTTCCTAAATTTTTGTTTTATTTTTGCTTCAAAATTTATTACTATCCATAAGCGACCAACTCCTGCCAAGCGCTCAGCTCACGATTAAAACTTCAAAGTGCCTTCAACAAAGGCGCAAAGGCTTTTGAATCCTTATTAATTTTTTGGGAATATGCTGAACAACAAAAATGTTCACTAGTCCTTTTTTTAGTTGCGCTCAAAGGATGCAACGGCTATTGGAAAAGAAGAAGAAAAAAATGGAAACGAGCAAACTTTGCAAGTATGCTGAATATTGAACGAAAATCTATTTCGACATTAATGCCGACATTAAACAGGATTATGCTGGGCGGCCCTCGAGAGTGCAGCCACACATGGCGGCGAGCCGAACATGCACTCAGCTCGATGCAGATTGCAGCAACTGTGCGTGTCAGCTGCACAAAGAGCTGCACGCTCCGGCTTTGGCGTCGGCCAAGCGGCCCCAAAACGAAGCCAGCAGAAAGTGTAGTAAAATAAAATGAAATCGCATAAATAACGCAGCAGGCGTGCAGGCGTCTTTGGTGCAGCTACAGCCAACCCGCTGCTGCTGCCGCTGCATGAAAAGGAATTTTAAATGATCCTTTGAGTGGAGGATATTGTCATGCGGACGCGCAGAGCAGCGCAGCGCAGTGTCGCTGCTACTTATCGATTATTGATGCATTCAGTGCCGACACGCACTTCGCGCAGTTCCCACCTTTAATTGCAAATGAGGTGTTGACAGTTGACACACATCGAGAGACCGTGGCGCACGTCTGCAGTGCGAATGACATTTAATCAAATTTGCTCGCTCGCAGCGTAAAGTCAATTTCGCGCTACAAGTGCGCGCACATTTGGCAAATGGAAATTGCTGCGCGACGCCTTTTTCCATCACCCTCCGCTCCCCCTTTCACACCCGCTTTAAGCAGTCAAGTGCTTAATTTTGCCTTCATTATTTTCGCCTCAGTATGCGCAAACTTTTTGCTCTACGCATTGAGTTTTGTGTTCCATTGGCTGCTGACACTTTCGTAACACATTGCAGCGTTGCATAGGTCACAGACCTGTGATGAACATTCGGCTGTTCGCGAGCAGCAGCGACGTCAACGCGGCCTCGTACTCGACTGCAGACTACAGAGTGGCCACCACTGTATATGTCAACAGTGTCACGTCCTGAGAACTGGAAATATCCAAGTTGATTGACACTTATTCCATTGGTCTCCTCTATTAACTATGTCACGTGATATTTTGATTGGGTACCAGTGAATAGCCACCGTAGCTCAGCTGGCTAGTTTAGTTAGTGCGTTGGGCCGCGAGTCAAATGCGACGCTCGAACCCAGATTCAAGACTACGTTGCTGCTAATACCAAAAATAAAAGATAAACAAAAATTTTTCTTTCGGCGGCTGTTCTCTCAGCAGGAAATGGCAAACCTCTGAGAGTAAAATTGGCTATGAAAAAGCTCCCAAATTGCCGTTCAGAATCGGCATAAAACTGTAGGTCCCTTCCAACCTTGTAAAAATTCGCACGCAAAATACGGTTGGTTGCGGGTAGCTACGCCTTAGTCTCGTCATCGGACTGTCGTGCCAGTCAATTATTATTATTATTATTACCAGTGACTATAGGTCTTCTTCTAGGGTTCTTGTGACGAATGATCCATGGGTCAACCTTTTGTATGAATGACTGACTGTCCCAGTATGCACAATCCTTCTACCAATTCTATCGGTCAATACCCAACACTGAGGCACTAAGACTCTCTGACTGAGACTCTCTAATTCTAACGGTAGCTTTCTTAGCTAAATGTCTCCTTAAGACTCCATGCGCTCTATTTCAACCTCTATTTTAACCATCCCAGTGTTACAATTCTCTTTAGGCATCGCATTTTGTGACTTCACCGCCTGAAGGCTTCTATAATATAATCTTTAATGGTGGTCTGAAAAGTTTCCAAACGCAACATGGAGATGACATCATTCGTCAACAGAAGGAAGTGAATCTTTTTACGTCTCTTTTCAAAGGTTTCAACAAAATTTCAGCCAATTTCTCAACAAAGTTAAGCCATGCTCGATATTTCTTAAAGGGTCCATCAAAGATCTCTTTCTCTTTAGACATAAAATGCAACTTCTCTATCTTATCTTTAATGCTGGTCTGAAAACAACAACAACAACATGAAATAGGCATCACTCGTTAACAAAACGTGGTGCAAAACGTATTGCACCTCGTTTGAAAGGTACTCAGCCATTTCAGCCATTTTGAATGCGTAGTTGTTGTTTGACAAGGGTTCGAGTCAGTCGATATGGTTTGAAAATGGCCACACTGGACTAGAAAAGGTAAGGAATCTGTTTTTGTCTCTTTTGAAACATATTCACAAAAATTTCAGCCATTTTCTCAGCAAAGTTCAGCCATGCGCGATATTTCCTAAAGGTAAGGAATCCTGTCCTGTTTTGAAGGTAGTCAGTCATGTCCCAGACCTCTTTCCCTTCAGACAAAGAACCTTTTTGGCTTCACTGCCTAAAATCTTCTAACGTATAATCTCGTATAATCTAAGAGAATGGTCTGAAAAGTTTCCAGTTTCAACATAAAGTAGGTATCACTTCGCATCACGTCAACAAAACGTAAGGAATCTATTTGTGCCTCTTTTGAAAGGTATCCACAAAAATTTCAGCTATTTTCTTCTCAAAGTTAGGACTTGATCGATATTTTCTGAAGGGTCCATTGCCCTCCGTTTAAGGTTCTATTGTATAATCTATGAGTGGTCTGTAAAGTTTTCAACCTCAACATAAAGACTGCATCGCTCATCAACGAAACGTAGGTAATCTATTTGCGTCTCTTTTGAAAGGTAGAGAGAGGCCAAATCTCTGGTAAGAAAAACAAGTTGAGGATGTCCTATCATCTTTTGATGTGCCCAATTGAGGGGCGCAAAGTAGTCGCTCCTGGGGAGAAGTTTTGCAGTAGACCGTAACCCGGAGGCCGTTCTTAAATCGCTCTGGAATAAACCGAGAATGATGGTTCTAGGGCAAACAAGATTGGACATCTTAATAAAGAAAAGCAAATCCGAAAGTTCAATTGTTTCAGGTGCGTCAGGAATATTGGAAACCAGATCCGAAAGTTCAACTGTTCCAGGTCTGTCAGGAATTTTAACCCTAGGGTACTTAATCGGCGTTCCTGCAGAGCCGAACAGTGGCACAGGAAGTGTTGTATTGGAACACACAGGAAGATTGTATCGATTCTTCTGCATTTCCGCGGTTTCTGTCGACATTACTGCACAAGAGGCACTATTCGATGAGTATGGATCAATCCGGTCCGGTGATGACTCCAACGAGCTGCCTAATGGAGGTTCAACTCATGGACAGTATAAATCGCGTTTTCCTCAAGGAAAGAAAGGGCCTTACTTAGTACCAGGCAGAAACTGCAATCGGTCCTGGTACGGGATGAGAACTCAATATTTTTTTGGTACCAAATGGTGTTAGACAAACGTAGAATTTAAGTAAAAAGGAATGGTAGAGGCTATGAATATGTTCAAAGAATGTGTTTACCACATATATATAGTATGTATATACTCGTATTAAAAAAAATTAATATCCGTCTGTTTGTTTGTTTGTTCGTCACACGACACTTGAATTCAAGAACTAGAAGGCCGATTGAGCTGAATCTTTCACAGAATGTTCGTCTTAACTAAATCTCGGTAAACCTCATAGTGCGAGTACGACCTGACAGGTGGGCGTGGCACCTCCCATACAACCTAAATTGGTAATGTGGAATAACATTGGAGTTGTAGGTAGGACAGCATAGAAAAGTGGTACAGAGCTCCCATTTATGTGTGTTGTTTCACAAGGAAAAATTCATAAGCGTTGGACAAGGGGAGTGGCACTTTTCAAGAGACCCAAATGTTTTGTATAACTTTGGAACTACAGATCAAGGTTAGGTTAGGTTAGGTTGCGGTGGCTGCCTCTGTAAGAGACACACTCGGACGCCTGAAAGGCCCATTGTGATACTACATATTTCACCCGTTTTTGAACTGTGTATGCAACACTGTTTTGCCAACATATGTTACAGCACACATTTCAAGCGGATGGGGAAAGGGGGGAGGGGACCTACAGTTTAACGCCGAATCCGAACGGCGATTGGCAGTTTTTCGTTCACACTTGGAGGTTTTGCCATTGCCTGCCAAGAGCGCACTTGTGCGATTCTTGTAATTCTCATTCCCTTCATGTGGATAGCGATAGAAGTAGATGAGTTGTTCACCAGCCCGAGCCAGGAATCGAACCTGGAGCCTTTAGTATGAGAAGCCAGCGCGCTACCCGCTTGACTATCGAGGCCGGCAACTACAGATCAAACATCAATGAAATTTCGCACAGACTAACGACTTAGACGTGCCTTTCAACAGGGGGAATGGGGTGGGTATTGTACGAGGGGGCATGGCACCGTGCATTCAACCCACATTTTCCATATGGAATAGCTTCGGAACTGTAAGTCGGATAGCATTGAAATGTTGTATACCGTCGTCCCATAGATGCTTTATTTTACTGATACAATTTTATGGGCGTTAGAAAAGGGGCCTGGTATATTTATTTTGACTCAAAGTATCCGCGTAACTTTGGCACTGTAAGTTGCACATCTATGAAAGTGAGTCGCTGGCTGGAAGAATAGATTGTAAATTGCATAAAAGGGGTGTAGCATTTATTAGTGGTGGGTCCATTGACTTCAAACTTGTATGTAAAGCCGCTGGACCCTGCTAGTATTAAATATAAATTAAGGCATGAGAAAGTTTTTCGCATTGCAAGGTTCACGTTAGACTGAAATGTGTTTGAATGAACATTTCGAAATAACGACAAACATCCTTGAACTGAATTAGAACTAGAGTTTGAACTGTTGGGCCTCCCTCTTTACTCACTGGATGAAGCCTCAAGCTATTTTTTTTCATTCTCTGAGTTGAAGTTGGGATTGGAGGACAGAGCTTTTTATCAAATGAGATATCCTTCAGTTTCCTCCAGAGTCCTACTTTGTTGTGTTAAAGAGATGGGAACATTGCTGGAAGAAGTGTGTAAGCTTACAAGGACAGAAGATATAACAATACAAAAATATTTAAAGTACCAATTCCTCGGATCTTGGTCAGTTAGGAAACTTTTCAGACCATTTTCGTATATTACGAAAAATCAAGTAAACATGATTTGAAGTCGAGCCTTTTCGCTTATTTCTTCCAATGTGTGTCATTAGTGCCTCTAATTTTAATACTATCAACTCAAGCATAGCCTTAAAGGGTTAAAGTGAAGTAAAAACGTTGCCTGTTGCGCTACGAAACTAACGCAAATCCTCGTTAAATGGTGCTTGTTCGTCATTAGAAATTATTTACTTAAATACAACTTTTCTGCCACTTTTCATGCAACTCATGCGAACAGCAATTCTAGCTTGCTTTTTTCTCTCTTTCTTTCTCTCTCACTATTTCTATCTCGCTCGCAAGCAGCATTTCCACAAGCAGCTACATTTTAACGCTAATAGCATTGCATTTGTTTGCTGTGTTGCACTCCGCACGATAAACATTTCACATAATTATTTTAAGCATTCAACATTTACCACACACACACACACAGACAGCCACTCCCACAGTCACAGCTGGGCACTCATACACGCCTTTGCTCCCTACTCGCTGGCAGCCATTATCCTTATCTGCCGCTCAAATGCGCTCGGCTTCGTGTTGCACGCTCCCCGGCTCGGCTGATTGCGTACTTGAGCGCCAACCGCTCCTCGCCCCCTTCTCGTTCTAAGTGCCCGAACGTACGCAAAATAATTTTACAATCCATTCATTTTCGTATTTTGCGTAGTTTTGCTTTGGCGATTGTTGCACAACACTGCGTCCCGCACTATTTCACTATTTCATAATATTCGGTTTTGGCCATGTTGCCAGTTGCAACACACACACACACACACACACACAGCGCAGTCTGGCTGCGGCGAACAAGCAGCAAAAAGCAAAATCCCATAAACTCGGGTATTATTTTCAGAATTTTCGGTTGCATTCTCGGTTGAGTTGAAATAATCCGTGATGATTTCCGGTGTTACATGTAGTTGGGCCCCCTCTCGCCCCACAACCAGGCCCCACTCTTCCCCCGAACGCTCCTGCCTTGCATCTATTTAACGCGCACGTTTGCATGTGTTTGTGTGTGTGTGTGAAACACTCACATGTGTGTTGGTTTTGCTTGAATAGTGTGAAAGTTTTGGCACATTTTGGCTCACATGTAAAAAGTATGTCCTGGAAGAAGAAGAAGCAGAAAAAGTAGCAGAAAAAGAAGTGCAACAATCGTTATTGCACTTTAATTTTTTCAACATTCTTCTTTGTGTTGCATTCAATTGTGCATCTTTCGTTTTCTTAAATGTTGCCAAATGTTGCGGAAATTCTAAATCGCATCGAACCAGCAAAGCAAAGACATTAGGACAGCAGTGAAGGGCGGAGAGGGGAGTGCACTGCACCAATGAATTTATACCGTTTTTTGCAGCTGTTGTTCGTACTTTTGCATTTGTTTTCAACAAATTAGCATTCATTCTCATTAAACGAAATAGTTGCACACTGCCGCCCGAAAGTGGAACTAAAGTGTAATGTGGCCGATTCTATGTCGTGCGGGGGCGCAGCGCCTCTTTTTATACCCTACAAAGTATCGTACACTGTGACAGTGTTGCCAGATACCTGAAATGACTTTCTCCTAAATCTTAAAAAAATACCGAAATTTCCTCCCAACAGTGAAAAAATCTCCTAAAATCGTTTTATAATTTCCGTCAAAGGAATAAAACTTCTCGTGAAAAACAATATATATTTATATATATTTTTTTTAATGCAGCCTTTTTTATTCAACTTCAGCTTAACAACAAAAACTTAACAAAAACAAAACAAATAACAAATGAATTAAATAAAAATTGCCATTTTAGACGGAATTTCATTGTACCAGAAATAAGTGAGAACGAGATAGAACGAGCTTACATTTTGTAAGCCTAAAAATTTTTAACACAATAGGGTGCTTTGACTGATAAAATAGTTGCCAAAATATATTTTGTTGCCAGTGTTCTCAATACATCATACTTCGTTATCCAAAAACCTCCTAAAAATCCACTAAGGGTCAGAAAAATCCCCTAACAAGAAATGTAAATCTCCTAAACAATTCTTCCTCCTAAAAACTCTCCTAAAAGGCCAAGAATCTCCTAAATCTAAGAGGAAATCTCCTGATCTGGCAACACTGCACTTTGAGCAGTGGTCTGCAACGCCCAAAAGAAACAATCAGTCGTGACAAAAGTAACCAGGCACAGCATTAGCGCAGAAAGGAGAAACAATTCAATAATATAATAAGTCCTTCTGGTCGTCCTTCAATACGTCCGTCCATCCGTCCTCGTTTTTTTCGTCCATACGTCTATACATCCAGCCACACCATCCATAAGTCCTTTCATCTGTATGTCCGTTTTTCCATAAGTTTTTTATACGTGAATACATCCCTCCGTTATTCTATAAGCCCTTCCGTCCATGCGTCCCTCCGTCCATACGTCCTTCTATCTATTCGATCATTTATTCATACTTCCTTTCGTCCATAAGTCCATTCGTTCATCCGTGCATACATCCGTCCGTAAAATAAGTTCTTCTGTTCATACGTCTGTCCATCTATACATTCATCCTTACGTTTATACGTTCGTCTATACTTGTATACATCTGGCCGTTATTTCATAAATCCTTCCGTCCAGATGTTTGCCCATCCATGTGTACGTCCGTCCATACGTCCTTCTATCGTTTCGTTCATGTGTGCATTCGTTCTTCCGTCTATGGGTTTTTCTGTTCATACGTCCGTCTGTCCATACATCCATCCTGCCGTCCGCCCAAATGTCCTTCTGTTCATACGACCTTCCGTCCATACATCCGTCTATACGTCCTTTTATCCAACATTGTTAGCTGTTTTACTTTTTGTTTTCTAATGCATTCAACTGCGCACGCAATACCCAAATTGCTACTTTGCGACCACATTAAAGTTGCGCGTATTGCATTCAAAAACGAATTCCAACTAAAAACATGTAATTATTTCGTGCATTTAGCTGCTGACCTGAAACTGAAACCATGTCAAACAGCTAATTAAGATAAGAAGCTGCTGGGAAATTGTTTGGTTGTCATATTGGGGTTTGTAGATGAAGATTTGGCTTAGGTGAACTTATGCAAGGACATTTTGCTAGAATTCATTCAAGTCGAAATTTATAAACAGTACATGCAAATATGTATGTAAGAAGAAAAACAGTGTAAGAAACATGTAATTACAATCAAAAGTCCTAGCAACAGCCTTCAAACTTCAAGGCAAGAAATATAGGAAGCCCATTTAGGACATGAAAACCCATTATGACAGCACAAGCAATCGAGTTCAACTGACTCAATCCTTGAACTAGTTTGAGCTCCTTCCGTAGCCTAGTACGCTGTGAATAGTCCTATCGACTGGATCCTTTAGATTTCTGAAGAACTTGAGCCCAGTTGAGTCTTCCTTTTTCTAGTTAATTCATGACAAGTGCATAGAAGATGGAGTGAGTTGACTTCCTCTGCTATCAATCTTAAGTCCATTCACTCATTGGACCAGCTTGCGCTCATTTCGAAGCCTAGTAGACAGTGAAGAGTCCTACGGTTAGATTTCTTAGATTGTCGAAGAAAAAGTTGCCATATCGTCGTCTGAAAAAACGATTGTCGTATGTGCTATTAAATTCAATGGAACATACGACATTCGTTTTCTCAGGCGACGATATAAGGACTGTACTGCAAAGAATCTTCACACTTTGAAAGCAATGCATAATTTCAGATTTGCATTTTTTTTGTCACGTTTGTCCAATTTTTTCAAATCTTCAACACTAAGAGATGACTTGCGCTCCTTCTTTAAGTTTCTTTCTGTTATGGCTCAATAGTGCAGCCTCGATAGTCCAGTGGGAAGTGCGCTGGCATGTGAACCAGAGACCTTAGGCTCGAATCCTAGCTCGAGCTGGTTAAATCCTTTGTCTATTTCTATCGCTATCGACATGAAGCAGATGAGAATTAGAAGAATCGCACAAGTGCGCTCTTGGCGCGCAAAACCGATACTATCAGTACTTTTCAAAACTCTTGTGGCCTCTTTACTCAAATACAGTGAAACCTCAGTCGATCGATGAAAAATTTGAAATTGGTGCAAGAGTTTATTGGCAGTACAGTTTAGTCCGGTCCACAAAGAAGCCGTTGTGGTCGAAATGGCATTTATTTAAAAACAATTTGATTCGGCAGATGAATCGAAGTATTGTCCATCACTGGCTAATACTTTTTCTCATCCCTCAGACAATTTTTGAATTCCATTTTGGAAAAATTTTGTTTCTTTTAAAGCGATCTTTCAAGTGAACCGTTGTTCTGCCATCCATCGAAACAATCCAGTAATCAGAAAATAGTTCGGGTGCTGTAAACAATTTTACTTGAGCGTTTCCAAACATGTATTTTTTTCGATTTTTTGTCTTGGTTTCAGGTCACAATTCCTTTTGAATCATTCTCACGAAATTCAATCTTACGGAGATTGTTAGTTGTATATTGCTCCCAATGATTCTGCAATCTCTTCTTGCATTTGGCTCGAATCTTCATTAAGTAATGTCTGCAGTTCATTGGTTTTGAAATTGTTTGGTTGTCCAGAGCAAGGCAAGTCTTCAACGCTGAAATCATCATTCAGGAAACGATTCTCTACCTGATTTGTCTGTTTGAGCATTGTCACCGTAAACTTAAGCTTCAGCTGTACTTTTCTTCTAATTAAACCAGAAAAACAAAATCTCCCGCAAAAGTTGCCTAGTTGACACAAAGTTGGGCATATTTTTTTCTTTGTTAACTTCTCTTAAGAGCTTAGGGCCTCCACAAGACATTGCCCTGTGTTGTTTACGTTAATCGGTTGTATTTTTCTCGCCGGGTAGGTGATTGGTCAGCCGCAGGTAGTCCTAAGTGATAAGGGGCTACCATCTACCACCATGTACTACCATGTTGTGAGCTACCGTTCATAGCTCCATGTGTTGTGTAAAGGAGGTGACAGCAGGATGATTGGGTACTTTGCTAAGCTTGGTTTGGTGCGCTGTTGGTGGACATACTTAACACTAGAGAGACCATTACGGTCATTTTGACGGCTTTTCAATTTTAAATACTCGCATTTTCTTTAGTATTTCTATCAATTTTTACTTTGATGACTTTTATTTTTTTATTGGGTTCTACAAATAGTTCTACAATAAGGGTTTTACAATGACAATAAGACAAATCCGATGTGTACTTTTCGAGATATCAGCGTATAAAATATGTAGTTTTTGTAAGTATGGAAAATGCTGCAGTCTTTCTAGTGTTAAGACAGTAAAAACAATACGATTTTTTAATAAACTCAAAGCGATATTAAATTACAGTCGTGTCTGGATATAGTGAACTAATTATTGCAAGCCCTGTTCACAGTATTGAGGTTGTTCACTATACCAAGGTTAACATTTTTGTTCAAAAACTCGTTTTATTTGCTCAAAATACACTTTTTGTTTTTTGCTTGAAATTGCTTTCAAAATTTTGTTCGATATTTAGAGGCTCCTTGTCAAAATTTGGTTTTTTTACTATATAGGGGTTTCACTATACCCAGACACGACTGCAATATATTTTTTAGAACCATCGCAATTAGCAGTCACTTTAAATCATTCACAATAGCCAATAAATCCTAAAATATAAAATTAAAAAATAAATACAGTGACTCAATAATTTGTCCGTACACCTCTAAGAGCAACATTTGAATATGTGTATCTCAGGTTTTATACATCCGAATTCTATAAAATTCATATAAAATAAAAGAAAAACTTGTAAAGTTTTAAGGAAGCATACATTTATTCAAATTCCGTTTTGATTGTAAATGTAAAATAACAAAAACTAAAAAAAGTACGTCTGGTGAACTCAAACAATTATCCGTATGTTTGATATGTCTTGCCTACTGTTCTCACAAATTTAACTGTTACAATTTACCGTCATTTTACCGTCAATTAATTGTCATTCTTGACAAATGTTAGTGCAAATATTATATTCGAACAGACACAATGGCAAATAAGGCGCGCAGTGGCATTCCTACAGAAATCAGAAAATTGATAATCGAATTGTGGAAAAAGAAGAAATCTTTGCGGGAAATTGCAAGTCTTGTGGATAGAACTCATTCTTCAGTTCAGTATGTAATAAATAATTATTAAAAAAACGGCTCTGTGGAAATGGCTCCCGGCAGAGGAAGAAAAAAGCTGTTGAATACTCCACAAATTAAACGTCGAATCATACGAACGGTGACCAAAGATCCCAAAATAAGTGCTGTGGAATTGGCTGTAATTGCAGAAAGAGATTTGGGGAAACACGTGAATCCACAAACTATTAGAAATTTTTTGCATTCTAACGAGTTCATGGCCCGGACACCCAGACGCAAACCATATCTTTCAAAGGTTCACATTTCTAAAAGGCTTAAGTACGCGAAAGAATATGTTAATAAACATGATGATTACTGGAATACCATTCTATTTGCTGACGAGCCCAAATTCAACATTCGGGGTTCAGATGGACGTCGTTTTGTGTGGCGCAGAAGTGGAACAGCTCTTCAGGAGGAAAACGTGAATCATACCGTAAAGCACGGTGATGGAAGTGTCATGGTTTGGGGAATAATGGGGCGAGATGGCGTAGGTGAACTGGTCATAATTGACGGTATAATGGACAAATTAAAATATTTGAACATTTTAAAGCAAAATTTGCCTAGATATGCCGAAAAATATGGGATTACAGAAAAGCTGTCCTTTGTTCACGACAACGATCCCAAGCATTCTTCTTATCTTGTAAAGGAATAGCTGCTTTATAATATAAAACACGTGCTCCCCCATCCTCCACAAAGTCCAGATCTTAATCCTATCGAGAACTTGTGGGCCTACGTCGCCAACAAATTAGAAGAAGAAGGATAAGAAGCAAGGAAGACCTAATTGAGGCCTTAAAGGAGGAGTGGGAGCAAATAAGCCTATTACTTACCAGAAAACTAATAAATTCGATGAAGGACAGATTAAAGGCGGTAATTCAAGCAAAAGGAAAATATACAAAATATTAACTTAGTCTTATTAACTTTATAAAAATGAATTTTTTAAATGTACGGATAATTGATTGAGTTCACCAGACGTACTTTTTTTAGTTTTTGTTATTTTACATTTACAATCAAAACGGAATTTGAATAAATGTATGCTTCCTTAAAACTTTACAAGTTTTCCTTTTATTTGATATGAATTTTATAGAATTCGGATGTATAAAGCCTGAGATACACATAATCAAATGTTGCACTTAGAGGTGTACGGATAAATTATTGAGTCACTGTACATATAAAATTAAAAATAAAATTTCCAATAATTGAAAAAATTAAAAAAAATGCATGCAACTTCAAATCAATAAACTCCTAAAGTGCAATAAAGTTGAAAATTGTTTTTCTAAAAACAGCGCACATTTCGCTGCACTGAACAACAACAATACACATTACGATTGTTTTGAATGCAACAATTGGCCAATAAATACGCGTAGGCAGACGGCAAAAGGCGCACAAAGCGAAGCGTAAAAAGTGCGCTCGCGCTTTGCTTTGCTTCGTTTCGAATCAATTTAATTAATGCGCGAGTAGTAAGAAGAGTCGTCGTGGCGGTCATTATCGAAGTAATTATTGCCGCTGATGTGAGCAGGCAGCGAGGCTGAAGACCAGGCAGACGACGACGAGTGCGCGTTGGGGCGGCGTTTGTGCGCGGACCAGGGAAACGAGACATCGGCGGTGTGGGCGGGCGAGTAGTGATGCTGGTCGCGGTCGTCGTTGTGGTCGCTGCTGTCGTCGGCGGTGTGGGCAGAATGTTGTTGTTGTTGCGAGTAGGAGTATGAGTGCGAGTGGGGGTCTTGATGTGACGCCGGTTCGTGGTAGGGATGACGTCGTCTGTCGTTGTTGTTGTTGGCCACAATCAGTGAGTGATTAGGATACGAATGCGCCGACTCGTAGAACTCGGGTCGCGGATCGCGATTAATGAACGATGGCGCCAACTGTTCGTGACTGTTGCTGTAGTCATCGTTGTGGTTGTTGTTATAGTTATTGTTGTTATTATCATCATTATTGTTGTTGTTGTAGTGATAATGCGGTGTGGCTGGTTTGTGTGTGTTGTGATTGTTCACAGCACTCGTCTGGCCACCGCTGTACGGCGACTGCAGCATCACCGACGGTTCGGTGGAAGCGGCCGCCAACGACGACGCTGCAGCCGATACCAGATCGCCCGGCTGCACAACGATGCTGGCGCCCGACGAGAAGGTCGATGCCGGCGATGTGTTGCGTTCGCGCGAATTCATTTCGGCCAACTTGTTGAAACGATTTCGCGCCACATTGGCCGTCATCACCATCACAGTGGGATTCATTGCTTCCATGTTGTCCTTGAGGCAGTTTTGTAGCAGATTCACAAAGAAGAAGAACGCCAGCAGCGTTAGTGCCGTCACCGTGGATGTGGACACCTGGCTGCTGCGCTTTTTGCCGCCACCGCTGGCCTTAAGGCCGCCAAAGAGCGATGGACGCGCCGGTGGCGCCGGTGCAGCTGGCGGTGCACCGTAGCCAGTGGCGCCGGCCGTCGAGTGATACGCATAGCTGCCGCCGCTGGGCATGTGCGCTGGCGTCGCCGGATGATAGTCGTAGCCGCTGCCGCCGCCGCCGGACGGCTCGTAACTGCGAACGACAACAAGAAACGTGCAATAATGTTTAATTGGCATAATTAGCAGTCGGTGCAAGTGCACCGGCCATAACTCACCCATATCCGGAGTGGCCGCCGTCACCGTCGCCGCCCGCATACATGTGGTGCATGTGGGTGCCGGCGCCCAGCAGCGGACGCAGCGGATGGTACAAATGAGCGGCACGCTCCTGCTCGCCGTGACTGCAACACAAACACAAACACACACACACACAAGTGGAACTTTAGAAAGGTGAATCAGTAGAGAGGAAATGAGTGCAGATATGATTAAAGTGAGCTGCGTGACGCACTCGTAGGCACATTAACCCTTTAGTAGTTGCACTAATATTTTCAAATATCAAGTCTAGAATAACCCATTCAGCCGTTAATGGCTTAAACTGCGCCAAGCACTCAAACTTCCGCTGCTTTTTCCTCTTCTATACCTCTTCTCTTCTTCTTCTTCTTCTACTTCTACTTCTACTTGATAGTCTGCCAGATTGTGCGACTGCGTTTCAAAATTCCATGACTGCTTTTTGTAGCCTCTCCAGCAACTGTCGTCCATTTCTTTAGTTTTCTTTGTCACCGTCTGACTTCTCCCTCCAACTGTCAACTGCCTTTTTATTTATTTGATTTTTTACTTTTATCTATCAACTGCGCCCAATAAATCTTTTTGCACAATTTCCAACATAAACTTACGCATAATTATTTCCGGAAATGGCTGCCAACAGCGGATGTAGCTGCTGCTGTTGTTGTTGTTGTTGCTGTTGCTGATACTGCAGATGCCCCAAGGACATTTTATGTTTTTTGCCGCTGCGGCAACTGGCTTTTGATTTGCAGTTTTATGATAATTGATTTCGTCCCTCGTGTCTGCGGTAAAGAAGACAAAATGTCTACAGTAAATAAAATGCTGACAACTCGCACAAACAACGCAGAGTGCAAAATTTACCGGAAATGCAGCTAAGCGGATGTTTTGACAATTGAAAAGAAATGCCTTTTAATAACTCAGGCTGTGGCAGCAATCAAATATTTTACAGATTTCATACAAAGCAAAGCGATTAGCTGGAAAATAGGTAGAGAAACGAAAATTAGTGAATTTATTTGAGTTGCGAATGCTTTGGAAATAAGTGAAGATAGTTCAAAACAAGTCTATGAAATGGAGGAGTTGAAAAAGGAGGTTTGAAATAAGTTTTTGAATATTTTGTGACTGTTAATTTAGCTGGCGTCGTTAGTCCAGGGAGTAGTGCGGTGGCTTTTCGTTTCAGAGGTCCAAGGTTCGATTCCTAGCTTGGTGAAGCACTCGTCTACTTTTATCGCTAACCTCATGAAGCAATGAAACGCATGAAATGTGTATTGTAACATATGTTGGAAAAAACAGTGCTGCAAACACAAACGGGTGGAATTTGTGACGTCACAATGGGTCCATACAGCAACAACGAAAAGAAGCACACCTTTTTGGAAGAATTGAGTTAACTCTAAGGCGTGAATATACGCGTCGATCTGTCGTGCACTGACCGGGGAGTGCGATTTGGTTCATGCATTGGATCTCTTTATTTCCTGTAACATTTCTAATAAGTCCATATTTGTAAATTTTTTTACACACCAAACGACACTGACGAGCTCTATAATCTATTCAACAGTTGTGCCTGGGGGAAAAAAAGGTGACTGTGACTGGCTCAGAGGACACTTGGGGGTAGAGTAGTAAAATTAACTTCAGGGAACACCAAGCTGGAACAACTGACGATCAAATGTCTGAAGGATATTTGAATAATCTTGAGACATCAAGTGAGAGGATAGTTGAATATCTGGAAGATAATTAACACCAAACAAGATGGATTGAGACTACCAACTATCTGTCTATTCGATTGGCTTTAAGGAAGCCAAAAGAAAGAAAAGTCCACAAATTTTTCCCTTGTCGGAACAGGCTGAAAAAGAAGAAACAGACCTGTGGTACACACAGGGGGTTTGGGGGTTTAAAACCTTATGGTTTCGAATGGTTTAGCCTCAGAAGTTGTATGCAAAACCCCCCAAAATGAAATCCTGTGTGGCCACTGGCTCAGACAGAGATTCGTTCATTATACTGCGACTTGATGTTCCCTGTTTCTAGCTTCTTAGTCTATATCGACAATTTCTACCGTAATTCACTGCACCAATTCTGATTATGGAAATATCGGAAACCACTTAGAAACGCTCAACCTTACCAAGAACGTTAACTGCTAGAACTATGTCTCAAGGAACGCTCGACGATTTTTTGTCCTAAGCTCGTTCGCATCTGTATTTCAGGCAGAGATAAATGCAGCACTTGAGGTAATCTACTTTGTTATGGATAACAGGTGGAGAGGCAGATCTTTCCGTGTCTGTATCGACAGCCTGGCTGCCCCCATGGCCTTGGACAGCCCCCAATCACCTCCACTGTAGTCATCTGCTTCAAATCCAGGTTGAATTATGTTGACAGATAGCTAATTTCGGTCCCGAGACACGTAGGAATTGCAGGTAACAAGACCTTAGATTTCTCGGCTAGAAAAAGCTCTGATACTGGATATACTGTCTGTGCCTATCTTTGCCTATCCTGCTCTGCTTATCCGGCTATTAAAACCATTGTTAACAAATGGATCACTGGGTTGAGTTTGAGGAAACGTATGCTTTCGGTTAATTTTTAAAAAGTCTCATATTTTCCTCTGTCTCGATGCAGCAGGGACTGTAGGCAGTTGATCGGTCAAATCACATGAGAAACAGACCGAATCAGGTTTAAATCCTTTGGCACTGATGTGTTGAGAAGCGATTATTTTGGCTCCTTAGCACTACAGGATGTACTAAAATTTCTTCGGAGATCGAAGATCTCAAGTCGTAGTAGAACGAACGTATCTATTGTCTGAGTGCTCCACTTGTTCAGTTGTTCCGGTAAAGCAAAAAATGTATAGAGACGGCGAAACACACAATCAAAGTTGTAACATATCCAGAACACAAAGTTTGCCTGAAGTAAAATAAAAAAGAATTTAAATATTCTAACAAAGTATTTAAACCATAGAAGTAGTTGCCGTTCCACTTCATGTAAAAATTTTTTTAAAATGATTTAGTGACTTTTTTCAACAGACTTTAGGCCTTTAACCCTAAATCCCAGAAGTGAGCCTCACAGTCTCACTAAAGATTTCAAATGGTGATAAATCCAATACCAAAAGATTTTCGATTCCAATATTTTCTGTAAATCCAATATTTTTTGGAGGAGATCGGTATCAAGATCTAATTATTTAATGATTTTTTTGTGTTAAGTTGCACTTAAAAAATTCATGTATTATTATTTTTTATGAGAAGTTTTATTCCTTGATAACGGGTTGGGCTCAAACCCACATAAGTTTCCTTAGTTTATAATTACAAAAATTTGAAAAAAAATTTGAGGAGACTTTTTTTGAATTTTGGGAAGAAATTTGTTTTTGAATATGGGAGAAATTCATTTCAGGTATCTGGCAACACTGCCATAGGTACACACACCAGAAGGTTGGGACTATGATCTAATGAGGAGGAGAGAGTGGAGGAAAAAGAACGAGAGGAAAAAGTGCTTCATTTTTTATTTGACCTTGACCTTGACCCTGTAGTAGAAGAAAAACTCACTGGGTTTGAATTTTCCTTCAACTCATTTGATTTGAGTTTTTACTACTTAACTTCGTTAGGACGTCAAATTGGTTCTTTTTGTAGGAGATATGAATCCAACGAACTCTGGTATCGCAATGCACTTATTTGGTGTACGTGTTTTTCTTTCGGAGCTGTTACGACTGTGTAGACTTTGCTAGTATCTTCCTGAAGATTGTTAGGTTTGTTTTAAAATAGTGGATGCGTTCGTAGCTCAACTGTTATTCTATTGTGCGTCCTTCTTAAGATGAAAGAGAAAAACATTCGAGTATTCTTTTTACACGATTTGTATCAGTCCGGAAAAGTCAACTATGTGGAACCTGCTGAAGTTTGTGCATCTACCTGATTAGTTTGAGGATGACCCAAAATAGTGAATTAATGTCACAATAGGCCTTTCTCATAGTCTAAGCATGTCTTCCATGCTGCACCAAAGTCTCAGCAGACTCAAAACTCTTCTTCAGTTTTGACTTATTTCTGGCTTTCAGGTTAAACTTTTAGTTTTGATGTATTCAGAGACCTATAGTAAAATTTTATTGTAAATATTTTCGTGGAAGACTTCTTCCTTAAAAGTCCTGTTTCAAAGAACATTTTTGGACATTTTAGAAAAAAGGGTCAAATTGAACCATAAAAATAGGAGCTAGAGGGTTAAAATGTTCTATAAAAATGTTTTTCGTAGTATTTTACATCAAAACGCTGAACACATTATATACCTAAAATCTAAGGTTTTCGTATGCTGATTTACTATAACAATGTCCAAAAGAGGGGACACTCTCTGAAAAAAGGGAAGAAAACTTTCAAAACGCCAAAGCAACTATATTTTTTTAATGATCCCTCTACCAGTGTCCGTTATTATTATTTTGTTGTACAGTGTAATTAAATGCCTTAAAATAAAAATTTTAAATCGCTGATTGTCTCCGCCGTTATCTAAAAACTGCAACACTCTCAAATCGAACTATGAAGGTCCTTCTCCACAGCATTGCTCACACTACACAACTCCTCGCTGTGCAGCGTTAATTTGCCACTGAAAATTACGATGATACCGCGACACACAGATAACTAAAACAACAATGAAAAAACCACGCAACGCTCAAAACCGGCAAACAAATACACAGCGAATCAAGTGGCGGCAACAACGTAGTGGCAACGACAACCGCAATTGACAATGACGTTTGGGCGACTAAAGCTTGAGGCAACGGCGGCAGCGGCTCCTAAGTGAATTTGGCTAAAATTGCACGCACACAATTGCCAAGCAACGCTGCTGCCGGTTGCACAGTTAACGCGCGTTGCCGGTTGTTGTTGACGCCGCTGTTGTTGTTGCTGCAAAGGCAGCTGAAATTGTTGCAATGCGGTCGTCCACACAAACACAGAGTGAGAAAGAGACATTCGCCTAAGCACACATACACACACACAAACACACATGTATGTGTTGTGTGTGCTGCATGTAGCATGCTTTTGGGCGCCGCAGCGTGCGATTATGTGCAACCAAGTGACACACACCTGAACTGGAGCGCAACAACAGCAATAGCGACAGCAACCACTGCAATTGCAACTGCAACTGGCACAGTGACAGTGACAGTCGGCACCGGCATTGGCTAACACAGACTAATATTGTTGTTGTTGCATGTCGTTATTGTTGTTGCTGCTACTATTAACGGTTTTAGATGGTTACGCTGCGGGTTAGTTGGCATTTATGTTGTTGCGTTGACTACTTTGACAAAGTGAAGTGTTGATGACTTTATGACGTCGCTGGCAAATAGTTGGCAGTTGATATTGCTTTTCGTATCATTGTTGTTGTTGTTGTTACTGTTGATATTGTTGTTAGTTTACACTACACAGCTACAAGTGTTGGCTGACATGCTTGAAAAATTGGGTTAATTGTTGCTTCGGTGCTGTCAGTGGCGCTGACAACGCAACCAGTTGCTGTTAGCAATGCAATGAATATTCATAATTTTATTAGAAACAACAGTTCATAGTAGTGTTTGGTTGGAATTATCCACAGGTAAGTTAACGGAAGTCGGGTTTAAGATTGTTTTGAGAGTTTGGTTGATTGTTTTGAGAAAAATGTTCAGTGCTTTTGGTATTGGTACAAAACTAAAACAAATAAAGAAAACATAAAGAATAAGGAATAAAACAAATAAACCAATTACAAATTATTTATTTAAAAAGAGTTAAAAATAAATAAAAAAAATTAAAACGAAATAATACAAAATTTAAATACAAAATTTAGTCCTACAAATAAAAAATAAAAAAATTGAAAAAAAAAATTAGAAATTAAAAATAAAAAATTAAAAATTAAAAATTGAAAAATAAAAAATAAAAACTAAAAAATTAAAAATTAAAACTAAAAAATAAAAAATAGAAATTACAAATTAAAAATTAAAAATTATAAATTAAAAACTAAAAATTAAAAATTAAAACTTAAAACTTACAAATTAAATATTAAAAACTAAAAATTAAAAAATAAAAAATCATAAATAAAAATAAAAATTACAAATTACAAATTAAAAAATAAAAATTCAAAATAAAAATTAATTAATAAAACATAACGAATAGAGAATAAAAAGAAATTAAAAAACTACAAATTATTTAATTATTAAGAATTAAACTTAAAACTTAAAATAAAAAAATTAAAAATTAAATATAGTGAACAAAAAATCAAAATTACAAAAATTAAAAATTAAAAAATAAGAATGAATGAGATTAAATTTAAAATAATAAATCGAAATAGGAAATAAGAAAACTAAAAATTAATACAAATTTAAAAAAATTCTAAAGTAAAAATAGGAAAAAGTAAAACTTAAATTTTGAAAATTAATAAAAAATTAGAAATAAACCAAAGAATTAAAAAAATATATATAATACAATTAAAAAAATTTAAATAATGAATGAAATAATGAAAGAATTAAGAACAGATAATAGAAAATAAATAAAAAATATTAAGTAATAAATAAACAATAAAAAAAAAGAACTAATTAATAAATAAACAAAATAGATACAATAATAGAAATTATTAAGTAAAATTCTAAGAATATTTAAAATATTACAAGTTAAAAGTAGAAGTAAAAACCATACAAAAATAAAAAAAAATGATGAAAAATTAAATCTTAAAAATTAAAACTTAAAACTTATATATTAAAAACAATGAATACAAAATTTTAAATTTTAAATTTTGAATGAAATTAAGAATAAAGGTATAAATAATAAAGAGTAAATAATAAAAAAATGAATAAAAATGTGATATAATAAATAAAAATAAAGAGAATATAATAGAAAATTAAAAAAAAAATATATTAAAAATTTAATAATAAAGAACAAAACATAAGAAATACAAATAAATCAAACATATTAAATTCTTAATAGTAAATATTAAAGAGCTGCACAAAAGGTTCTGTTGGGTACACTTCACTACTGCACAGTACTGTCAAATACTGTACTTCAGTGTCGCGGTGACAGCGAATTCAAATGTTCAATAGTTCTATTCTGCAACAAAGCAAGCACTGCATCATTCGAAAACCTTTTCGCTACAGCAGCGACAGTGCTTGTGTTCTGTTGTGCAGAAAAACATCAAAACAGAAAGCTATAATGAGGTTAAGTAACGGTAAATCACAGCAAGCACACCGAGTGAAGTTAAGCTTCTACTTCACACCGAGTGAAACAGAACTTATACTTCACACCGAGTAAAACAGACTTAAATAAATATCGAAAAAACATGTTTAAGATCGCGTTTTATTTACATTAATGTTGTTGTAATGCTTGAAATGCAGCCCAGATTCCATACAAAATACCAAAAATAAAAATCAGCTACTCCGATCGTGCAAAACAAAACACCGTATGTTTGAAAATGTTCTACTTCAGTGCTTCACTTCAGTCTTGTTCTACTTCAGTGTTGTTCTACTTTCGTGTTGTTCCACTGAAGTGTTGTTCTACTTCAATGTTGTTCTACTTCAGTGTTATTCTATACTTCAAGGTGCTTGATGTTCTATTTTCGTTTCGTGCAGTATTCGTATGAATATCAAAAGCTTTCTTCACTGCGTGCTTGTTTTATAGTGAAAATGAAGAAGAGCGAAAGTATTAGAAAGCACAGCGATGGCTTGCAAGTAATTTTTATAATGCTTGCGCCGCTCTTTAGTAAATATCTAATAAAGCATAAAGAACCATTAACCGTGGCTGACCCACGGAGGGTTTCAAATAGACCAAGTAGTGGTCCATAGTGGTACCAAAACATTCTGGAGTTTCAGATCTGTATTTAGTTTTTTAAGAACGTTTTGGCAAATCTAAGTAATAAGGATTAACATAAACAAAAATGAAATGAAATTAAAAATTACCAAAAAATAAAGATTACAGGACAAAAAATAAGAAAAGGCTTCTGATGTGGCCATTCTCACACGTCCATACAAAAACGGAGATGATCGTTGTAGGAAACATTTTTTTCCGCGTGCCACCTATGCAATGTGTCGATGTAAACGAGGAAATATTATTCATTAAGTTTCCTTCATCTTCCACGTTCAGCCACTCCTTTTAAAGCTTTACAGCTTAACATACTGTTTTCTTTTTGTATATATTTTTTACAAAACGCAATCAATATTTTGAGAGTAAAAATTGCCTATGAAAAAGCTCCCAACCTGCCGTTCGGAACCGGCATAAAACTGTAGCTCCCTTCCACCCGCGTACAAAATTCACACGCACAACACGGGTGGTTGCGGGAAGCTAGGCCTTAGTCTCGCGTAAGCGGGCTGTCGTGCCAATCAATTATTATTATTATTATTAATCAATATTTTGCACAACTCCTAATATTCCCAGGATTTGTCCACTGTGCCTTGTTTCAAACATCTCATAAAACTTGCATGTCTTAATTTTTTTAATAGCTCAAAAAACTAAAAATAAACCATTTCAGTACAGGTGCTTATGCTTCGAATTTCCTCAAGCACATTAATCTAGTAAATAACCATAACAACAACAACAACAGAAGGAACAATAGCAATTGTTCTGACAATGTATTCTATTCACCTCCGCCAAAATCTCAATCAAAGCGGTCTGGCCTTTGTTGCCAACATAAACACAAAACAGCCCAAGAAAAAATGCCAACTCGAGTAGCGTCCTAATCATTTGTAAATACCCAGCACAAACAATCTAATTGCACACGCCTTGACTGGCGACGCAGGCGCGGGCGGTGGTGCGGGTGCGAATTCGATGTCGTCAGTTCGTCACCGATGTTAAAAGGCCATTACAATGACGCGCACAAAGCAAAGGAAAACGAGCAAACGATGAAGAAGAAGCAGAGCAAAGCAAAGTTAAGTAAACTGGAGCTTTTGTTGATTACGGTTTTAATTGGGTATCTTTAAGTTGTCATTGTTTCAACAAAACGAAAAAAAAACGACATCGAGCGGGTGAGGGCCCAAAAAGGCGAGCAACGTAACAAAGTAAAATTACCGAAAGCACTGACAAAAAAGTTTATACTTTTAATTACTGGAAACAAGTTTAATTTTTAATTTACACGCAAAACACATACAATCAGTAAAGCGCCGAAGGTCGGCGGGGCACGCAGCGACACAGCGCAGGGCTCGCAAAGGATGTGCGGCCAAACAGGGGAATTGCTTAATTCTCAGCAGTGTATGTCAAAGCGTCACGGGCGACGCGTCGCACTGAGCACTGAGAAGTGCAAGAAAAAAGGATTCAAGGCTTATTTGGTGTCTGTCACTCGGGCAGAACTTGTTGGCGGCACCTCGTCCCTAACTTGGTGTCATTCCTTGTCCTTGCATTACATTGTCTTTGGCAGTTTTTGCACATTGTTGCCGCTCATTGACTGGTCAGCGCAATCGGCCGCTGTGCTCAACTAACGTCATTGCCTCGAATTAAACGAATCGCTGCGAGCGCTGCGCCACAACGATACAAATGCCGGCGCACAGCTCTCGACGGACCAAGCACGGAACGTGCTCTTAATTAAAGATAAGCATTAACTACTGATTAGTAGAAGTTTTTCTTACACTTGACACACACACACAGCGAACGCGACCCTGGCCCGCTGCGGCGCTATTGGAAAGGATGTGTCGGCAGCAATGATAAAGAGAAAAGGGGCAAATAAAGCAAGAAATTCGCTCTCTTGGTGAATTGCTTTGTGTCTGTGTGTGTTTGTGTGAACCAGAGCCGGACACGTACCGCATTCCCAAGGCTTACTATTTCAAATTTTTGTAATACTTTTGTGTACCCTATGTCAGGTTTGCAAGACTACATTCACTTTCAGACAGACTTGTGGCCAGCATGGAAAAATATACAGAGATATCCTTGTATGTTCAGAACTAGATCACATAAAAGCCTACAGACATATATATGTGATATACTTATTTTGCATATTTATCATCAGATCGTCTTCGATGTGGTCACTTCTGATAGTCCATAGATTTGTTCGAGCTTCCGATAGTCCATACACTTGTTCGCCCGTCCGTAATCATTCTACAAGGAAACCTAACTTGTTAACAATTATTAACTAAAGTTATTTAAGATTAGGACCATCAGAATAGATCTTGTCTCACCTTTCCATTAGTTAGTCCGCCTGTACATACAGTTTATCTACCCATTCATTCCAGAAAAAGTTGTACCTCGGGTTGGAAAAATTGGATAATTGAAACAGAAATTACTACAAGAATCGATTTCCTGTTCATCCGTTCTTTCCTCTGTCTATCTGTTGGTTCATTCTATAAGGAAACACAGACTGTATGAACGTTTTTTGACATCAGGACTTTCAGAAGAATCGATCTACTCTCGTCCTTTCTTAGGTCTTCCTATCCATCAGCCCAATTTTTCATGAGTTGCATAAAATAATTTAGCCGGAAATTTTGGAAATTTATCTTGGAACTTTGGAAAACAAAACTTAAAAAATTTGAAATCGGAATCATTAGGAGAATTGATTTTTTCTCGTCCGTTCTTAGGTCTGTCTGTCCATCTTAAAAGGATTTAGGCCGAATCTTTGAAAACTTAGCTTGGAACTTTGAAAAGAAAACTTAAGAAATTCTAAATCGAAATCGCTAGAAGAGTTGATCTACTCTCGTTCGCCTATTCATTAATTTGTCTTTCTGTTGGTTCAATCTATAAAAAGTTGTATCAATATGAAAATGTTTAGAAATTTAAATTCAGGACTATTAGAAAAATTTTTCTATAACAGTTTCGATCAATTTGTAATCAGATAATCATCGTTCGTTCGCTCGTCCAATTTTTTCATCCGATTGTTCGCCCTTCAGTCTTTACGAGAAATCAAATATACCGTAAGGTGTACCTGACATGAAGAATTCATCTATGTATTTGAGATCTATCAAATTTCAAACAAGTTTGAGCTAAGAAAATGCTGGCTGTGCAACATCAAATTGATTGTATTTGAGATCAAAAAATTTATAACAGTTTGTAAGAAGAAAACGTATAACTGTTTGAAATCTGAAGAATCATTCCATTAATCCCATGAAAAATCAAACTGTCCATCAGTCCAGTTGTTCATTCGTTTCATAAGGAGATGTGGTCGGTTTTAAAACTTTAGAAATTTGAAAACAAAAATTCTTGGAGAATTCTAGGAGAATCTACACTCGTTGGTCTAATCATTCATCTGCCCATCCGTTGATTTAATCTATAAGGAGACGCATCTGGTATCAAATTGTTTAGAAACTCTTATTCAGGATCACAAAAAAAAATCTATCCATAGAAATTATGATCAATTTATAATCATAGACAATTATTATCGATGTAGCCATTTCCGACAACCCATCATGTTAATCCGTTTGTCCGCCCGTCCATACGTACTTTCAAGGGGCCCAAAAATATGTTTACTTGAGATCAGGAAAACCATAAAATTCGACCTATTCTCGTCTGTCTGTCTATGTCGTGTGTAATTAATTTGTCTACTCGTTTCCTAACGAGGCGTAGATGGTATGGAAAATTTCATATATTAGTAAGAAATCAGAACTACTCACACATTTAAGAGCTCTGGATCGTTCGTGTTCTATGTGTTCTTTCGCTTTTTTAGGACTCATGGATTCGATTAGAAATTATATTAGAACATCACTCACTCTCTGTACGTTCACCTGTCTATCGTCCTTTACCTATCTTTTCGTCTATCTCTCCGTGGTTTTCCGTACATGTTTTCGAATGTTCCATAATGTTGGCCGGCATGAAAAAATATATTTCTTTGAAATCAGGAAAACCAGTAAAATCGATGTAGTCTTGTCTGTCTATTCCTCCTTTCCTATAGAAGCGAAGAGGGTATGGAAGAGTTCAGATATTTAAAATTAAATTGACAAATTAAAGAAATTTGGATCATTCATTTGTCTGTCTGTCCTTCCGCTTTATAAGGACTCATCGGTTCGATTACGAAGTTTATTAAAACGTCAGGTAAAAGATAGATGGCTCAGGACAGTTCATTTGTCTGTACGTTCGCTTTTGTATCGTATTTCTTCTATCTTTTTATCTGTCTGTACGTATAGTTTTTTTTAGTCAAAAAACCATAAGAATCGATGTAGTCTTGTCTGCCTATTGGTCGCTTTATAAGAAGTCATAGCGGCTAAGGCAAAATTTAGAGTTTTTTTAAGATCACTTAACAAATCGATGGATCTAAACAGTTCATCTGTTTATCCTTTCTTCTATTAATCTTTCTGTCTGTCTGAACGTATTTTTCTGTAAGTGCGTACGAACGTTCCATAAGAAAGAGTGGCCCGCTTGGAAAAGTATAACTTTTTAAGATCAGGAAAACCAGAAGAATCAATCCATTATCCTCCTTCTATTTGTGTCGACTATCTAGTAAACTATTTGCGCATCTGCTCTGTGAAGAAGAGTAGATGCTATGGAAACGTTCAAATGCATGAAATCAGAGTTATTGCAGAAATCAAAGAGCTGTCGGCCATCAGTTCATTGGTCTGTCTATCCATCTATGCTATGAAAAAGTGTAATGAGAAAGTTTAGATATTTTGTTTGAAGATCACGTCAAAGATCGATTGATATTAATAGTTCGTCTGTCCATACGTTCACCTGTCTATTCGTCTTTTTATTTATTTTTCTATTTGTCCACCCATTCATTCGTTCATTTATTTATCCGTTTTTTTATCTAACTTTCTGTTTGACTATCCAACCAATCATTTCATTCATTTACCTGTCCGTCTTTATGTCAAGCTTTATGTTTCTCCATTCACCCATCCGTTAATTTATATATTCTTTATTCTATCTAACTTTCTATCTAATCTTTCTCTCCAACTTTCTGTTTGTCCATCCATACATTCGTTCATTTATCTATCCGTCTTTCTGTCAATCATTCTGTTTGTCCATCCAAACATTCTTTCACCTATCTAACTGCCTTTCTATTGGGCCATCCATTTATTCGTTCAATTATCTATCCTGCTATCTAACTTTGCGTCTGTCCATCCATTTATTCGTTAATTTATCTATCCATCTTTCTATCTAACTTTCTGTTGGTCCATCTTTCTGTCTAACTTGCTGTTTATCCATCCATCCATTCGTTGATTTAGCTATCCGTCTTTCTATCTAACCTTCTGTTCATCCACCTTTATTTGTAACCTTCTGTTTACATCCATTGATTCGTTCATTTATCTATGTAAGCATCCATAAAGAACACTTTATCTATTCGTCCTTCTATCTAACTTTGTGTTTGATAGGTAGATCTATTTGTTCATTTATCTATCTAACCCTCTTTCTGTCTAACTTTCCATCCTTTCCATCCATCTATTCCATGCATCCTTGTTCATTCTTTCAAACTTTTTGTTTATTCATCCATCCATTCGTTCATTTATCTATCTATCCGTCTTTCAATCTAACTTTCTGTTAATCCACCTTTCTTTCTAACTTTCTGTTAGTCCATCCATTCATTCTTTCATTTATCTATCTATCCATCCATTTGTTCTTTATCTATTCGTCTTTCTAACCATCTTTTTGTTAATTTATTCATTCATCCATCCATTCGTTCACCTATCTAACGAATGGATGACGAAAGACGCTCTATCGAACTTTCTGTTTGGACATCCATTCATTTGTTCATTATCTATCTATCTATCAGCTTTTCTATCTAACTTTCCGTCCGTCTATCAAGCGACCAGTACGCACCATAATTTTCAATACGGTCTGGAATTTGTTGAGGACTTTTGTGGAACACAACAACTTAGAACTGATTAGAAGTTCCCGGTGTCACATCTAGTTGTCTGCAGTGTTTTTGGTCTTAAAAAGTATGACTCATTAATCCATTTAGAGCCATGTTTACTAATCGTTTAGTACTTCGATTTGTGGTGAACAAAATGTTTAAGAGTTATATAGAAGCAAGTTAAAACGAAAGCCTCAAGATCGACCTTGCAAATCCAATTACTCTTTCTATTTAAATTCAAATTTTCATTTAATTGAAAATTAAATTTGTTCAGTATAGGCTTTAAAAAAGTCGGTTATAACCAACTGAAATGCAAAAACTTTTTCTTGCCACAAACGTTTTCACCTCCACGTTGGAGTCGAAGGTTGCGAAACGCGCTGTTGCGTTTGTCATGTTTGCCGCGCGCGCCAAATGATTTATGCCGTTTAATTTATTGCAAAGCGTTGGCAAGCAGGAAATTCTTGGCGCAAATTCGCTTTGCTCAGTGGCCACTTGGCGAATTTATTGTGTGTCAGACACTGCTGGACGCGATTGCCGGCCGTCCAGCGACCGTTGTTCATATTTATTTGCTTTTCTTTTCTTCTTTTCTTTTTATTTCGCTTTCGACGCTTTTTGCTTTTCATGTTTAATTGTTAGGCGGCATTGCGTTCGGACGCGTACGTGTGCCGTGGCGTATGCGTAATCGCAGCAATTAACGGCGCATTTTGCAGGCAATTTGCCTCGGGCGCGCTTGAAGCGTTGCCAAAAACTTTCACTCGAGCTTGTCGAGTGCGCATCGCTGACACTAAACACGCACTCACACACGCACACACGCACGCACACACTTACACGTACTTTAACTCCCGTGGGGAGTCAAGTGTCTGTCTCACTGTGTGCCCGAAGTGCGTCACCGCACACATGCAACGGTTGTGTGTGTTGCTGTCAATATTTCTGACGCCTCCGTACGCCCGCCCGCTCGCCACTTAGTCGTTCGCATGCGAATACAAATATTTGTATTGAAATTATAATAAAATAAAAAAATTGTCTTCCCTTAAACAAGCTCGTAAATGACAAAACTGCTCATGCCTGTGTGTATGTCTATGTGTGTGTGTGTCTATGTGTGTGTTTCTGAATGGTTGGAATTGTAATAAAAATCGTTTTGACGTGCATAATACAGCTGCTAAAATATGTTGCAAGTGGCGCCAACTGCACCCCACAACACTGCACTGTTCCGCCCCCTGCAACTGATGGCGTCTGATCTGCGGCAGCAAGTCGAGTTTAGTTGGCAAGTGGCGAGCGCTACACGTGTCAGATGCGGCTGCCCTCATTTGTCATGTGGGAATTGCATCATCGTCAACACAGCAGTGATAGCTCGAAGGATTGGATATTTAATTCAATGTTAGGATCAACTTTTAGGATCAAATTTGACTGTAGGTGATTGTTTACTAAATAAAATAAAATAAATTAAAATAAAATAAAATAAAATAAAATAAAATAAAATAAAATAAAATTAAATAAAATAAAATAAAATAAAATAAAATAAAATAAAATAAAATAAAATAAAATAAAATAAAATAAAATGAAATGAAATGAAATGAAATGAAATGAAATGAAATGAAATCAAATGAAATGAAATGAAATGAAATCAAATGAAATGAAATCAAATGAAATGAAATGAAATGAAATGAAATGAAATGAAATGAAATCAAATGAAATGAAATGAAATCAAATGAAATGAAATGAAATGAAATGAAATAAAATGAAATAAAATAAAATAAAATAAAATAAAATAAAATAAAATAAAATAAATAAAATACAACAAAATAATATAAAAAATAAAATAAAATAAAAATAAATAAAAATAAATAAAAATAAAATTAAATTAAATTAAAAAAAAATTAAATAAAATTATAAAAAAAAATAAAATAAAACGAAATAAAAAAAATAAAATAAAGCAAAATAATATAAAATAAAATAGAATAAATAAAATAAAATAAATTAAAATAAAATGAAATAAAATAAAATAAAATAAAATAAAATAAAATAAAATAAAATAAAATAAAATGAAATAAAATAAAATAAAATAAAATAAAATAAAATAAAATAAAATAAAATAAAATAAAATAAAATAAACTAAAATAAAATAAAATAAAATAAAATAAAATAAAATAAAATAAAATAAAATAAAATAAAATAAAATAAAATAAAATAAAATAAAATAAAATAAAATAAAATAAAATAAAATAAAATAAAATAAAATAAAATAAAATAAAAGAAAATAATATTAAATAAAATAAAATAAGATAAAAATAAATAAAAATAAAATAAAATAAAATAAAATAAAATAAATAAATGAAACTAGATTTGGTGTTGAGTACCAACTGGCCAATCTTTCACATATTTATAAAAAGTTCAAGGACACCACATTGCCACGCAGCTCCTTTAGAGACTAACGCCTGACTTTTCCCCATACTTTTCCTATGATTAAAAGACTGCAACAGACCGGGAAGCCAGGAACTTGCCCAATTTTCACAAATTCCTGAATTATCTAACAAATATTTCAAAATATAAATCGTAACGTTCCCATGCGGCGACCACTGACACCTTAAATTTACTTCAACTACTTTTTGCTATGACTTCATATTGTTGTTTTTGTTGTTCACATTGATGCTGCATAACATTTAGGTTGTCTGCACCATTTTTGTTCTATAGTTTTTTCTAATAATATTTTTTGTTGTTGTTTTTTTGGTTGTCTTTGCCAGTCAACCCTCGCGAGTAGTCCCAGAAAAATCGACAACGGGGAGATCATAAAATTGCAGCAACAAATCAAAGCAAAACAAAAGAAAGGCGACATCGCACACACATTTCGTTGCTGTTTGCTTTGCAATGTTCAATGCTTTCTTTATTTTCTTTTATTGTGCGACGTTTTGTAAATATTCCATGGATAATGACACTTTTAAGGAAATGAAAATTGCTTGCAACAATATTTTTATTTATTCCTTTGGCTAAGTGCGGATGTATCCCAACAGGCTAAATAGTTTTTATGGACTTTTAATGTTTCCTGTGAACTTTGGGCTTAAGTGCAGAATAGCGTACCCTCGTGAAAAAAATTAATAAGTATGCTTATACAAAGAAGTTTCGCTCCTGAGTCTAACAAACTAAAAATTTTACCTGGGAAACGCCTACAATAGGCGTGGCACGGGGGCAAAGTTCAAAACTTTTATCAAAATAACTCATTCAATTTTCAATCGATTTATATGATATGGGTATCAAACGAAAGGTCTTTTTCATACCTTTATTTTGGTGTACCACATTATATAGTTTATATGTACGAGTAAAAAATTATAAGCAAAAAATTGTTTTTTTTTTATAAAATTTATAAACCCCGATTTTTTTTCTCGAAAAAAACCAAAATAAAGGTATAATAAATTTGTTACCATATATTCTTTACGGAATTCCCTTTACAATGAAATATAGAACATTTGAACTTTTTTTGTTTTTGTTTTTATATTTAAATTTGTATTGAGTTAAAAGAATCTGCCTGCACGGGGATTCTACGGTTTCCGCCATTTGATGATGTTTTTAGATAGATTGACCGAAAATAAATCGAAAATGATAAATAAAAATTTTCGATATCTCGCTTCGTTTTCGAGATATCGAGGTTCAAAGTTTTTATATTTCCATATTGTGCACCCCTGACTGTTGCCTGATGTGGTGGTGACTCCCATGAGGGTTATTTTTCAAGCGCCCGGCCGAAGGCCGGCCACCTGTGAAAAACTTATTGCCAAAAATACTATGGCTTGGAACTATGGATTTGAACAAAAAATACTGTGCACACCTGACTGTTGCCTGATGTGGTGGTGACTCCCATGAGGGTTATTTTTCAAGCGCCCGGCCGAAGGCCGGCCACACATAAGGTACTTGAATGCAGAAATTCTTTGTTTAGGCGCGATATTTAATTAAAACACGCATTCAAACTCGCACAAAACTGTATGTTTTTATATTTCATTGAAAAGAGAATTCCACAGGCTATAATATAGTGTAAATTTTTTTGTATCTTAATAACGAGGTTTTTCGAGAAAAAAATCGGGTTTTGTAAATTTTATAAAAAAAAAATAATTTTTTGCTTATAATTTTTTACTCGTACATATAAAGTATATAATGTGGTACACCAAAATAAAGGTATGAAAAAGACCTTTCGTTTGATACCCATATCATATAAATCGATTGAAAATTGAATGAGTTATTTTAATGAAAGTTTTGAACTTTGACCCCGTGCCACGCCTTTGGTAGGCGTTTCCCAGGCAAAATTTTTAGTTTGTTACATTCACAAAACCAAGCTCTATACAGCCAATTTTTTTATTTATTTTTTCACGAGGGTACGCTATTCTGCACTTGTTCCGAACTTTGCAACGCCATCGCGACTCCAACTGGGGCTGTGTGTGCCTCATAATCGGGCCAACAAAAAAGTTTGTGTAATGTGAGATTAAGTCTGGTTCGGTCGCACTTAACATTCGCCACTCAAGTGGCGGAAGGTGTAACGTGGGTGGGGCGAGGTTGAGTCTAGTCGTTGGTTGGGTGACTAGTTGACGCAAAACAGCGCGTCTAATTAACGCAAAACTGCAATTTGGCCGCCTTTAGGCGCAAATTATAGAAAAGTACAACAACAACCGAGACTGTTTTAACACTTTGATGCAGTGTCCCTCACGTTGTGTACACAGAAAGCGGCCAGCAACCGTTGCTGCTAGCGAAATGTGAAAAACACAACAACAACAAGTATATTAAATTACTACCTCAACAACATAAATAAATAGCAGCAACATTTGCAAGCGCAACCAACTGTAAAAGCAGCGAAATTGCGGCAACTGTAGCAAATGCATTGCATGCAACTGTTACTGTTACAACAACAAAAAATACAACAAGTAATATCACAAATGTAGAAATAGTGGTAGTTGGCATGGCAACAACAACAAACTCGTAGACGACAAGTCACCGAATTGCAACAAGATTTAATGTAAATGGCAACAACAAAAACTTGGTAGGTACAACTGCAGCAGCAAGAAATGCTGTAAATGCAACAACATCAACAGTGAGGTGCATAGGATTTTATTTGGGGGGAGGGGAGGGGGCAGTTCCGTAATCAATTTTAGAGCTCAATATTAGTTGAAACCTTATTTACCACCCACACCTTTCAAAACTTAATTTAAGCTTAAGTGAGTTTGAACCCCCAAAACATCACTTGAGTGCGCCACTGCTCATCTACAACAACACCACAACAACAAAAGTAGCAACAAACTACAAGCACTCGCGTCTACCGCAATATTAAAGAGAATGGCAGCGAACAACAACAACACCAACATGCGCTACAGCAACAACTGAAGCAGCAGTAACTTTACAACAACACAATCCAGATCCATAGCAACAACACAAGCAACAGAAACTACTGCAACAAGCACAACAACCAGAATTACAACATGAACAACTCCAGCAATAACAACAACAGTCGAATCTACAACAACCACTACAATAACAAAACCATTAGCAATGAGCACTACAGCAACAATTGCGTTAGCAACCACAATAACAACACCAAAACTAAACACAACAACAACACTGAGCAGAACAATTACAGCAACAACTGCAAAAACATGGAATAGCAAGAAAACAACAACACAACAACAGCTACAGGAACAACAACAAAGAAATTAAAGCAATGAATCGACAGCAACAACATTTAGAAAAACTAGAGCAACAACCAAACAGACTAGAGGAACAACAATAACAACAGCAGGAACAGGAACAACAACAACGAAATTAACAACAATGAATCCACAGCAACAACAACTACGAAAACTAGAGCAACAACCAAAAAGACTGGAGGAACAGCAACAACAACAGCAGCAACAGGAACAACAACAACGAAATTAACAACAATGAATTCACAGCAACAACAATTACAAAAACTAGAGCAACAACCAAAAAGACTAGAGGAACAACAACAACAATAGCAGGAACAGGAACAACAACAACGAAATTAACAACAATGAATCCACAGCAACAACAATTACAAAAACTAGAGCAACAACCAAAAAGACTAGAGGAACAACAACAACAGCAGCAACAGGAACAACAACGACATCAACGATAGCAGCAACAGGAACAACAACAACAACAACAACGACAACAACGACAGCAGCAAGAGGAACAACAACAACAATTACAAAAACTTAAGCAACAACAACAATATGGACCATAGCATAAAACATATAATCGCAACAACAACAACAACAACAAAAACAACCACAACCCAACTAACCAAAACTACATCAAAAACTGTCAAATGATTTACAGCAACAAAAGCAACAAAATTTCTTTGATAACAAAAATAAATTTCAATGATAACAACAACATCAACTACAGCGATATCAACAAATGCAACATTAGCAAATACAACAACAACAGCAACAACTACATTAGTAACAAGCACAGCAAAAACATGAAATGCGCCAGCAACAACAAAATGAACTGTAATAGCAGAAGTCGCAGGAACATCAATAAAAACAACAACAGTGTAAAATGCAACAGTTCTAAGAACAACAACAACAAAAGCAACAGCAACGCGCATTTTAACAGTAAAAATAATTTTAACACCAACAAAATGTACAGTGACATCAAAAAATACAAAAACGACAACGATTTTAGAAATAACAACAACAACAAACACAAGAAGAACAACTACGAAAAGAACAACAACCACCAAAAAACCCAACAACAACAATAAAATAAACCAACGAAGGTCAAAGCAATAACAATTACAATAACAAAAACCAATATAAAAACAACAATAACGAAAACGAGACAACAACAATCAACACAACAACAATTACAACAAAGTTTAAATAAAAACAAACAATTCAAGAACAATAAATAAATAAAGCAACAACAATATTTGCAACGAGAACTTAAGCAACAACTACAACAAACAGAGCACGAAGAAATGCAAAAACAACAACAACAACTCGAATTGAAAGCATTATAGCAACAATAATAAAAACAACAACAACAGTAAAAAGTGCACTATCAAGAACTAACTAAGCAATATAAAGAGCAAAACAACAACAATAAGAACAACAAGAACAACAACAACAATGTGAACGAAAGCAACAATCAGTGCGTGCAGCGCATTTTTCCGGGCTTCGGCTTCTATAAATTTACACTGCCCATTTAAAAACAAATACAACAACAACAATAAGAACAACAAGAACAACAACAACAATGTGAACGAAAGCAACAATCAGTGCGTGCAGCACATTTTAGTATTTCCAGCCTTCAGCCGCCCATTTAAAAACAAAAACAACAACAACAATAACAACAACAAATTATTAACAAAAGCAACCACAACTTTGTTATTTTCTTCGCCACTACGAAATGAGCAACGAAGCGGCATGCAACATTGGCCGCACACGAGCAACCAACAACAAGTCATCGTCAACCAGGCAACGCGCCACAAATGCCAAAACGCGCAGACGTGTGGCGAACAAATGCAACCGCCACAACAACAACGATAATAATTACAACAACAATAATAAAAATCCAGACCCATTGCAGCAAAAGACACCGAGCGACCAACGACAAATTGTAGTCGCAAAAATCCGCAACATGGCTCCACACTCTGTCCGCTCCCCCTTCCCTTCTTGAACGCCCACACCACGCCCCACTGCACACACACACACACACACACTCACACAGTGCGCACCGCTTTTGTGCCGCAACGTATGCCGCCAGCAACTGTCGATTCGTTGTCGTTCTGTCTCTCTGACGGTGCGACGCGTTGCAAATGTGAATGCACCTTCGAGTGTAGTGAAAATGCACTTGAATTTTTTGATTTGTTGTTTGCCACTTCCGATGCTGCGCGCGCCACACTGCACAACCTTCAAAGGTTTCACGGGAAAATGCAAAAAATTCAACAACAACAACAGCAGCAAGAAAATAAAAAATACGACTGCAAAAACAAAAGTTAAATTAAAATAAAAATCAACCACAACCAAAAACAACAACAACAACATAAAATGACTACAAAAATGTTAAGCATAAAAACAACAACAAAAGTCAAACCGTTTCAAACATAATTTGCAGTGCTTCCCCTTTCCGGCTGCAGCGGGCAGCCATTGCGCCTACAGCGCGCACACTTGCGCGCCAAACACTCAAAACACACACACATAGACACTCACACACATGCGGCCCTCTCTCTCTCAGGTGACATCGTTGCCGGGCACAGCAAGCGCCGACGGGCTGTGACTGCTGTCGCACATGTCGCGGCTTAAAATCTTGTTCAACGGTGCACTTCTTGTGCTTTTTGTTGTTGTTATTCTTCTATTTGCAACGCGCAACAATGTGTGTGCGCACGCCACACACACACACACAAACACATACATTATGCTCCTCTGACTTTTATGGCGAAATTTCATTTTCACCGCAATTTTGTTGTCGTCGATTTTTTTCTCTTATTTCGCTTTTAATAAAAATTTATATTATTTTCTCGATTTCATTTTCACATATTTTTTTATATATTTTTTTTATTTTTTTTAATATTTTGTTTTCACAACAACAAGAAAAAGAATCACATGTCGAGAAGATGCTTTCGCCGAAAGCACTTCAGAAAACGCTTGTCGACTGCCAGCAGCTGCCGGCGCTGCGCTTTGTGAACACACCTCGTGTGTTGAGAGTGCAGTGACACAGCCGTCGCATTTTTCACCATCTGCCACCTGGCCGACAGCGCCCACTCACCTGCCGCGCATTGGATAATCCGCATAAAAGCATTGTGGACGTCTTCGGCGTTGTTTTTTGGCATAATTTTAATTGTGCTACACAGTGTTCGCATGGTTGGAGTTCGGTGTGTCGCTTTGGCTGTTGCATCATTTAAGTGTTGCCTGCAACTTTTGCATTTTGGCTGCTTTTCACATGTTGGCTGCTTTTCACATGTTGGCTGAGTGTTGCACAATGCGGCCATTAGAAAAGATTTTGCATAGAAATCTTAATGTGGGAAGTGATATTAACTTATTTAGAACCGAATCTAAAGTTTCGTTACATCCGAAGTATCTAAACATTTATTAATGAGTGTCTGAACTAGAACTAGAACTATATCCCGAAACTAGCAAAAGTTATCACACTGTCTGTTTTTAATCAATCTGATACCTGAAATGACTTTCTCCTCAATCTTAAAAAACTGAAATTTTGTCCCAACAATTAATAACTTAAATTAAATAATTAAAAAAAAATCAATAGGAAATTAAATTAATTACATTAAATTGAAAAATCGTTAAAAATTGTTTTTTTTTTTTAATTTTGTCAAAAAAAACTTCCTAAAAGAGTTGTGCAGTGTTGTGAAATGACTTTTTCACAAATCTGAAAAAAACCCTGAAATTTCCTCCCAACAATTAAAAACTAAAATTAAATAATTAAATAAAAAAATCATTACATTAAATTATTAAATTAAATTTAAAAAATCTTCTAAATTTTTTTTAAAAGAGTTGTGCAGTGTTGCCAGATACCTGAAATGACCATCTCTTATATCATTCCTCCCAAGAATTAATAATTAAAAAAAATTAAATTATTTCAATGACATTATTAAATTAAAAACAAAATTTTAAAAAATTTTGAAAAAAATTTAAAAATTTTAAATTTTAATTAATTTTAAATTTTAAAATTTTAAAATTTTTTTAAAATAATTTTTGTCATTAGAAACTAAGAAACTAAAGTTCTCATAAAAAAATATTTGTATGTTGTTTTTTTTTTTGTTTATTGCAGCCTTTTTATCCATTCAGCTTCAGCTTAGCAACAATTAAACAACATAAAACAAACCAAACATAAAAAAATTAGATCAGTATGAAATTCGCCTTTGCAAACTTGCTTCATTCATTGCTTAAATGAAACACTTTGAAGAATACAAATTAATTTAATTAAATTAGACACTTAAACTTAAATATTCAAGGTTTCAGTGCCACTAATATTATTCTTAGCATACGAAAAATTCAAACGAAATAATACTTTTGATATTTATTACAAATTGTCCCGATCTGAAATATAAAAATATGAATAAATAAATTATGTAAAGGAGCAGGTAGGATTTCAATTCGAACGAATTTTGCACCTACAAACAAAACCTTCAACAAATACAACCCAGTTTGTAGTTTTTGTCCACATTTTTGTGCTACCTATCGATGCTTCCTGCCTACCGTGTAATAGTGTCAAATGTATCACCACAAAATCTCCTTAACTTTCTCCTAAACAACTCTTCCTCCTAAAAGGCCAAGAATCTCCTAAGTCCAGGAGGAAATTTCCTGATCAGGCAACACTTTTGTCTCTAAGTAAAGCTGGGAAATTATAAAATATCACAAACCTTCAGATCAAAAAATACCCAAAATTTTTCAATAAAACGAAAACGGTTCAACAGTTCAAATGAAAACGGTTCAATACCAGAACTCCTAGGTTCCAATTCTAGCTGTCAGCTGGTGAATTGCAGAGGTGGTAATGGATTAGACTGGGTAATGTTTATGAGTTAAGAAGTCATTCTAGGAAGAAAGGAAAGATTGTAACACTTAAAGCGAAAGCCAAGCTTTAAGTGAGATTCGAACCCTCGAACTCTAAAATGGGAGTTCCGAATACCCTCATGAGGTACCAATACATATATCATTCATTTTTTTAAAGACCCTAACCATCAAGAACGCCTTTTGAAAATTTGGAACCTCAGTTCGTGTGTGAAAATGTTTTTATCTCTGGACTCTACTCTCTTCTAAGACAAATGTTACCATATCTAGTAAGGTTACCACTGGACACTGTGTCTTTGTCAAACTGCTTCTTTCATAGGCTTCAGGAACGAGGAAATCCTCAATCCTTCGTCTCCTTTCTACCTGTCCAGCTGTTAAAGAAAACATGAATAGAATAAAAAGTCGTAGCGAGTTAAAGACATTGCAGTTGAGCAATCCAAGATGGTCTGACACTCGATTCAGTGTTGCCAGATCTTTGTTCGTTTATTCAAGAAAATTCACTTATTAATAAGTTATTATTGAACATATGGTGGTGTCAATACTTATTATCTAACACCAGCCTTTTGCCAGAAACTAAAGGAACATATCGATTATTTCTATACAGAAAAGCTACATATGCAACATCTCCTTGTCATAACTTGCAGATGTTTTGAATTCTAAGCAGGACTAAGTCCTCGCAACGGACGAAACTAATCTGCATATCTGTGCTCCAGTTGTCAACAGCTGGAGGCTGTCTCTTCTATCTATCTACCTGCCTACCTACCTAGTAGTCCATTAGTATACAATTCAATTACCACATATGTATACAAGCTTTCGTAATTAGATACTTATGTATTTATTTATATGTAAAGTACACACCTACATATGTACTTCCATACATGTATGATATACCACATAGAGTGCAATTGAAACCACTTAAGCCGATTGGAGAAATATTATCCTTACTATTATATTTGTTTATTTATATTTTTTTTTTTTTGGTGTGTTTATTTTTCTTGTTTTGGCTTCAAGTGGAAGGATTATGAAAATGAATTTGGGGGGCAGAATATTTTGTACGTTTTACTTTCCTCTTGAGCGGTCTTCACAAATAAACAAATCGCAGTGTTTTTTGTCAACTTTTTGCGCCCCTTTGCACGTATGTGAACATGCTTGTGTGTGTGTATATATGTGTGCATGTATGTGTTCGTTTATTTCGGTGCTCCACTTTGTCGCCAACATTTTGTGGGAATGATTTGAATTTTGTTTATTCACAAGCAGCGAAATAGAAACGAACTTTGCACTTCTTGTCATACAAAAGGTGAACCATGTCTTATTTAAATTGAGGGAGAAACATTTTTGAAACCATTTTAAATAAATGGAAAATGTGGCAGTTTTTATTAAAGTTAAAATAAAAAAAGAAAACTTTATGATATCTTAAATAAAAGCAACCAAAGTTTAAGAAACCACACATTCTGCCGATACATGTCTTCAATTTCAGGCAGCAATGAGTCGTTAAACAAATCGAAAAGCTAACACTAACCAATTCAACTAAAAACTTGCCACTTCCTTTTGCATTTAGCATCTTCTTAGCATCAACTTAACTGCATGTTTGCAAATATTTCTATGCAAATTTAATTATCATAAAATTCTGCTGACAGTTTCTAATCATTTCGTATGACAAACAAGCAACTTGGCAGAATATATGCAAGTGACACAACTGCAGTGTTGCCAGATCAGGAGATTTTCTCTTAGATTTAGGAGATTCTTGGATTTTAGGGGAATTTTGGAACAAAGAATGGTTTAGGAGAGAATTTAGGAGATTTTGTTGGTAATACATTTGACACTATTAGTGACACTGAAGCCTTGAATATTGAAAGCTAAAGTGTCTAATTTATTTTAATTAAATAAAATGCTTCAAAGTGTATAATTAATGCAATAAATGAAATGAATAAATGAAGAAAGTTTGCAAAAGCGAATTTCTTATCGATCTAATTAGTTTATGTTTAGTTTGTGTATAAAAACAATTAAATACAAATCAATTACATTGCTAAGCTGAAGCTGAATGAATAAAAAGCTGCAATAAAAAAATTTAAATATATTTTTCTTTTTATGAGAAGTTTAATTCCTTAGTTCATAATGGCAAACATTTTTTTTTTAATTTTAGGAAATTTTTTAGGAAAATTTATAATTAAATTTAATTGTTTAATTTAAATAATTTAATTTTTTTATTTAATTTTTTATTGGAATATATTTTTATTTTTTCTGAGAAGTTTAATTCCTTAGTTTATGATGACAAATATTATAAAAAATTTTAGGATTCTCTAATTTAATTTAATAATTTTTTTAATTAAATTGTTTTTATTTAACTTTTTTATTTAATTATTAAATTTATTTTTTTAATTTTTAGGCGGAAATTTTAGAATTTTTGCTAAGATGATTTCAGGTATCTGGCAACACTGGTAACACTCTTCTAGGAGATTTTTTAACCTTTCGGAGCAACTTTAAATTTTTTTTAAGATTTAGGAGAAAGTCATTTAAGGTATCTGGTAACACTGTACAACTCTTTTAGCAAATTTTTTATTTTCGGGAGCAAATTTTCGTTTTTTTTAAGATTTAGGAGACTCATTTCAGGTATGTGGCAACAACTGCACAACTCTTTTAGAAGATTTTTGTAATTTTTGGCAAGAAATTTCGGTTTAATTAAGATTTAGGAGAAAATCATTACAGGTTTCTGGCAACACTGCACAACTCTTTTAGGATATGTTTTTAATTTTGGGCGGAAATGTCACCTTTTTTTAAGATTCAGGAGAAAGTCATTTCAGGAATATGGCAACACTGCCCAAATATTTTAGTAGATTTTTGTTAATTTTTGGGAGCAAATTTTAGTTTTGTTTTTAAGATTTAGGAGAAAGTTATTTCAGGTATGTGGCAACACTGCACAACTATTTTAGGATATTGTTGAAATTTTGGCGGAAATTTCAGTCTTTTTTAAGATTTAGGAGAAAGTCATTTCAGGAATGTGGCAATACTGCACAACTCATTTAAGAGATTTGTTTTAACTTTTGGTAGGAAATTTCAGCTTTTTTAAGATTTAGGAGAGAATCATTTCAGGTAGCTGGCAACAATGCACAAATCTTTTAGGAGATTTTTTTAATTTTGGGCGGAAACTTTATTTTTTTTTTAAGATTGATGAGAAAGTCATTTCAGGAATGTGGCAACACTTTCCAACTATTTTAGGAGCATTTTTCATTTTTTGGAAGCAAATTTTTGTTCATTTTAAGATGTAGGACAAAGTCATTTCAGGTATGTGGCAACACTGCACAACTCTTTTAGTTTATGTTTTTAATTTTGGGAATTTCAGCATTTTTTAAGATTCAAGAGAAAGTCATTTCAGGAATGTGGCAACACTGCCCAACTATTTTAGTAGTTTTTTTTTAATTTTTGGGAGCAAATTTTAGTTTTGTTCTTAAGATTTAGGAGATCGTTATTTCAGGTATGTGGCAACACTGCACAACTATTTATTTTATTTATTTTTTTTATTTTTTTTTAAGATTGATGAGAAAGTCATTTCAGAAATGTGGCAACACTTTCCAACTATTTTAGGAGCATTTTTAAATTTTCGGAAGCAAATTTTTGTTCATTTTAAGATGTAAGAAAAAGTCATTTCAGGTATGTGGCAACACTTCACAACTCTTTTAGGAGATTTTTAAGTCTTGGGCGGAAATTTTCATCTTTTTTTAAGATTTAGGAGAAAGTCATTTCAGGTATTTGGCAGCACTGCAAATTTCTTTTAGATTTTTTAAATTTTTGGGAGAAAATTTCAGTTTTTTTTTAATTTAGAAGAACGTAATTTCAGGTATCTGGCAACACTGCACAACACTGTTGTTCGACAGACAGACATCTAGTCGGCAACTAATGTGCGCGCGTAATCAAAATTTGTTATCGAAGTTTTCGTTTGACAGTATCAGCTCGCGCAACTGGATGTTCGGGCAATTTTCAAAAAATGAACTCGGATCTCTTCTGCCGCCACGAAATGCTGTCACCGCGCGCCGCACATTTATTTAAATTCATTTCGTTTTATTTAATTTTATTTATCCGCGACATGCTGCAAAAGTTGCCGCCTTTCGTGCGTCGAGTTTGTTCGTTCGTTTCGAAATTAGCCTCGTCAGCAAGTTGAACGCTGCCGTTCTGTGCATTCCCCCACCTCTCCATATTCTGCTCTCTCCCACTCCAACTCTCGACTCTTTTAGCTTTTGGCGTTTCTCATGGAAAATTTGCTTCTTTTTGGGCTTTCTATGATTATGCTGCTTATGTTGTTGTTGTTGTGTCTTTTGCGTGTGCATATCCTCAGTTGGCGGCGGCGGTGCGCTGCAAATGAATGATGGCGCCGAGGGAGACTGAGGGAAGTGGGGTTGGCATTGTCTCGCTTGTTGCTACTTTTTGGTTTTCTGCATTTCGTTTACTTGACTTTATGATAATTAGATTTAAAAACACACGCTTCGCTCACACACTCAGACAGACTCACACATTTACACACATAGTAACGCACACATGCGCCCAGGCGAGACTGTGAACTTTAGCGTAATAAGTAAAATAATTAATATTAATGCTCGCATGTTGTATGCACTTTATGAGTTCTTGTGCTTCTTTCAACATTTTATACTTTTTTTTGGTTTTTTTGTAGTTTTTTAGTTTTTGTTCTGTTGATGCTTTGGCATATGGCAGTTTGTTGTTTTTGGTGATGTTGTAAGCATTTGAAAAGTTTGCTGCAAATGTGAAGCATTAACATTTAGCATGAATATTTGTAATGTTTCTGTCACAATTTGGCACCGCAATTCAGTCAATGTCTACAATGAACAAATGTAAAATTTATGTGTTCAAAAAAAATTTACAAAAAGTCTTTGAACAACATAGAACTATCTTTAAAAATAATCATTTCAAAGACGCGTCTCATAGAACGCGTAGAAATAAAATAAGGTAAGATGAGCCACAAGTGGGGGAGGTTTAGGGTTAAACTCCCTCAAAAAAAAAACAAAAAAAGCTGGTACAAAATATGGTTTCGAATGGTATTTTGCTCCAAAGTAGCCCTCCACCACACCTCTCGCTCAAATCAAAAAAATGAAATCCTTTAGACGCCACTATGAGCAACAGTGGGTGTTGGGGTTTAAACGCTCAAATATCTATTTGTTAAAAACATTGGGTTTAAATGAGAAATACACTAAACATACGAAAAGTCATATAACAGAAAACTCAAATGTTCAAAATTTTTCCAATTCCACCAAAGATATCAAAATATCCTATAACAGAAAATTGAAATTTTTTTGCATTACTCCAGAAATTCTCTTAAAACCCTCTCTCTCAAAAATTCTTTAAACAAAACAATTCGTAAATTTTCTGTATTGGTCTAAAATCTCCCAAAAACCCACTAAAGGCATGAAAAGTCTTATAGCAGAAAATTTCATTCGACTAAATTTTCTGCATTAGTCTAAAATCTCCCAAAAATCCACTAATAATACAATTCAAAATTCAATTTTCCTAATTATTCTTCATTAGTCGAAAATCTTTCAAAAATACACTAAAGATATGAAAAATCCAATGACAGAAAATTCAAATTTCCTAAATTTTCGGTATGAGTCTAAAATCTCCCAAAAATCCACTAAAAATATAAAAAATCCAATAACAGAAAATTCAAATCTTAAAAAGTTTCTCCAAAAAATATTCTCAAAATATGAAAAATCCAATGACAGAAAATTCAAATTTCCTAAATTTTCTGTATGAATCTAAAATCTCCGAAAACCCCACTAAAAATATAAAAATACCAAGTCCAAAAAATTCAAATCTCTAAAAGTTTCTGCATTTCTGTAAAATATCCCAAAAATGGACTAAAGATATGAAAAATCCATTAATAGGAAGTTAAAATTTCCAAAATTTTCTGCATTGCTTTAAAATCTCTTAAAAATCCACTAAAAATATAAAAAATCCAAGTCCCAAAAATTCAAATCTCTAAAAGTTTCTTCATTTCTGTAAAATATCCCAAAAATGGACTAAAGATATGAAAAATCCAATAACGGGAAATTAAAATTTACAAAATTTTCTGCATTACTTTAAAATCTCTTAAAAATCCACTAAAGATACAAAAGATCCTATAACAGGAAATTTAAATTTCCAAAATTTGCTGCATTACTCTTTCTTCCCAGAAATCCTCTAAAAATATAGAAAGTCCAATAACAGAAAAATCAATTATTTTAAACTTTCTGTATTTCTTTAAAACCTTCTAAAAATCCATTAAAAATATTTATGAAAAGTGTAATACGAGGGTTGCCTTTTAAATTTTTTCAAAATGAATGAAAATGCATTTTGTTATCATCAAAAATAGTTTTATTGCTTTTCAAGGTATTCTCCTTGAAGATTTATACACTTTTGAATGCACTCAAACCAATTGTCGAAGCACTTTTTCCACTCTGATTGAGACACCTTTTGAATGCTTCAGCAGCATCTTCTGGCGATGAAAATCATTCACCATGCAATTTTTTTATGTGCGGGAATAAAAAAAAGTCATTGGGTGCTAGGCGAATGACCCATTAAATCGATGCTTTGGTCGATTAAATGGACGGTTGTTTGAGCCAATTTGTGAGAACGCGCATTGTCCTGGTGAAAATGATTCGGCGTCGGCGGTTGTTTTTCCGTATTTCATTGAACACTTCTGTCCAACAAACTGTTGTGTACCACTCAGAATTGACAGTTCTACGTTGCTCTAATGACACAGTAGCCATACGACCAGTTTTGCCGAAGAAACAGGCGACCATTTTCTTCGATGTGCTGCGTGCCCGAACAACTTTTATTGGGTTTGGCTCGTCTGGGAAGACCCTCACTGTCGATTGCTGTTTTGTTTCGCGCTCATATGCATATATCCATGATTCGTCACCTGTCACGGATCTTATAAACGTCTTTCGAAGTACCGTGATCGAATTTTTCCATCATTTCTTTGCACCAATCGAAACGAACGTTTTTTGAGCGATTGCCAAATTATGCGGAATCCAACGAGAACAAATCTTTCTGACAGCTAAATGTTCATGCAATATTGAATGCACGAAACTAATGCCCAAGGATGCCTCTATCTAACGGTATGTCACATGACGATCTTTCATAATCAGTTCACGCACAGCATCGATGATTTCTGGCACAATGACCGATTTTGAACGACTTTCACGACTTTCGTCCTGGAGCGAACGGCGATTACGCTTGGATTCGTTAAACCAGTTATAAACTATCTTGAGGGTTAGTGCTTCATTGCCAAATGCTGTTGAGATAATTCACTTCGGAAATCGTAAAAAATTATTGCTCGAAAATGTTTACTAGTTAAATCAATTTTCTGACCGAGATGAATTTTTCAAGTCAGTGTAAACAACAAAAATAGCGCTGGAACAACAAAATGTTCTAAGCACATTTATGGTACAAAATGACAAACTTTTCAATGGCAATCTCAGATTTTTCGAAAACTCACTAGACCATCCCTATTGAAAAAATATAAAAGGTAGCCTACGTAACAGAAAAATAAGCTCTCCTAAATATTCTCCTAATCATAAAATATGCTCCTAAAATTAATCCCAAATTTTGAAGATTCTTTACAGTAAATTGCCACAAATCGTGAGCACCGCCACTTGTGTTGCTTAACTGAAAATTCAAAAATATTTAAATTCTTCACAAGAAATCTACTGTGCTGTGCAACATTCTTAAGCGCCGTTAAACGAGAAATTGATTTCCTTGCTCGTACGTTTTCACTGCTTAAGAATTTGCTTATCGCGCCGATCAAAAGATGTCACTGGGCAAACGGTAAACGTTTTCACTTTGCACATACAGTGGCCGCTGCACTGCAGGCAAACTGCAATTTCGCCACACAATTTCCGAGATTTTATCGAGCAGCGCGAAGAAAGTGCATAAGCAGCTCAGTCGACGGAGTGTTTCTGTCACTTGGCTCGAATGCAATGTTTAGCCGCAAGTAGCCGCGCCGCCACAAGCCAAATGTCAACAGCAACGGCAACATTGTGCGGCATAATGACCGCTAGCCGCCCCATTCGGTGGGTGGGGCGTGAAAAGTGAGATGACAAGATGCTATCTTTAATTGCTTTCCGTTATCGCTGAGCTGCGCACTGCACATAATTCGAGCGTTTTTTTTTTTACTTTCGTTTCGAGGAAGTTGCAGCGCTGCGCCGAGTGACCCAATTTTCAAAATTTGCTGCATTTTGAAAGCCATCAAATATTGACAGCGTGCCGCGTGTCTCAGTGAGAATGGCAAATGTGAAAAATATATATGTTTTTGCGTTTAAATTGCTGCATATTCGCACATGGCAAATGAAAAATAAATGAATCGAAAACGAGAAAAAAATCACAGCAAGTGCTGCTATGCGATTTTACAGTAACCTCTTCAAAGTTCCGCTGCACTCTCACACCCTCGCGTGCAGCTCCGCAATCGCCAACTGCCATAGAGTACTTTTATTTAATGTCTTTGTGTTGTTGTTGTTGCCCATTCGTAAATCACGATGCGAAAATGTATGCTGCAGGCCACTCTGTGCTCTGATGCTTTTGAGTATCTTTACATGTGTGTGTGTGTGTGTGTGAAGTGTGAATTGCAGCGCAGCAACTAGGAAAACACTTCTCCCATTTATCAACGAACAAATATTGCATGCAGCGCGCCAAACATTTACAACAATAACAACAACGCCACCGACAAAACTGACATACACATCCTGAAACACATACACACACACACACTTAGACAGCATCAGCAACCATATCGCTGCATGCTCTGCCAGCGGCTAAGAAATCAGTTTGACTGTTGATTTCCAATGCGTCTTGAATTTTTGATTGCGTCGACCGGCAGCGCTGTCAGTGTTTTTATGTCAGAGACGCCAATGTCTGACAGGCAGCACAAAAAACAAAAATTGAACTCAAACTGCAGCCACATATCCACCCAACCACTCAAGTAACCAACCACCCAACTGCAATGTTACTCATACGTCCCGTATGGCGCATGTGGCATGTTGAGTGTGTGTGATGGCTGCGGCATTGAAGAACGTCGCACGTATGCAAAACTGCCGCCAGCTTGTGATTAGCGTTAATCCGATTTATGCGTGAATGACTTTCAAAGCTCGCTAATTTATCCTTTCAATTATGAGTTTTTTTTGCTATTCACTTCGCGAATGCCAATGCGCGGCTATTGTGAGAGCAGCAGCATTCGAATGTTTATGTTTTCATTATGATTTTTAATGACCACAAATATATAAATGCAAATGTTGAACAGCATAAAAATGTTGTAATTTTTATTGATTTTTATTGGTTTGACTTGTTTATTATTCAGATTTGTATTGAATTATTTCATTGCATTGAACAACATTTGATTCAATGAAAAAGTTGGTAAATCAGTACAAGAAAAGAGAATATGATTCAGCACAAAAGGGGGTTTTGGGGCTTGAAATTCTCATAAATACCTGTTTACTACAAAAATTTGGGCATCAAATATGGTTTAAAGTAGCATTGGGTTCAAAAGTTGTATACAGAATATCTTCCAAAATGAATTTGTATTAACTCTGACTTACTAACTCTAACTAACTAACTCTGACTAACTCTTACTTACTTAGAATAAGCTGGGCGCAGCAATTTGAAATAGGTGGATTCTGGATTTGATGCACTTTACTATCCAAAGATGGCATGTTTGGACATAAGGTAACCATAAGGTTCTACAAAACATCTACTGATGGCCTGATGAAGGAGTGCAAGGATCATGAAATTATCTTTACGAAAAGATCTCTCAGGAAAAGCTTAGAATATTTTCGAAGAAAAACTAAACTGCTTGAACTGACTTATTAATTTGGAAGTTTACCGTCGTAAAGGTGGGAAGAATGGTCGGAAAACATCCAGCAGGGAAGGTAGAGTGGAAAGACGGTCGAGGTTAAGGAAAGCTGAAGACTCCAGCTACGTTTTAAGCGTGAGCTGGACTACTTCCTGACTAATAGGTGTCTGAAAGGTGGATGCTTATAGTAACCTGTAACACCAGGCAGCAATTAAGTGCATAAAGAAAACGACTGCGACCTCTAAACTGGTTTAGGAATGCATACATAAACTCAAAGGGTGGGGCAATAAAAACAGAAGGACTCTGATATTAGTTGAATGACATATTGTCACAAAGCAACAGAAACTATCTAAAATATATCTCAGTTTAACTACCTAAGAGGTGATAAAAAGTCTATTGAAATATACTCGAATAAAGCACCAAATTAATTAGTTCAATGGTTGAGAGTCTGGTTGTTCATTGAGTAACTTCGATACATCTTGGAAGGTAAAAACTCTATTACATTCACATCTTTCGCTGTGACTTTGCAAAACATTTGCCTAAAAATTATTTTCAATATTTTGAGCACTCTTTTCGGTATAAGTTTTTAATACAAATTTGGAATTTTAATGTTCTGAGGATCCAATGTGACTGCAGTGAAATCAGAAATGGTTCTTAGTCTAAGCCAAAGTACTCTAAAATGCTTGACTACACTTGTGATGCATCTGAAAATTTCGAAAGCTTTCCAGTTTGGATCTTCCAAGCCGTGGTCACTGCAATCTGTGTCGCCTTTGACTGGCTCAAGGTAAGCGGGCTATCGGCAAGAGATGTCCTGATACTATCGAACCAATTCGCTCTTAGGGCTCTGGATGAGGTCATTATAGCATCAAAGACTGTCCGCAGCTGCAGCAAATCTCTCAATGAGACTGCCAAGCAGCTTCAAATTCGCCTGCACTGAGACATCCCGGACATAGGAGTATTCCAAGGAACTGTAGAGCATACGAGCTCACTCGGCATGGTTCGACTGAGTAGTTATGTCAAGATATGACTGGACTTGGTGGCCTTCTATTAAATCTCTTAACTGAATGCCATCATTGAACATTACTATCAACTTCAAAGTCAAGTGAGCTATAAAACAGTGAAACAAACTTGCAATACTATGTTCCATGTTTTCATCGGGGACTTGAATCCTTACAAGTGCTATGTATGGTTGTTGTCTATGCTAACAATTGGCAGTTGGAGCTTTCTTGTCTTTGTTGTGGAGAGAAGCTTTCAGTTTGCAGCTTTGGTCGTTGTAAATGTTTTATTACTGAAACTTTGCCGAAAGCTTTTTTGTGCAAAAAGCTGTGAAGCCGTAAAGCTTTATGCAAGATTCAAACTATTTGGTTGAAAATTATTTATGAACAGGGTGGCGGTAAAAGGATTTTTTTTTTAATTTTTATTTATTATACCCTGACACAACTCCTCAGCAACAGCATTGCATGCTTTGATGGGCCTGATAATTTTTGACATGAGAATGTTTTTTATTTTTACTTTATGCCCCCATGACTCTCATGCAACTCTGATCATCACTTTTTTCAACTCATCCTTTTCTCTACTCAACTTTCTCTTTCCTATGTCCTCTCAATGCCAAATCAAAACATTTGTATTTATTTTTTGTATTCCAAACTCACACCTACCGTTCGCAATTTTCACAATGAATTTGTCCTTCAACTTATCAGCGCGGCAGCCGTTCAGCCAAGCTTTCGTCGAAAATATGGCCAAGTGATACAACGCGATCACGCTCCAACCAATGGCGCTGGCATAGCGATGCCAAACGGCCGAATTGCACTAAATTATTACCATGTCTCATGATGATTCCGCGCGCGTATTAAAGCCGATTTTCACGTAATCTTACAATTACTTAACAATTACTTCATGGACGTTTCGAGTTTGAATTTTTGTAATTTTTTGTTTTATTTGGATCGATTGTGTTCAATGTGTCTTCAATGAATAGAATTTTGATACAAAACTTTGACAGAAAACAGTCAACGGCTGTTTGGATAAAATTCGAAAGTGTCAACTGGCATTTCACAAAAACCATAGTGACAAAAACTGATTCAGCTCCATTCGATAAGCACAAAACATTGTTAATCGTTCCTAGGTGCATTGACCCAGGAAATTGAAGCTGGTTTTTCTCTAATCTTCTTCCATAACTTGGGCGCACATGTAGACCATATTCAAGAAGGCAAAGTCAACGACTGTAAGGATTAGTGATTACATTGAATGAGTGGATTCAAACATATACAAGCGATTCTTGATTTATAGGAGCGGTTCTCGAAATGTGACTCAAGCTCGTACCATGAACCACATTTTGAAACCCATTGGAACTTACCAATCAGATAGTAGTCGTACTTGGTAATATGTTCCATGTAAGTGTCCCACGCCAACTGCACAAAGAATATCACCAGAAACGTACATTTGACCTCCACCCAGGTGTAGAGAAGTCTATATTTGTCCTGATTGTCGAGAGTTGTATTGGGTTGCTGCCGAGTGTAAAACACTATCGAATTTCATGCTCACCTCATAAATGCCCTCGAGTGCCATCTGCGAAAGTATAATCTGCAAGACATCGGCGCAGATCGACTTGCCAACGCTCCAAGCGTCCGCATCTGCAGAAAGAGATCAGTCATTGGGACCACTATTTGTCATTTGGGACCACACGTTCGAACCTCTGGCAAACCGCCTGACCATGCCGTCTTTTTCCTGCATTCCGCACGAGTCCAGCCGCACAAAGGCAACCAGCACCGCAATGTGAAACATCAGACACAGGAACCAAGCCACGTAGTTGATGACGAATACCGCCGCGCACAACGCTACGAAAACACCTTCCCCTTCCATATTACAAAACACAATTTCGAATTTTATTTTAATTTAATTAATTTTTTTTTTTTAATATTTTTATCTAATTTTTTTTTTAATTTTTTTTTTCTCAATAAATTCTGGAAATGATATAAAACTAATTTGAGCGTCAAAGTGTGAATCCTGCTTATTGCGATTAGGAAAATATCGAAGTGTTATCCAGCATAACGACAGTACTTACCAACCCAGCGTGTTCTGAAGATCTTGCAAAGCCATAACTGATTCGATTAGTGGTGAATGAAATGTAAGAAGAACGACAGATCAAGCATCAAACTTTTTCGTAGACTGGCTCATGCTGATGCTGAAATTATTTCAGACACGATTCGAGGCAATGATAGAATGTTCGAGAACCAGGTGCGCTCCGGACAGTAAATATAAAAGGCAATCGGGTACAGTGCAACGAGTCAGGTTGGTTTTGACAAGTAACGGTGCACCACTAATAAGAAAAGTAAAGTGAAAGTGACTAGTGACTAGTGAATCTGTCAGTGGTGGATTCAGGGGGATTTTGGTGGTTGAAATATTAGGGTCGACTTTAAAACTACATATAAATTAAAAGGCATTTTTTTACATTTTATGAAGATTAAAGAATGATTTCTTGAAACCTCCCAAAATATTTTTCTGAATCCGCCCCTGGAATCAGTCAAGTCGAATAACTAACAATTGTCAGAATAGTTATGTGGAAAATTGCATATAAAGTTATTGCCGTGGTGAACTGCGTTAAAAAAAAACATTCACTGTGTTTTATTTGGGCACAATCCAGTGATACGAACTACACCTGTGTTTGCCAACAGACTAATAATAATATTATTTGTATTTGTTATTTGTATGAAACTTTTTGAAAACAAGATTTTTACTATATTATGCCAATATCTCTTAAACTATCTAGGAAACTATCTTTAACTAACTAACCTTTAACTAACTAGAAATTTACGATTATCTCACAATTCAATTTATGTTTTAAAAAACGGGTATGAAAAAAGTGCCCAGACTTCATGTTCAACCAATAACTTTCGAATACAAACATATAGAATATAGAAAAGAAGTTTTGACTTTCTACATAAAACAAATTAATTTTTCGACCTATCACTTTACAGGCTTATTTGAAGGAGAGAGTTCGGAAGCAAGAAGGAAGTGCCGCTAATTACGTCGGTTGGCATTTGCGGAGCCTCCGGAGCCCCAGTCTGCGGGATAAGATATGCATAGAGCATCCTTGTTGCACTTTAAAAAACTCTGAACCATTTGACAATCCAACTGAGAACCATGATTCGGGTTCTGACAACTCACTGGTAGATCATCATCAACATTGGGTAGCAAATTACAGCTCGGGGTAAGTTTAAGCCTTATTTAGCCTAAGGGGTAGGGAGGTTATGCTGCCTTTGTAAGAGACACTTAGGCCCATTATTAGACCCATTGTGATACCATTTGACCCATTGGAAATGTGCATTTAGTATTTGTTTTTAACATTGATTTCAAAGAGATATGGAAATATGGGCCTGATTGGTACACATTCAAAAAGATTTGGACTGCTTTCGACTGCTTCACTTTTGAAGTACTTGCCCTCAGCGTTGAGAAAGACAGCTTTCGGTAACTTGGCAAGTAGTCTCCTTTGAGACCACTTGGGCAATTTAATTGATCTATCTTATAAAACTACAAGACAGTGTTTACAACTTCCATAGAAACTTAAACTGGTTCTGTGAGTAAGGAATTGTGAGCCCAATTGTTTGGTTGGTTGTAGTGACTGCCTCTGTATGAGGCTTACTTAGGCCTCTATATGGGCCCGTTGTAATACCACAAGTTCCACGGGTTTCAAATGTGTATGCAACACTGTTTTTTCCATTTCAAACGGTTGGGGGAAGGGAGGGGAAAACCTGAATTTTAACACCGAGTCCGAATGGCGGTTGGCAGTTGTTATTTTATTTGGAGGTTGGAGCGCACTTGTGCAATTCTTGTAGTCCTCATCTGCGTCATGTGGATAACGACAGGAGTAAATGACCATTTCATCAGCTCAAGCTAGGAATCGAACCTAGTAAGTCTGGTGTTAGAAACCAGCGCACTACCCACTGGACCAGGGAGGCCGACAATGTGAGTCCAATTACTTTGGTATCATAATGAGTCTCTGTGGTGAGCTCCACTCGCAGTAGTCAACCACTACCTAACTACAGTGAAACCCACTTAAGTGCTTTCGCTCTTAAGTACCATTCCTCTTAAGTACGAGGGCGGGTCAATAAGTCCGTGACTTTTTGAATGAAACACAGGTTTTTAGATAAAAAGTTATTTTATTTTTCAACGTAGTCTCCTTTGAGATCTATACACTTAGCCCAACGTTTCTCCAGTTTTTGTATCCCTTCCGAAAAATATGATTTGTCGAGGTCTTCAAAATAGGCATTTGTTTGTGAGATGACTTCGTCATTGGAGGCAAATCTCTTTCCGCCGAGCCATTTCTTCAAGTTTGGGAACAAGAAATAGTCACTTGGGGCTAGATCGGGTGAATAGGCGGGATGAGGGAGCAATTCGTAGCCCAATTCATGGAGTTTTGCCATGGAAACTGCACTTGTGTGCACCCGTGCACACGAAATTCACTTTTTTCCATTTTCTTCTCAGTCAACGCGGTAGTCTGATATTAACGGCTGTCAAAAACAAACTAAATGTCGCAGCTTGTTCAGTTTTTGACAAGAGTCAACTGACAGATGACTGTTGACGGGCGCAGTGTTGCCATTTCAATTAAGAGGCGGAAAATTCAAAAAGTCACGGACTTATTGACCCGCCCTCGTACCTATCTTAACCTATAATACTTTTTAAGCAATGAACATTTGTGTGCACTATGCTTTAAGTACTCTTAGTACTCGACTCGCTTAAGTACTCCACCAGCTTAAGTACCTAAAAACGATTGCATTTATATGGGGCATACTTAAGCGAGCTTTACTGTGCCTACCTTCATTGACGATTCCACGTCTACACTGGCGAGGACATATAGAAGAATGTTGTAACTATAGAAGAAGACACTTAATGAATGATCAATCTGGATTTTGCTGTGTGAAAAAAACGAAGTAAAGTCGGAATCTCTTTACACATTTTGTGAAACTTACACTGCAAAATTCAAATATTTCATGGTGTAAGTTTGAACAACGAATGACAAAGAATGACACTAAACGTTGAGCTATACGAACGACCAAGGATGGCGAGCAGAAATATGGGGAACATAAGTACAAATGGAGAAGGAAAGGATGGGATTAGCAATGGGACGACAGATTGATAGAGACAGCACTCATTTAGCCACATGGAATGTCTGCATAAAAGTCCAATGTAGGTGGAAAACTTACAGCATTGAAACAATAATTCCTTTCATTCAAACTTAAGCTTTAAACACACAAACGCTCAAATTTCGAAACTGCAACAACATCAAACTAAGCTGAACAACAGACACAGATTAGCTTCAAGTCAAAGCATGAACAACCACTTGTGCCAGTGCCAAGTGCCATGTGATATCTCCACAAGTCAACAACAAATCTAACACCGAAGTAAATATTTATATGGTTCACTGTGTCTCATCTCCGCTCTGTCTCGTTGTCCAATTAAATTGAATAATTTGACACCCTCACATGAATTGCGCGCCACAAATTTGACTTTGTCAAACGTTGCGTAAACTCATCAAACACCTACGTTTCTTCAAGTCTAGGCGAAAAAATTAAATCCATTAAACTTCACTGCGCAACATTTTGTTTAATGTCTGATTTTGGCATAAGCTGATTTGTACTTAACGAGACCGCACTTAAGTGCAACGCGCCTCGCTCACCGACCGCTCACAATTCTGCTCGTCGCGCTTTTCGTTGTGCGCCAATAGCAAAACTTTTCGAATGGCCATTAAGCAAATGAATTCACCAGCGGTTAGACTTTTGAAACATCCTGTGGTGACTCAACAGCAATTTGTCACAACAGCTGCGTTGCCAATTTGCACACAACTAGAGCACAAAATTTGCCAAAATTCGAGGCTACAATTATCGCTTAAAGAATGATTACAGCAGTGAAGCAATGCGCTTAAAAAATCACTTCCATGAAATACATTTTTCTAGCTCAGCTCAGACACTGTGTGGTGCACTGTGGGCGTTTGTTGGTAAGAAATGAACACACAATTCTAGTTGAATTAAAGCTCATTAAATTTAAAGTTTAAATGTTCATAGGAAAAGTTTGTGTTGGAGAAGTTGTCCAACATGTAGAAAAGCATAAAAAAGAAATTACTTAAGATTAAATTGTAAGCAAATATATTGTTTGTCTTAGCTTAGAAAATTTGAACAAAAATTAATACATTTTACTTAACTTAATTTGATTTTGATTTTCTTGTCGTTGTTGAGTGCACCATTTGCAAGAAGCTGTAAACTCTCGAAACTCTGAGTCGCATCTTCTGCTTCTGTTTTGCTATTTCGGTACCTTGTCTGTCTGGCCACTCTTGAGGTCGCTGAGTTCACTTGGATGAAAATGCTTTGAAAAAATCACTTTAACGGAGCATTGTTCATTTATTTATTGTTATTTTTTTTGCAAATGTGTGCAGGATATGTGAGCAACAACAACAACAACAAGAGATATCGCTGCACGTGCTGTGTGAATGCTCAGCAGAGTAGAATAAATTCTTGTGAACTCAACAGAATCCAATTTGTGTTCTACCACAGAATAAAGTGTGTACCGTTTATTTATTAGTTTACTGTTTATTCTGTGGTTCTATATATATAAATTTCCAAATCCATAGCAACAAAATGGTGTCGTCGCTTGGGTTTGCATTGCTTCACAAGTCCTGTGACATGTTTAATGACTTTTATCTGAAATGAATAAAGTTATCACTTCACTTTACAAGTTTTTAGTGGAAGTATGAGTAGAAGTAGGGGGAGGGGGGGTGGGAGTGGGAGTGGGAGTGGGAGTGGGAGTGGGAGTAGGAGTAGGAGTAGGAGTAGGAGTAGGAGTAGGAGTAGGAGTAGGAGTAGGAGTAGGAGTAGGAGTAGAGTAGGAGTAGGAGTAGGAGTAGGAGTAGGAGTAGGAGTAGGAGTAGGAGTAGGAGTAGGAGTAGGAGTAGAGTAGGAGTAGGAGTAGGAGTAGGAGTAGGAGTAGGAGTAGGAGTAGGAGTAGGAGTAGGAGTAGGAGTAGGAGTAGGAGTAGGAGTAGGAGTAGGAGTAGGAGTAGGAGTAGGAGTAGGAGTAGGAGTAGGAGTAGGAGTAGGAGTAGGAGTAGGAGTAGGAGTAGGAGTAGGAGTAGGAGTAGGAGTAGGAGTAGGAGTAGGAGTAGGAGTAGGAGTAGGAGTAGGAGTAGGAGTAGGAGTAGGAGTAGGAGTAGGAGTAGGAGTAGAAGTAGAAGCAGAAGTAGAAGTAGAAGTAGAAGTAGAAGTAGAAGTAGAAGTAGAAGTAGAAGTAGAAGTAGAAGTAGAAGTAGAAGTAGAAGTAGAAGTAGAAGTAGAAGTAGAAGTAGAAGTAGAAGTAGAAGTAGAAGTAGAAGTAGAAGTAGAAGTAGAAGTAGAAGTAGAAGTAGAAGTAGAAGTAGAAGTAGAAGTAGAAGTAGAAGTAGAAGTAGAAGTAGAAGTAGAAGTAGAAGTAGAAGTAGAAGTAGAAGTAGAAGTAGAAGTAGAAGTAGAAGAAGAAGAAGAAGAAGAAGAAGAAGTAGAAGTAGAAAGAGAAGTAGAAGTAGAAGTAGAAGTAGAAGAAGAAGAAGAAGAAGTAGAAGTAGAAGTAGAAGTAGAAGTAGAAGTAGAAGTAGAAGTAGAAGTAGAAGTAGAAGTAGAAGTAGAAGTAGAAGTAGAAGTAGAAGTAGAAGTAGAAGTAGAAGTAGAAGTAGAAGTAGAAGTAGAAGTAGAAGTAGAGTAGAAGTAGAAGTAGAAGTAGAAGTAGAAGTAGAAGTAGAAGTAGAAGTAGAAGTAGAAGTAGAAGTAGAAGTAGAAGTAGAAGTAGAAGTAGAAGTAGAAGTAGAAGTAGAAGAAGAAGAAGAAGAAGAAGTAGAAGTAGAAAGAGAAGTAGAAGTAGAAGTAGAAGAAGAAGAAGAAGAAGAAGTAGAAGTAGAAGTAGAAGTAGAAGTAGAAGTAGAAGTAGAAGTAGAAGTAGAAGTAGAAGTAGAAGTAGAAGTAGAAGTAGAAGTAGAAGTAGAAGTAGAAGTAGAAGTAGAAGTAGAAGTAGAAGTAGAAGTAGAAGTAGAAGTAGAAGTAGAAGTAGAAGTAGAAGTAGAAGTAGAAGTAGAACTAGAAGTAGAACTAGAAGTTGAAGTTGAAGTTGAAGTAGAAGTAGAACTAGAAGTAGAAGTAGAAAGAGAAGTAGGGGTAGAAGTAGAAATGGAAGTGGAGGTAGAAGTAAAGGTGGAAGTGAAAGAAGAGGTAGAAATAGAAAGGGAAGTGGAGGTAAAAGTCGAGATAAATGTAGAAATAGAGGTGGAGATGGAAGTAGGTGTAAAATTAGAGGTAGAAGTAGATGGAGAAGGAGAGGAAGTCGAATTAGAAATTAAAGTAAAAGTCGAGATAGATGTAGAAGAAGAAGTATATAAAAGTAAAAGTAGAGGTACAAGTAGAAGATACATGAATCTTCACTCAAAAGTCCTTTTGTTTTTACATGAAAAGGACATGGACAACCAATGATTTTGCGTGGTTTCAGGTAGGTTTTGTAATCAGCTTGAAAAGTTTAGTCTTATAAACGGAGATGCAAATGACCACAAAAACATTCAGGACTATTTCTGGAAGTGCTAATGTGAACTGAGCTCAGCGCAATAGAATCCTTTCTTAATTTATAATTATGGCAAAAAATTCAATGTTTCACAAGTCTCACAAACCTCCCCGTGCCGTTGAGTTTTTTAATATTAATAATTGAAAAAACTCAATTTCCAGAAATTTTGTTTATCCACTTCATTTTCCTCTTCATTGCCTTTTGTCAGTGCCGAGCTAAAGAAATTTTCATAACAACTGTAATTTAAATTTCCATTCATCCGAAATGATTTAAGCTGCTCAAAGTGTAATTTTCATATTTCAATTTTAAGCCTCTCAAAGTGCCCATGTTTAACCCGCTAACTGCCAATTGACAGAATGCGCTCGCTACGTTGACAATAATTAATAAAAGCTGACGGCATTTTGTATATTTTTTATTGCTTTCTTTGCTTGCTTTGCTTTCACGTGACAACCAACGACAAACGACAGCATATATCACACTCTCACACACATACACGCACACTAATGAAATATTGACGCCTGCCGAGAGCTTTGCGATTGTGTGTGTCATATGCGTCATGTGCCGTGCGTTCGCGGCACAACAACCACAACCACCACAACGACAGCAACACCACATAGACAAAAGCCAACGACTTGGCAGCTTGATGGAAAATTTAATACAATTAAAGCCAACTTCTGCGATAGACCGAAGCTGCGAAAGAAAATACATAATTCGATTCGATTCAAAGCAATCCGAGCGTCAGACTGCGTCGTGTAGAATGTGCAGCATTTGGTTGCATTTGAAAAGATTCATGCGTAAGTATATTATATACAAACATTCTTACTTTAAGAGGGAAAATTGTTTTCTTTCATTGTTAAGCATTTTTGAAATCAAATACGACAACAATTGATTGTTTTGTGTATAAGAAACTGAAAGTTAATATTTCAAACATTTGATTCCAGAAATTTATGACAAAGAGATGTCAAAAAAATTCAGAAAATCTGCTATTGAATACTTTGAGAAATAAGTATGAGAGTAAAGAATGAAGTCTAAGTGAAAGACAAAGAGAGAAATAAAAAAAAGCAACTGCTGCCTCAGACTAAAGAGTGGAGACTAAATTAATGACAAAGAAGCATCATAAAGTCATCAAAAGTCATAAGATTTAGTGTGCAAATGAAAAGTATTAAAAGAAAATATGAACATCTGCTGCCTGAGACGAAAAAATGGCTCAGAGTTTAAGACAAACTTGACACGCTTGACTCTAGAACAGAAAAAAGGTAGCAAACTGAAGCCTTAATTGCAGATTAAGTTCGAGCTTTCAATCTGAGATATTTGGGGAAAAAATATGAGACTAAGGAATGGCTCAGAAGTTAAGCCAAACTTGGCCAAGCTTGACTCTAGAACAGAAAAAAGGTAGCAAGCTGAAGCCTTAACCGCAGATTCAATTCGAGCTTTCAATTCGAAATATTTGGTGGTCAGACTAAATAATGGCTCAGAGTTTAAGCCAAACTTGGCCACGCTTGGGTTTAGAACAGATAAAATATAACAAACTGATGCAGTTTTAGTTCGAGCTTTCAAGCTGAGATTTCTGCGGAAAGAAAATACGAGACTCAGAGTTTAAGGCAAACTTGGCCACGCTTGACTCTAGAACAGAAAAAAGGTAGCAACCTGAAGCCTTAATTGCAGAATTAGTTCGAGCTTTCAATCTGAGATATTTGGGAAAAAATATGAGACTAAGGAATGGCTCAGAAGTTAAGCCAAACTTGGCCAAGCTTGACTCTAGAACAGAAAAAAGGTAGCAAGCTGAAGCCTTAACCGCAGATTCAATTCGAGCTTTCAATTCGAAATATTTGGTGGTCAGACTAAATAATGGCTCAGAGTTTAAGCCAAACTTGGCCGCGCTGGGGGTTAGAACAGATAAAATATAACAAACTGATGCAGTTTTAGTTCGAGCTTTCAAGCTGAGATTGCTGCAGAAAGAAAATACGAGACTCAGAGTTTAAGCCAAACTTGGCCACGGTTGAACAGATAAGAAGCTTTCAATCGGGGTGGGTTTTCAATCCGAGATTATTGCACATTTATTCGACAGATGACAGACAGATGCTTGAGGTGATAGATAGCAGGTTGGAATTTTCTGGATCAAGCTTAAGAAGTGAGAAAAGAAGGTGTGTGGACTTCTGTGTTATATAGCTAACCTAACAGAAGATTTCCCAAAAGAGTCACAAGACAAGAAGCTCTATTGAGGTATTTTATTATTTTCTTAATAGCTTCCTGGAAGAAAACCGTTCTTTACTTTTATTTTCTTTCAAAGACAAATCAATTAAGCAAATTTAAAATATTGGTTAAGAAGCTGTATGCCCTAATCTATGATTCCATATAGCCTTCATAAGGCAGGTATAACCTGGTATTTCAGTATTAACTGGGGCGCCCTAGCATAGGCAACACAAAACAATACGACTGAACGGGCATTGGTGGACAACAGCAGCACTGCATATTTTTATGAGGCATTGTAATTTTAAGGGAATTATTAGAGAGACGGTTCGAGGCTTTGCTAGAATGTTCGAGAACAAGTTGCGCTCGAAGCAAAGTTAAAAAAAAGGCAGTCGGGTATAGTTCAGTGGGTTTCCTTTAGTAAATTAATAAATTTTTAAGAAAATTTGATTGTTGCTTACTTCAACCTGAAAGATGCTACTTAAGTCAACTGGAAAGAGTGAAAGTTTAACTCTAAATTCTAAATCCTCTTGAATGCCCTAATTCTTATTTTTATTTGTCTCCCTATCGTTCTTTATTCTGAGCCTTCTTCTGACTCAAAGATTTCTGTTCTACTTTGAGAAAAGTACTCTTTATTTGCCACAACAAAAAACTCTATTTTGAATAAATTCTCTAAACATTTACTTCGTTCTACTTTCATATTTTCCTTCAACCTTTTTGCCATTTCACTTATGGCAAATGCAATCCAAGTTCATGAAGTATTAGTTCAAAGTGCACCATACACACAATGTGACATTACGAAAGAGCCTTAAAGTGCCTTTTTGCAACACAATAATTCGCACACCTGTTGCTGAAAGTGTGTGTGTGTGTGTTGTGTAAGGATGCTCACATAATTCCACTCACACGAAGGATTTTCCTTAAACGTATCACAATACTGCACTATCGATTTGCAACTGTGCAGTCGACAGAGTTTCCTTTTGCGTCCACTTTGCGCCACTTTGTACATGTTGCCTTAGTGCTTGAGTAGTCACATGCCAAGGCTTTCATGGAACTTTCAATCGCATAATAGACGCGTGCGTGCACAGCATCGAATGGCCGCCTTCAATTGGTTGCGGTAACTTGCGTTCTCAGCGCGTCATAAGCAGCTTTTTGGTGGACTGGCTGTCGCGTCACATAACAAACGTCACAAAGCTATTAGGCGCACTTAAACTGATTTATGCCGGCGGAAAAGTTGTCATGGTTGTCAGCAGTTATAAAGACAAAGAAATATATACTTAGTTATTACAAACAATGACGAAGGTAATGCAAAAACCAGGGCGAGGCTACACAGCCGCAAATGCTGTGTTCGTCATTAAATGAAGGTTTATTAAGATTTTTCAATTCGCAAAAATACACAAATATGATTGACTGCAAGTGAATGTTAAATAAAACATAACATTCAATGTCCACTGCAGAGTGTAATTAAAAAAATTGCAACTCTCTGCACGCTGGAAAAAATCCAAGAATTTAATTATTCATTGAGAGCATAATAAATAAAATGGCATTGAAAAGTTTTCTTTTGCTTCTGTGAAGCGGAAAAAAGCACAAAGTCCACTAAAGCAACGAAGTCGTACAAGCAGCAGAAGACATAGAAGCAGCTGGTCACTGTAACATTTTTTGTTTAGTTAATTTTTTTTTTTTTACTTTAATGTATCAAAACGCAACAAAACTTGCTTTGAACCTACGTGAGAAATGCTCCCAGTGGACTTTAGGGGCAGAACAACGACCTTTTGGCTACTGGGCGCAAGAGTTGATTGGCACGCGTGGCGTATACGTAACCTTAAGAGAAATCTTTTTTGGAGCCAAGCAAAGTAGCATGGAATGACACCAATTACACTGTGTTGCTGTTAAATGTGACACGAAATCTGTTAGTAAAAAAGTAAATAAGTGTTTTTTATAATTTGAAGTGCATTCTCAACATTTTCAACGATTTTGACTTCAACGATTTCTGCATATTTTTGCCGTAACCTTAAGAATTCCCTTAAGAATAAGAATTAATGAAGTCGAAAATTTAATGACAAAGGAGCAAATTTCAGAGGTCTCCAAAGATTTTACGCATCATTTTACTAATGTTTACTGTAGTTGAAATTTTCTGAAATTTGTTCACTTTTATAAAAGAAGTAAAAAAGGTCATAACGACCCTTATGACGTCATATTTTATTTAAGTTCTCTTAATAATTCCCATAATAAGATGAAAGTTGAAAACATTTTGACAGAGAAGCAACTTTCAGACGTTTAACGAAGACTCCTTGTCACCAATTTGCCAATGTTTGCTTTAATTGAAATTTTCTAAATTTTTTTTACTTTTAAAACAACCTTTATGACGTCATAATTATTAGTTAAGTGCGCTTAAATACTCCCTTAAGTAAAAGAAAGTCCAAAACTTAATGACTGAGGAGCAATTTTCAAACGCTCCTTTGCACCATTTTGCTAATGTTTGTTGGACTTTAAATTTTTTAATTTTTTTTACCTTTTTAACGACCCTTATGACATCTTATCATCTTTTTTAGGGCCCTTAAGAATTTCCCTAAGAAGAAAAAAATTGAAAATTTAGTAACAGAGAAGCTTGTTTCAGAAGTTTCCGAAGATTCTAATGAACAACTTGGCGTATGTTTGCTTGATTTTCAATCTTTTGAAATCAGTCGGCTTTAATGACGTCATATTATCAGTTAATGGTGCCTTAAGATTTGTTATAAGAAGAGCTATGTTGAAGATTTATTGGCAGAGAAGTGACTTTCTGACTTCTAAGGAGACTTTTTCGCAGAACTGTGCTCATGTTTGGATTTGTAAATTTTTGAAATCAATAGAATTCTGAATATCTGTTTGAATTCTTTTGAGAAATCCCATTAGAAGAATTGTCTAAGGAAAATTGTACAATTAGCCTTTCATAAGAAAGTATTTGGTGATGTCGAACGAAAAAAAAATACTTCATTCAAAAAGAAACGTGCTGAAGGCAGACAGAAAGTGAAGTGCCTAGAGACCTGAGACCTTAACATAAATAAAATTATTTTAAGTCGATTTCTCATATGCAATTGAGTCTGTATGATTTACGAGGTTAAATATTTAAACAAAGTTATGAGCGTTTTTCTGGTCGAAACAGTTGCAAATCGGGTTCCGTTTTCATTCTGAAAGCTAAGAGACGCCCTCAAGAGTTCTGCGGCATTCATTGCCCTCCTTCCCTGTGACTACTTGATGAGCTTAATCATTCAATACTAATGCTTCCGTATGGGTTTTAATCCACAATGCACCTTTTGCTACTCTTTTTGCTACTCATTAGGTTCGCTGGTTCAACAACTTTGAGACATGGCAAGGCACATTTCATTCCTAACAAGATTCATTCACATGAAATGATGCCAAAAATTTCCATGTCGCTTTTAAGTTGCAGTCAGACTTCTTCGATCAAAACTAAGAACCTTACTGGCTTTGGAACACTTAAGATTTGCTGCCTTTTAAGACTAATAATAAAAGAAGTGGGCGCTTCCAAGCCCCACATTTCTGTTTGTTACAAAAATCTATGGTTTCAAATGGTATTCGGTTCACTGACTTCAATATTAGAAGATCTACAATTGATTATCTGCTCTCATCTTCCTCAATCGGAATAAATCTATTCAGTTGCTAACCATTCTTTTCACAGTTGAAGTGCTGAGGCCAAGCCCAGGTGTCGAAGTCCTTGTGAGAGCTCTTTTTCAATAACTCAACCTACTCTGTTGTCACGTGTCCTTTGATCAACTCCAGAGTGCCTCATTCGAGTTACCCCAGCAACAGTTTCATAAGCCAGTTTTGAGGAAATGTTTGTCTGCCACATAATTTCAATTATGGTTTGCTTATCCTGTGCTTTAATTATGGTTTGCTTATCCTGTGCTCCAAGAATATTCATTCACCATTCACCAGACATAACATGTTGAGCATCTAATTTAAAGTTCTTTGATGTTTTTCTTTTTTTTGCTACACAGTGTTGTTATAAATTGTGTCGCTGCCTTTATGGGAATTTTCATTTCTTTATTGTTTTGTTATTTATTACCTGCATTGCCAAAGTCAAATAATGCCTTTGTCATCAAAGATTCATAAAGCTTGTGCAAATAATCCCGTTGCTGATAACAAAAAAATCAAAATCAAAATGAGTACACTTGCTCAACACAATTCAGTAATCAATTTCATAGCAGCCCACCTGCTCCCTGGGGCCATAACAACAAAAAATTGCAATCCTTGCTCATACAACGCCACTTGTTGTTAGCAAATGCTGCCAATTTGTGTGCCTTTTTGCGATTTCCGGTCTATGTTACTTTTGTATTTTTATCATAAGCTTTCATCTTCAGCGCTCAAGGTGAGTTTCAGTTATTTATGTACATGTGTTCCAACATATACAAACTGACAACTCCAAAGGCAACTTGACACATTACAAACAATATACACAAAATTGAGCGTGAATATGCGCCTAAAAGTGTGCTATGCAGTAAATATTTAGCCTCAACTTTGTTGTTAAAACATGCGAAGCCCAAAGTTTTACAGAGCCAGAACTTTGAGAAGAAGTGTGGAAGTTTGAAAAGAAGTACCGAAGTGGTGAAAAAATTCAGTGAAAGTTTCGCGTATTAGTTAAATTTGACACATGTCAATTTGGGTTTCTTTGAATAAATGAATATGAGTGATGAAAAAAAACTGTTTAACAGACATTTCCCGGAAGCGAATAACGCATTCATGCTAAAAGTTCGAAACCGAAAAAATTCACATGTATCTATGTATTGAATGTAATCGACAAATGGCGCACAATAATGGCAAAAACATCATTTTACAACAACACAAACGGATATGTGAGTGAAAAAAATGCCAAACAAACCAGAAAATTAACAACAAGACAAAACCATAAGCAGCATTGCGCCATGAAACAAGCTTTTAATTTTCTGTTTTTTTTTCCTACACAGGATTTGCCGTGGCCTATTCATGCAAATTGACTGAGTTTTTTCTGGGAAATATTTTTTTTTAATATTGGTTTACTTATTTTAATGACAATTCGTTCAATTGGTTGGTACAAAGAATTTGAAATATTAAATTTTCTATATACATATGAAAAATTCAATTTTCTTCTAGCTTAAAGCATTTTTATGGGCCAGTAGATAGTGTAAACGATATTGAAGAAAAGATTATAGTGTTGGTGTATTATTCACTACGACCATTATTGATCTAAGTATTCTTGCCCACAACACATGAAACCGTCTTTTAAACAACATCAGCAACCAAGGATTTGCAATATTGGACTGAAATTTTACCGGTATATCAGTATGAAGTGAGCCTGTTTTTACGAAAATAAAACACTAATTTTTCATGGGAAAGTAAAAAACATTTTATTCAAAGTATTGGCCACACATTTTGTCCATCTTTCAGGCAATTTGTGGATACCGCGCCAATAGAATTGTTTGTCTTTTGAAGCAAACCAATCAGACACCCAATTTTCGACTTCCTCGTAGGAATCGAAGTGCTGCTCAGCCAATGCGTGTCCCATCGATGAAAACAAATGGTAGTCGAAAGGAGCCAAGTCTGGTGAATACGGCGGGTGGGGTAGCAGCTCCCAGCCAAGTGCTTTGATTGTATCCTGAACCGGTCTTGCACACAAAGTTCAGGTGCATTGTCATGGAGCAAAATTACCTTGCCGTGTCCTTTGGCCCATTCTGGTCGTTTTTCGATCAATGCATGGTTCAAATTGATCATTTGTTGTCGGTAGCGATCAGTATTAACGGTTTCGCCAGGTTTTAACAACTCATAATACACCACGCCACTCTGGTCCCACCGAACATACAGCATTGTCTTCTTGCCGAATCGATCTGGTTTTGCAGTCGATCTTGAAGGTTGTTCCGGATTAAACCATAATTTTTTCCGTTTATGATTCTTAAAATAGATCCAGTTTTTATTGCCAGTAACAATTCGATGCAAAATTGATTTTCTTTCATGTATTTGAAGCAAAATTTCACAAGTGTTTTTTTTCCATCTGCCTTTCATTCAATTCATGTGGCACCCATTTTCCACACTTTTGGATCTTTCCCATAGCTTTTAAACGGACAGAAATTGTTGCTTGTGCAACATTTAACATTTCTGCCATTTGCTTTTGACTCAAAGTGTCATCTTTATCCAATATCGTTTTTTGGTGGTCTTGCACGTTCTTCATTTCTCACATCGAAATCATTATTTCTGAACCGTTGAAACCATCTTTTGCATGTTGAAAGAAATAATGTTTCTTAAAATACACAAAAATCCAGGAACGTACTGTTACGAAAATGACTTCTCGAGTTCGTTTTGGATTGTGCTTGAAAATAAAACTACTTCAGTTACTCAGCGCAAACGCAGTCAATAGCCACCAATCGCTTTATTTACAAATTTAGACTTGACTTTAGACTCGATAGTCAAGCGGGTAGCGCGCTGGCTTCTCATACCAAAGGCTCCAGGTTCGATTCCTGGCTCGGGCTGGTGAACAACTCATCTACTTCTATCGCTATCCACATGAAGGAAATGAGAATTACAAGAATCGCACAAGTGCGCTCTTAGCAGGCAATGGCAAAACCTCCAAGTGTGAACGAAAAACTGCCAATCGCCGTTCGGATTCGGCGTTAAACTGTAGGTCCCCCCCTCTTTCCCCATCCGCTTGAAATGTGTGCTGTAACATATGTTGGCAAAACAGTGTTGCATACACAGTTCAAAAACGGGTGAAATATGCGGTATCACAATGGGCCTCCGAGTGTGTCTCTTATAGAGGCAGCCACCGCAACCTAACCTACACTTTGGTTATCTTTACACTACTACTATTGCATGTTTCCCCTTTGCTTGCTCAAATCAGACTTGTCTCTCTGCTCTGCACACTGCTGCTTTTTATATTTGTTTGGTTTATTGCGCCGATCGTTGTCACACAGCCCATTACCATCGCGAACCATTCTTGCCATATCGTAATTATAGCAAACCGGCCGTACTTGAAAGTGCATGCCTAAAAGTATGCTCGTAAAAGCATTCATGCATAGCGCAGCACAGAGTGCCTCATCGTTACACTATATTGAAAGTTTCAGCAAAATCTTGGTAACCATATATTTTTTGCTCAATAGACCAAAGAACAGAAAAACAGTGTTTACATTTTTTTTATGAAAAAAGGCAGCTTCTGCACTCACACTAAATAATGTTTTTAACAGATTTTTTTGGATTTTCTAGTCTGAGTTTTACCTTTCAAATGATATAAAAATCGTTAATTACTGGGATTATAATTTTTTGGAATTTTTTCTATGAAACAAATCACTGTGCATCGGCAAATGAGTTTCGAACAAAGAGCCAATATTAAGTTTGGTTTTAAACTTGGCAAAACTTTTATCGAAATACCGAAACATTTGATGGCAAAAAAGTGTATGGTGATGATTGTTTATCTCGTGCCAGAGTACATGAGTGCTTCAAGCCTCTCCAGCACGGTTGTGAAGACATAAAGGACGACGAACATCCAGGTCCTTTCAATACTGTGGTTACTCAAAGTAACATTGAAAAAGCGCGTGACTTCATCAAAAATGAACCGAAATCGTCATTGCAATATTTATAAATGAAATGAAATATGTCTAAAAGTTTAATTTATGGCATTTTGACTGATTCATTCTTTTAAAAAATTCAATTTTTACCATCAACCACTCACCCTACTCCCCTGACTTGGCTCCGTGTGACTTCTATCTGTTTGGTAAAATGCATTTGTCGATGAAAGGACAACCATATTTTGATGTTGAAGCAATTCAAAAGATGACCACCGACATCTTGAAAACGATGAATACAAATGGCCTCAAAAAAATCATTCAATGATTTAATTGATAGTCTAAAACGTTGTATCGAAGCAGAAGAAGGCCATTTTCCATAAAATGAATGAATTTTGCAAGCAAAAGTTATTTGTTGTTTTGTTTTTTGAGCAGTTGCGTTTTCCGTGGGACAGACTTTGTATGAGGCATTTTTATTTAATTAGGACTTTTTTAATTTATTTGGACTAGTTTTGTATACAACATCAAACTAATGGTCGCCTTTAAAGATCAAATCAAAGTATGACCTTTTTTCTGCGTTTTGCATTACTTTTTTCATTACATTTTCAAGCATCTCGTGTGGTATAGCAATGATTTCGACACAAATGTTTGACTTGGGTCGTCAATGGTCTGAAACTTGCTGGATTACAGTTTGCTTTTCAAATAAATCCACAAACAGAAGTAGGAAGGGATCAAATTTTGAGATCTCACGTCCAGGAAATTTTCGTTGCAGAAACTGCATTGTTCGCAGTGTTTTCGTCCTGTTGAAACCAGTAACTATTCAGACATTTGTCACACATTCGTTGGCAGACAACATCCACCGATATGGATTCCCATCGAGTGTTTTGCCTTCTCTAAAGAAAATGAACTGTCGGCCCAAACAGTCACCTTTTGGGTCATGCAAAACTGTTTCATGGATCTCATGTAGATGCTCCCTTCTTCAAAAACGGCAAATTGCGCGTAAACGGCGCCAGACAATTTAAAATGTGCCGCGTAAATCATCAAAAATTGTTTTCAAAGACTAGATTCAGCGACTGTTTGGCCGAATTTCAGTTTTTTTGAGTCAATTGCACTTTATACATAAACAAATTGCAAATCATCCATCAAAATGTGAAGCTAGGTGTCACTGATGTGAACATGTTGAGCACGGGGAATCTACAACACTTGTGGGTTCTTGGCAACATTCTTGTTTACTGTTCATTCTTGTTTACTGTTCTTCTTTACTGTTCCACCAGTTCATTGCACCGTCTTAGACGTTGATTAATGGCTTTTCGACAATCTTCCACTGTCCCGTGCTCAACAAAATTCAGCAGCTGTGCTTTGTGAACTGAATACAACTGAACGACTATACTCAATGTACTGCGTTCTTATTGCGGTGCCTTGTTTTGGTGTGAAGCGATTGATGGTTAAAATTTTACTGAATTGAGATTTCGAAAACATGTCACAGTCATTCATGCAACAGTCCTTCAGTTGATAGGTGTTAAAGTTATTCAATGTTTGCATTCCGACATAAAACATGGGACACTCGAAATCAGATCTAGTACAAATTCTCAAAAACCAAGGATTAACAGACTTTCGTATTGCTGCAATAATTTGGTATAATGTTGTAACTTATTGTTTTACATTGAAAAAAGAAAACTCTTAAACGAGCTCAAAAATCGAATCAACTCGGTTATTGCTAACTGAAACTCTTGTTCAAGGCTTCAAGGCTACTTCACAAATGAGTACAAAAACTGCAAATAAGAACAAAAAGCTACTTTCATTCAATGCAGCACATCAATAGGTCGTTCATGATTGACTAAAATTTTTATTCGGAATTTAAATGATTGACAACAGCGAAAAACGACTGAAAGCAAATGAAATATAAAAGCACACTGGGAGTATCTGAAGTAACGCTGTGCACATTATACAGTTAAGCATAAAATCAATAACTTGTGGGTATCCAAAGCTGTACATATTTACACATACATACATCCATACATACCAACAAACAAACAGCCAATGTTTATTGTGAATATTTATGAAAGTAAAATTTAATATGGAATGTGCGGAATGTTCGGAATGTGTGGCATACAAATTTATGTCCAACAGATTTGTTGGCAGACTGACTGCAACAACTGAAGGGCAATCAGTAACAGTAATCAGTGGGAAATGTAAGAATTTGGTATGAGGTAGCAGTAATCTTTCAAACATTCATGAAGTAATTTATAAACCCATTGTTGCCATAATCGCGTTGGTGAATATGCATTTTATGGCAACTTGTGGTGAGTTTTTTGATTGGTTAATGGCTCAAATTTGTTCTTAATATTTATTAGCACTAGTCAGTAGACTGGCATGTAGAGGGCTAAATGTTAATTTGCAAACTGACTGACAGAAGTAACACGATTTTTAAAACGTTTTCAATAGCTATGTCCAAATTTAGTCAGCTTACTGCATGTGAAATGGTCGCCAAGATTGTGATTTAACTTCAAAAATGTCTTTTTTCTCAAGGGCCAAATAAACTTGTAGGAGTTCTGGCAATCAACCAGCAACAATTGACAATTGAGAATAACATTACTCAAACCATTGCAATGGTCAGATGCAGTCCCACTTTTTTCCCTGTTCACTCCGCTTGGCTCAACAAGGCTCGGCTTTCTCTGGGTAACTGGGTAAATCGATTGAAGTTCTGCCAAGATGGGTGATAAGCCTATCGCTTCTCAATCCCTAAGGTGATATATTGCCATCTGTTGTCCCTTGGAAGAGATATCTTCGTTTGTCAACAGCTCATTACTGGAATGTGTAGAGCAGGGCTGCAAACCATTTTAAAAATCGATGTGGTTCGGTTCAGTGGTTCGAACTTGTTGGTTGGTTAAGTGGCTGCCTCTGTATGAGACACACTTAGGCCTATCGGCCCGTTGTGATACCACAAATTCCACCCGTTTGAAATGTGTATGCAACACTGTTTTTTCCAACATGTGATACAACACACTTTTCAAACGGATGGGGGAAAGGGAGGGAGGGAACCTACAGTTTAACGCCGAGTCCGAACGGCGATTGGCAGTTTTTCTTTCACACTTGGAGGTTTTGCCATTGCCTGCCAAGAGCGCACTTGTGCGATTCTTGCAATTCTCATTCCCTTCATGTGGATAGCGATAGAATTAGATGAGTTGTTCACCAGCCCGAGCCAGGAATCGAACCTGGAGCCTTTGGTATGAGAAGCCAGCGCGCTACCCGCTGAGCTATCGAGGCCGACCGAGTGGTTCGAACTACTCAGAAGAATCTTGCATCGGTTCACGAACCGGTTCGTCAGGCCCTTTTGAATTACGGTCCAGTTCAACTTGCAAAGACATCATAGTATCATGACAAATATTATATAAAAATCTTTTATTTGAAATACATATTTATTAAAAAAAAAATAACATAAAACTGAAAACAACTTTGCATGCTTTGATTTACAAAAAATTGCTTTTTAACTGATTGGAGCATCAAAAGAGGTTAATTCTATTGATTTTCCATCACTGAACACGAATTGGCCTTTAAAAATTTTCCGCTACGTCGGAAAACTTCAAGACCTCAATTGCAGCGAATTTTTCTTTTATTTCCACAAGTAACATTTTTGAATTTTTTGGTATTTTGAACCGAACCGAGCTGAACCATTTTCATGATGTGGTTTCCGGTTCGGTTCGGGGATCCTAAAATAAAAATGGTTTGGTTCATGGTTCGGAGCAAAGTCTGAAAAAAGACCGGGGGTTCGGTTCAAAACTGAGCCTCCTTTGTGTATTTGTTGCTGCCAGATGGGAGGTGTTGTTGAAAAACACATAGGTTGGTGTCTTTGATGAGCTTATTTGGGATGGTGTATGCGCTACAGCATATTTCCATTAGATCGAAGTACTTTAGATCGTAGTGTTATTGTTGCTTTAGTACGTCTATTGAATATAAAAATCTGCTGCGAGCTGCTCCTAACAATTAGTTGGAGTGGGAAGGATAGAAATGTGAATGATTTGACTGAGTAATGCTGAAGGAAATAGAATGGGATGGAATTTAGAATGAAAGGAAGCTTGGCCATTTAAGAAAACTGTGGTACCAAATCACTAAGAATCGAACCCTCGACCTCTGAGATATGTGCACTTATCGCTGGGCTGCCGAGGCGGCTTATCCAACTTATTTTCATAAAAAAGGAAAAAATAAATTCTTAATGCTATTTTCATGATTATTTAAGTTGTTAATATTTACCATTAATACATTAATAAAACACAAAAAAATCAATAAATAATATGGAAGTCAAAATGGCTCACTCCATCTGGTCGTTGGAGGAAAGTTGAATTGCCCGCACAGTCCAATATTAAACGATAAATTAAAGCAAAGTGAACTTATGTGCAAAGAAAATAAACTTTGTTAATAAATCATTGCGACACAAGCAAGCGAAGTTTTCTCCACACAAAAACCAAATTGAACAAACAAACAATTCCTGTTAATGTCGCTTGCCAACATAAAACAAACAACCAACCAAATGTTCGACCAGAAGCGCAGTAACGCAATCGTTACGTGCTGTTTGTGTGCTTTCAGAAATTGTTTAGATGTTGATTTCATTTGTGAGCACAGCAACTGACAAGTGCCAACAGCAGCGGCAACGCAACGCAACAACAATTCAAGTGGACAACGCAAGCCGCCAACCAGCAACTAACAATAACAATAAAATCAGTAAACAATTGCTTCCCACTTACTTACGGTTGTAGGCGACTGGTAGGGAAGCAATAACAACAAAAACAGCAACAAACCATTAAGTGTACACGTAATTCAATTGTAATTGTGCATTGCAAGCGAAACGAAAGCTTTCTTCTTGAATTAAATCAAATAAAATACAATAAAATTATTATTGCCATAAAGTGCACCAAGCAACAAGCAAATGCTGTCAGCATTGTGTACCGTCGGAAAATGTTTCACTTTAATGTGCAAACAACTAATGCGGCATGTCACTATATATGTGTTGATTTTGAGTGTGTGTGTGTGTGTGTGTGTGTGTATATATCACACAATATAAATCTACGCTAAATGCATTTAGTTCCAATGTCAAATCACACTTTGTATACACTTCACTGTGCACATTGAACAAGTAGAGCACCACAAGTCTTGAATTGTGGAGAGAAATCTGTTCTGTTTGGACAACCTTAAGAGATAGGAGAATCGCTGGGATGCTTACAAGAACAAATTGAGGAAAAAAATTCTTGGTATCTTTGTTAGATCAGACACTTTTCTAACCAATCTCAAATATTACTCATACGCACTGTTGCACATTAGACATCATTTAGTGTTGTATGAAGTAATAATGGGTTTTAAAAGCTCCAAAAGCTTTAATTTTATGCAGTTTGATGAAAAAGTGCATGATTATTAAAAACTTGTAGGGCGAGGATGGGTCAAATGGTATCGCATCGAGGTCACACTTTACAAAATTTCTTAAAAATCCACCAAATACTCCACAGCTACTCAGAAATGGCTCTTAGAGGATTAAAATCCATGACTGACCCCCATTAATTTTTCCTACTGAATATTTCTTTCAAACATACTTACCCCCTATCTCCAACCCTTATTGGGCCTCCCATACAAAATTATGGTTTTTATAAAATGGCCTCCCACGGCTCCCAGGTTGCCCCCAGACGTGTCAAATATGAGACCGAAACTCATTTATTTTTCCTTCCGAATGTTTCTTTCAAACATACTTACCCGCTATCTCCAATTCTTAAGGGGGCTGCCATACAAAACTGACCATTTTCAATGGAATTGGCTTCCCACTTGTAAAAGGTAAACGAGGAACATCGTATCTCGAAAACTACTAAGCCGATTTGAATGATTTATATAACAATCAGCAACATTCTTTAGTATCAAAAATACAAAATTAAGAAAGATTCAGAAATTTAATACCAGAGGGCGCCTCCCATACAAACGAAGTTGTGAGGTTATCAACTTTTGGGTTTCTACAAAGCAAAAATTAAAATGTACTGTCAAAATTTCATTAACCCCCCATTTTGAATAGAGTTGTAATTCAAGAATTGAAAACTTTAATTTCTTTGCAACGCCACTTAACTCCTTTCCAGCCCCAACTCCGAATTTTTTGGCTCATGGACTTTTTCTCAAATCACATAAAATGACAGATTCCCACGGATCGAAGTTGAAAAATCGGACACTAAATCATATTTGTATAAAATATTGTATACTTGTATAAAATATTGTACAAAATATTTCTTGTCTAAGAAATTTATTACTAATTATCAAAGAATTGAAAGTACTCGTGTATCAAATTTTTGAAATTCCAGCTGACATAATTTTTCATAGTCGATAGTTTTAATTTGTACTAATGAAAAATCATACCAAATTCTCATCGAGAAAGCTTTTTTATATTTGCCTTTCTAATTAAATGGTTTTTTTAATTAAATCGCTTAATCCCAAATTTAATTCATTTAACTCTTTCAAACCAAAAGAGGTTTAGAATCTCTGCTCAAGTGAGAAAGACTTCAAATACAAACATAAAACTGACAAACTTAAAGTGAATATATTCTGGTTGCATACCAAGATTAAAATACATACTTTGTTGTTGTTTTTTGTTTCACCTTTCACATTAAAACACTCACATTTTGTGTATGTTTTCAATCAAAACTTCCACACATTCTCAATGAAATCAAATTGATTTACAAACTTACACACATTCTCAATGAAATAAAATTTTATTTGTTAAATACAATAAGCAGAAATTCTAAACTCTTTACAGGTTACTTAAACTTTTGCCAAAACATTTCACCTTCAATTGTTGCCTTGTGCCCAACAATTAAATTTCAGGAAAAACAAAACAAAAACATTTTCTTTGCGCGTGCCACAATTAACCATCAACGAATACCAAATAAATTTGCCAAATTGCGTAATTGGAGACCATTGCCTCTTCTCTCTTGCTACCACAAACTTGAGCAACTTTTTAATTGATTTCGCTCAATTAAAATTTCAAATATTCAACGAAAATTTCAGGCTAGCAACGGCATTGTCCGCATCTCAATTCAATGTTCAATGAATGAGTTAGTTTCATTCACCTTTCTCCTTCTATGAATTGGGCGCATAAAATTTGTGTAAACAAATTCGAAATTCAATACAGATGTGTATTTCTTGTAATTGCTTCAAGATGTCTAATGACGTAGCTTGAATTTTCAGAACAACATTCGTAAAGCCATAATAATTAATTAAAGAATATTAAAATAATTAAATCGTCAAAGTTTGATTTCTATTCGAACGTTAGATTGAAGTAACCTTAGAAAATTTTCAAGTCTAGAATGTCTACGAGGCTTTCTTTACCTTTCTGGTAGGTAAAGTGTTAATTGTATATTAGTGTTTTGTATTGAAAGAATCAAACTCAGCTTTATTATTACGTTTACATATTTTTTAATTTTTTATTGAAAGGCTGCACGACACAGATTGCAGTAATTTTATCAACTCACCAATCACTTTTATATGGTCAGCTTACTTAAGTATTATATATTATAAAGCTTTATGTAATTTTTAAAATTCAGAAAGCATCTGCCATTCTATGTGATTGCAATACATTCACAATAGTTGCTGCTACCGTAATTGCAAAGTTGTGTTTAGGCATTGCCATAACAATGTCAATGCAAGGCTCGCCATTACAATGTTACACTTTCACACACACACACACAACAGCTGCCATTGTACGTCCAACAACTGTGCGCCCACATACATATGTACAATACATACGTACATATGCATGCATGTCACGAATTTCGGCAATAATTTAGTCACATTGATGGACTTGAGCCAAATGCCCAAATATTTTCACAGCAAGAACCAAGCTGGTATTTTTCTGAAAAGTGTTGGTCGGACTGTTAGTTTAAAATTTATGCGACAAAAAAATTTTCACACCGCAAAAAATCCATATGGGCCTCACGCTTCACTAGAGACCAAACATAGCAATACTGCGCAATCAGTTTTTTATTTCTACATCCTTTGTCCTTTTAAAAAGACTTCAAAATGTTGAATGGAATAAAAAAGAAAAAAATATTAAAAATACTCAACCTCATAAGAATATGGTGATATGTATATCAAATGAAAGAGGAAAGGCTCAAAAATATAAATAAAATTGATTTTTTATCTATTTGTAAAAAAAAGGATATGAAAAAGGTCCTTTGAAAATTTTAATCCTTTATATCCTTGACAATTTTTATAGAATTTTCTTGAAAAGTACGTATGTTAAAACCCAAAATCTCCTTGATCACGTGTCAAAATTTCATTATTTTCGCTTCATTGATTTTGTATCTTTTTATTATTTAAAATACTGAGACTCAAATAAATTAGAATTTTTGTTCTTCAGTAGAATTGCAGCTTCCGTGTTTTTTTTTAATAACATTCGAACAAATAAAGTTAGAATAATGAAGTTTATATATATATTTTTTTTATTTTTGATTCCCTTCAAAATTTTTAAGTCCTTTTTAAAGGACAAAAGATGTAGAGATCAAAAACTAAGTACACAGCTTCACTATATTTGGTCTTTAGTTTCATGTCCATATGGATTTTTTCCGGTGTGAAAAATGCCGTAAAAAAATATCATAATTTTTAACTGTTCAATTGAATGGAACTATAAATTAAGTACTGAAAATTCACAATTCATGTTCATCACATATCAATAAAAGTAATATAACAATTTTGCTAAACAATATTGAAAATAAGACATCATCGATTCATTCACTGCCAACGCAGTAGTCAGGCAAGGCTACCACCTGTCGCCTCTCCTCTTCACCATCGTAATGGACGATGTAGTTTACAAGCTCGCGCTGCACAAACGAGACATCAAATGGAACTTCACCAGGCATCTCGAGGATTAGGACTTTGCCGATGACATGTGCCTCCTCTTGGAAAAACTCTCTGACATGCAAGAACAAGTCAACAGTACGCTCGCGCTGGCACATACCGTCGCATTGAAGGCCAACATCGTCAAGACCAAAGCCATGCGACTTAATCACAGCAGCACAAACCACCTAATGATTGACATTTGACATTCTGCTAACTCGGCTTCACAACAACGGCTGACGACGGAGCTGTAGAAGATGCCAACTGCAGACTGTTGCAAAGCCAAGAGGGCGTTCGGAGGACTGCAATCAGTATGTGCAAGCTCGCAAATCTCCAGACGCACAAAGCACGAATATTCAACGTATGTGTGAAGTCGACATTGCTATAAGAAAGTGAAACAGAGTTAGTCTCGAATGCCATCACCCAGTCAACAAATACTTGCGAGTCATTTGCAGCATATTCTGACCACACACAATCAGAATCGATGCGATGTGCTATACACTCTACAAATTTTTCCTACTGGGTCTGATGTCACAAGCAAAGGTTGCCGCTTTGTTATTAGCAACATTTCATAGAGTACACATTTCTATTGTTCTTGCAATGCCCACATAAGATTTGAATTTTCATTTTGGTTAAATAAATATTGAAGCTTTTCAAACCAATGCCACAACTCACATACAAACAAAGAAACAAAAGAATTTTACATGCTCTAATTAAATGTCCAAATATTTTGTCTCTTCTCATGCATCACGTCGGCTTTATATTTTTAAATATTTTGTATTTATTTTTCTTATTTTTTGTTCGTGTAGCATTGTAATGCAAATGCTTTACAATACTTATTTATTATATTTGCATAGAAAGTGTAGGCGATTGTTTTCATTTGCCTTTCTTTTAAGTCAACATAAATAAATTAAGCCTACACACCCACACACACTCTCGCACACAACCACATAGCTGGACACATGTTGAACACAATTTGGATGTTGTGATGTCAGCATTGACGTAGACTGGGTGTCACATTGCGTTCTACGCAGTGCTCCTTCGCCGTCCAGGATGTGGTAAAATTAGCATTGACACGACCAACCATGCCATGCCGTGACATGTATCCCTTTCGGTGTGATGGATGACGGATGCTGGCACGCGATGCCGTTGGCATTTGCGCAGCAAAATATTACAACATTCACCGGCGGCCTTGCAGCGTTCTGCGAAACTTCATTAAAATTCCTGCGCAACAGCTGCGGTTTTTGTGCCCGACGAACCCATACCAAGCAGAAATTGGATGCTCTGAGTGCTCCCCCTGAATATTATTAGCTCAGTCAGATAGTGGAGTGACACAGGTCAAGCCACAAGCGACGGCGGTGGCCCACTGTTTGGATTACGTTGGATCACATTTGGCCCCAACTTGGTCAACATTAAATATAGTAAATAAGTAATGAACACCGAAGGAAGATAAATTTTATTGAATAACATTTTTGCAGTATTTCTAAGCTTTGGAAGAGAGTCCTTAAAGCAGCAGTGATGACTTCTACTCTTCTACTTCTTCTACCATTACTGTCCTAGAAAATCTTCTTGAATTGATGCAAACCTCATTTTGGCTAATTTTGGAAATTCATACGAAACTTTTTCGTGCTTCCATACTGTTTGTTACTATTTTTGGAGCAAACGTGCTTCGGGAAATATTAAATGTATTTAATGTCAAACTTAAGCTCTATGCCAACATATATTTTTATGACACTAGCTTCTGCTCAGTGCTTTATTTATGAAGATAGTATGTGATCCATATATAGTTTAGTACTATAAATATGTATATGTTCTTATTAAAGCTTATTGTGACAAGTTCATTATTTTTGGGGCCCAATCGGCAATTAAGCGCTCATATTCAGACAAACCGCCCACGCGTCCATTTAGAGAAGGGATTATGATGCGCAACAAGTGTGTAGCTGTTCAGTGCCTCACATATGTATATAAATATTAGGAATTGCAATCCTAAAATCCCGGAATCCCGAAATTCCAAATCCCGAAATCCCGGTCAGTGTCAGTACAAAAAAATTCCGGTATTAACAAAATCCTATCCCAATATCAAAACATAAAAAATTTGCTTTTGTCACTTAACCCTTTCTGGAAATTTGTATCATATATCGTAAAAATGTTTTTTAAGAATTTTTATTTGACAGCGAACGCAATTTTTAATGGAATGTTCATTCAGAGAATGGATTATGATGCGCAACAAGTATGTAGCTGTTCAGTGCCTCACGTATGTATATAAATATTAGGGATTGCAATCCTCAAATCACGGAATCCGGAAATCCCGAATCCCAAAATCCCGAAATCCCGGTCAGTTTCAGTACAGAAAAATCCCGGTATTAAGAAAATATTATGCCAATATCAAAACATAAAAAATTTGCTTTTGTCACCTTTTTATCATGTCATTGGAAATTTTTATCATGTATCGTACAATTTTTTTTTAAGAATTTTTATTTGACAGCGAACGCAATTTTTAATGGAATGTTCATTCAGAGAAGGGATTGTGATGCGCAACAAGTATGTAGCTGTTCAGTGTCTCACATATGTATATAAAGATAAGGGATTGCAATCTCAAAATCCCGAATTCCGAAATCTCGAATCCCGAAATCTCGAATCCCGAAATCCCGAACTGTTTCAATACAGAAAAATCCCGGTATTAACAAAATCCTATCCCGATATCGAAACATACAAAATTTGCTTTTGTCATGCAATTTTTTTTAAGAATAAAATAAATAATAAGTTTAAATATTTTTCTAAAGTCTTTAAAAATTTGTACCATATATCGTACAAATGGAAGGCAAAGCTTAACTTGCAAGCTGTAACAGAATTTTTGTGTTTGCTTGTCTGCCACGCCCATCTGTAAGCCGCGTGACTAATAAAAATCCTCTAGTTGGCAATTTTCAGTTGAGAAATGGGATTACTAAACAATTTTGTGTTTTTCTGGGCTGGCACAGGTTATGCAAGATTAGTCATTCGTACTTGCCACTCCCACTAATAAAAATCGGCTATAATCAGTATCTTTCTCTAAAGCTATATGAATATTAGGTTATTCTGTATTTTATTGAAAGGGAAAAAGACTTTGCAACAACATCAACAATTATATAAGACCGAATGAAGGGGCCTCAGTTATTTATATATCTAACTTATAAAAGTTTCAATTAAAATGAAATACCCTTTTAATTTTTTATTGTTATTATTTAGAAATTTCAATAAAATAAAAACATGTCATGAACTTTTACTACTTTGCGGTCAAATTTACCATATATCGTACAAAGTTTACTGAGCTATAATTATCAATTTTCAACTTAAATTATGTTTTAAAATTTTGTTGAATTTTATTGCTAAAATGTTTGAAAAAAGTGAATATTTTATAGGAAAAATTTGTATCGTAAGAAATGTAAAAATTGACCGGGAAGTGTTACTTCCAAAAAAAAACTCGTACCTTCTTATTTAGTAAAAAGAAATTAATTGCATGCTTTCTGTGAAGTTTGAATAAGTTTCAATGCAACAATAGTTCTGTTTGTGTACGAATTCTTTGTACTAATTTGTTCAAACTAGTTTTGTTTGGGTACTTTTTCAGTAAACATTTGTCACTTTCTTGGCTCCACTCAAATTCAGTTCATTCTATTTCAAACATTTTTCAGTAGCTGAAATCAGAAGAGTAAGCAAGTTTAAGCGCCAAAAACTGAAAACTTACAAAATTGTAAAAAAAACCTAAATGTTTGAAAATTTTCAAGTTTAACTCTTCTTTACTTTAGAGTGACTTGTCCCATTCACAATACACAGGAAAAAGAGTATAAACAAGAAGGTTAAAGAAAGAAACAGCTTATTTAAAAGATTCATTTGATGTTTAAAGCTATAGGGGAGTCTTGAATTATTGATTTCAATCACATCGAATTTAACTCATTTAGTAGATATATGACTTGTTCAGAGGGTACATGAAGATTTACATACGATTTCTTTTACTCCAAAGTTGCAATCTTTAGTACACATGTACTTACATAATTATAGTCCTCTCACAGCAAGGATAACTAAGCCATTTGACATATCAGCTAATCAGAACAAGTAAGTACGTCTATTGTGAGGTTTATACAAGGCAGGCTGCTAGTGTATGAAAGATAAACAATACATAATTACATAGATATAAGTACATACCGATGTATATAATTGGCAAAACAGCCCAATTACAAAACAAAAGCCTAGTGTTCCAACCATTGTGCAAGGGATTTTGTGTACAGTTGAACAGCTTTAAGTGCATGAAAGTTTAATCTCTTCAGAGCTAATGAAACTTTCTCGTATGTATGTATCCACGAAACGGCGCATCTGCGCTAATTGGATGCCTGGGGCATCACCACTCTAACCAACCAACCATGTATGTATGTATGCAATATTTCAAACGAATGGAAGAAGAAGGGGACTTGTGCAATTCTTGTAACTCTTCTCTGCTATAGAAGTAACATAGATGAGCGTTTTGCCGGCCTGAGCTAGGAATCGAACTTAGGGCTCTGGTGTGAGAAACCAGCGCGCTACCCGCTGGACTATCGAGGCCAACTTGTTAAGACAAAAAATTTGTAATAATTTTTGTAACTTTCCAATTCTAACCTTAAACTAAGTTAAGACCCGAGTCCCACTAAAACATATAACAAGTACTCTAAGGTTGAAAACTTCTTCTGGAGACCAGTAAAAGCCATACAAATTGCTAGCTAGAAAGTATTTTAGTTTCAGAATAATACGAAACGTTTATAGCTCATAATCGAGAGAACTTAACATATTCCAAGTACATGAAAATTGTACTTCAAAGCTATGACCACTCAACATTCAATCCAGCTTTTCTCATTTGACAAGTTTGTTATCCGAAAAAGACTTTAATATTTTTAATTTTTGTACAATATTTCAATATTTCATCAATACATTTAAATTATTAAAATTTTAAATTTCACCAACTAAAGTTCGGTTTGTACAATAATTCTGCGCTCGAAGGCAGTTGCAATGTTTACGTTCCGGTAACGATTTCGCAATTTTGTGGCCAATCATTCACTGATTAATTTACACACACCAACGCGCATTCGGGTCGCACGTTGGGCAAAAAACAGGCAAAAACGCTCTCATAGCCTGTTTAGAGCTCTGATTATAGATTTTGCATTAGAAAAGTAAACTTTTACTATTATCTTCAAAATTCTTCAGAGAGTTGTTTGGTGGCAAAAAAAATAATGGGTTATCATTAATTAATAAATTGAGTGGTTTTGGCCTTCTTAACGATATAAAAAATGTTCAACTGTGAAAGACCGTAAAGTCCAGGTTATGGGATGAAAAGAATTGAAAAATTGATTTTCTATATCGCTAGTGTATCTATATTACTATAAGTAAATACCAAAAAATTTATATTCGCAATTTTTGAATTTCTCCATTGCGAGCGTTTTTGCCTGTTTTTCCCCAACGTGGCTCGCTTCTGTCATTCGTACAAATATATTTATTTGTATGTATATACATCGAAACGTTGGTCAACATCTTGAACTTCTTAGGCTCAGTCAAGAGCAAACAACACAATGATTTTTTCATAAATATTCGATGGACTGGAATTCGCCAAAGGTAACGTGTGCGTTAAAAAGGTCAACCATTACGCATTTGGGCATTGCGCACATTTACTGGCGTACAATTTCAGCCATCGAAAGGGCATCAAATAATTGAAATATTATACTCGAACTAAAATATAAGAAAATACAAACAAAAATAAACACACAAAAATAAACACACGAAAAAACTCAAACACAACAAGAAATATAATCAAAATTGCATTCCAAGAATTGTTTAAGTTTGAAAGTTCATTTCGAGTTCAATTTGTGTTCTACGAACTGTGCAGAAAGTAAATGGAAATTATTATTTGAAGAGTTGGCATTTAAAATATAGCAGATGTCTACCGGTGACAGGTGTCATTATTAGATTGAAGCAGGGACTGTAACAGCTATAAGTTTTATTATAAAAATTAATGTTCAAGAGTAATTTTTTTACTTTTATTTATTGACTCAACAGTTGTCTTTTCATTTATATTTTAGAAACCCTATAATAAAAATAATTTTTGATTTTTTTCTTTCTTTTCAAATAACAGTTTTTTTCATTTTTATTTTAGTTCAGTCAGTGACATTTTTTCATAAGAGTCATCAATGAAAATTAGTTAGCGATTTTTATTTATAAATGTCATTAGTAAATGTCAAACATCAGAGGCGTCGTAGATGACAGCAACATCACTTAAGACTACATGCAGCAGGCCAATCATCTACCTGGCATGATCTACTACCAAACACAGAATCAGAAGGAGCCTTACGACACTCTTCGGTGATCACAATGGGTCTCACAGGCCTCCGAATGCTTGTGTCCTACATGCCTAACTATCTAAAAGTGTTCTCTGTGGTTTAAAGGAATTAACAGCTTAGCTTTAAAAAAATACGCTGGGTCATGTAGATCCAGTGGCGCACACAGAGAAGGGTTTGTGGGTTTTAAACCCCCTTCCCGAAATATCTTTCCGTTTTTTATCTTTAGTTTTTCCCTGTTGTTTCAGTTCTGAGCATATATCTCGTAAACGAATCAGTCGACTAACACAAGATGCCCGTCGGTCAGAAGATAATTCCTTAGTCTTTCCAGAGATATACAGATTGTCCAAATCAGATGAGATTTGGAGAAATTACTGACTGTGAAAGTTGTAAAAAAGTGAATTTTTGGGCATTTTCAAAAATCATACATTTTCAAATGTTTTTTTAGAGATAAAATAAATTATCTTCTTTGATTTTAGAATCTAAGGTAAAAGATATATTACTTGTGCAAATATAAAACCTAACATCAGTAGAATCGAAAGAAAAATGACAAAGTTATGTTGCACTGAGTGAAAACACCAACTTTACATTGATTACATCGTAAGAAAAAACAATTTTTTTTGCCGAGACGTATCCTAATGTTGATATAGGCGTAAAACTAGAGGTCATTTATAGTAACCTGGCATAGTCAGTTTTTCATTTTCTGGTCCAAAGTCCTTTTAAACCCTTCGCTGCATGGCATTGCAATGTTAACTTTTCATAGATTTGGAAACTATTCTGTTGACTATTTTACAGTCATTCATTCTTCAGTTGTGTCTTTTATGTTAAAACATTCGATTACTAACGGAATTTTGCGAATAACATTGAAAGTATGTTCAATAGAATCGAAAACACAATAAGCGTTTCGATTTGGTGAAAGAATTTTGGTTATTGATGGCGATGGTGATATGGCTGTGACCGTCGCTCAGCAGTTTAATGCGTTGAGTTACGAGTATACAGTGACGCCTGGCCTCTGTTGGACTCCCCGTAGTAGCCAACACTAAAACATAGATAAAACCGACTTTCATTTCGGCCGTAGCGTTCTCACCAGGATACGGAAAATATGCGCAAAACTTCTTTCATAGATGCAGGAATTCAACAAAACTTTCTTTTTCATCAGAACATCACAAGCAACAAGAATTATATGACAAAAATGTGTTTCCTTCACGGAAATGAAATCATGCAGCGAAGTGTTCAAGGACTTTACAATTTTAAGGACATACACATTTTATTTTTTTTAATATTTGCTATTGCACAATGATGCAGATATGTGTGTCAAATGAAAGAGAAAAATTGCCTCTTTTTAAATAAATTTTCTAGTTCAAACTTTCAGTACAAAAGTATGTCAGGTAGGGAAAAAATACATGTTTTGGATCGCAGTCTGTAGATACATGCATCTAAATTGTATTATATTTTAAAGTTCTCAACAAAGTTACACAAAACGCCCCCCGAAACAAAATCCTGCGTGCAACATTGTGTAGATCCATACTTCTACTTTAGGCAACAATACTTGTTCCATAACATGTTTTTTCGAATTTTTCAAGTATTTTACAAAATTCAGACGTACACATAATATTAATAAATTGTTAAAGCAATGTTCACAGTACAACCCAGAAAGTTTTTTAAGTTAAAAGATTCAATTGTTGTGGAACTAAAGGAAATCAGAAGAAAACTGGGTCTAATTGAACCAGAGTAATCCCAATGATAAGAAAAATATCTAACTTATCCGAAGGTTAATAGAGATTGGTTGCTATTTCAGTGTCGTTCCAGTGCCATTTTTTTGCCCCATTTCATAGTTGAGTGTTTTTATGAACTAAATCAATAAAAAAAACAGTAATTAAGTCAGTAAAAAAAGCAATAAAATCATATTTTACCCTACAAACTGTCAACATATTGTGACCACAACAGTTGTTGGTTGTCCGTCAGGCAATCAGCCGCACGCAATAAACAATAAAATGTAGGAAATTTAATTTACCCATTTTATTCAACTACATGGAAAATAAATACGATTTTGTTTTTATTTTTCAATCACATCAATCAATTTAAAAAGGTAAAAATAAACCAAATACTTGTAACATTTTTTTGAATGCAAGTAAACAGCAGCAACTTACACAAATGTACATGTACAGTATATCAAAACAAAAACAGGTGAAACTTGAGCGAGATTTTTTAGAGAATAATAGCAAAAAAACCAATGTTAATTTGCTGAAAATGGAGCAAAAACAGCATAAACGAGTTAAAATAAAAGCAAGAAAAAATTGTGTATATTATATAAACAATGTTAAAGGAGAACAACAACAATGACAAAGAAGAGATGCAAGAGATGGCGACAAGGTAGAGGATGACATGGAGCCTTAGGATGCGGCATGGAGGCTGTGCAAGGTATTCGTTACAAATAACAGTCTACGCGTTCCTTTACACACACACACACACACACAGACCAACACACACAAAGTTTTAAACACAAAAGATTTTTTTGTTTTTTTTTTTGTTTTTTTTTTTTTTGTTTTGTTTTGCCTTTGAACATGCAGCCCCCGTTCCATTGAACTCATAAGCCGCTTGAACATTGATTTTGCTGTTACCGAAAGAAAAAATCCCCCTTTTTCCGTGCTTCAAAAATCCTAAATTTAGCCATGAATGAAAAAAGTACCTGATTAAATTAAAGCCTGCAACATGAAACGTGAAAGAAATACCTTTTCGAACGGCCCCAAACACTGGGAGACAAGGGAGACAGGGCCGGCCTTTTGTTTGCATAAGTGAAAAGTTGTCCCAAGTATAAGTTTCGCTTGAATGCTTTTAATTGCTGCTTAACTTATTCCATGCCCGCAAAATGGTGGCCAACATTTTAAGTAAAATGTGATTTATGCTCAAATGTGCTCAGAAAACGGAAGTGGATTTAATTTCTTTCTTTTAATTAATAAACTCAAAGCGTTAAAGTGTAAAAAGTTTTGAAGTTTTCAGTTCACAGTATTCACAACTTATTGGCAAATTTAATAGACAGCACTGCGGTTGAAAAAAGATTCAAGCGTAACGCAATTTTAACACTTTTTTCGACACCTTTTTATGTACATTTCGAGGCAAAACCAAAACACTTTGCTAGCATTAAATGCAAATATTGATTGAATGAAAAGTCAAAGACTTTGCAACAGAGTTGGCTTTGCTAATGGCTAAAAATAAATGCAAATATAAAAATATATTCGACAACAATATGAATTATGGAGAAAGGCAAATTATCGTCACTTTTCATTCATAATTTCCATTCTATATGTGTAATAAATGTTTATAACTTGTAATATATGATTCATATATATACGAGCACATGTACATAGAGTAGACAAGGGTCACATGATTTTAAAAAGGTATATTTACTTTTCCTCCCCTCGCCAACATCACGCAAAGGTTGTCACCATAGTATTGCGAGCACTTATGGTCCCACAGTATAGTATGGACGTACTCATACGTTGAAGAGGCATTCCAGATGCATTCAAATGAAGGATGCACTAATGATCTGTGTAAAAAGTAGCATGAAATATGGAAAAATGTTAAAGTTGGCTAAAGCTTCATTTGGGTTTTGAGTGTTGAGAGCTTTGAGTGGTGGCTGTTGTACTTCAGTGCTGTCAGTGCAATGACTGCCGGCCTATATTTAGGTTGGATTTAAATAGTTTGAGTTGATGAAAAAAATACAAAATAGCTTCTATATAGCACATATGTTTCTTTGAACTTACAGCCCGTAATTCATACATTTAAATTTTTCCCATCATTGAGAATACTCTGGATCAATTAGACCCAGTTCACTTTTTATTGCTTTAATTCCACAACTATTGAATCTTTAGACTTAAAAAAAAATCCTCAATGCACTTTGAACATTATTTCCACAATTTTATTACAATATTATAAGTACCTCTTGTTATATACTAAAAAGTAATTATCGGGAAAAACATGTTTTAGAACAGGAATAGTCGCTTGTAGTATAGTATGGGTCTGCATGACCCAGTGTGTTCTTCGAAGGTTAACTGATACAAGGATATGGACATGAAATTCATTCAGAAACTGAAATGAACACTCTGGTCTACTAATTCCTCACTACCACTGATATAGAACCTTTACATGAAGATGCAAAGTACGACCTATCGTACTTTCCAGAGTCAATAACAGTAATGGCTGAACCATTAGCACCCTCTGATCGTCTCCTCGACAGATTCTTGTATTTAATTCGTTCAACTTATCTATGAATCAAGCACAAAGTTGTGGGCAGCATCCTTCGTTCATTGCTAGATACGGTGTCAGAAGCGCATTGAGGTCATCAATAGGTATGTTGTCAGGAGGTTATTATTTAGTACGGTGTCAGGAGGTCATTCAGGTCATCGATAGGTACGGGGTCAGAAGCTTATTGGGGTCATAACCTCATTGAGGTCTCACTAGATGCAATATCAACAGCTCATTGAGGTCATTCCTAGTTACGGTGTCAGAAGATTATTTGAGTCAGAAGCTCATTGGGGTCATCACTAGATACGATGTCAGGGTCTCATTGGGGTCATTACTAGTTACGGAGTCAGAAGATTATTGGAGTCAGAAGTTCATTGAGGTCATAACCAGATACGGTATCAGAGGCTCATTGGGGTCATTTCTAGATACGATGCCGGCAGCTCATTGGGGTCATTACTCGATACGGTGTTAGGAGATTATTGGAGTCAAAAGCTCATTGAGGTGATAACTAGATTAGGTGTCAGGAGCTCATTGGGGTCATTCCTAGATATGGTGACGGCAGCTCATTGGGGTCATTCCCAGATATGGTGCCGGCAGCTCATTAGGGTCATTCCTAGATATGGTGCCGGCAGCTCATTGGGGTCATTCCTAGATATGGTGCCGGCAGCTCATTGGGGTCATTCCTCGATATGGTGCCGGCAGCTCATTGGGGTCAAAAGCTCATTGAGTTCATAACTAGATAAGGTGTCAGGGGCTCATTGGGGTCTTTCCTAGATACGGTGTCAGAAGATTATTGAAGCCACAAGTTCATTGAAGTCATAACTAGATAAGGTTTTTTTTTTTGTTTTCTGACGGAGGTGAAAAATCTTCGGAAGATGCCTGAACTCCAGTTCGTCGGCATGCCGGATTCCTACCGACTAAAAACCACCCCCCACTATCTCCCCCTGCGGAACAGCCTTCCAGCATCTCTTCACAGGGGAGGACATAGCCTTATCCTGGCTCTTCCACAACAAGACGTTCATAGGAGTCAGAAGTTCATTGAGGTCATAACTAGATAAGGTGTCAAAGACTCATTGGGGTCGTTCCTAAATACGATGCCGGCAGCTCATTGGGGTCATTACTCGATACGGTGTTATGAGATTAGTGGAGTCAAAAGCTCAATGGAGTTCATAACTAGATAAGGTGTCAGGGGCTCATTGGGCTCTTTCCTAGATACGGTGTCAGAAGATTATTGAAGCCACAAGTTCATTGAGGTCATAACTAGATAAGGTGTCAAAGACTCATTGGGGTCATTCCTAAATACGATGCTGGCAGCTCATTGGGATCATTACTCGATACAGTGTCAGGAGATTATTGGAGTCAAATTGAGGTCATAACTAGATACGGTGTCAGGGGCTCATTGGGGTCATTCCTAAATACAGTGTCAATAAGTCATTGCGGTCATCATTAGATACGGTGTCAACACCTAAATGAGGTCACCGATAGGTAGGTCTTCCCTAGGTATGGTGTCAGCTCATAAGGGATATCTGGATACAGTGTCAGGAGATCATTGTAGTCAGAAGATCATTGAGGTCACAAGTAGATAACGGTGTCAGGAGGTCATTGAGTTTATCACTAGGTAAATGCTATTTCCACAGCTGATTGAGGTCATCACTTGATAGGGTTACTTCAGCCAATTGCAGTCTCACTAAGTCTTCCGTGTTATTATATCTCAGTAGATACTGCATCCTTAGGTCTACGCTCATAAATGCAGCCTCTCGGTCAACTTTCTGTCTGTCTGCTAATCTGCGCAGTGAACAAATTGGGAAGGAGCTGAAATCTTCACAACACTTCTTACGACGCTGTTTGACAATTCAGTGAAGCCTCCTCCGCTCCCTGGGGGCCAAAGTGTCTGACGAACTTAACAAACGCAACGCAACTGAAATTCTACGTTATCCGTTTCTACAGCATCAGACAAACCTTTAGCCCTATCACAAATTCGAATTGCTCTCATGAAAATCGCTACAAGTTCGAAGGTCGGATGAGCTAATACGCCCATTACTCATATTTGAAGAGGAGATCTGGGTCTTTAGATGCAGCTGTGAGTCTATATCAGATTAAACATCTTAAGCAACGTTGCCTAAATATAAGTCAATCAATTGCCATCAATTGGATTCCCCTGGATTGATAGAGGGAAGTTCCATCTGTCTCTCTCGGTATCTTTGAGTAGGCAAAAATTGCTTGGAGCATTCCGCCATACATCAAAACATTTGTTTTCTCTATACCAAATATGAAGAGCACTCCCTACTTACCTAACTGATCATAACCACCCGTTACTGAGTTACGGTCTGCCGCAAAGTTCTTCAGCTGGTCACACCAAGAGATGATTGGACGTCCTCAATAAGGTACTTCCACCTGAGACTACCTCATTGAACATCCTTGTCGTCCGGAGCCAGTGAAGCCAGCGTAGTTGCTGGCAACATTCCATCATTCAAAAGGACATTAATTTCCTCTCTTCCAAGTATGAAGAGTATTGCTCTACTCGTATTTGATATCCTAAAAACAGCCGTTTGTGTTATTAAAAATATCCAAGCAAATATAAACTCTGTATCCCACCATTTTCATTCAGCATACAGACTATCTGTATCAATCTGTGACTGTCGAATAAGTGCCAATAGGTCACTGCTCGAAGCGTCAACAACTCAAACAATCCAAGACACCAAATATTGGCTCAAAGCTGTTACGCAGTGATGCGTTTTTCATATTTGACGCCACATTTACGTTCGTCATTTTTGTTGCTTATCTGGCAAATGCTGTCAGCATACTTAAAACGGTTGACTGACATTTCCGCGAATACATGGCAATAGCAACTAGAAGAAGAAGAAGAAGAAGAAGCGCAGCCGCAATTTGGTCACATTTGATACGATTGTGTGGGATTTTATTTTTGCGGCTCAATTTTTATTTGAATCTGAACTAAGTAGAAGTGATGATTGTGGCCACAGGCTAAATGGTGCCAACGAATTTCGCTTTATTGACTATTTTCGCTTGGTGAATTTTTTTTTTGAACAAACGCCTAAAAACATTTGGACCGAAGCCAAATATGGGCAACTTTCTGTGGGGAATTGTTGCTGAAGTAAATGCGTCGAAAGTATGAAAGAATTGCAGCAGTGAGAGAGAGCGTAGGCTTGTGTGAAAAAATCAGAAGAAAGACAGAAAGAAAGTGAGAGCAACGAAGTGGAAGTGTGAAATTGAAATGGATTTGTGTGCGACATGTGGCAATTCAAATTGTTGAAGAGCCTCAAGCAACAGCAGTCAGTCAATTTGCGAACTTATTGCGCAGCAATGATTTGTAAGAAAACGGCTATGACATTAAATTCAAATCGGAAGTCAACTGGTCATTGATATTTGAAATGACAAATCATTTCTACTGAAAATACTGTAAGAAGAAGCAATGTGTAGGCGATGATAGGCTGAAAGCGATGAAAGGTTAACTGATATCGATTTAGTTTAGTTCACTGATATCGATTTAGTAAAGTCAAACTTTACTAAAGAGAAAACATACCCACAGTAGTTCAGAGGTCATGGGTTCGATTCTACTTCAGAATTTCTCAAAGCACTTTTATTTTCTTCGCTCTTATTGTTTTCATTGTCCTCAACACTTTACTGACCACTTCTCTACCTTGAGACAAGTTCCTACCTTTCCCACTTCATTTCCTTTTCTCCATATGGAGACGTCTTTCTTAAAGAATTACTGCGAGTAGGACAGAATTAGTCACATAAACCCCCAAAAATTCAATAATTTTAGTAATTCTTCGAGCAACTCTGACTGTTTCTAAAGGCACTTCAGTCGCCACTGGCATTCACACAGCATTTTCGATTTCAATTAGCACATACATTGCATATTTACAACAACAATGTTTTTTGCTTCCATTAGCGCCAGCAGTAAAGTTTTTAATTGCATTTCTCGCGCCAAAGCAAACCTAACAAGGAAGCAATTTAGAACATTTTTCACTGAGCTTTCGCTACAAGCAAAGCCAGCAACACAATTTTTTTTTGCTTTCTTTCTCTTGCAACACGCACTGCAATTTTTAATAATTTTTTTCATATTTGAACTCTCAGTGATTTGCAATGAAAAATTGATTTATACAAATTGATATTTTATGCAATTTATTGTACAATAAAAAAAAAACAACAAGCAAAACAAACTAATTTTGTGCAAGAAACGCGTACAACAGCAAAAGTATTATCAACAAGTCATTCCAAGTCATATCCCAGTAATTACTTTGCTTGTGTATCACACAAATGGTAATCTCGATAAAGGTTTCAGTGAAATTTTTATGGAGTTTGTGAATAAGTGATGTGAGGGTGGGCAGGAAGGCTTCAAGCATCTTGTTCCTGTAATTCTCCTTTGCTTCATGTGGATAGCGATAGAAGTAGAACGAGTGTTTCACCTGCCAGAGCTGGGATTCGAACCTTGGACCTCTGGTGTGAGAAGCCAGCACGCTACCCGCTGGAATATGAAACTACAGTATGTAATGCTTTAAGTTAGAAAAATAATTTGCAGTCGACTGGAAGATCAGTGTTTCAGTAGCAGCCTCGAGTCAACACACTGACTGTGAACCTGTCTGTGATACTAGAACGACCGGTTCCTCTCCTCTAAAGGATTTCAAAATACATATCTAAAACTTTTCTATCGATTGCTTTTTTATAAGCAGAGGATATACTCTTTAAGTAAAAAGATTATTTGGAAATTTAAATGCATAAACCTGTAAGCAAGCTTTAATTTGTATATACCCTGAAGAGTTTAAATAACCCATTGTATGTGTTCAGATGAGTGCTGTCTTCAGTGATCCGTCGATCCCATCTCTAATCCCAATCTTTCCTTCTCCCTTTGTACTCATGTTTCCCCTATTTTCTGCTCCCCGGCTTCGGCTGTTTGTATCGTTTAACGTTTATTGTGACACTTGTTATTCTATAGTGGAAGGACCACAGTCGTCCACTAGGAATCCAGGTTCAATGCGCTCATTGGTTGCCTACTAGAAAGTGTATTGTTACGAAAATGACTTCTCTAAGTTCGTTTTTGGATTGTGCTTAAAAATAAAATCACTTCAATTATTCCGCGCAAACGCAGTCAAAAACCAACAATCACTTTATTACAGATTTACACTTTGCTTGTATCTACACTTGTTACTACTTTGCTTATTCAACTAAGACTCGACCCTCTGCGCTGCACACTGCTGCTTTTTATACTTGTTTTCTTATCGCGCCAATGTTTCTTGCACATTCTAGTTGCACTCTCTATCTCGATTGTTCTAGCACAGCTCATCACCTTCGCGAACCATCCTCGCTATATCGGAATTTAGCCAAAAGTATGCTTGGAAATGCATTCATGCATAGCACAGTACAGAGTGCCTCATCGTTACAGTATCAAACGGTTTTATAGTTTGAACCCAATACGCACAAAGTATTTTACGAGTGGATTGACAAGTGGTTCCGTATATCATTCCGTATACCATTTGAGACCATTTGAAATGTGGGGCCCTGAATACCAAAACCCTTACCTGCGCTACTGTTTAGATGATTAGAGCCTTAACTCACTTAAGTCACTTCTTTTTTATTAACCAATAAACGATCAAGTGAATAATTTTGGAAGGATTCCCGCATTAGGTGGTGCGTGTGTGTGTGTGTGCAAACATGCAAGCACGTCATTGTGTGCTTGGGAGATTACACTAAATTTTGCGGGAAATTACAGATAATTCCGCAACTGCAGTTAAAATTAATGTTCATTCTTATTGGAACGCTTGCTGGCCAACGGGGCGTATGAGTGCTAAACCTCAGGTCTGCTGAAGCGAAGAGAGAAAAATGCAAAATGCATTCGAGTCAGCTAATTAGAATCTTTGCTTATTTTGATGTTATGGAAAGCATTCGGTCATATGGTATTTTCATAATATAGGAAGTGTCCGAAGGAAGGACACAGACCCTTGGACTTTACTGTCTATCGAAGCACGGCTAATGTATCCTTCCTTAAGTTAGTGAGTGCTCGGACTAGACTCTACTTTCAATAGATCTGGTCTGTTCAAACATTGGACAATCTTGCAGCTTGTATTAAATATTTTCCATCTCCTTCAGCCGCTGTTGTAAAGCAAATAGTTTCCGGTGTCTCAAGTTCTTGTAGCACTTTGTTTATTGATTCAACTTTAATTTGAGACTAGAATAAAACACCCAACGAAATCAGCTACAACGAAACATTTAATGAAATATTGTAGTTTAAAATCAAAACAACTTTAATTATATTAATATTGCATACACAAATTACATTCAATTGACAACTTAATAATTAAGTTATAGAGATAACATGGCACGCCACATCAACTATAGATTTATAGTGTGTTTCCCTCTACAGACGCTAAAAGCTGTACATCAATGTGTGTGTGTGTGTGTGTGAATACCAATGGCAAAGGTCTCACAGATGTTTGCACAACTGAAGCAATTTAACTTATCTCAACTTATTTTAACACTTTGAGAAAAGGGTTAATCTGCTTCGGTTGTGCAAACATCTGTTAGACCTTTGTCATTTGTGGATGACACACACACACATTGAGGTACAGCTCTGTAAGTTGAAATTAATTTGTTTTTTTTTAACTGAGAAACGTAGTAAAAAGATAAAATTAGATTAGATAGAAGTATAGGTTGGTAGTAAAATAGCCTGTGAAATTTTGCATTAAAAATTGTTTCCAGATTTTTTAGCAATAATTTTAAATAAGAACTAAGTTACGTTAGATAGGGAAGGGTGCATGAGACCTAATTGGCCCATTGTGAATTCCTTCTTAAATGATTCTGGAGCTAACCAATCAACCTCAATCCGAGGCAAACCAGTTAAAACTCTTGAAAAAGGAGAACAGTTTCAAAATTTCCACTTTTGCTGCGCAAGCCAGGTCCGCTAGGAGTCGGCCCTCAGTGTACGGAGTCGGCATTCCTGCAGAACCGGGCAGTGGTACAGGAAGTGTTGAATCGTTTCTGCTTCTTCTTTAACTCCGCAGCTTCTGCAGACATCACTGGACGACTCCTCAAACACTTCTTCACTTTTGACTCGTTTTTTGGTGTCCAAGTTAAACTTTGAGTTTTGTTGAATTTACTGACCCATAGTAGAATTTTATGGCAAATATTTTTGTGTTACATTTATTCCTTAAAAGTCCTGTTTCAAAGAACATTTTCGGGCATTTTATGAAAACAGGGTCAAATTGACCCATAAAAATAGAAGTTAAAGGGTTAAAATGTTCTACAAAAATATTCCTCGTAGTATTTTACACTAAATTGCTGAACACATCATATACCTAAAATGTAAGGTCACATGGTTTTCGTATGACTATTCACAGTAAGAATGTGCAAACGAAGCGAAATTTAGACCTCTCTGAAAAAAAACCTCATACATAAACATTCAAAACGCCGATACAAGTATATTTTTTATTGTTCCCTCCACCAGTATCCGTTGTCAGAACAATTTCTTTTTTTTTTTTGTTGTACAATATAGTTAAAATTTCGAAACTATTGTTGGTCTCTATGAAGTGGTTTGAGTATTTTTCTGCCTGAATTTATTACAGTTTTCATTACCCATAATCGATCAACTGTAGCTCTGCCATTCATAACCTAAGGGCTTATGAAAATGTTGGTTGGGTTGAGTTTCTATGCAAACAATATTTATTTATGCACACACACACACACACACATTAGTACAGTGTGAGCGCGTATGCACACGTGCCTGTGTTAATGATGGCGTAACATATTCTGCCAAGTTGCTTATGTGAATCAAGAACGCCAAACATGTAACTTGCATGAATCAAAGCAAACTTATGTAACCACACACTTCAAGTAATTTACACATAAAGTTGGCTGTCGATGCTTAGCTAATGGATTAGGCAGTTGCTGTACGTGCCGCATGTATTTGGGTATCAATCTGCAACTACATTAAGTCAGAATGCTTCCGTGCGTCAAAAGCAATTCTGTTTTTGCTTTTTGACGGCGCTTAATTATGAACGCATCACGTTGATGTGTAATTCCTCGTTTCCGTCTTCTATGATATGGTTGTGGAAGGATATATAAGCCAATCAGAGAGATTTATTTTGAAGTGCAAAGGAATTTTTTTACGCTTCTCGCTGCCTGAATGCAGCGTGTCGAATGTGAACTGATAGCAATGTTATACGCCGATAGCTGACAGGTATGACGGCCAGTTGGTTGGACGTTTGTCACACTCTATCTTTAACATCTTAGATACGGATTTAAGAATGTCCAATGTATGTTTTCGAAAAAGTAACCGTCGCATGGTGCCGCATGAAGCAAAAATGCAGAATGATTGACGGTTATAATGATTGATGAAATTGATTCAATGACTGATTGATTCAATCTTACGAAATTTTCTTGGGAAAATTGAGAAATTGCGAGTTCCTAGAAGTCCGCTTCAACCAAAATTGAGTGAGGTACAGTGAAACCCGCTTAAGTGCTTCTCCGCTTAAATACTTAATGTCCGCAATCTGAAGAAAACTCCTCGCATAAGCGCCTCTCTCTCTAAGTATCTAAATTTATTGTGCTCTTATCTTAATTTAACCGTAGACCTACGTTTAAAAACGGATCAAAATCGACTCAGATTGAAATCTCACACAAAAATTACAAACAAATTCAGTCAGAAATTACAAAACATGCAAAGCTAACTTAGTTTTTTAAATATAAAATGGTTTGATTTCGATAGATAATATCCAAGAAAGAAAGTCATGACAAAACAGTTAAAAATAATAAAAAATTTTAAAAAATTTTAGAAGTACAAAAACAAATTTGGGCGTTTTCGACGTAGGTCTACGGTTAAGTGTACTTTTAAAAATTTTTAAAACATTTTTTTCATGTTTCCAATTCAGCGGCACTGGTAACCAGAAGTAAATGCCTACTATTTTTGTTTTTGTTTTCTTGCTTAACTTTGACAGTTAAGAAAATTTAATAAATTCATATATTCGTTCTTTATGTTCACTTTCTTATTTAAATTTTATTATATTTTTTTGTAAAAAAAAATAAGTTCATCTTTACTTATTCGGTTTCGGTTAAGTTGCTCCCCGCTTCAGTGCTTGAAACATCTTGAATTTTTAGGTGAGGCACTTAAGCGGGTTTCACTGTATTATGCTGTAAACAACAAGTGTAGAAAATTAGTACCAAAGATAAAAAGAAAAGCCAGTTAAATATTTCCCAATCGAATGTCCTATCTCACATTATTCTGAGTAAAAGTGTTTCCATTCAATGAACAGAAGAAAGACACTACTGGAAACATACACAAGTGTCTGGTTTTCTTCTATTTTTTCAAAATAATTACATGATATCAGTGCTAATCGAAATTCATTCTTTGATAGACTTTCCTGCTCTCATAGAATTGTTGAATCAGTGAGTTATGGTGTCAATGTTCGAGACATGCAACTAGTACCAGTACATCGTTTGGTACATCTCGCTCTCAACATGAATTTGCAGTTATAGATTACTAAGCCATTTCGAATTTTGGCTATTTTAAGGTCAGTTCGAAGTGTTAACAAAGGCCTCTAGTACACAGTTTTGCTGCTAGGGATCTCCTCGATGTGTTCAAGGAAAGGTTTCTCAAGCACTTTCAAGCTTCTTGTGGCTAAAGTCATCCATGAACAGAGCAACAGTGGTTAGTGATGACTGAGTCCAGCCCGAAAGACTTACTTAATGTCTACAAACACTTAGCCATAGCTTTAACAGCGCATAACCCAGTTCACATTTCAACATACTACAAACCAATAAAGCAGACACATCAACCATTTGGTCTCGTTGATTCGAGACCAAAAGTTGCCTGAGAACAACTTGACCTGATTTGTCATCTTATAGCAAAGCTACAATTGATTTATGTTTTTAATTTAAATAGGCACCAAAAAATTCATATTTTTAGAAGTGAATTCAAAGCAAATTACAAAAATTTTATTATTATCCCCAAAATAAATTCCAATAATTTGCAGCGATATCAGGGAAAGTTTGTGTTCTAATTGAAATCTACGAATTGGGCGCGTTTGATCAAAACTCTGTTTCTTTGGTAATGGTTAAATAAAATCAAAAAGTGATAATTTTGTATTTTTCCATAAATATTATATAATTTTTCTGTAATTAAAAAATATTGATACAAAATTTATTTAACCCGTTTTAAGCTAAAATTGTTCAAAAGTAAACTAGCTCTAGAACTCTAACAAAGAGGCATGGCGACTTCAAAATTCGTGTGCAAAGTTCTTAGCGAAGTGTTTCATGATTTAAATACCAAAAAGTAAAATTTGGGATCGAAAGGGTTAAAGTAAACCCAGTAGTGTCAATTAGTAAAAGCACAGCGACTCAACACCCAGCGGCTTCTCTCTCTCTGACTGTGTCAGGTCTCTTTTATGGACAGTGAAGCTTCGACGAAAAAGGTAGTGGAGGTCGTCTTGTTTCGGTTCTTCATCTCTTCTTCTTTATCTCTTGGTGGATAGTGAAGCTTCGACCAAACCGGTAGTGGAGGTCGTCATGTCTTGGTTCTTCATCTCTTCTTCTTCATCTCTTAGTGGACAGTGAAGCTTCGAAGAAAAAAGTAGTGGAGGTCGTCATGTCTCGGTTCTTCATCTCTTCTTCTTCATCTCTTAGTGTGACCAACTTTTGCGGTCGACCGGAATCCGGCACCAGGTTGTTATGACCAATTAAGTCAGTAATCCAGTAAGTAATAGTGTCACATTAGGCCAAACTAAACTGACTTCCAATGTTTACAAAACCAGAGTCAAAACTTACTTTGATAGTTCTCGCACAACACGAAAGCATTGCACAATAAAATCACCATTTCTTCATTTAATTTGACTTGATTTCTTTTTATTTCTTTTATTAGTTTTTGTGTGTTTATTTCGTTAATTCATCCACAGGCTGACTTGATTAATTATCAAACTTACAACTGACATTTGCGCCACTCACAAATAGTTGTTTTTTGTTTTTACTTTCACTAATTTCGTAGTTGGAAATGACATCGTTGAATCTCAGAAAAAATTTTTGCTATCAGTGCTAAATGAGTTTGCTGGACAAGTGAAGTGTGAACACGCGTCATTGACAGCAAATCAACAATTTGACGTACAGACTAATTTTAAGCTACACGCCACGACCACAGCGGCCACCATAAACCTAAACTCACTCCACACACTTGCTTCCCTGCGTACTAAATATTCGCCCACACTGTCTACAACCCACACGCTTAGCTCCACAACTCGCACACACATACATTCCACAGCCGACTGACACGCGACATTTAGGGCTGCCACCGCCGCCAGCCAAATTCAATCATTCGCACAGCGGGCAGCAGCGACAGCAGCAGCAGCCGACGCACCAATCGGTGCGCGTGACCAACACTGCACAGCGTGTTTTCGTACTGGCGACAGTTGCTAAAGTGCTTCTCGTCGGACAGCATTTTGGCCGTTTCGCGTGCAAACTTGGCCGAGTTCTTGTAGCATTTGTAGCGCGCACTGTTGTAGATGCAGTTCTCGTAGGCGTAGCGAGCGCTGCAATGGATAGAGTGGGGAAAAGGGAAACTTGGATGAAAATGTCACTTTCACATTCATTGTTGTTGCTTATTGTATGACAACAATGGCACAGTGGCTTAGAGGAGCCTTCACCTACCAGCAAAACTCCATGAATTTGTTGGTAATGTTGGTGCGTTGGCCATGCAGCTCCTCGGTGACAATGTTCTGAAAGTTCTTCGTGCACAGCACCCAGTCGTCCTGTATGTAGGTGAAGCAGTCCTTGTGCTGCAAGTAATCTGAAAATGTGTTTAAAAACAAATTAAGCAACTTTGCAAACGACACTTTCACTTTCTCAAGTGTTGAGTGCCTAACGACAATGCTCGGTTAACACACACACAGACGCCACAAGTGTCATGCAACATGTTGGAAATTTAAACTTTCTGACTTTTAAGTAGTCGACCGAGTGTGGATGGCAAGTTTCAAAGTGAAAGCGGACACTTGGGTTAAAGGGTTACAGATTGCTTGAAGCTTTTAAAAGTTGTGCGCGTGAATGGTTTTGACTTTTTATATAAAAAAAGATTTTTTATATAAAAAATGGAAATAGGAACTTGAAATTTGAGATTATCATCAATCAATGAACTTCCAGTTGAACTGCATAAAAAAATTGCATAAACTTTTTGAGTAGGTTTTTGATTCAGTTATATCGAATTTTGCTTGTCAGATACGCCTCCTGTTGAATAGGTCTGACTAAATTTTTTTATTTATAAAAATGAAAATGAAAACTTGAAATTTTAGATTATCATCAATCAATGAATTTCCAGTTGAACTGCAAACAAAAATTACATAAAATTATTAAGTAAGTTTTTGAATTAGTTGTATTGAATTTTGTGTGTCAGATAAGCTTTCCTTTGAATACATCTGGCCAGATTTTTTGTATGAAAAACGCGAGTTGGAACTTTAAATTTAAGATTGTCACCAATCAATTAATTTCCAGTTGAATTGCATAAAAAAATTGCATCAAATTGTTGAGTAAGATTTGATTAAGTTATATCAAATTTTGCGTGTCAGAAACGTTTTTATTTGAATAGGTGTGGCCAGATTTTTATATTTATATATTTATATTTTTTTATATAAAAAGTGCAAGGAAGAACTTGAAATTATGGATTATCACCAACCAAAAGCTTTCCAGTTGAACTGCATTAAAAATTTAATAAATTTATTGAGTAAGTTTTTGAATCAGTTGCATCGAATTTTGGGTTTGAGATAAGCTTTCATTTGCATAGGTCTGGCCAGATTTTTTATATAACAGAATGCGACTAGGAACTTGAAATTTTAAATTATCACCAATAAGGAAATTGCCAGCTGAAGTGCATAAAAAATTGCACCAAATTTTTGAGTAATTCTTTCAATCAGTTGAATCGAATTTTGCGTGTCAGATACGCTTTCGTTTGAATAGTTCCGGCCACACTTTTTATATACAAAAAAGCAAATAGGAACTTGAAATTTGAGAATCTAACCAATCAAACAATATCCAATTGAACTGCATAAAAAAATTACATAAAATTTTTGAGTACGTTTTTGAATTAAGTATTTATATCAAATTTTTCATGTCAGACATGCTTTCATTTGAACACGTCTGGACAAATCTATAGGCAACAGAATTTAGTTAGAGTTGTAATAATGATTTTTTGATACTCCATAACATCTAATTTGATCAGGTTTGACGACAAAAATCATGAGCCAAGCACTTGGGTTGCTTGAATGGGAATAAATCAAACATTCCTTTCACTAAAGAATGATGTCACGTCAATATTCCAATCCGAGCTCTATGCAATAATATAGGCATTTCGATTTATTACTTAAGGAAATCCCAAAAGCGCCAAGTTCACAATGCTCTCGGACAAGCTTTCAGCATTGGAAGCTAATCCTGCTAATCTTTTTCATCAAAAAACTTTTTGATTGCCATAAGGAACTCAATAACCTCGGTGTCCAGAATAGAATAGTTCTGGTTTGAAAACCAGGTGAAGAACGCCATGAAGACAATGAAAGGATGAATGTACAAACCAGCAATGGGTAGAGAGCTCATTTATAGAGACTTATAGAGAGAGTCTCGATGTCAGATTTCAGTAAAACTGGCCTGAAACAGGACATCCACAATTGAGCTCAAAAACGAGAAGACAAATGTTGGAACAATATATTGGAACAGCATAAAAGGCTTATTCCACTCTAACGAGTTCTTAAGCTTTGATAGGAAAAGATCCATAACAGTTCTATACCTAAACAGAAGCCAACTTTGGACTATATGTGTTGCTGAGGTAGAACACTTCTTCTGTAATAACCACCTCTACGAGTACCTAAACTAGGCTTTGCCGAGATCAGGAGAGCAGCAGATTCTGCAATGAATCCAACGAAACAATGGAACACTTTATTATGAATTTTCCGGACTAACTTTCCGGACACAAACGTGCAAAGTTTCTGGGGAAACATAGACTCGATGAAGAGGATCTGATGCAAATACTGCAAAAGGGTCTGATTCAATGCCGGACCATTTAAAACACCAGACAATTTTAAAGGGCACAATAAACCCTAAATCTCCTATATTCAATTCTTAAAAAGGCTTTCAGACATAATGAAAGTTTTTAAAAAATTCGCACCCATTGCTCGCTAGATGAGTCAACCGTAGTACTGAACCCATTTCTTATCTCTTCTACATAACCATTCGCTTAATTTTTTATATTTAAGCAAATTTTTTTCATATTATTTCAATTTATAACAAAGATATATTAACCCTTAAGTGCTTTTGGGTCATTTAAGGAAATTTCGCCACCAAAGAATATTAAAAAGAAATTTTCTCAAACTCACCTTTTTGAAATTCACGATCACTGCAAAAGCGCAGGAAAAATTTGCGCGCACCCTCAACGTTGTTTTTGAAGAGATTCAGCTTTTTATTGCCCATACAACGTGTCGTATAGTCATCGAAGCATCTCATGCCGCGATTGAAGACCCTGTAAAAGTACACAAAACAATACATACAGCAAAATACTGAAAAGGCAACTGTGTAACCGATTACAAAAGACAAATTATTCCTTGCTGCAGTCAATTTTTGAAGACTACAATACAACCTTATGACACCACCCACCGGCACAGCTTCATGTGCCCTTTTAAATCATTTTATAACAACAACAGTGACCTGCTGTGAAGATAATAGCAACGCAACGCAATATCTCCTCTGCTTCAATATGACAAATGATGCATGATTTTTCGGGTCTGGGTCTGAAGCTTTGTCAGGCGGGTATGGGGTTAGCGAAAGTAAGGGATCATATAGCCACATGTCCTTTTGGAATGAGAACTTTTTTGTATTGTACGAGAAAAATTAATGTGAGATATTGCATTGATATGTTTGCATGAAACAAACAGCAGCGAGACCTTGAAATATTGTGGTATTTATCTGAACTGGGGCATCATTCACTGACATGACAGCCCCAACACAAACACTGACTGCAATGTTCTTGGTAGCTAGTTGAAAAATGATTTATTCAATATGTAAGAAAGGATATGACCATCAATTTCAAGGTCGGCATACAGATACAAATTAATACATAGTCTACGCTACACTGACAGAACATCAAAATCAATTAATGTAAACATCACAAAGCCTTGTCGAGGTCCTTTGTTCCATAGAAGAATGAATAATGAAACTATGTCCTTATAACGCCAGCTACAACCTCTGATGCCTTAAGAATCCCGCATTCATTATCATGGCATCTTTCTTAAGCTTAAGTGTAAGAGTGTCTTTTAACATTAGAGTGCATAGCCAATCTAACCTTTCTTAAGGTTAGACTAGCCACTTGCTCTACTCATAGATCTTGTTGGGTCCCTAGCGTTACCACCTCCTGAGCGAATCGACGTAAAACTAATCGATAGGAATGTGGGTGTTAATAGCGATTGATGTCATGCTTGAGAACTTCATCTAATCCAGAAAAGTACGAGGTCTCTAAGTAGATAAGTCGTGGTCTTGAAGTAGCCAGACAGGAGCAAAGAGTGTGCTCCAGAGTTTCCTTGGTACCAATTTCTTTGCATTTCGTGCATTCACTCGACTCAGTGATGCTTTTTCGCGGAAGCTGCTGCTAAGCAATGCTCCGTTAGTTTGCCTGTAATGGCTCTGAAGTCCTTTCACGGGAACGAGAGAACAAATCTTGCACTCATTTCATTGAATTTTCGAAGCATTATTTTTTGCGGTTATGAATTTTGTTAAACGAATTAATTAAACTTCACCTCGCCTTCGTTTTTCTCATTAAATTCAGAGAGTCAACTGACAGATGAACACCTCTGTTGGTAACAACATCTGCTACCTCATTTCCCCAATGCTCTTGGGACTGGGTACCCAATAGATATGATAACTGCGATTCGCAACCAATGTTTCCATTGCTAAAAGGCATTGCAGGACATTTTGGAATGACATGCAGCAAGAAGTTATCGTCTTGATAGCAAATTGACTGTCCAACCTTTTTTGAATGCCCCAATGAAATCATGTTACAAAATATGTGTAAACATTTAAGTTAAAAATATTTTTTATATTTTTTTAATTTCATTGTATTCAGAAAACAGCAAAAGTCAAAAGTAACAAAAGTGATTTTCTTTCAAAAAGGGAAATAATAAAAATAATAAAAGATCTTAGGTAATCATTTCGACCTAAGAACACAATGAATTTTTACCCAGTGACTACTCGTAGGTTTATTGCCACAATGAACAATTTGTGGAAATATATCTGGGCGAAATATTGAAATCCATGTTCCAAAGCCGCAGCTTTGCACGTAGGTTCGAATTCAATGAACCCAAGAATTCAAGTTTGTCTTAACCTTTTGTTGACCTCGTCAGATTTTAATTCGAAAATAATTGCCTAGTTATTTCTTATTTGAAGTGATTTCACCATATTTGAAATCAATAGACTTTTTAGATAATTTTTGTCCCATACAAACTGTAAACGCATCGTTGGTCTCGTCAGATTTTTATTTTCGAAAAAATTAAAAACACGTGTCTAATTAAAATTAACTTAACTATACACTAATAAATAAATATTTAATAGATAAAATAAATAATAAATAGAAATATAAAAAAATAAATAAACAATTTACTCAAATAATAATAAAAAACTATTTGATAAATAAAATAAATAACAAATAGAAGCATAAAAATAAATATAAATATATATAAAAAATAAACAAATTATTAAATTAAATAAATATATTCGATTCCAATTTCAATTCAACAATTTTGAAGTAATTAGGCCCATTTGTTAATATTTTTTCATTGTTTTCCTATACTGACACTTAGATTTCGATTTCGAAAAAAAATTAGAAGTCGTAGTGTCGTATTATTTCTCATTTGAAGTGCATTCACGAAGTAATACGTTTCATGTCAAAAAACCCATTAAATCATGTTTATCCTTACAAATCCTTAAATCCCTCAATCCTTGGTTTTTTCGTTATATTTCGATTTTCAAAAAAAGTTAAATCACGTGTCGAATTATATCTCACTAAGAGTCCTTTCACCAAGTCTTAAGTCACTAGACCCATTAATTCAAGTTTCTCCATACAAATTTTTAACCCATCATTGACCCCGCCAGATTTTGATTTTCATAAAAATGAAAAACACATATCGAATTATTTCACATTTGAAACTTAGTGAAAGTTTGAAGTCAATAGACCCATAGAATCTGGTTTCTTCATACAATTTTTTAACCCATTGTTGACCATGTTAGATTTTGATTTTCGAAAAAAAAATTAAAAACACGTATCGAATTATTTTACATTTGAAGTGTTCTCACCAAGTTGAAATCAAAAGGCATACAAAATCATGTTTCTTCATACAAACTTTTAACCCATCATTGACCCCCGTCAGATTTTGATTTTCGAAAAAATTAAAAACACGTATCGAATTATTTCACATTTGATTTGCTTTCATTTGATGTCAACAGACCCATAGAAATTTTTAACCCACTGTTGACCCTGTTAGATTTTGATTTTCGAAAACAACAACAAACAAATTAAAAACAAGTATCGAATTATTTTACATTTGAAGTGTTTTCACCAAGTTGAAGTCAAAAGGCGTAAAATATCTTGTTTCTTCATACAAACTTTTAACCCTTGGTTGACCTTTTTTAGTTTTGATTTTCAAAAATATGTGAAAAGCGTGTCAAATCCTTTTTATTTCAAATGTTTTCACTAACTTTAAGTTCAATAGGCCCATCGGTTCAGGGTGTTTTTGTAGTCTTCTCGTATACGAGCCTTCACCCATTGTTGACCCCGTTAAAATTTGTTTTTCAAAAAAATTAAAAATACGTGTTCAATTATTTTTGATTTGGGGTAATTTTCACTATTTCAGTATTTTGAAGTCAAAAGACGAAAAACCGATGTTTCTGCACACAAATTTTAGCCCTTGGTTCGCGCATTAAGATTTCGATTTTCCAAAATATGGAAAATACGTGTCTAATTATTTTTGATTTCAAGTGTTTTCACCAACTTTGAAGTCAATAGGCCAATCGGTTCAGGATTTTTTCATAGTCTTCTCGTACACGAACCTTAACCTTAAAAAAATTGTTAGTCCCGTAAAATTTGTCGAATTATTTTATATTTGAAGTGTTTTCACCAAATTTGAAATCAAAAGACCCATTACGTTTCTTCAAAAAGCACCTTAACCCATGTCTTGCCCCCTTAGACCCCGAAGTTCAAAAAATCCCATCTTAGCGGAGGCTCATTTTTCAAGAAGTGCCTACAATACAGTTAAAAATTCATGTCTGTAGCTTTAGGGGTCTGGACTGTGCAAAGATGAATCAGTCAGTCAATCAGTCAAGACATATAGATGTCAGTATTTTTTCAATCAACATTATCAATAAGTTTAGGTTGTTAGGTTAGGTTAGGTTAGGTTAGGTTAGGCTAGGTTAGCTAGTTGGTAGATTGGCTATGCATGGACCCTGTTGAGTTCCAGACAGTTCCTTAGGCCTTTAGAGCTGATGAAGTAATGATGGCTTAGGAACATTAACAATTAATTTTGTCTCAGTTAGTTCTTGATTCATTTATTTATTTTTTAAATTTGTTCTGACTTCTTTGAAATAAATATTAAAACTTTTTAAGATTCCTTTAACATTATTTCATCACATTTTTTCTATTCACTATTGTTGCATCAATGTGAAATATTTAAGAGAATATTTTCTGATTTAAATTTAGTTGTCTTAAGAGTTTTTTAATTCAATTTGCATTTTCGTATTCTGATTTACTTGTTTTTCATCGAAAAACCTTATATAAACAAATCACTTGAAACTGAAGAAGTCTCACTCCAGAGAGAAACTCGTATTTTACCAACAACTTGGCTTCAATTTTTCCACAACAAACTGCGTAGATTTAGAGATCTAAAGTTATAAATGCAGCATTAATGCGTCAGCCACTTGAGGCGCAGCTCTCGTCCTGTGTTGTTTACTTGGCATATTTATTTATTTATTTTCCCTAATTTGCTTTCGTCAACTTAATGGCGCGTAACTTTTTCTCGTCCATTAAAAAATCACTTAAGTTATTTAGGCCTTTTAGCAGCTCAACTTGGACATCTGTGTCGCCACTGCACACACACACACACACATACTCTGACACTCACACACACACATACACTCGCAAAGAACAGCAACATTTCAGAATTTCAAATGACGTGACTCAATCAGTCATTCTTACGTGCACTTGGCAACAATGTCGCGTTCATTGATTGCAATCTTTGTGGTCTGCAGAAATTCCATCAAATGCGGCGGCAAATCCTTAAAGCACTCGTCGACCATGTTTTGCGTGTTGCCGCACTTCACAACGGGTATTGCTGCTTCTGTTGTTGTTGTTGTTGTTGTAGACAACAACACAGTCACTGTTGGTTCAGTGTCATTTTGCGAATTGACACAAGCAACCGAAACGAGCAATGCAACCGTAACGTGCAACGCATTTTCGTATGGAAAATGAAAAATTTGCATATTGCAACTGGACACGCAAACCGAATTAAGCCAACAAGAAGTGTGTCTTCAACAAAACTTATCGCAGGGGACAACTGACTGTTTTAATTGTTTTTAAATACTACGCGGCAACAAGTGCTTGCGGCCTCCGGACAGACGTTTGTGTGCTTGTCACATTCGATATCCTTTGAGTGTTATGCTAACGCGGCAAGGATCTGTCGGCAACTGGCAGCGCAAAGCGGATGCTGTAGTTTTTATGTTTGCACGTAGTTGAGTCTTTTACGATATGAGTGAATGTGAGAGCTTTGAAAGCTTTCTGACTGAAGTGACGCAGGCGCATTGAACGCCAAAGCACGTGCAATTGTTTTGTTTACCGTTTGTGCTTTTGTTGTTGTTGATTTTTTATTTTCATTGTTGCATGTCATGGTTTGATTTATTGTTTGTATTTATATGACTTTCTACTTAGCAAAAAACTAATTTAAATTACAACCACTTTTGAGTGTTGCTCAGCGCAATTCGTAAAACCTCCAAACCGCAAATATCGACAATTTGCCCAAAACCAATAAAGTATAATGCACGTAATGCAATAAAAGTTCATAACTTAATTGAGGTGAAATATTTTGTTTTGCAAAGCAATTGTAGAAAATCTTGTACGCCCTCCATTAGATCGATTTATGTTTACTTGCTTTTTTTCTTTAGTTCAACGTGTTCTTTGTGCAAAATTTTATTGGAAAATGCCTTCTTTGTGTGCATTTTGATTCTTCCAAGAAGTCAATGTAACAAGTTACAATTACAGTAGAAACAAGATACAGTTACAGTGTTGCTCACTTCACCTTCTATACACTTGTCCTGTATTACTTACCCAGAAATCTCAAATGGAAACGATATCAAAGCTGTAGTAGCGAAGTTAGAGATAGGGAAAAGAAAAGCTATTGGTGTCATGATAAATTCCAACTCTCTAAGAATAACGTCTGTCTTTTTCGGTAGTCTGGTTACAGTGCACTGGACTCACATCACAGATCTTGGTATTTCGATTGTCACTTAACCCTTTCGACCCTCAAGTTGCCTGAGAGCAACTTCACCTATTTGTCATCTTATAGCAAAAGCTACGATATATTTATGTTTTTAAACACATAAATATATCGTATTTACGTGTTTCGTCTGGAGATAAAGCGAAGGATTACTCCTGCCAACAGGTGCTACTACGGTCTCGGTAGGCAATTGAGAAGTAGAGACCTCTCTCGATCGACAAAACTTGCACTCTATAAGACGCTCATCTTGCCCGTGCTCCTCTATGGCGCTGAAGCATGGACAATGACACGAAACGACATAGCGGCCCTTGGAGTGTTCGAGAGGAAGGTACTTCGCAAAGTCTTCGGCCCTGTTCGTGTTGGTGACGACTATCGTATACGAACCAATAACGAGCTGTATGAGCTCGCATGGACGCAGCGCAGCGAATTAACATCCAGCGGCTACGCTGACTCGGTCATGTCTGCCGCATGAACGACGAAGCTCCGGCGAAAAAGGTGTTCGATGCCATGGTTGGAGGTCGGCGGCGAAGAGGGAGGCCGTGTCTCCGGTGGAAGGACCAAGTTGAAGAGGCCCTGACATCTCTTGGTGTGACCAACTGGAGAAGGCGTAACCAAGAGTTAAAACTTGCACATTCTTACAAATTGCTGTTTGTTTACTTTTTGGGATAGTTTGATTTTAGAGAGCGTACGCTGGCTTACTCTCCTGATATTTTTTACTGGATAATTTTTACTGGAAATCTGGCCAAACAGACCTTATATTTATATTTCCAACAAATTTATATTTTCAGAAGTGAATTCAAAGCAAATTACAAAAATTTAACTGCTATCCCCAAAATAATTTCCAATAATTTGCAGCGATATCAGGGAAAGTTTGTGTTCTAATTGAAGTCTACGAATTGGGCGCGTTTGATCAAAACCCTATTTCTTTAACCCTCGGATGGACTTTGTCGTCTGGCCAGACGAAATGGTTCTATTTTTATCCATAACTTTTTTTCTCTGCGCTTCATCGTGCTGTGCTTTCGTGACTTTTCAAGTTTCGTTATCCTCTATATAAAACGTAAAAAATAAAATGAATTTTTACGCGGTTTTATGCATTTTTTTTGCTACAAAGTCAGTTTCTACACATTTGCACTTTGTCGTCTGGCCAGACGAAAAATGTTTTTTGTGTGAATCGAGTGTGTAATTAGTTTGTATTATTGTTTTAACTTTTTTTGAATTCTAAAAATGTTGGCTGAATAATCAAAGCATGCTGCGACCTTGTTGGAAATGTAAAAATAGCAAATTATTTAAAAATTTCGAAAAACTAAGTAAGCCAAAAGAAGCGTTTTTTTGCATTCTTGCTCAGCTTGTATGTGAAAGTAATTTGATTTTAAGGTTTGATATATAACTGCATATCAAATTTTTTGCTATTCGAAATTGGATGCATTTGTTTACCATTGGTGATGTGCCAGTTCGTATTTAAAAGTCGAGGAGTGAAGTTCAGTGATATTTTGGAATGGCTGAGTTTTTCAACGACGACGAAGTGATGGAAATGACAATCCGTCATACCTCTCAATATAACCAGTTGTCGGCCGAAACGAAAAAAGAAATAGATCGAAGGTTTGCCAATATTATGTGCAACAGTGACGATGAGGAAGATGGATTAATTGATAATGTTGGTGATGATTTGGATAATAATTATGTGCCACACGAAGACGCATCGGATGAGGAAACTGAATTTGTGGTTGAAAATTACATTCGCGAGGAATTAGACGAAGAGGAGTTGGAATTGGAAGAACTTTCACAGGAAAATCCACTACCTGTGGTCATAACTGGCCCACAAAATCAAAGTGGTAGATTTTACACATCGCGAGATGGAAAACAGTGGCTTATTGCAGCAATGCCGGCTGGTCGCCTCCGAGAGCATAACATTTTGCGGACAAGGCATTGTGGCCCTTTACGTACTATTACCAATCCTGTGGGCATTTTTAAATCAATAATTACTCCGGAAATTTTTGACATTGTCATTAGAGAAACCAACCGTAGAGCTAATGCGGATATTGAAAAATATAATGCGAATAATCCGAGCACAATTCAATCCTGGAAGCCAACAAACGAAAAAGAAGTGTATGCGTATTTTGGATTACTATTGTAATCCAAACAAGCGCTTCCCTAACATTTAACAAGCGCTTAAAATCTATGGTGTGGTAAGTTATTAGTAAACATTCGTATTATAAATATATCATTATATTATCTTATCATTCATTTATATCATTCTAGTTGCCAACTGCTGCTGTAGCTGTAGCTCCACAGGAATTTAGACCTGGCTCATGCGTTATTTGCCTAAACAACACACTCAAACATCGCAAAACACGTTTTCAGTGTCAGCAATGTGGCGACCACGTTTGCCTGTTGCACGCAAATATATATCATAACTGCCATAAATGCACTGAATGAATAAAAAAATAAGAAAAATATGCATGACTTACATCATATATAAGTATATATAGACACATACAAAAATAAAACATTGCTAAAACTGATCAAATTTCAGAAAAATAAAAAAAATCACAGATTCATCTTCTTTTTTACAGTGTATTTTTAGGTAATAGAGTTAGTATATATCAACATAGTTTGTTTATTTATGTACTTATATACGTAGCCTACCATATAAAGTTAATATACTTCATCTGTCATTGCGCTTTGCTTCTGTCAAAAGCCTAACCCAGATTTCGTCTGGCCAGACGACAATGAGCAAATGTGTAGTAAATTGTTACTGCCCATCGAAGGGTTAATAACGGTTCAATAAAATCAAAAAGTGATAATTTTGTATTTTACCATAAATATCAAAGAATTTTTCTGTAATTAAAAAATATTGATACAAAATTTATTTAACCCGTTTTAAGTTAAAATTGCTAAAAATTAAACTAGCTCTAGAACTCTAACCAAGAGGTGTGGCGACTTCAAATGTCGTGTGCACAGTTCGTAGCAAAGTGTTTCATGGTTTAAATACCAAAAAGTAATATCGAGACACAGGGTAATATTCGAGGCTGAAAGTGTTAATTTTGAGTGAAAATTTAAGTCGTGAAAGTCACAATTCGAATCAATTTCTTGTTCAGTTCGCCCGAAAAACACACAACAAACAATTTCAATAACACTTGAGGTGCTCAAAAACACACAACAACCAATTTCAATAACACTTGAGGTGCTCAAAAACACTGCACTAGTTGACTTACAAGTAAAGAGCGGCGCAAGCACTCATAAAAATGAGTTGCAAGCCATCGCTGTGCTTTCAAATACTGTCGCTCTTCTTCACTTTTACTATAAAACAAGCACTGCAGTGAAGAAAGCTTTTGATATTCATACGAAAACTGCACGAAACGACAATAAAACTTCAAGCACCTTGAAATATGGAACAACACTGAAGTAGAACAATACTGAAGTAGAACAACTCCGAAGTAGAACAATACTGCAGTGGAACAACACGAAAGTAGAACAACACTCAAGTAGAACAACATTGAAGTAGAACAACACTGAAGTAGAACAACATTGAAGTAGAACAATGCTGCAGTGGAACAACACGAAAGTAGAACAACACTGAAGTAGAACAAGACTGAAGCACTGAAGTAGAACATTTTCAAGCATACGGTGTTTTGTTTTGCACGATCGGAGTAGCTGATGTTTGTTTTTGGTATTTTGTATGGAATCTGGGCTGCATTTCAAGCATTACAACAACATCAATTAAAAAAAACGCAGGCTTAAAACATGTTTTTTCGATATTTTTTTAAGTCTGTTTCACTCGATGTGAAGTAGAAGTTCTGCTTCACTCGGTGTGAAGTAGAAGTTCTGTTCCACTCGGTGTGAAGTAGAAGTTCTGCTTCACTCGGTGTGAAGTAGAAGTTCCGCTTCACTCGATGTGCTTGCTGTGATTTACCGTTACTTAACCTCATTATAGCTTTCTGTTTTGATGTTTTGCTTCAAAACAGAACACAAGCATTGTCGCTGCTGTAGCGAAAAGGTTTTCGAATGATGCAGTGTTTGCTTTGTTGCAGAATAGAACTATTGAGCATTTGAATTCGCTGTCAACGCGACACTGAAGTACAGTACTTGACAATACTGTGCTTGACTACTGCCCAATAGAACCTATTGTGCAGCTCTTTACTTACAAGTTCACCAAAAACAAGCCAAGTAATTTAGTGCAGACAGCAATGACAAATAAAGTGTCACAACGTGTGTGTTGAAGTTCAAACAACGAATTTCAACAATTTTCAATTAAAACTGGATGAAGGCATTTGAGTGCAGCACACGGCAGCAGTGACAATGTTTGTGCAGATGTGGCAGCGCTACATTGAAATGCTCCATGTTACTCATACGCCGTGTTGTCGACTGCATAAGCAGAATCTGACGCAGCTTGTAATAATTTAACAGCGTTCATCACATTCAGAGCTCTTTACCTTCTATTTAATTGAAATTTGCCTGCGAAAGTTCAACTACACCGCAATGCACTGCAGTGCGTATGAGTAACAAATTCCGACCACGCAGCAGACAACATGGCGTATGAGCAACATGACGCTTATAGTGTAGATCTCCCGTGACTAAGGAAACATTTAATTTTAATTTAATATTTCTAATTAAATTCGACAAAATTACACACTCTGTCCCAAGCTTTGGATTATAATTAATTCGCAGTAGTAGTGATTGAAAAAAATCAAATGCCACATTAATCCCTCGCACACAAAGTGCGTAGTATACATTTAATTATAAAGACAACGAAGTGATTTTTAGTCAAAAAAAATCCAGCATACAGTTAAATCTTTCAAAGATTTTCCATCTTGTGCAATAAAAATAAAAAAAAAAACATTTAATTATGTGCACAACGCTTAACTTGTGCTGCCTAAGCCAACTTACAGCTTTACACAGTCTTTTGTCGTATTAGTGACCTTTGTCCACTTGGCAAATTAAAAATTAACAATGCTGCGCAGTTGTTCAAGTGGTGGAAATGCTTTTGACTTTTAGCAGCGATGCAAACGAAAATCACACTCAACCTAATTAGAGCGAAATGAACATTCTGACCAGCAAAAGCTGCTCCACGCGTTGCCATTGTTTACCGCAAATAATGCGTTGGCCATTAGTGGCCATGACGATGGATTGTGAAGCGAGCAGCCAAAAGTGCATAAACCCAGTGGTTGTTGGCCAATGAACGCAAAACCAAAATGTAATTGACGCTGAAATTCCCTTTAAATCCATTTAAATCATCTCATGATTTGCATTATTCATGCGTCTTAATGTAACTAATTGAATTTTTTTTTATATACCATCAGCCAATGAATTATTCATCAAGTTTTGTGAATCTCTTCATTACTCTTAAATGTCCTGCAACCATTCAAGTAACAGTTGAAGTGGCGGAAATGTTCAGCAATGACAAATTTAATGCTCAATGCGAAGCATTTCTGTCAAGATTAAGTTACTTCTTGCTTTTAATTGGCCACACACACATGTCTGTATACACACACACACACGCACACACACATGTCTCTTCTTAACTTTTGTTTATCTGATGGCATTTATTATTCGATTTGTCCAGAAGCAAAAATCAAAGCAAATCTATGTATTGAACACAGTCACTCAATCCAATTACTCTCCTACAACACTAAAGTTTTGTATGCCGCAAATAAATTTTAAATTTTGCAGCTTGCTTGAATATTTTCTATATCTTTTGCATATTTATGATTTTTTAAATGAAATGCACACAACACAAAACAAGCACCAATTTCGCCGAAAAATATTTTCATCTGGCAGCAAAATAAATTTCCAAAGATATTTCTACAAATAAATTTTATTTACATTAACTTGGCTATTTTAAGCCATGGCTCAGTGATTTCAACTGAATTCAATGGTTTTTATTTTTGTATTTTTTTCGACTATTCGAATTCCACTAATAGCTGTGAAACTTAATAGTCACATGACAAATTACAATATTTGTTGTATGCAAAAAAAGCCAAAAGTAAAAGTCGCTAAGCGCCAAACCTCGCAGCCACGAATTCGATGCTCACTTTTACCTAACAAATGCTCAAAAATATTTGATTTATATATAGTTTTTACATATATTTTCCCAAGTGAATGTTAAGCCTAAAGCTGACAGTGAAACTCTCCTTCCGGCGCTTTGTAGCACAGAGATTCAAAACCTTTGTGCTGCTCGTAATTCCGTTCTAATTGGAAATGTGATATTTTCCCATCACACGAACAGATTTTCATACGCAACGCTCAAAATTAAGCTGCATAACCTCAAAGTCGACTTGCATAACCTTGAAAGTTGCTAATGTCATAATTAACCAATTTAAGCTATGAAAATTGAGTTAAATCATAAATAATGACCTGTGAACTATGCGAACTGGTAATTTAATGTTGTTTTATTAGACAGCAAACAGGGCAGCTGTGGCACTGTGTTGTTTCTAAAAGGTTGCAAAGAATGAAAGAAGAGAGAAATAAACAATTGAACGCGTGAAAATTTCCACAAAATTTTCATTCATTCCAGTTCATTCCACAATCACGGCGTACAGTTCAGTAACAAACTCTCCTTAGGATGTGTGGAGCATAAGAACATTGCATCAACAATGTTTGAGGGAATTTCCAAGAGAATATGCGAAGTGAGGGCAACAAAGTGGACAAGCGAAGTGGACAATATTGGAAAAGTAGTTCATGTCATAGATGACAGAATCAGGTCAAGATGGTCATATCCGGACTATGTAGATAACGAAGACCCTAATTACTCCAGTTCAAGTTGTCTCTATACATTTCAGATCCAAGAGATTCTATGAACTTTAAGTCGATTTGATCCAAGGCCCCTTTTCGGCTCAGTTTAAGATGACCAATTCAGGGCGGACAGACTCTGTCCTCTCCAGGTAAATAAAATCATTTCCGGTTCAGGTCGAAACGACATTACTGACGAGATTGCAAAGACCCTATATAAACCAAATTGAGAAGATCCTCGAGATGACCCTTCACAAGCAAAGTCGAAAAGACCCTTTATTGACCAAATCGAGAAGATCCTTTGCAGACTCCGTCGAGAAGACCCTTTTCAGACCAAGTCGAGCAGACCCCATCCGATTCAGTTCAAGGTGACCAATTCAGGATGAGCAGACTCCATCCTGTTTAGGTGAAAGAAATCATTTCCGGTTCAAGTCAAGATGACACTTGGTATACAGACCAATTGATAAAGACTCTATAATTACCTGATCATCGTAAAAACCCTATACAAACCAAGTCGAGAAGACCCTAAATAGACCAAGTCGAAAAGATCCTTTACAAACCACGTCGAGAAGATCCTTTACAAACAAAGTCGAGAAGATTCTTTACAAACCAAGTCGAGAAGATCCATTACAGACCAAATCGGGAAGACCCTATCCGAAACAGTTCAAGGTCATCAAAAGCGGTTGGCAAAAAGAAAGTGCATATGGCTGATGAAACAATAATATCGAAATCACTCTAACCGTGGAAGCAAGCTCGAGGAAATCCTAATTGTGCTAATTCGAGAAGACGAAACCAACGAGGACTCATCTGAATCATTTGAATAAGACACAGATTCAGATTCAAACTTAGAAACTTCTCTTTCCAAATTATTCTTGGCAGCGTTATCCAGGACGAGGTCACCCAATACGGTTCAAGTCGCGAATATGCTATCCATTCCAAAAGAAGGAACTTTACCTGTTCGAAGTCAAAAATACCGTTTATAAACTTTGCCGAGTAGGCCCAACCAAACCCGACAAGACGCCACGACACTACGAAGTTCAGATGTAGAAGTCTCTCTTTTCAAATTATTCTCAGAAACCTTATTAGTCTTATAAGTCTATTTGAGCCCATACGGTTCAAATCAAGAATATGCTATCCATACCAGGTTGAGAAGACTCTATCTGTTCCAAGTCGGAATGGCCAGTTATAGACTTTGCCGAGTACCTTAACCCTCACAAACCCGCAGTTCGAGGTAATTCGTTCCGAATTAGATCAAGAAAACCCTTTGCATTTCAGATAAAAGACACTATGACCGGTTCAGGTCATAAAGACCGTTTTAACACCAGACTGAGACAGATCAGTAAGACAAGGTTCTATACCAACCAGATCACGAAAACCCTATACAAATCAAGTCGATACGATCCTTTACAGACCAGGTTGAGAAGACCCGATCTATATTAATTCGGCATAACCGAAAGCGTTTAACTAAGAGGAAGATTCTGTGCCCCGCGTTCGCTTGTAGCGGGTTCGAGAGGTTTGGCACTGATGTGTAGCGACCACCTTGGCTCCTTGGCACGCCAGGATCTATCAAGATTTCTCCGGAAGTCAGAGTACAATAGATCGTTCCGACTAGGGGGAAAAAAATACTGTCTTTCTAAATCGAGGTTAAGGAGACTATATTATCAGGTGTACAACTTTGCTTCCGCCGTTTTTTTCCAAAATTAAAAGCTTTATTGCGAAAAAGTGCTTACAGATGTATTATTCAAAGTATTGTCCGTCGCTAGCGACAACTTTCTCCCATCTTTCCGGTAACTTTCGGATCCCGGCTCGAAAAAAGGAGTCCTCTTTTGACGCTATCCATGAAGCAATCCATTTTTCCAATTCTTCGATGGATTGAAAATGTTGATCTGCCAGACCGTGTGCCATCGAACGGAATAGGTGGAAGTCAGAAGGGGCGACATCTGGGGAATACGGCGGGTGGGGCAAGACTTCCCATTTCAGCGTTTCCAGGTACTTTTTGACCACTTTTGCGACGTGAGGCCGAGCATTGTCGTGTTGGAGGATGACTTTGTCATGTCGCTCTTGATATTGTGGCCGCTTGAGACGTTTTGAAATGGCTTGCTGACTCACTCCCAACGATTCAGCAAGCTCTTCTTGGGTTTGGCACGAATCTTCATCAAGCAATGCTTCTAGTTGTTCATCTTTGAAGGTTTTTTCTCTTCCACCACCATGTTTGTCTTCGACATCGAAATCACCATTTTTAAAACGTTGAAACCACTCCCGACACGTTCTTTCACTCAGAGCAGCATCACCGTAAGTTTCTGAGAGCATTCGATGCGCTTCAGCTGCATTTTTTTTCGAATTGTAACAGAAAAGTAAAACTTCCCGCAAATGACGAGAATTGGGCACATAAACGGACATTTTCGAGCGTGAATAATACGAAAACAAGAACAACTGTCACTGAAACGGCGATGACAATTCGTTAGGCACTATCCACACTCACTTTAAAGGCATTACCATCTATGTATTTCAACCAGCCTCAGCCGGTACAGCCACCTATCGGAAAACGGCGGAATCAAAGTTGTACACCTGATATTTTGAAATTGGTTTTTAATATTTGAATTTATTGAGAAATTATTATTAGAATACTAAATTTGAGTACTTTTTTAGGACAATAATTGACATAAGTAAGAATAGAAATAAATATCCCACAGTACCAAAGTAACTTAACCTAAATATACAATAACAACTTCACCTAGAAAATAGTGACAACAGTTTGTAACAAAAGGCCAAGAAACTTAGTATTTAAAAATAAGTGACTTATAGTTGCTTCTAATGTAATTTTTTATATCCATTTCAGATCAACAAGACTCTATCTTATACAAGTCGGGCTGATCTGAAACGACCTGGGAGGTCCTAACCACATCATTTCAAAGTGACTTTATGTGAACCACATCAATGAAAAACACTTATGTGGAATGAGTTACAAATATCTTATCCGATCCAGGTTAAGGTAATCCAATGCGGTTCATTTTGAAAAAATTATATTAAGTTGAGGTAAAGTACACTTGTTCTTCTCAGTTCCAGGTGACTCTATTCGTTTCAACTCAAAGAGATCTTTGTTTGAATGATGTGACTGATTGGTAATGGCGCAAAAGAAAAAGAAAACCAGGCGTCTGGGCTACGCATACCTATCTTTGTAAGAAATAATAAAGAGTTGACTCCAACTAAAAAACCAAAATAAATTTAACAAAGTAATAGTTAAGTAGTAATAATTAATTAATATTAGTTGAGAGCTATGATATTTAGTTAAAGTTTGACTTAGATGGAAAGCGATTGAATGAAAAAAACACTTCGAAGAAGAACAATTTTCAAGGTGGCTCACCAAAAAATCTCGAGACTCAGGAAATAGATTCGTGTGTATGCAAAGAACCCCTTAGCAGCTATGCTGGCATGGCCATATCTTTCGTATGGACAACGAAGCTCTGGTAAAAAAAGATGTTGGATTCGCTCGTTGTAAGTCGACGACGAAAAGGGAGACGGTGTCTTCAGTGGAAACACCAATTTGAAGACATCCAGTCATCTCTTGGTGTGACCCACTGTACTTTTGTACCAGGCCGTAACCCAGTAAGGAGTTGTTATGGCCAGTTAAATAAGTAAGAAAGGAAGTAAGTAAGTATGTGGAAATAATGAACCGCAATAAAAAATTCAATGAGCTAAAAATCCAAATAAAAATGACTTGAAGCTTCTGATTGTTCCTAAGAAAGTTTCATTAACATTTGTGCGAATTTGAAAAGAGTAAACGAAACACTGGAAAGGTTAGAGAATCAACTTGATGCAACTTGATTCCCATAATATCACAGCTCACAGATTGCAGTTCCGTAAAGACGGATTACTTACGTCACGGACAGGATGGCAACTCGGAAAGTTGCCATTTCAATTTAAAACAAAGTTGTTAACGACTTTTATTTTTAACCTTTGGGAATAAACCATCCTTGACACTTATACATAAAAATTAATTGCTTCGTGTTGTCCAACTCCATCAGGGAGCAACATGAATCCTCGATGGTGTCTAAAAGTTCTGTGTTGTTTTTCATGTTCCATGATGAATTGTCCCATAAGGCAAGAACCATTCTTTCTTATGTTTAGATTTATTAAAAAATAAGTGTGTTGCAGTGTTAATCTGTTAGATTTATTTCGATCCCTAATGGACACTAAAAACTTTTCAAAGGAAGCTCTGGCGGACTAATGTCTGTTATGTTCCTATTTTCTGCTTGGCTTTGTCAGAAATCACTTAACAATTGCTTAGCTCATCAAATAAGGTTCTTGTCTCTTTATGTGTTTTTGGTAAAAATTTTAAACGAAAGCAGTTTATTTGCTCTTATATGCAAATAATGTTGAATATAAAATAAAAAAGTAGCAAAGGACAATGAAAAAATGTAAATATTTTATGTATCTAAAAGCAGCATTTCAGTTTCACACCACCAGTAGAACATAAATATTTAATTCAGCGTTAAGTACTCACAGACACACAAAGAAATTTCGCTTGTGCTTGAAAGCGGTTAATCGCCTTCGACCATGCAAATATTTACACGCCTCGGTAAACACTGTATTCTCCCTACTTCCGCTTCTTCTTCTTCTTCTGTGAACACAATCGAACAGATAAGACATCCGTCTGGCAACTTGAGATTTCCAACAGACCAACTTGCGGCCACAAAGCGGCTGACCACACACACACAACACACACACACACAAACAAACAGAAAATGGAAAAGACACACAACGCGCACTTTGCGAAAGTGAAATTGACAGACGGAAGTGAGTCGAGTGCATGTCGTTCCATTGCAAATTGTATGAAGACAATAAAAGCGGTAATGTCTCACTTGATGTGCGAACGAGATAGGCACACAAACACACAGACAAGCGCGAGTCCTTTAGTACTTCAACGCTTGTTGGAAAATTAAAAAGAAAAAAAGTGTTTTTTTGATTGATCACGAATAATTTACTCAAAGCGTTTTCTCTAATTCGCCTTAAATTGGTTTGAGTTGTCTGTGGTCTGACCATTTAATAACATAAACATTGCGGCAATCAAAATGCTGCCTTGAAGTTTGTTTTCATTGTAAACATTTATATTTTACACAAAAATAAACTGCTGGCTATTGGATTTCAAAATGGAAAACTCACTTCAAAGTGATTGATAACGAACCAGTTGTTAGCTAAAGTAAAAGATTTGTGAGGCAAAGAAAAATTTAAATATTTCACACTTTAATTATGGCATACTTTTAGGCTGAACTCATTCAAATGTTGCTAACAGCATTTAACATGAGTGTTAACAGTTCACAGACTGTTAACATAAATCGATGTTATATGAGAAAATACCGAAAAAAACTGCAGCGAGCTGTTGAACAGGTGAACAGGAATCGAGTGTAGGTGAACGCAAGTCTTTGCAATCTGAAACTAATAGCAGGATTTGAGAAAATATTTTTGACTCTATTGAATGAATTGTTTGACCGATTGAGCTGAAATTTTTACACAATGGGTGGCATGACTAGGAGAATGTTTCTGCATATCTATAGTTGTGTATGGACAAAGGGGTGTGGTTCTTCCCATACAACTGAAATCTATAATATTGAATTACTTCAGAGTTATAAGTCATACAGCATTGAAATTTGGTATGGCTTAGAGTCATACAAGTGTTGTTCCACTGGTGGAATTTCATGAGCATTGGACGAAGAGGCGTGTCACTGCCCATACAACTCAAATCTATAATATTAAATAACTTCAGAATTATAAATCCGACAGCACTCTAATTTGGTATAACTTGGAGTCATACCTGTATCGCTCTACTGGTGATATTTTATGATTATTGGAAGAAGAGGCGTGGCACTGCCCATACAACTCAAATCAATAATATTGAATAACTCCGGAGTTATAAGTCGGACAGTATTGAAATTTGGTACAGCTTGAAGTCTTAAATGTGTCGCTCTACTGATAAAATTGCATGAGCATTGGATGAAAAGGCGTGGCCCTGTCCATACAACTCAAATCAATAATATTGAATAACTTCAGAGTTATAAGTCGCATAGCATTGAAATTTGGTATAGCTTGAAGTCATAGATGTGTTGTTCCACTGGTGCACTTTCATGAACATTGGACGAAGAGGCGTGGCACTGCCCATACAACTGAAATCAATAATATTGAATTACTCCGGAGTTATAAGTCGGACAGTGTTGAAATTTGGTATAACTTAGAGTCATACCTGTGTCGCTCTACTGATAAAATTTCATGAGCATTGGATGAAAAGGCGTGGCACTGCCCATACAACTTAAATCTATAATAGTGAATAACTTCGGAGTTATAAGCGGTACAGCATTGAAATTTGGTATGGGTTGGAATAATACATGTTTTGTTCCACTGGTAAAATCTCATGGGCATTGAACGAAGGGGCGTGGCACTTCCCATACCACTCAAATCTATAATATTGAATATCTCCAGAGTTATAAGTCCCATAGCATTGAAATTTGGTATGGGTTGGAATAATACATGTTTTGTTGCACTGGTAAAATCTCATGGGCATTGGACGAAGAGGCGTGGCGCTTCCCATACAACTCAAAGCTATAATATTGAATAATTTCGGAGTTATAGGTCCTACAGCACTGAAACTTGGTACAGCTTGGAGTCGTAGATGTCTCGCTCTACTGGTAAATTTCGTAGGAATTGAACGAAGGGGCGTGGCACTTCCCATACAAATCAAATCTATGATATTGAATAACTTTGCTGTTATAAGTCCGACAGCATTGAAATTTGTTATAACTTGGAGTCATACCTGTATCGTTCGACTGGTAAAATTTTATGATCATTGGATGAAAAGGCGTGGCACTGCCCATACAACTTAAATCTATAATAGTGAATAACTTCGGAGTTATAAGTCGGACAGTATTGAAATTTCGTAGCTTGTTCTATTGGTAAACCAGGTACACGCCAATCCATCAATATTTGATTTTTTCCACTATTTTAAATAAATCAAAAGTAAATTTAAAGTATACTTACATCTGTTTTCTTTTACAGAGAAACCATTAACCGAATGTGCTGCAATTCTTCTCTTCCTCTGATTTAATTTGAAGCGTAATTGAAAATTTTGTGTATCTATATGATCACGCCAGCCCCTACTGGGTTAACCATAGGCTATCTATCTCACTGGAACCATTGAGAATGTTAGACATGTGTACTGGGATATGTTCTGCCTTTGAAGCCTTCAATACACATTCCAAGGTTACTGGCACTGATGGCCATTGTGGTTCTGAATCTGAATCTGAAACGACCCTCAATCCCAGATTTGATTTCCGGCCTTAATCAACATCAAAGTATACAAAAGATATACAGTCGAACTTCCCAGAAAAAAGCTTCGTTATATAGAAACTTCATTATATAGAAATAATGATTTTGTTTATATTTTATTTCAAATAACGAGGTATTTTAGTTTGGATTACAAGCTTCAATGTGTCTTCCTCAACAAAGCCTTCTTATACATTTAGAGACTTAAAAACTTAAAACTTATCAATAACTTTTTCGATTTTTCGAAAAACATTTTCACTTTATTCCCTCAAAACAAACAATTGCTGTCGAAATTGTTAGTGCTGGGTTTTCTTCTTCTTATGCTGTTGTTATTTCTAACTTCTGGGGTTCCCCTAAATATGTTTCACGTTTTTTTTTCGGTATTCAGTGTTGTTAATATGCGTGAGTTATCAACTAAAAAATGCATTCATTGTAGAGAAATGTTCACTATATGGAAATTCATTGTAAGGAGATCAAAATGCACTTAGAATAGAACGATAAAGCTGTGTCTTTGAAATTAATTCATTATACGGAGAACTTCATTATATAGAAGTTCACTATAGCGAAGTTCGACTGTACAAGGATTCCAACATAAACATTGATATATCTTCAATGTTTAGAGTAGAAAGTTCACATATTTAAGTTTTTAAGGAATGAAAAGCTTTGATTTTTTTCTGTCTTTTGTTGGTCAGTGACGGATATTGAAGCATGAAGTGTAAAACAATTTCTTTTTTTCTGCTTCAAAACAAAAGATACAACAGATTCGGTTCATCTAACACATTAACAAAAACAAAACAATTCTTCTTCTTCTTTTCTTTTTTTCTGTCTTTTGCTGGTCAGTGACGGATATTGAAGCATTAAGTGAAGAAACAATTTATTTTTCTTCTTCATAACAAAAAATACAACAGATTCGGTTCATCTAACACATTATTATTATTCATTAACATAGCCAAATCTTCCAACTTATCTGCGAGTAGAATAACCACAATTCTTATAAACTTTCAGCTTCTACGTTGAGCAATCAAATTCCACTCAATGCTGGAAAAAAATGATTAAATTTTTTTGCAAATTACTTACCACAAAATTACCAGTTTTTTAACAATTTCAATCAATTCTCCCTTTCCAATTGAAAACCATTTGTGTATTCATAATTTTTTACTAAACATTTATTAATAAATTGTTAAATTTGTTGTTAAATTGGCATTTGAATTAATCGAATAAAAAGAACTATTTTATTATTTTATTTTATTATTAAATATATGCGAATAAGTTTGAAACAATACAACATTCAGTAGTTAAAAAAAAACTCAATTGCAAAAGAATTTGTCTTCTCGCCCTTCGCACACATTTCCTTTCAGCCAATAATGATTAGAATTCCTTGCATGATGAGCACAAAGAATGTGTTAAAACGAATTATAATTAAAAAATTAAAAACAAAAACAAGAATCAATAAAAACTAACGTACATACTTACAACGTCCAAAAAATGAAAATAAAAACTCATCAAAATTCGCTTTTTGCAAAACAGAAATTCTTCTCTTTTCTTTTGCGAAATTCAAAGAAGACAATTTCGTGTGCTTAGAAGCTAGCAAAGTGTTTTTTGTTTTAATTTCTTGTAAACACAAATAATTATAATGTAAAAAAAAGGAAAACGTATGCAAGACTACAAATACGTATGTAAGTATGTAGGAAATGAACGCCACTTGGCGCATTCGTCTCTGGCTTCTCGACTGCTGTTCGATTCAATTGCACATTCTGAGTATGAGTGAGTTTGATGGGTGGAAAAAGCAAGAAGTCAAATTCCACACGCTCCACAATTCATCATCTAGTTATCATCTATCATATACAAACATATGTATGTATGTATGTATGTATATATGTATGTACGTTGCTATTCGTATGCGGCTGCTGCCATTAATTGTGGGCATTTTAGTGCATTAGGCATTAGTTGTGTTGTAGTTGGCTTCACTAGTTATGCCGCACATGGTACGAGTATGTGTGTGTGTGTATGTGGTAGTACAACAACATCATCATCATCATTATCATCATTCATTAATCAATTAATTAATGTGGCATTAATATTTGCAACGATTATGCGTTATGGTTTTTAAGATATATTTGTATGATTCCTTACGTGTTATACGCAAATGTTACAACAGCGCAACAACACTTCGTACAAACTAATGGGAGCGGGGAGGTGTGTTGGCGTGGAGGCAAAGGCACAAACAATTTTCATTATTTACTCACTACGATTTTCTTAGTTGCTTAAACGCCTAAGTTGTGTTAATGTTTATGCATTAACGTTTTGTTATCAATTACGAGTCAATTGGAGAGGTGAATTTCATCAAAAAAGAGGTGAATTTCATCAAAAACACGAATACACAATTTTCTTAAAATTCAAAACAATTTCAATTATTTGCAAAGCGTGCACATGTGTGCCTGCATGCTTGAGGCAAATGAGTTTTTAGATTTTTTAATAATTTTTTAAAAGATTTTTTTTTAATTTTATAACCTTTTTTTATTTTATATTTTTTTTTCAATTATTTATTGTTTTACCACTTTGTTATTTTTTGTACCACTTTAAATGCAAAATTCTATTTTACTTTATTTATTTGTATGTGTTGTACAAAACTCTCTCTATGCATGAGTTATGAACACAAATTCATTTGCTTTTCTTTTGATTTTAGTGCAAGCAACAATTTCTTTCGCCTGCTACTTATGTACAAAAAGACGCCAGTAATAAATAAAATTGTTATCAATTTAAGAAAATCATCTATTGTCAAGTTTTACGTATGTGTTACATGTGTGTTGGTGTGAGTGTAAGAAAAGGGCGCAACGTTCTTATGGAAATTTACTCGCTGTAAAAATATAAAAATACTTAAAATATGAGAAAGTCTGCTAGTGTCTCATGTTGTGGGACCTTTTTTTCTGCTTTTTGTTGTGTAATTTTTTAACATTGGAAACATTATTTGTTATAAAATTCAACTCAAGTGAGATGAGATTCTTCTTCTTCTTCTTGACTGGCACGACAGCCCGATTACGAGACTAAAGCCCAGCTACCCGCAACCATCCAGGAGCTTTTTCATAGGCAATTTTACTCTCAGACGTTTGCCATTTCCTGCTGAGAGGACAGCCGCCGAAAGAAAAATTGTTGTTTTTCTTATTTTTTCGGTGTTAACGCAACGAAGTCTTGGGATGAGATTCACATGCTCAAAAAAAAATACAATGATATTGAAAATTCTGCTCCAAAAAAAAATTATAAAAGATTCCAATGCTGCAAGTGTCCCATGTTTTGTTCAAGTCAAATAGCAAAAAGCTGTTGTTATTTCTTGATTTTATAAGCCTTATTTTCTTTAAAATTCAACTCAAATGGGATACGATTCTTTTACTCCAAAAACTAATAATTATATTTAAAATATGCCAATTTTTCAAATGTCCCATGTTGTGTAACAGTTTTGAGTTTTCTGTTGCAGTCAATTGGGAAATTGTGGGATTTTTTAATGTTGGAAACAAATTTTCTTTTATCAAATTCAACTCAAATGAAACAATTTATTATTTACTTTCTCAAAGAAAAAATAATATTTAAAATATGCAAATTCTGCAGATGTCCCATGTTGTGTAACAGTTTTGGGTTTTCTGTTGCAGTCAATTGGGAAATTGTGTGAATTTTTAATATTGGAAACAAATTTTCTTTTATCAAAATCAACTCAAGTGGAATTAAGACTCGAAAAAAATAAATAAAATATGTAAATTCTGAAAATATTCCATTTTGTGTGACAGTTTTGAGTTTTCTGTTTAGGTCAAATACTATTTTGTGTTATTTTTTAACATTGGAACTCAATTTTCTTTAATCAAATTCAACTCAAATGGAATTAAGACTCGAAAAAAATAAATAAAATATGTAAATTCTGAAAATATATAATTTTGTGTGAGAGTTTTAAGTTTTCTGTTTAGGTCAAATACTATTTTGTGTTATTTTTTAACATTGGAAACGAATTTTCTTTTATCAAATTCAACTAAAATGGAACAAGGATTTATTTTCTTAAAGAAAAAATAATATTTAAAATATGCAAATTCTGCAGATGTCCCAATTTTTTGTGGCAATTATAAGTTTTTTATTACAGTCGAATGGCAACTTGGGTTATTTTTTAACATTGGAAACGAATTTTATTAAATCAAATTCAACTCAAGTGAAATTAAGGCTCGAAAAAAAGAAATGAAATATGTAAATTCTGAAAATATCCCATTTTGTGTGACAGTTTTGAGTTTTCTGTTTAGGTCAAATACTATTTTGTGTTATTTTTTAACATTGAAAACAAATTTTCTTTAATCAAATTCAACTCAAATGGAATTAAGACTCGAAAAAATAAATAAAATATGTAAATTCTGAAAATATCCCATTTTGTGTGACAGTTTTAAGTTTTCTGTTTAGGTCAAATACTATTTTGTGTTATTTTTTTAATATTGGAAACCAATTTCCTTAAATCAAGTTCAACTCAAGTGAAATTAAGACTCGAAAAAAATAAATAAAATATGTTAATTCTGAAAATATATAATTTTGTGTGACAGTTTTAAGTTTTCTCTTACAGTCAAGTGGCAACTTGTGTAATTTTTTAACATTGGAAACAAATTGTCTTTCATCAAAATCAACTCAATTGGAACTAAGACTTATTTTTTTTCTTATTTTGTGTACACCAATTTATTTTATTATACTTAGTAGGTACATAAATATTGTTACAACATTGAACACACCCATTGAAATAGTTGAATTGAACATACCCCGTTATTTTCACATGGTTTATGAAATAAAACCTGTAAAGCGTTAGTCTGCACATCGGGCATCACAATGGGCCTTTGGGGCCTCCGAGTGTACTTGCTGAGAACCAGCAAGCCGCCTGTCTTACCTAACCTAACCTAGTCTGCACCGGGAATTCTAAATTGTTCTAGCTTTCACCATGGAGTGGTCAGACGGCGAGAACCGTATCGCTGTTATAGCGATATTTAAGTGAGAAATGAAATAAGCTGATATTTCCGCCCGCTCGGAATTAGTTACATGTTCGTCTAGCGGTGCATAAAACTGTTTGAGGAGACTAGAGATGTTAAGGACAGCCAACGGACGGGCCGTCTGCGCACAGTTTGAACACCACAAGTCGTTAAAGCTGTCAAATCAAGAATTCAGCGAAATCCCTTCCGAAAACAGAAAATCATGGCCCGGGAGATGAATATTTCGCAAAAGTTCATGAGTCGATTTATTAAAAAAAGACTTGGGACTTGGGGCTTTCAAACGCCGTACGGGACATTTGTTGACTGCAGCTTTGAAAAAAAAAGAATGGAGAAATGCAAACGTCTTTTGGTGAAGAACTTGCACAGAAAAATCTTGTTTACCAATGAAAAAGTTTTTACCGTGCAGGAAAAATTTAACAAGCAAAATTAAAGGGTGTATGCACGGTCATCTAAGGAAGCAGCTGAACTGATTCCACGGGTCAAAAAGGGTCATCACCCAGCTTCAGTCATGGTTTGGTGGGTGTCTCTTACGATGGGGTCACTGACTTGCATTTCTGCGAACAAGCGATCAAAACATCGGCCACAGTTTACCAAGAAACCGTTTTGAAAGATGTTATTAAACTACTTAACCATTCTTTGTTCCAAAACCAGCCGTGGAGTTTCCAGCAAGATTATGCGCCGGTCCATAAAGCTAAAACGACTCAAATTTGGCTCTAAAACCAGGTTTTACCAGCATTTATTGCCTCTGAAAAGTGGCCCTCTGGCAGTTCTGATTTGAACCCGCTCGATTACAAATTGTGGACAGTTTTAGATGACATGGTTTGCCACAAAAGATACCCCAACATTGATTCTCTTAAGACAGCTTGGATTCGTGCCGTGGCCAATTTTCCGATGGACGAGGTGCGTGCGGTTATTGCTGATTGGCCAGTCCGACTTAAGTTGTGCTTGAAGGCCAAAGGCGGACATTTCGAATGAATGTATGCTTTTTCTATACAAAATATATCAATAAATATGTAAACAAAAATTAGCCCAAAAACATTCATTACTTTTAATTTTATAGCATCAAACGTGTGTAACAGTATTTATGTTCCTACTAAGTAATATTTTGCCAGAATTTACAGTATAGTCTGGTAGATACAAGTGTACATTTTTCTATAGAATGTTGAATTTTTATAATGCAATGAATATTTTAATGCAATAAAACTGTTCACCAAAAAACAGACTACAAGTTGATTTCATGATTATGATAGATAAGAGTAGCAATATTTAAATTTAGTACTAAAAATTTTACAATACACAAATTTAATGGCAAAATATTTCAGCAAATGAGCATTTACAACAATTGGGTCTCATCGATATGTTTGTTGTCAACCTTTTGCTGTTCATACATTTTGACTTAAATTACAATTTGGCTGCAAGTCTGAACTCATTGACTCGCTACTGAAATATTCCAACTTATTTGGCCTCTGGAACATAAGCAGAATGCAGTAATCTGACATAAGCAAATTTTTCACACTTTGACTTTCGAGTAATTTTCCATAAAAATATATGCGCTTTTCTTTTGCTCTCACAAGTACATGTGTATATATGTATTGTGTTGTTGGTGTTTTGGTTTTATTTATATTTATATATGTATGCGTGTATTGAATAAAGAAGTGAATTTCAACACTTGTTGTAATACAAATCAATATATTTTGTTTTTATTCATACAAAAAAGTAATAATGATAATAAATTATTGTATAAAATTTACTTAATTCCTTTTTTTTGTTTGTATTATCAACTAAATATGGCGATTTGTTTTTGTATTTAGTTTATTATTTTAATTAATATTTTATAGTTTATTTTATTTGATTTCTTGCAACTAAATAATTTCTTTTATGTAACGATTGCGGTGTGAAAAAGGGGGGCAGAGAAAAATATGATGAAATTTTTTTATAACGGGTTCGATGAATCGTATGCAATACAATGAACGGTATTAAATTTATTTGCAATTATCAAAAAGAAATATATATATCAAATGAAATAACGATTAAGTTTGTTTAACACACACACAAAAGTTTTTAAAGTTATTAGCAATAATGGTAAAAACTAAAATGAAAATTAAAATATTTACCAGAGTAAAATATATTTTGCTACACTTTTTGCTGAAGAAAATCAAAGGAAAACATACAAATCATTTTCACTTACAAAACTAGTGCAAAAAAAATCATAATAATAATAATATACAGTAAATGTATAAAAACCTTTCAACATAATTTCGGTGTTCAACTTAATTGTTTACAACTGTTTAGTGATATTTTGATATTTTGTGTTTTTGTTTTGTTTTTTCAATTATGAGATACGCATGAGACTCATTGTAAAGCAATGTTTGCATAGAAACAAATTTTGTTCGTTTAAGAAATGTGAAAAAGAAGAAATGTGTATAGGAGATGTGGAGAAATTAGTTGAAAGAGCGTTTCAGTTGCTGTTTTTGTTGTTGTTATTGTTATTACAAATGCTATTTTTTTTTCTATAAAGATGGCAACGCAGAAACTAAGACAAGGCAATTGAGAATTGAAAGGATATAGTAAAATCTTAAAGGGAAACAGGGCCGCTCTGCAGACGGACAGCAACAACGCTCAAACAAGCAAACAGTTTGCGCTGGAGATTTGTGATTCACTAGAAAATACATAGATGTGATTCAAGGATAACTTAATTGTTACTTTTGATCGCCATTTTGCATACAATTTTTCAATGCTTAGAACTAGATATCCATTTCCATAGCTGCGAATCGCTTGAATCGTGAATCGGTTACAATTTGCTGCCTGTGTGTGGCTGAGTAGATGGAAGTGAAGCAGCCAACTTGTTGAAGACTCAAAGCTGCCACACACACAAACGTGAATTGGAGTTGCATCTGGTGTTGCGTTTTTGAAGCCTGATTCAGGTGGCATCGCTGAGAGCCTGAAGATTTGAGTTCCTTTCGCTCCTTGGCGGCATTTCAAGTTGATGTCCTTCAGCCAATTGCTGCAACACTTCCTGCTGTCTGCTATGTTTGTTGGTCTCTTGTTGCTGCTAGTATTTTCATTTCATTTCATGTAAGTGACCATAAAATTTTCGCGCGCAGTTGTGTTTGTTAGCAGAGCAATGCACACACGTATGCGAAAATGTTTGTAAAAGAAATTTTGTATAATATTTGTCTACATATATATATATATGTATATGTATATAAATGGTGTGGTTTATAGAGTGAGAAGGTAGCATCAAGTCATAATTTGCATCAAACTTTTGTTATTTCGTCTACCATGGCACCGGATGGGTTAGCATGTAAATATAAAAAAAAATAGAAAGAGAAAAAAAGAAAAACAAAAACAAATGTTTAATGGTTAATGTTAGTAATTGTCATTATTAGGATTATATTAAAAAATGTTTATCAATAAAAAAAGACATAAAAAATGCATAGGTATAAATTACTAAGTGTATTTATTGGAGTTGTTTTTTTTTTAATAAAAAAAACTCCATTTGGTTAAAGACAAACATAAGAGAGATTTTTATTTGCAAAAAGCAACAATTCAATAGAGTTGAATGAAAAAACAAAAATTAATTCTAAAATAATGTGAAAAATTTCTAATTTAATGTTTTCTTTTGTTAGTTTTACAAAGCACGCTACCGCTTTTTTTTGCTTTTTTTTAACTTTTTGCTGAAGAAAATTTAAAAAATTTAAATTAAAAAAATTTTAATAAAATTAGTTAAATTTTTCCGTCAATTGTTAATTTTTTTTCAATTTTTAATTTTTTTTTTGCAACTTAAGTGCATAACTAATTTTTCCGATTTCTTTAATCAGTTCTTCTAAAAATATGAAAAATTGTTGCTTTTCCAACAATTTTTTTTATTTTTATGAAGAAAATTTAAAAATTATTAAAAAAAAATTAAGAAAAAAGTTTTATAAAATTAGTTAAATTTTTTCAATTGTTTATTTTTATTGTCTTTTTAATTTTTAAAATTGTTTGCAACTTTAGTGGATGAATAATTTTTCCGAGTTCTTTTATAAGAAAATCAGTTCTTATAAAAACATAAAAAATTTTTGCTTTTTCAACAAATTTTTTTTAAGTTTTTACTGAAGAAAACTAAAAAAAAAGTTCTAAAAATTTTAATAAAATAAGTTAAATTAAGTTAATTAAATAAATTAAATTTTTTCATGAAAATTTTTATTTTTATTTTATTTTTGTTTTTCAATTTTTAAAATTTAGTGCATGAATAATTTTTTTCTGATTTTTTTTAATAAGAAAATCAGTCATAAAAATATTAAAAAAGTTAAAATTTCTTTTAACTTTCTACTGAAAAAATTTTCAAAACCAAAATTAAAAAAAAAATTTAATAAAATAAGTTAAATTTTTTCATCAACTGTTTATTTTTATTGTTTTTTTTTTATTTTTAAAATTGTTTGCAACTTTAGTGCATGAATAATTTTTTCCGATTTCTTGAATAAGAAAATCAGTCCTTATAAAATTATTAAAAATTGTTGCTTTTCCAAAAAAAAAACACTCATATTTAAATGCATTCAAATCAGTTACTAATGTAATGCGCCTAGCAAGTTTTTTGTTTACATACAAAACACCAATATGAAACCAACTTATTTAGGCTCATGACAGCTTAATGACAAGTTGACCCCACAGCAAGTGATGTGCACAATTTTTATAAGACACTTCTAGAACTAAAATTTTCTTTCTTTTGCTCTCTCAATGCCTGAACTAAATGTGTTTATAGTATAAAACAAAATCTAAATCCAGTTTTTACAAAATTTCTTTGGTGAAAACACAGCCTAAACCGGTTACTATAAACCTATGAACTCGCTTGAATCATTTTCAAGATTTTAATGGCCTAAATTTTGAATAAAAACTCAAGTCGTCATGGGTTATTTATGCAAATGGAAAACATAACCTATAACTGTGCGGTCATTTTTTAATTATCCTCAGTTTAGTTGCTCATATTTTAAGCAATAAAACTTAAAACATAGTTTTAAAGTTTTTTTTTAATTTTTTGTTTTTTTTAGTTTTTAATTTTTTTTCAGCTCCTAATTTTTTTTTGTTTCTAATTTTTTTTAGTTTTTAATTTTTTTTTTTTAGTTTTAATTTTTTTTTTAGTTTTTATTTTTTTTAGTTTTTATTTTTTTTTTAGTTTTTGTTTTTTTTTTAGTTTTCTATTTTTTTAGAGTTTTTAATTTTTTTTCTTACATTTCATTAAGAAAGATATAAGATTTCTGGTATCTCTTGTACAGTAGACATTATCACAAGTGCCTTTAACCCATTTTTTACCGCCGTGTCTTTAAAGACACGGCAACTTTGAAAAATTCTGAAAATTACAGTTTCTAACGCATATTAAATATTTTTACATAATCGGAAAGCTACATTCGTTGGCTTTAAAACTGCGAACAACTATTTTCGAATTTTAGGGTTTCACTCAGTGTAAAACTGGTATAAACAGGACCACCTTTTTTAAGGGTTTTAAAAAATTTTTTGTTTAAATACAAAATGAATTTTTTTTTAAAATAAAATACCCAATACTGCTTACCAAAAGAACAAAGTTGGCATACAAATTATGAAACTTTCAGTTTTCGAAAGTTTTAAGCGTGTTCTAACTTGAAATATTTTGGGTAGTCCTTAAAAACACGGGAATCGCATTATATTCAACTTTTTCCTTGGTTGCAACTACTTTCGATGCGTAGTTAAAAAGAAACCGTAACTTAAACTTGAAAAATGTGGAATTTTCCGAATTTGGCTTACGTATTTTGCCAGCGTATCTTTAAATTCACATCTGCTACAGCCCAAAAAAAAAATTTTTTAATTTTTTTAAAAGCAGAAATGGCATACGGAGGCTCTAAATAGGCTGTATTATGAAAATTTTCAAAATCGGTCCACGGGATCTAGGGGCGGTAAAAAATGGGTTAATGACCGTAAAAATATGAAATACTTCCATACTTCTTTGACTGTGTTCAGTACAAACTATTTCCTAGCAGAGTTATCCCCATCTTCCGTTTTAAATCAGTGTTCTTGGTTTGTCATTCTACTGGTGCCTATTTTAGTTTAGCAATGGTTGCAAAAGTAATCAAATTATTAGAAAGAATCCCTGAAGAGATCAACCAACTGCTGACGAAATGTCAAGAAATGGTGAAGTGTTGCTGATCATCACTGGCCTTAATTTAATTTTTTTAGCGTTTGCAGCAATTGTCAAAACGTTAGTAAAATTCCCTGGTGACCTCACCAAACTGCTGATGAAATGTTGGGAAATAGTGAAAGTTCACTATTATCATTTTCAACCCATTAAAACCATCAACACAGAAACAGGATACACAATGAGGTCATCGGTTCATCGGTTAGACACATTTATTAGGCACTGAGTGTAGCAATGAAAACATGAAAATAATGTAAACGATCTGCCAAAGAGAGTCTTAAGAAATTACGCCAAAATCAGCAAATTTTGAATTTCTTTTCTAGTTACAATTGTTTCAGTTTGTCAAAAAAACTCACCGTGTTTTGTAAGCAACTATTTGAAAACAAAGATCAATAAAGCAAAAATCCTCGTCCATCCTAAATGGAAAAAGAACCGATTCCATGGTTTGATCGATCAATTGGCCACAGTTACGAGATTGCTTGTTGAACAATTTCAAACAATTCGCTGTTATACTGTAAATCTTCTAGAATAATCATGTGAACTAACTATTATAACAGAAGCAACATTGGCTGCGTAACAATAATCATCTACGGCAGATTAGTAGGTAAGTACTATGCACTTCTCATGCATTCTTCATTCTAGAAGAGGAAAGAATCTTTTTCATCGACAATCTAAGAGATCCAGTAAATAGGACTATTCACAGTCTACTAGGCTTAACGTGAGAAGTTCTAGTTCAACGAGTAAGCGAACTTTAGATGATCCAGTGAGATCCTTGGTGATATTTACCAGGGAATCTATTTCCTTCTAAGACTGGAACCAGCAGGAAAGTGTTATAAATTATTTAAATCTACGAAATTCAGCCCATAGGGCTATTCACAGTCTACTAGGCTACACATGAATGAATAAGCGAACTTTAGATGATCCAGTGAGGTTGTTGGTGATACCAGGGAATCTATTTCCTTCTAAGACTGGAACCAGCAGGAAAGTGTAATAAATTATTGAAATTGTCGGCACTATTGGGTGCATAGTGAAATCTGCACAGTGCATAATAAATACACAAAAGTATAAAAGTCTTTTTGTCTCTGCAACTTCTGCAAAAGTCGTAAACTAGATGACTTGAGGACTTAAGCTTCTTCATCTTGCAGGTCCACCAAGGTGGCAATGATGTGCAGTGATAACACCAACAACTGCCCTGAGCTTATCCATTTCTTTACGTAGCTGAGCAGAAATTCCAAAGCTCGGTATTCTTGTATTAATTTGCAAGAACTGCAAAAAAAGAAACTAACCTAACATGTGTTGAAGGCAACACAGAATCGATCTACAGTGCTTCAAATTTGGCCAACCTTGAACTTCAGTCATTCAAGAGAACTTTTCTTACTTAAGAAGGGACCAGATGAGAGTACTGACGGGTCACTGTGTCATTAACATCCAACGAAAAAGGTTAGGTTTGTTTTCCAGTGACTTTTGTCATAGCTCTTTGGGCAAGGAAGAAAGTGCACTTCTACTGCATTTTTCATTCTAGAAGAAAGAAGAATCATCTGGATAACTTGTTTTTCATTGTTTCACAATCTAGGAGATTCAGCCCACAGGGCTATTCATAGTCTACGAGACTTCGTGAGAAGTTCTGGTTCAATGAGTGAGCGAACTTTAGTTCAATTGATTGTTCCATTGTGTTGGGCTTTCATGGCATCGGTTAGGTTAGGTTAAGGTTAAGGTGGCTGTCTGAGCATGGGACATGCCGAAAGACACACTTAGGTTGCTAGTTGAGGGTATGTCTTAGAAATCAAGAGTCTAAGGGCCTGTCTTGGGAAGCCTTTTCTAGACATTTTGAATTCTGATTGAACTCAAGCAAGTTTTTGATATTAACTAAACTGAGGTCATTCAAGTTGTCGAAGAAGGAAGAGCTTAGAAATTTCCATATTCGTGAAGGAGGTGACTAATAGTTTCCTTCCCCTTTTCATAATGGAAACTTCGGCAGAATTCCCAACTGTTGACACGTAGTCTGTAGAAAGTGAAAGCTATGGTTTTGGAAGATTTTCTCTTGGGGGAGCCCTGAGGGTGCTTTTTTGGGTATCAACACAACTAAAATGTTCACTTTTTTTTACAAAAAAATAAACAAATAGAAACTAATCTCTGATAGTAAACTCACTTCCTAATTAGTTAAAAGGTTCTCAATACGTTGGCCGCAATTATCTCAAGTTTACCCTGAAGATGATTTTTTTGGAAGCAAATGTTTACTTCTTTTTTAGACTAACTAATCTCTGACAGTAAACTCGCTTCTTATAGTTAAAGGTTCTCAATACGTTGACCAGAATCATCTCAAGATTTTGGATATAAATACTCGGTTTTTTTGGATGAAAATCTGTTTTTCTTATAAAAGGTTCACAATATGTTCAGAATCATCTGTTCACTATTCACAAAAGCGTCGACCCTTTTTTAAGACTCAGCACGTTTGTTTCTCTACTTCTCTGCGTCTAATCATTCTCTATTCCAGTGATGACAATTCTAGCGAGTCGCCCAACAGTTATCACTGCTCTACGCTCTCTACATACAAATGCTGTGGTTGTGTAAGTGTATGCGTGTATGTAAATATGTGTAATGAACTTACAGCAAATGATTCCACTATGGTTTTTGAGATTTTGTTGTGTGTGTGTATGCGAATCATTTAAATTCATGCAAACATATTCGTGTGGTTGTTTTGTTTGTGTTTTGTTTGTTTTGATGGTTACGCAAAAGTTACATTACATTACATTAGTGACTTTTCAGGATCGTTTGAATGCATTTAAGGCGATTTGTAATTGTTCAATGCGCAATGCAATGCTCAAAAAAATACAAATAGAAATCAAATTGCAGGCATAAATTTCAATGAGTTAAACTATTAGAACATTAATTATTTGATTATGAGCCATTAATGCAATGCGTCATTAAATCAATTACAATTCACATTGTCAGATACGAGCAGAGTATATGAAATAGTAAATGTTGGCAGGGTAAATATTTAGATAATGTAAATTAAAATTGAACATTCATATTTCTTCGATTAGCAGTTTTGTCATTCGATTTTAAAGAAAACATAATAAGAATAAAATTTCATTATATATATATTTTTGTTTAGATCTGTGCATATAGGAAAATTATTATTCTTGTTGTTGTAGTATTATTGATTAATGTACTAACTTTCGATTTGGAGTTGTTGCTGATTTTTTTTAAATAATTTTTTGCTTTAATTTGCATATTTATAAAATTGGTTTTTTTTAATAGTAATTTACAAAACATGAAAGTTTAAATTGTTTTAGTTAACTTGGCCTTTGGTTAGTTGTAGTTTTGTTGTTTTTTGGTTTTTGTTGTTTAGCGATATTATATTTAAATAAGATATATATATGTATATAGTTAAAATAATAGTAAATATAAGAGATATTGAGATGTGGAGTGGAGTTTTGATGCACCAGTGGCTGTCATTGAGTTTGTCAACCGAACAAACAGAAATTCCTCTCATATATGAAACATTGACTTTTCACAAAGGAAGAGGAAGACAAAGAAGTGAAAGTGGCAGTGAAAAGAAGAAGAAGAGGAACATTGTATCGCTGGGGCAGATGCGCAACGTAGAAGAAGCGCAATCAAAGTGGCAGCGGTGCGTGTTGAGTGCTTCAAAGACAGTTAAATATTTTTAAAATTTTTTTACTTGCCAATTGAATAAATGCTCTAATGGCTTAAGGGCGAATTTCTGAATTTTTGAGTTATTTTATTTATTTTTTGTTGTTGTTTAATTGCACACAGCACCATTCAGTGTTGAACAGAAACCGAAATGCATTCATTACTCAAGTTAATTCGAAAAGACATACAAAGCCTACACAGACTGATTATTTCCTATGCATGTAAGTATTTACTTGTATATAAGTATGTATGTGTATATAGTTGTGTGCATGTAGAGGACAATCAATTGAATTATTTCGGCACTAAACTTGTAATTAATGGATTTCACACGAGAATTGGCAGTTTTCCGAGTTAGATTTGTGTTAATTGATTGCATTAAGTCTTCGCGTGTGTGTGTGTGTGTGTGTTTGGTTGAATGGAAGACTGCACTTTACTACCACAAGTACAAAGTTTCAATTAAACATTTGAGGAGTTTGTTATGTATGAGAGAATGTTGACAGGTAGTGGTGGTTGGTTTGGTGGCGGCGATTCAAATAAACATTGATGTATGAATATTGAATGAATAAGTATTGAGCGCAAATGCAGCTGTGCAATTTTCAACATACATGTGTGTGTGTGTGTGTGTGCTTAGATGTGCATGTGTGTTTGTGTGAGAGTTTCGGTGAAAGCTTACCCTACAATATATCATACATACATAGGATTATAACTAATTGAAAGCAATGCAACATATGCACAGGTTATGATTTTAATTGATTTTAAGCCTAGAAATAATTAATTGACATTATTATTTTTAAAAACAAAAGCTGCTCTTATAAACATTAGATTTAGTGATGTACGAATTTTGGTTTGTTGAAATTTTTAAAATTAACCACAACCACATAAATTGTTGCAAATATTACAAAAACATAAAACTAGGCATTACATGTGTCAGTATAACGATCGATATATATGTATGTCTATATATATTTGGCTTAATTATTTACGGTTAAATTATGAATTATTATTGGCTATGAATTATTTTAGGCTAAAATGATTCGGTTAATATTAAAATGGTGAGGAAGAAGTTTGGTATTTTTTCTGCTTTGTTCTAGATCAGTGATGGTCAGTGCGCATGCTGGCACCACATTAGATTCGAATTCGAAATCGACTTCGTGAGTGTAACCGATTGGCCATCACTGTTCTGGCTAGAAGAGAAGAACGAGCGAATGTCCAACGTTGATGGCAACAAATTTAGTTGGCAGTTGAGGGTCTTATGAGGCCATGTTCACATTATGCTTCAAATTGTATGACAAATTACTTAATTAGAATAATGCATCTCTTTTAAAAAAGATGCAAATCGATTGGATATTCTGGAAAATATTCTAAAATAGATAGGATATTCTAAAAAAGATACAAATCGATTGGAAATTCTGGATTGGATATTGGATTGTTTAAAAAATTGGTAAAATTTTAATTTAAAATAAAAAATTTTCAGTTTGTCACTTAGAAAATAAATTGGAGCTTAATAATACAAAATTCTAAAAATTTATTTAATCTTTACATTCAATGTTAATGAAAGTAAAGAAGACTAACTGAAAGTGTAACTAAAGGTGTAGCGAAAAGAAATCCATAATTTTTGCACAAAATAGAAGACTTAATTTAGCATAGTTGGAAAGATTTAATTTAGGTTAAATATGCATCGTTTTGTTCTATGACTTGTTGCCATTTTGAAGGTAACTTCATTATTAATCTCTCCAGTGATGTACACAAGGGGTTTTGTGGTTCCAACACTTCCTCCTTCCTAAATATGTTAGCTTCAATCATTTTGGTTCGAAAACATGATTTCAAATGGTATTAGACTGAAAACTTATCTACAGTAACGCTTTGCAAATTGAATTCTGACTCTTTCATAGAAACCCTCATTCATTTTGGCCAAAAACTAGGACAGTCAATCAGAAAAAACTTTTCCTGAAATAAACTTTTCACCAGTGAAATCCTTTGCCATAGACAGAAAGAGGCCAGAAAGTTCATTATGCCTCTGGCCTTTATGCCTCTGGCATAAAAATCCTGGTCCTTATTGGCCTGAAACTGGGTTATTCGACTTTTACAAACTTCTCTTGAGGCAAATTTGTCATCAGCAAAGTCGAGAATGACAGGACAGGAACAGGTGGTAATCAATTGGAGTCTGATATGAACTATTTAAGAGTTTGAATGCAGGGGATAACTCATCGTATCCCAATAAACAATCAGTAAACCCTTCCTCACTGTCAATCCTGGGTTGGCCATGGTTTGCGCCAACTCAACGTTACTCGATCTCGACTGTTTTCGTTTGACTTTGTGTTAAGTCATTTACTTTTCATCAGCTTGAAGCTTCATTCAGAGTTTACTTGATTTAAGATTGAGCCATGAAAATTCTGTTTAAAAGGTCTCTTTGCGTTAACTTGGGTAACATTGGCTTCTGGGCAATTGAAAGTGTACTAACATGACTGTAAAAAATTGTCAACAATTAGCCTTCAAGAGCTTCTTTGATTTCAAACAAATCTAAGTCATTCAATCATCCAGTTGTCTGAAAAGTTTTCGTAGTGCGAAAACTTGGCTTTCGATTGCACTTATGCAATCAAACAAAACTGAGGCAAACAATCATAAAATTGTCTGAAAAGTTTCCTTAGTTCAAAAACTTATCTTTAGAATGCACTTATACAATCAAACAAGACTGAGTGATGCAATCATCAAATTGTCTGAGAAGTTTTCTTAGTACGAAGTCTTATCTTTCGATTGCACTTATACAATCAAACAAAACTGAGTCAAGCAATCATCAAATTGTCTGAGAAGTTTTTTCAGTACGAAATCATATCTTTTGATTGCACTTGTACAATCAAACAAAACTGAATCAAGCAATCAATAAATTGTCTGAGAAGTGTTCTTAGTACGAAACATTAGCTTTCGATTGCACTTACACAATGAAACAAAACTTAGCCAAGCAATCATCAAATTGTCTGAAAAGTTTTCTTAGTCCGAAAAATTATCCTTCGATTGCAGCTGCACAATCAAACAAAACTGAGTGAAGTAATCATCAAATTGTCTGAAAAGTTTTCTTAGTACAAAACCTTAGCTTTCGATTGCACTTATACAATCAAACAAAACTGAGTCAAGTAATCATCAAATTGTCTGAAAAGTTTTCTAACTACAAAATCTTTTCTTTGGAATGCACTTATACAATCAAACAAAACTGAGTCAAGCAATCATCAAATTGTCTGAAAAGTTTTCTAACTACAAAATCTTTTCTTTGGAATGCACTTATACAATCAAACAAAACTGAGTCAAACAATCATCAAATTGTCTGAAAAGTTTTCTAACTACAAAATCTTTTCTTTGGAATTCACTTATACAATCAAACAAAACTGTGTCAAGCAATCATCAAATTGTCTGAAAAGTTGTCTTAGTAGGAAACCTTAGCTTTCGATTGCACTTATACAATCAAATAAGACTGAGTCAAGCAATCATCACATTGTCTGAAAAGTTTTCTTAGTGCGAAATCTGATCTTTCAGAGAGATACAGAGTACTAAATGCAAATGTGTTCTTGACATAATGGATTTCTTCTTACTACACCTTACAAGTATTTTGAAATGTAAATTAATAATACTGAGACAAGACTTTGACACTTAATATAAAAATCTACAACAAATAAAAAATTTCAATAGTACTTTTGAAAGAAAGTTTTGTTAAAAATTTGATTTCAATAATGGATTAAAATTAATACAATATTAATTAATTCAGCAGCAAGTAGAGAAAAATGTATTTACACTACATATGAAATTATTTTACATATTTTTAGTTTTTGTCAAATATCATAAAAACTTTCGTTATACAAAACTATTTTACTTTGTAATAAATTTTTTTATCATAACGTTTTTTCCAATATCGTAAACAGTTTTTCTAAGTAATAGTGACATTAATAATATCAATAAATTATTGCATAATGTGAGCATGGCTGCAAAAAGTTTCCCCTTAGTCAATACACAATAAAGCTGGCAACACAATGGCGACGTGTGACGCAGCAGCAACACGAGTCGAACACAACAGCAAGAAACATGTCTTCCCTCCTAAAGTGTGGCTTCAAGTTAGTAGTTAGAGCACAATTGGGCACGTTCGTTCAACAATCTGCTTGCAGTTCCAGGCATCTTTGCAACTTATCGTTCCCTCACATTTCAACGACAGCCCAATCGATAGTCCAATCGACAGTGCACATTGAATGAAAAAGTTTTGCTTCCCAGGATCTTTGCTGATGGGACAACCGTCTAGAGTCGTTTAGGCGTTAATATGTAGTACGAGTTAATAAGACTAATGTGAGCTAACGTTAATAATGTGTGACAAGTTATTAGTTGATTAATTCTCTTTCATTATTAGTGATCAATGAGTTATTGTTCAAGTGGCTTTACTATTATTTTTCTCTCTCTCTTTTTTGGATTTTATGTTTTTAGTAAATTTTTAGTACAAGGAGCATATTTTGGAAATTTTTGTTTTTTTTTTTTGGTCTCATATTAAAAAGAAAAACTTTTCAAGTTTGTCATTCAACAAAATCATTGATCTTTATTTTTATTTATATATCGGTTTTTATGCTTTGAAATGTGTACAAAATTGTTGCTGTATGTAAATATTCAATAAACATAATTCACTCGTATCATAATTTAATATTTATGTATTGTATGCTCAGCTTAACTGGTAGATAGGCGTAAATTTAAAAAAGAAAAATATATATACACATGTATATATCGCATATGTACGTCTAATAGATATGCAGCTATATAAACAATTTCCCGACACGGTGCGGTGAAATTTTCACATTTACATTTACAATTTATTGCAATGCATTACATTTTTGATTAGAAATCTTTCCAATTTCTTTTCAGCTGAGAATTCTTTCCACATTATTGCAGTTATTTGATATTTGTTTTTGATTTATATATATAAAAGCTACAAACTAACATACAACTAGCTTTAACTATAAGTAAATATATATATAAAAGTGTGTGTATGTATGTGAGGGTCGGGACGACGTTTTCATCGAACGCTCTCCAGTGGAAAAACAAAAACAAACAAACGAATGATTACTGAAGGCGGGCTGAGCGCACTTTGACCACATCCGCATCCGCATCCCGCGACGCTACAAGTCGACACTGCCGCTCAACTTTGACGCTCAACCCACCTTTTACAATAATTCTACACGCATGGCGCCTCTCGCTCTATCGCTCTATCTCTGTCTCGCTTTCGGCCCTGTGTAAATAATAATGGCGTCACACGTCACAAAGGCACAAGTCAACATTGAAACAATTCAATTCAATGGCGCCGACATATCTCCAAATATTCAGACGCATATTTCTGCCATACGTTCATGTCAGAGTTTCGAAAAGTTTTTCAACAAATACAAAAACAACTCAGAAGAAATATGCTGCTTCTTTTTTAAAATTTTTCTTTTTTTTTTTTTTTGAGAAGAAAGAAACTTACTTAACACACTAAGAAAAACTTTAACATAGTCTTAAAGTAAAACGTAATTGTAAAAGATTGATAACAGATTTGCAAAAAAAACAAAAACAAAAAAAATTGTAAATAATCAAAAGCCAGCGGCGTTAGATTTTTGTGGAAAATGTTGAGTTTTCTGGAAAAATCTGGCGCTCGCTTGGGCTGCAACCACACTTGAATCACTCAATGGTGACTTAAGTGTAGTTGCTGTTGTTGTTGTTTAAAAGTGATGTTGGGTGGAGGGGGGAGCAGGGGGTATTTTGTGGTTGTTTAAGGTAAAACACAAACTAACCTGTTGAGCTGAAAATTGGAAAATCGTAACGTTCATTTAAGTCATTGGCGCAAAGTGTACATTGTCAGAGGCGCTTTGGATCGGCGTGTTTCGAATTGCAACGAGTGCGGCCAGTGTGGGTGGGGAACAACTGGCGGGCAGCTGGCGCTGGGGGGTCTTGGCTGGGCGCGGGCTTCGCACACGTACACTTGATGAGATTTTAATTTTTTTTTATATATATTTTTTTTGCACAATTTCAAAGTATAAGAAAAGACTTGAAACAGTCAAAAAGTTTAAATGAAAAGACAACAAAAAAAATTGCAAAAAAAGCAATGCATTTGAAAGAAAGAAATTTAACTTAACTTGTTAGAGTGTAGAGTGAGTTTTGTTCGCATTTGCTTTGCTTACTTCGAAGAACAACTAAATTTACTTTAAATTCAACTTAAAATCAACGAGATTGCATTTTGTAGATTTTGTTTTGTTAAGCAAATACAAAAGAATTGGAAAAGTCAAAAGAACAAACTTTAATAGTGAATTAATTAACTTGTTTGCTATTGTCGTATTTATATATATATATCGTATTTATGTATATGTGTGCGTATATATAAATTTGTATAACTGCTTGCAACACTACACAACACAACGCGAGTGCGTCCCGTTGCACTCTCTACTGTATCTCAATGAAGCCCGGCTTGGCCGCGACCCCGACCGCGGCCGCTCGCTGGTATGGATGGTCTCTGTTAGCCAAACGTCTCTGCTGTTTTAATGCGCCTACTAAAATACATTTGTATATATATATATATGCGATTATTAGATGGAGAGTCAACATGTTTTATAGAGCTTTATATGTATGTAAATATTTTTAAATATATATATATATATAGATATATGTGTGTATATATGTATATATAGAAAATTTCATATATATAAATAGATTGCACGTATATGTGTATATAAATGGCTACAGTAGATATTACAACTAAGTTTTTACGCACTAAACCACTAACAAATACAAAATCATCTCTAAATCATTGAAAGAGCAAAAAATAATAATTATAAAACAAAGAATTTGTGGTAATTATTAAAAAAAATATATATAATCAATAAATAACTCAGATACAAATCAAATTGCACAAATAACTAAAGCCAAGCTCTCTCTACACTGGGGGCTGGGGGGAGGGGCGCGACGGGGCGGTAGCTAGCAAATAGCTGTAAACTGTGGACGTGGTTCGCGATTCACTACACTGCGCTACAAAGTTTTTCCTCCAAACAACAAAAATTTTCATTTGCAGCTATTTAAAAAAAAATTTTGAAATTTTTTCAAATTCAATAAGAAATTTGTTTAGGCCTATTTGTGTCTTCTCATTTATTGTTCTGCAACTTTGGAAAAAATATAAAATTTTCAATGTTGTAAAAAAATGTTGAAGGCATGTTTTTGTTTTCTCATTTACTACTCTGCAACTTTTTAAAAAGTTATGAAAATTTTAAATTTTATAAGAAAAATTTTAGGACCTGTTTCTGTGTTCTCGTTTACTACTCTTCAACTTTATAAAAAATTATGGAATTTTTTTATTTTATAAAAAAATTGTGGGACCTATCTGTGTGTTCTCTTTTACTACTCTGCAACTTTATAAAAAAAATATAAAAATTTTTAATATAAAAAAAATCAAATTTTAAGGTATATTTTGTGTTCTCTCTCAGTAATGTGGAACTTTATAAATTTTCAATTTTATTCAAATTGTTTTGAAAATTTTCAATTTTGTAAGCTGTTCACTACTCTTTACTGTTCTCCATTCACTGTTCTGCAACTTTGTAAAAAAAAATTATAAAAATGGTCAATTTAGTAAAAATAATTTTAGGGCCTTTTTTGTTCTCTTTTACTACTCGCAACTTTATAAAAAAATATAAAAATTTTTAATATAAAAAAAATCAAATTTTAAGGTATATTTTGTGTTCTCTCTCAGTAATGTGGAACTTTATAAATTTTCAATTTTTTTCAAATTGTTTTGAAAATTTTCAATTTTGTAAGCTGTTCACTACTCTTTACTGTTTTCCATTCACTGTTCTGCACCTTTGTAAAAAAAAAATTATAAAAATGGTCAATTTAATAAAAATAATTTTAGGGCCTTTTTTGTTCTCTTTTACTACTCTGCAACTTTATAAAAAAATATAAAAATTTTTAATATAAAAAAAAAAATTCTAAGGTATATTTTGTGTTCTCTCTCAGTAATGTGGAACTTTATAAAGTTAAAAATTTTTTTCAAATTGTTTTGAAAATTTTCAATTTTGTAAGCTATTCACTACTCTTTACTGTTTCCCATTAACTGTTCTGCAACTTTGTAAAAAAAAATTATAAAAATGGTCAATTTAATAAAAATAATTTTAGGGCCTTTTTTGTTCTCATTTACTACTCTGCAACTTTATAAAAAACTATGAAGTGTTTTAAATTTTAAAACGAAAATGTTTGGGCTAATTTTTTTATTTCTCATTTACTATTTTGCAACTTTTTTAAGTATGTATTATGAATTTTTTTTTAATTTGATTAAAAAAATTTTTAGGCCCATTTTTGTGTTCTCATTTACTATTCTGCAACTTTATACAAAATTATGAAAATTTTCAATTAAGCAATACAATTTTTTTCTGTTCTCATCATTTACTACTCTGCAACTTTATAAAAGAATTTAAAAAATTTTCAATTTAAAAAAAAAAAAAAAATCGATTTTTTAAGACCCATTATTGTGTTCTCTTTGATTGGTCCGGAATTTTGTAAAAATTTAGGAAAATTTTAAAATTGTATAAGTAAATTTTAAGGACCTGTTTTTGTATTCTCATTTACTTTCTGCAATTTTTTGTTTTCAATAAATAAGAAATTGTTTTGAATTTGATAAAAAAAAAATATGTTTAGGCCTTATTTTTGTGTTCTCTTTTTATAAAGTTGCAGAATAAACTTTATAAAAAAATTATTAAAATGTTTAAAAGAAAATTTGTAGGGCCTATGTTTTTTTTGTTCTCATTTACTTTTTGCAAATTTGCCAATAATGAAAAAACTTTTGAAAAAACTAACTGAAAAAGTAACTTTTTAAGCCAATTTTTGTGTTCTGTTTCTCTAATCTGGAACATTGTTCATAATTATGACATTTTTTAAATTTGTTAAGAAAATTTTAAGGGCCTATTTTTGTGTTCCACTACCATTCTGCAACTTTATAAAAAAATATGAAAATTTTTCATTTTTATCCAACTTTTTACGGCCTATTTTTGTGCTCTTGAACTCACTCGAGTTGGCTATCTCACTTGTTGTTGTTGTAGCTTGCAATGCCTTCATTTAAGTTATGTTTTTATTCACGTTGTATTTGTTTAGATCTTTGGAATGAATCGTATATGTTTTGTTTTAATATAATTATTGCTTTTAATTGCGTTTTATTGCTTTTGTATTTCTTTAATTTGCTCAAAATTTCTACATGTGAACTGTCAGAACCTGTCAAATAAGTGATTTTTAACCGAAGTGTATTCCTAAACCTAACCAGCTACATACAAATACTTACGCGCGACTAAAGCAAAAACTTGTCAAAAACTTATATATAAAACTTATACAAAACGTGTGTGTGTACAAAGTTATAATCGAGTTATATAATCGAGCCTATAACTAATACGAGTGCTATACGTAAAGCATAACATAACTAAACGAAAAATACACAAAAATTCGATAAAAATTCCAAAAAAAAAAATTATTAAAATAACAACAACAAAAAAATATAAATCACTGGATAGCTGCTTAAGGATACATGTGTTTCTTAAGGTGCAATGCGGCATTATTGTACACTGCTATTGGATAATTTGAGTACACTTCCGAAAATGCTAGAATAGAAGAAACAGAAAAGAATCGATAGCGATATACAAAATAGCCAAGATTTTTGTTCTTTGCTAATATTTTTTGGTTTTTTTTTTTTTGCCTAGGGAAAATTTATAACTTTCATTATGAGCAGAAAAAGGAAAAAAATATAATAAAAAAAATGTTCAATTCTTAGAATATTTTTAATTTTAAAATTTATTTTATATAAAAATATGAACATAAAAATGTTATTAAAACAAAAACAATATAAAAAATTAAAAATTCTAAACAATTAAAAAAATCAATTGTAATTTATAAAACAAAAAATTAAAAAAAGAGAAAAATTTAAATAATTATCAGGTGTACAACTTTGCTTCCGCCGTTTTTTTTCCAAAATTAAAAGCTTTATTGCGAAAAAGTGCTTACAGATGTATTATTCAAAGTATTGTCCGTCGCTAGCGACAACTTCTCCCATCTTTCCGGCAATTTTCGGATCGCGGCTCGAAAAAAGGAGTCCTCTTTTGACGCTATCCATGAAGCAATCCATTTTTCCAATTCTTCAAAGGATTGAAAATGTTGATCTGCCAGGCCGTGTGCCATCGAACGGAATAGGTGGAAGTCAGAAGGGGCGACATCTGGGGAATACGGCGGGTGGGGCAAGACTTCCCATTTCAGCGTTTCCAGGTACTTTTTGACCACTTTTGCGACGTGAGGCCGCAAAAGTGGTCACCACCATGTTTGTCTTCGACATCGAAATCACCATTTTTAAAACGTTGAAACCACTCCCGACACGTTCTTTCACTCAGAGCAGCATCACCGTAAGTTTCTGAGAGCATTCGATACGCTTCAGCTGCATTTTTTTCGAATTGTAACAGAAAAGTAAAACTTCCCGCAAATGGCGAGAATTGGGCACATAGACGGACATTTTCGAGCGTGAATAATACGTAAACAAGAACAACTGTCACTGAAACGGCGATGACAATTCGTTAGGCACTGTCCACACTCACTTTAAAGGCATTACCATCTATGTATTTCAACCAGCCTCAGCCGGTACAGCCACCTATCGGAAAACGGCGGAAGCAAAGTTGTACACCTGATATAATATACACAATTTTTGTAATATTGAAAAATAAACATGAAATACTTTAAAAACACGTTCAAATGATTTGGTAACTTTTTAATGAAAAGTTACAATTAATTTTTGACCTAAAAACAAAAAAAAAAAATATAAAAGTTTTAAAAAAATCCTCTTTGATTGAAAAAATTTTTTAAATTGTTAAAAAAATATATAAACTATTTAAAATATAATAAAAATAAAAAAATAAAAAATAGAATAAAAATAAAAAAAATAAAAATATAATAAAAATTAATACAAAATATAATAAAAAATATTTAAAAGTTTTAAAAAATAAACAAACAAAAATAAACAAAGAAAACATTTTGTAAGTTATCATAAAATAGTATTAACAAATTTTTAACAATTTAATAAAATGTTTTTATATTTAGAAAGGAAAAATAAATATTTAAAAAGAAAAATTATATTTATAAAAAAAAAATATATAAAAAATAAAAATATAAGAAAAATTTACAAAATGTAATAGATTATAAAAAAACATTAAAACGTAATTTTTTTTTTTAATTTTAAATGATTTGGTAAAATTATTCATGAATTATTTGCAAATTTGCGCTTAAAAAAAATTGTTAAAACAACTACTTAACTATTCGAGTGCAGAAAAAATGCAAATACCTACAACAAATAGTCTCTGTGTCTCTGACACATGACGATGAAATTATTCTAATACGAGACTTTCGCAATTTTTTTCTTGACACATGAAAACTACATTTTATTTAAGAATCTTACAGATTAGGGTCCGCCATAGTAGTTAAATCAGTTAAAGTAATGAAGGAAAATAAGTTTAGAATTGCCAACGACAGTAAGAGGAGTTTTTGCGCCATTTTGAGACACGAAAACATAGTTAACCTTTAAATAAAAAAATAAAATACCTTACAAATAAACAAGGGACAGAAAATTTGGTTAGTTGGCTTAAGTTATGTCCATTTCGTTTTCATTACAAAGGAGTCTCAAGGTTTGAGAGTTTACTCAGATGTGCAAAAGGCTACAAAGGTCCATTGTCCGTTCACTTATTGAACTAGTTGGAGCTCCTTACGACTCCCATTAGACTGTGAATAGTTCTATCGGTTGAATACCCTAAATTCTTGAAGAAGTTATGTCTTCCTTCTTTTACTTGATTCAGGACAAGGCATTGGATTTAAAATGCGTTTTCTTCCCTTTCAATCGAACTAAAGTCCGCTCATTCATTGCAGGTAAATCAGTTCAATAGCACTCGAAATCGTTTGTGTATATCGGTGTCTCTGGTCAAGCGTGACAACTCTGTAAGCCCTGTAAGTTCCTGCTTTAAATATGTGAAAAAGTTGATTTTCTCAAAATGCACTCAAATTGTCCATTAGCAGTTAGATGTAGCGTAAAATATTTACATGTAAGTATGTATTTGTAAGCCAGCGCCGTTGCCTCTTTGATGCGAAACTAACGACAATTATTCGAATTAGGCTAAAGGTTGAACCAAAATGATGGGGTATAGAGATGGATTTTTTACTATCTCTGCAGAATGTTGGGAACATATTTAGGCATAAGGAAGGTATTTTTGTTGTAAGTGATGTCCGAACTCACTAAGATTTTTTTTATATTCGTTAGGGAAAGACTCAAACTTATTTGGATCTGCTTTGTTTTCTTTCGGACTCTAACTTTTTATCGTTACTCTTTTTATCTTCTGTGATTTCTAAACAAAACCCTCCACGACTTCAACCCCCATTAATCTTCTCCTCCTTCTGATTTTAATTGATTTCTTTCCAACTTCTAATTCTAACTTCTTCGTAAAAAAAAACTATCTCCCACTCAAACAACCTTCTGGTTTTTCACTACACACAAACTCTTTCTGAGGTGATTCCTTACTACAAGTTGAATTATTTTTGTAAAGCTCCTTGATCTTCCACGATTTCACGGACTCCATTCCAATTCCAAACAGTAAGTTATATGAATCGATTTTTTTTTTGACAAAAGTGGAGAACTTTCTTTGATTTTTTCGTCTCTTTTCGATTTTCCTTGATTTAATTGAAAAACAACTAACAATCTCCGACTTAAATCCCCTCCTTTCTGGCTTTTTCATCTCTCCTCGATCTTCTTTGATTTTCTTGAAAAACAATCTATCCGACTTTAAGCCCTTTCTTCTTCCTTTTGTATCTGATTTTCTTGAAAAACAAAAACAATCTTCGACTTTAATCCCCTTCTCTCTTCCTTTTTGTCTCTCCTCGATCATCTTTGATTTTCTTGAAAAACAATCTATCCGACTATAATCAACTACTTCGTTCCTTTTCTTTTAAAATCTTCCTGAAAAACCAAAATTCTGAACCAAGTCCCCTCCATCCTTCCGGACAATTCAACCTCTTTTTGGTTCGCTTTGACTCGAAAAACAACTTCCGAGCTCAGTGATCTTTTCATTCCTGCACACATTTCAAACTCTTTCGGATTTGATTTGATTCGATTTCCTTTCAATTCCTAGGTTAGGTTAGGTTACGGAACGAGTGTATGCGGCAAGCACTTCCACTCGGAGACCCTGTTGGGTCCATTGTGAATCCCTTCATTTAACTCTCATTCATTTAACTTTCAACTCCTAACAGCAACTATGTTTTCTTGTAACTCGCCTTCAATCTTCTTCGATTTCTTAAAATACCAACCTCCGACTGCAATTTTGTTCCTTTCCTGCAATTCCTTTTCTGAAAATTTGTTCTATTATTTGTCTCTGCTCGATCTTCTTTTAACTTGGAAAACAAAAAACCAATCTCCAACTGTAGTCTCCTTCTTTCTACTTTTTCTTTCAAACTATTTTTGATCTGCTTCGATTCGAAAAACAATTTCCAACTCCAATCAGATTCCTTCTTGCACTCCTTTCGAACGATTTTTGCTTTGCTTCTACTTTCAAGTTTTAACTACAACTATGTTTTTTGTTTACATGACTACCTTTTTTTTTCTTCCCTTCTTTTGGAAACAATCTTCGACTCCTAACCTTAGCTTTGTTTTACTTCGGTAACTTCCATTGAACTTTTGGGGAAAGGAAAAATGTTCTACTCGCATTTCTTTCTTTCTTCCACTTCTTACTTAAAATCTGCATAGATTTCGAACGGAACCCAAAGAATTCTAATTTATAACTGGTCCTATCCTTTCTTCCATCCTAACGAAATCTATCTGATTCGAAGTCTTCTATGAGGAAATGAAGGACATCTACGAGTATTGCTCCCTCTATAACTTCCCTTCTAGCTGCCTTTAAGGGGGTCTTCTACCTTGTTGGTTCAAAAAAATCGATTTTATTTTTTTTGCAGTTTTGTGGCCTAGAAGGTACTAGAAATATAATATTCAAAGGGTATAACCGAAATCTTATTATTTCGGGGTTTTTAGAGTCATCGAATATAGCTCCGCATGCTGTTATCGCAGCGCTCATCGCCACTTTAAATGCAATTTCCCAAAAGTTGTGTTTTTGCAACTGGTTGGCAAGATATCTCGAGAACTAATTGATCAATTAACTAAAGTGATATATCAAAATTTGCGGAAAACATGTGGCTATCGTTTGACACGAGCTTTTTAGATTTTTTTCATTTTAACGATTTTTACAGCTATTCTTGACCTTGAAAACGTAGACATTTTTGTTTGTTTGTTGCCTGTTTCGTGAAATTTTGGAATTTTTCAAAAACCTCGTGTCAAACGATAGCCAAAGTCACAAAGAAACTAAATCATTTTGGTTTTTTTTGTTTCAGACGACTTTCATGGGCTGAATCGTGACAACCGTTTTAGTATAAATTTTTCGTAAGGGACATTTCAAGGTCAAATCACGGTCAAACTAGAGACAGTAAAATTTCAGAAAAATTAATGTTGGAAGTATAGAAATAAACGAATTCAATGCAAAAAACCGAACCTTGATTGCATTATTGGTTCCCCTACAATCTATTGTCAAAAAACAGTATCAAAAACGAGGCCACAAGGTAGAAGACCCCCTTAATCTTAGATATCTGAGTCAAAGACAACACATAGTTCACCGGTAGTAAGAAGACACAAACTGACTTCTTTTTTGTCTTTGTTAAACTTCCAGGGCTTTCAACGCAAACTTTTAACCTCTTCTTCTTTTTTAACCTCTTCTGCGTTGTTCAAATCAATGCAGCTTTACACCTCAACTTCTTAATCAAATTTCTAATCAAAATCAAAATTTACTAGGGACACTGTGGTATATTCCCTTCCCTTCTCCCTGCAACGTTACTCATTCATTTTGGTTTAACCCTTAGCTTTAAAAATATTTAGCTGCTTATATTAAAAGCTGACGCCGGCATTTCATTCATTGAATCCATTCTATTGAACTGTGTGACTAGCAAACTTATTGTTGTATTGTATGCGTATTTGGACGGATTTCGGTGAGCTTGCAATTTATACAGAATATCGTTTCGGTAATTATTAAATAAATATGTATGTCTGTACAGCTGCATGAAATAGATAGTTTTGCTTAAGAAAATATTTTTTTTTTCATCTTAAAACTTTAAATATTATAAAATAAAATACAACTAAGAACTAAAAATTAAGAACTGTGTACAATACAAACTGGAAAGAATGCAGCGCAACCAGAACTCAGATGCGAAATGAAGATTTGCAAAAGCGAAAGACTTGAAAGAAACACAAAAGAGAAAGGTTTCAACTTTTAGTACAATAAAACTGGGTCAATTACTTTTGTGGCTGAGAGTCTAATAAAATGTTGGCACAAAGCAGAACTGATTATTGCCTAAAAATCTGCTGGAACTTGGACATTTCTTTCTTTCCAGTGGCAATTTTTCACTAACTACTACTTTTAAACTCAAACTGCTGGCGCTGCACTTTTCCTACATTAACTTAAAATCTTTCTAAAACTGCAACTCTTGTTTGCAAAAAATATGTAAATATTTGTAAAAAGCCATAAATGTACTTTATACAAAATTCCTCAATTAATTTTAGTTTGGAGTAAAAGCACCATTTCGATTCGACGCTGTGTTTGTGTGCATGTAAGCTAAATTAAATTAAGTTGTGTGAGTGTATTTGTGTAAATTCGAGTGTCATCTTCTACATGCGACACGTTTATATGTGTGTATGTGTGTGCGAAACGATTCAATGAACTTGGACGCTTCAGTGTGGGCTCGTTTGCGTGTTATGGCTGCATTTACAATTGAACGATTAAGACTAAAAGTTTGTGCTTTAAAATAATTTGCCGAGCATTTGTGCAACAACAAAACACTCAGGCGATTTATGATGGCACTGTGCGGAAAACAATTGACGGGTAGGATAGCAAATTCTACTAATAAATTTCTATGAATTACACAAAAAAAAATATTAAAATTTCAATTTCAATTGATTTGTATTGCAAGTGTAATCAAAATATTGCACTTTTATAATAAAGTTTCAAGTCAAACAAGTAAAATTATAAATTTTTATTATTTATTACAATGTGTGAAAAGTTTTCGATCTCAATCTAAAGATGACAGAACTCGCCCACAAAAGGCAGGGAATCGATTTGTGTCTTTGAAAATTTCAGCCATTTTGAATGCAATTGTTTGAAAACGGTTTGAGTCTTGGAGTTGGGTTTTGGAGAAAATAGAGAAAATTTAGTTTAGAATAGCGATTAAAACTTTGTTTTTAAACAGATTAAGGAGAAGTTGCAACGCTGTGTAAGGGACCTTTGAACTCTAATTTAGCACCGTGAAACTTTTAGGCAGCTTTTGGCAGTTTTTGAACGTCCAAAAACTGCAAGAATTGATAGTAACATGGCTCAAATTCCTCAAATGGTGCTGGACAATTGTCGGTTCAAAGTGAAAGAGATAGCAGAGAGAGCGAGAAAATGTTTGTGACATCTGAAATGAAGATTTGGTTGCTATGTTTGCTCACGTTAGACCCAAAACATGTTTTAGGTGAAATAAATTCGAGTTTTGGCGCCAATCAATTAGTGTCGATTAAACCTGGATACACAACTGTGCACCAGAAACAAAAATTCAGTCAAAACAGTAGACTGCGAAGTGGAGAATCAGCTTCAAAATCACTCAAATATAGTACTATGAAAAATATGCCCTTTGTTTTTTTGGAATTCTAAAGAAGATACTTCGGATCCATTCTATACCGTCGAGGCTTCAGACAAGGTGATGCTTTGTCGTATGGCCTTTAAATTTTCACCAAAAGTTTCCAGCACCTTGTCTATGTTGATGACATTGAACATAAAAAGTGGGATATCACCTGCGTCTTTGCTTCAATCAAAGGAGAATCTTTTGAATCTTGATGACATTGAACATAACGAGTGGGATATCACCTACGTCTTTGCTTCAATCAAACGAGAATCTTTTGAATCTAATTGGATGAACAACGAGCTGTAAGAAGTTTAAAAACATGGACGTTGCTCATCAAATCAACAGTCTCGTGTATGAACAATGAAGCTTCGGTGAAAAATATGTTCCAAGCGGTAGTTGGAGGAACTTGGAGACTGTGTTCCTTTGGAAGAACCAAGCCAAAAGACTTACCATATCTTGGAACCAAGCCAAAAGACCTATCATATCTTGATGTGACCAACTGGAGAAGGGGCATAGAGAGAGTTCTTATGGCCAGTAATCTATGTAAGTAAAGAGATGGAAGCATTGCTAGAAGAAGTGTGTACACTGCCCAGAAAAATGATAACTAACTTTAAGAAAATGTGTCTCACAATTTTACTGGGTAGGTAACATATCAGACATGGACGTAGTTTTATATTTGATTGAATTCTGTGAATGAATTGAAATAAACATTGAATAAAACTTGAAAATGAATTCAAATGCATATTTCCAATGATCTGTTTGGGTAATTTGGGCAAATCAGAAGTGGGAGAAGTGTGTAGACTAACAAGGAGACTACTTATGTGGGAAAAATGAAAACAAAATAAATCTAAATAAATGTGAATAAATGAAATTAAAATAAATCTGAAAAAAAAATGTTTTGTATCTCTGTAAGATCGAAAACTTTTCAGATCAAACACGTATTTCCATATTTTAAATTGGTTTTGTTAAACTTTAAATCACTTTACAAAAAAAAATTTTTTTTTTCTATAAATTTATGTCTGTACTTGTCTATCAATTTAGAAACGTTAAATAAATTTCAAAAAAATTTTCAAAAAAATATTTAAAATATTTTTAATTCATTTTCAATTTTAATTTTCAATTTTAATTTTTTTATTTTAAGTGAATTATTTTGCAATTAATTCTTTTATATAAAAAAATTTTCCGAAAAAATATATATTTTATATAATGTAATATTTTTTAGAATTTTTCATGCGTTATCCTAAATTTTTTTCAAACAAAACACTCTTCAATAAGTTCCTAAAGAATCAATTGAATCATACCAATTATATTTTTTAATTTTACTCCTTAAATTCTCTTTCAAAATTATTCTGCTACCATACTTAAAACTTAACACTATGAAAATATACTAACTACGAAAATACTTAGGGCTGCATTAGAAGTGCTTAGAACTAAGAACGCAAAAGTGGCTTAGCTAAACAAAAAAACAAATGCTTAGCTAAGACCGAAACCGATCGAAATCGTGTCGCCAAAGACTTGAGATGTGTGAATGAGAAAAGTGAGCTCGCACTGCACCGAGTGGCACAGTGGCTCGTTATGTGGCTATTGTGTGTGTGTGTGTGAGTTTGTTGCTTTGCATTTTTCTGGTAACTAGAATGTACTCATTTTGTTGTTGGGAAGAATTAAAAAATACGCGCAAGAACTTAAATACTAAACTTAACGTTTACAAGTAGAGTCCTAAACAGCTAAGAATTATTGTATATAAAAACTGTGCTAAGTATGAACTGTGAAAATACTTGGTACTTGGTACGAGTACTGCGTTAAAAATCACTTATTTACGCCGAAAAAATCTACGAACAACACAAGTGTCTTATCTCACTGGTTGTGCGCCAAACAAAACAAAAATCCTTCTTGAATAAACATCCAGTTGACAAAGACGAGAAACAATCGATTACTTTGCTGCAATTGCATATTTTATGGCTTTCCTAGTTGCGGTATTCACAATATGTGCGGCAATGGGGCGAGCAAGAGAGCAGCAAAGTGCGTCAGTATGGCAGCTGATCTTGGTTTATGGCGTGGCGCATGCAACTCTGCGTGTATCAGAGATGCTCTTAAACCATATTGAACGAGGCCAATACTGATCTAATGATACATCGTTCTATATAGACTCGCAATACTTCATTCTCTACAGATTTTGGTAAAATTTCTGCATTTTGCGTTTAGATTCAACTTTCCTCGTTGCCCTTTTGCCAGCACAATTGCCGCACATTGTGAATGCCGCCAATGTATTTCATGTTCAAGCAATAATTATTTATATATATTTATAAAATTATATTCATTTAATTCTCAACTTTCTTGCTAATTCTGAGTATTTGTGTTGCTTGCTGTGTTTAAAATTTCTTATTGCTTTTTCATTTACTTTCTCTTTTTTTCGTAACTTTGTGCATCATAATCATTTTATTGTCTATTTTAAAATGTTCTTTTTAATGTATTTTCTAAATTTTCAATTTAAAAAAAATTTCTTCTCTCTTTTTAATTGTTGTTGTAGTTGTAGTTGTTTTGTTTTTGTTCTGGTTTTGTTTTTCACTTGTTTAATGTTTAAAGTTTTAACAACTAAAGCTAAAAAATTTGTTCGTAAGTAAACGTAAACAATAAATTAAGGAGGGGAAAACGTTCAAAAGACGGAGCCGGCATGCAAATATCGACCAACTGCAAAATTCATTTCAACAAAATGTAGTTTTTGTGTGTAGTGTGTATGTTGAATGGTAAAAGAAAAGAAGAAACACAAAAAAACATTAATTATCATAATTCAACTTATGGCATAAGTTTCATAAAAATATTTGGTTAACTCGATTAGTATCCTCACTGCATTGGTTCAATGAATTCGATTCAATTCGAATGAGTTTAATTGACTCGAATCGAATTGAATTGCAATTTGATTAGATTCGAACGCTTAAAGCTTTTACTGTGTGTTTAGTAAAGCGAATGATTTGCATGACTTTTATTAATTTGTTGTATTTAGTATTGAAATTATTTGTTTGATTGACTATTAGTGATGTTAAAGTGAGAACAAAATTAAAAAGACAAAACATTATTAAAGCAAAAATTGGTAGTGAGTCAACAAACGAAAAATTTGTACGAAAACCAACAAAAGTGTTAAAGTGTTTAAACGGTGATAAAACGAAAATGTTTTTTAAGACACTACTGAAATCGAATTCGAACACGCGGACTGATTTTCAGGATAGGCCAACTAACTCTTACAAACATTTTTTGGATTGCTAAACTTTATAAAAATGAAATAAATTAACTGGTATAGATTACACTATTCAACATAAGAAAAAAAATAACCAGGTTCTGACAATGGATGCTTTTAGAGGGGCCCAAACAAAAATATACGTGTATTGGCGTTTTCAAGGTTTGAGTGTAAAATTTTTTCAGAGAAGGCAAAGTTTCGCTCCTTTTGCTCATCCTTATTGTGAATCGTCATACGAAAACCATGTAACTTTACATTTTAGGTTTATGATGTGTTCAGCAATTTTGTGTAAAATACTACGAGGAACATTTTTGTAGAACTTGTTAACCCTCTAGCTCCTATTTGTATGGATCAATTTGACCCTTTTTCCTTAAATGTCCAAAAATGTCCTTTGAAACAGGACTTTTAAGGAAGAATTGTGACACACAAATATTTGCCATAAAATTCTACTATGGGTCTCTGAATACAACAAGCTCAAAATTTAACTTAAACTCCAGAAATAAGTCAAAACTTAAAAAATGTTTAAGATTAACTTATAGGTTAGGTTGAAATGGAAGGCAAAGTGAGCATCTTTTATCCAGGTCACTGTAGAATATTCCACAACTAACTCTCCTGTCTCACTTTCAGCCTTCTGTCTCACTTTTAACCCTCTGTAGATGTCAATAGTCTTTGGTCAATATTCTATTTTTGATTAATTTTTGAATGTGAATGTGACGAGTGAATCTTTTGCTCAAAAAAAGGAGAGATAGATGGTATCAAAAGTGGTTGGGGTGTACACAACCTGCATCAGAATGCTAGTGTCTCTAACAGGAGACAAATTTCAAGACTTACTATAACTTAACTACTACAACTGGTAGAGGTTATCGTTCTAAGTTGACTTGAAAATGAAAAGTGAAAGTGGAAATGAATGAATGAAAGAAAGCATCATATTATCAGTCCACCTCCAACCCTGGTGTTCAATTTAGAACACAAAAACTTTGATTGGAACATTATACACTATGATCAATAAGTACCGGGACTGTGTATTTTAAATTTTCCGCCGTTGCCCGATACAGGTAAAAAGGTCGGTAGGACCTTAACTGGCATCTGTGTCAAATTTTGAACGGGATTGCATCATTAGTTTTTGTTTGGCAGCTGTTAGCGTCAGTCAACTTTTTGTCAGTCCCGGTACTTATTGATCATAATGTACAGTTACCCGAAAGCTTTCTAATATGAGACCCAAAAATATACTTTCTTCCATTTTAATAAAGGAAATTATGTTAATGAACCGACATGCAGACTTTTCAGTCGTAACGAAAATTAAAAATAAAAAACAAAACTATTTTAAAAAAATTGTTTAATTAGTCCAATGTGGAAAATCTGACAACGTGTTCGAATTCAGTGCAACAAAAAACATTGAAAAAAAACGTTGTCTTGTCTTTTTGCTTTTTAAAAGTCTTCTTGGGTTTCAGGTCTAAATCTTCTACCAAGTTTTTTTTTTTAATTCTGTGCAATGAAAATTAGCGAGTCTGGTACGAAGAAGGAAGGAAAGGCAGCTGTGTACTTTAATTGGTAGTCAACACTTTGGGATCAACGTTCAATCTTCTGGTGAGTTCAATACAACAAGATGATAAAGAAAAACTAGCTTTCAATATTTGATTTGATATATATTTAAAAAGTAATGAAACTTGGGTGGAAAATATTAGATTAAGAAAAGTTAGTATTTGACTATCTTTCAAAATCGTGTATTCGGCTGATGGGTTCAATACTTAAAACTGAAAATTTAATCTAACCTAAAAATCTACTCAAATCTGAAGATTTTTTGTCATTAGACAATGTAAAAACATACAGTTTTGAGGCGAAAAAAAATCAGAATTTTAAAAAGTTTACTAGCATAAAGTTTGTAGTGGGAACAGTGGTGCACAGCTGGGGGCCGGGGGAATTAGGGGCGTTCAAACCTTACAAACACAAAAACTGCTCAAATTGAGCTCAAAAATTGTACGCAAAACCCTCCAAAATTAAATCCTGTGTGCGCCACTGAGTGGGAAGAATGGTTGGTAAACACTTCAAGGACAAAGTGGAGGAAAACTACCTCCAAATGGAGTTAAAGAGGAGCTAAATTTTCACAACCTTCCTTTCCTTTCCTTCCTTCCTTTAAAAGAAAACTTTGGCGTCATTTAATGACTTTTGCTAGTACGAGTTTTGTAAAAAGTTTGACTTCTATGCAGAGTTAAGGATTTAAGCAAAGATTCATGGACTCGTTTGGGTATGGCACTGTTTGCTAGAAACTAAATATTCTACTCAAAAACTAAAGAGATATTTAACAAACAAACAAATTATTCAACAAAGAACGACAACTAACTTAAAATACTAAAAATGTTGAACAAAATAAAAACAAAAATACTACAAATGCAAAATTTCTAAAAGCATACAAACAAAACAAGGAAACAAGGACATGGACAAGAACAGGAAGAGGCACAATTTGACATGACTATGGAAAAAAATATAAAATATAATATTAAAAAAAAAATAAAAAACAAAAAGCAAACGCAATGAAATACTTCAAGCTTGGTTTTTCTGGAGAATGAAACTGATTGTTGTTTGTTTGTTTGCATTTCGTTTCAATTTACAATCGAGCTACAGTTGCAGGAATACTAGGAAATCAATAATTTAAAATATAATTGAAGAAAAAAAAAAGTTTAAATAAACAAACTATTTGAGCTCAAATTTTAATATTTTTTTTAATCTGTTTGCAGCGAACAGATTAAAAAAAATATTAAAATTTTTTTAAAATATAAAACCAAAGCATGAAGCAACTTTGTCCTCATCAAACTGTTCCAGTCAATTGAAAAAATATGTATGCTTTTGGTTAACTTTTGTCCGTTAAATACTGCAAAGATGTACGCTTGCATGTGTTGTTGATGTGTGTGTGTGCGTGTGTTGGTGTGTGTGTATTGCTTATGTTTGCAGTGATGTTGATTAACTATTTTTAAATGTCGTTATTGAAAAATGTGATATTATTGCTCGCATTTTAAAGCCAGTAAAGACACTAAACTGCTACAACTACGCTTCTACGTTTCATTATTATTATAACTATTATTATTTTTTGTTGTTGTTGTATTGCATTTTGGTTAAAAGAGTTAAATATTTTTCAGTTTTACTCTTAACTCTTTTTTCTAGTGATTTTCATTATTTTTTCTTAGTTTTTTTTTGTTTTTTTGTTTTAATATATGAACAAAAAAATTGTTTAAAGTCGAACCGAAACAAAAATGAATAAATTAATTTTGTGATAAAAAAGTGTTTAGCAAAATGTAGGCTTATCTAGCAAACAACCCACCGCTATGATCGGCATATTCCGTCAGCAAGGGATTTCCGGTGAGTGCGGCATAATTCGCGTAGTCGCTGTACGGGGCGAAAATCATGGCGTGTGTGGGATTGTCGTAGGCGGCGGGTGCGGCTTGACCGGACAGTATGCTCGCCGCTGTGGTCGGCACTGTCATGCGTTGCGGCAGAATCAACGGGGCGCCCATTGTGGTCGCGGCGGGTGCGCGCATCTGCGGCGCCAGACCGGGCAGCGCCGGCGCTAATAAACGATTCTCAGCCGATGCAGCAACAACGCGACGCCATTCCTCCTCGCAAGCTGTTGTCGTCGAATGAATAAAAATAGAATCGAAAGGAACAAAAGAAGAAAACATTAGAATGAATGAAAGGGAAAATACATTTAAATATATTAAAATAATATTTAACTAAAAAGTTGCATTATAAACTACCATAATCTACCTTAATAAAAGAGATCAAATTATCAAAACTGTAAAAAAAATTTTATGAAATGTTTGAAAATCTTTCAGCTTTCTTAAACGTCAGTCGCTTCAAGACTCAACGCTCCTTTTGATATTTTAGGCATTAATTTAATAATTTCGCCAGAACAATGCCTACGATGAGTGCCGACCCAATTGGAAAGAACACAATTACTATATTTGTATATTTCTATATTTGTCTGGATATGACTAGATTAGGTTATGTAGGAGTGGCAGCCTTCTGTGTTAAAAACCCACTTAAGCACAATTTTTGGCTCCTTAAGATACCACAGTGGATGCCGCAATTCCCCCTTGCATCGATGAAAACCAAGAAGATTGAACTATGAACCTGACTATATCCCTGATATGCAGAGGTGATAGTTCAGTAAGACTAATGACGATACTGGATATAACTAGGACAGCATAAGCATTCCCCAACAACACTTTGACTTAACCCACTATCGGATGTTGGTCGATTTTTCAACCAGCAAGTTTGAAATGATCTGAATAGCTGCCTAGAAAAGATGCCCCCAAGTCATACAGATAAATTCTTCAGTTATACCAAGCAGCTGTCTTCTGTTTCCAAACCTGAAGAAGAAGAAACGACTCGGCAATAAGAGATTTGATTTGACTTAGCCAACTGCCCTCGTACCAGTCTAAATAGTTCAATGGTTTATTATTTTCTCCAACTTTTGATGGAGAAAGCATAGATTGGACAAAAAAGTAATTTCGATTTTCACAAATAGATGACGTAAGGTTTATTTTAAAAGACTTTTTTCATTGGCAAAGTCAGGATTTCCCATTTGACATTTGATTGCTGCCACTTTGCGTGCAATTTTAGTTTCTACTGGAGTTTGTGCTGCCTCAACGCAAGCGTAATTCGTTTATCTGTATTGTGCCCCTTAAAGTATGCAATGACCCCGCAATTGAACAATGACGGCGAGCATTACCGCCACAATATTCTAGTCTTGAATTCTCATTTCAAGCCACTGGAGCTCACAAAGCATACGTGAAGTTTATGAATTGGACATATGTTAGAATTGGTTTAGCAAATTTTGTTCTAAAGAACTTTTACCAGGACCCAACGATTTGGTGGATCTAACAAACTGTTCACTCAGATGCCAAAGTTTTCCATTCTGAATTCTTCGTGATTTTCCTCTGGAGCTTAATTAAACAGTCTCAATCCAGGGGAAAACCAGTTCACCCGTTTAATAAAGAAGAGCAGATACGAAAATTCGATATTCGCGCCGTTCCGGCAGGGTCTGCTCGTCCGTGCACCGCAAGACGGCGTACCTACAGAGCCGTGCAGTGTCAGAGAAAGTGTGGTATCGTTTCTACTTCTTCATCATCTCCACAGCTTCTGCAGACGGATCCAGTGTGCCCAATGTGCCATATTGACCTCAACCAGCTGCCGGATAGAGTTTGTACTCAGGGACAGTATAGATCGCAGTTTTTTCCCAAGGAAAGACAGGGCTATAGTGTCTGGCAGATGCCACAACCGATTCTGTGGACTCTATATCTGTATTGATCAATCCGTCAATGTTCATAAATAGGGCAGATATTGAAGAAAGCACAGTTAATCACTCAGACAATCATCAGATATACGTAAGTGGTCTTAGAAAGACATAACTGAATGATAGGCGCAATTTAAAGGGCATAGACCCAAAAGCCCAGTGTCCAGTGATGATTCCAACGACCTGTCGACCATGGAGTATCGACTCAGGGACAGTACAGATTGCATTTTCCTCAAGGAAAGGGGGAACCATAGTGCAATCGTCGCAATCCGCCCTGTGGACTCTATATCTGTATTGATAAATGTGCCAATGTTCATAAACAGAGCAAATATTGAAGAAAGCACAGTTATTCCCTAAGACAATCATCAGATATGTTTATGTTAGTCGTCTTAGAAAGGACTGAATCACTGAAGAATAGACGACATTTAAAACTCATAGACCCAAAAGCTCAGTGTCCAGTGATGACTTCACCGAAATGTCGAATCGCGTATCGACTCAGGGACAGTACAGATTGCATTCTCCTCAAGGAAAGAGGGAACCATAGTGCAATCGTTGCAATCGGTCCTGCGAAATCTATATCTGTATTGAGCATTTTGTTTATGTACAGGGCAGGTCTTAGAGAAAGTATAGAGTTATGGTCAGATGTATGCAGATTCTCTTAGAAAGAGATCACATAGCATTTAACAACCTCCCGACTAGATGCTTTAGGGTCAGTAAGATTGGGCCAATTTAAGTCAAATGAAGACCGTTGATCGCTTTGAGGATGACGAAGGCGCGGTGCACTTCATATATGGGTGCCCAGCTTTCGGGCGACTCAGGCACTTGTGTCTCGGCAGCATGATCCTGCGCAAGGATGAGCTCAGGAATCTCAAATTCCGATTCAGGAACCTCAAACTCAGACGTGCTCAACTTCGCGAAAGCTACGCTCCGGCTAACTGAGATCCAGAGCTTCTGGGAACCTTGGGACTACAAAGCTGAATGCAACTGTTCACTGGAGACTGGTCTTGTTTCGTGACAAGCGCAGTTCATAGAAATACCGCACTTTTGGCTTGTTGATGAAGACCGCCAACTGAACTGGGCCCGTTTGCAAGAAGAGAGGCGCAAGCCAGGGCACAAAGGGCGGACTTTTGCCATCGTGCCCGCGTTTTTGGATGCTCCCTATACTCTAATAAAAACACTACACAACACCAAAAAAAAATAACAAGGTTCTGACAACGGATTCTGGTAGAGGGGACCAACAAAAATATACGTGTATCGGCGTTTTGAAAGTTTACATCTGAATTTTTTTAGTGGGGTCAAAGTTTTCCTCCTTTTGCACATTTTTATGCTGAATCGGCATACGAAAACCATGTAACCTTACATTTTAGGTATATGATGTGTTCAGCAATTTGATGTAAAATACTACGAAGAATATTTTTGTGGAACATTTTAACCCTGTAGATACTATTTTGATGGGTCAATTTGACCCTTTTTTTTTTAATGCCAAAAATGTCCTGTAAAACAGGACTTGTTAAGGAAAAAATGTACCACGAAAATATTCGCCCTAAAATTCTACTATAGGTCTCTGAATACATCAAAGCTCAGGAATTAACTTCAACGCCAGAATTAAGCCAAAACTGAAAATGTGTTTTGGCTTACTTTCAATTTGGCTTGTTTTCATTTCCCACGTATTTCAAATGATCAAAAAAATATGCTATTAATCCTATAAACTTAAAAAATACAAATAGATACACAACTATATATACATTTTACAACTACTTAATACTCAATTGATTAATGAATTAATGAATGTCCTCGCTGTTGTTTTGTATAGTAAATTTGTTTGGGGTGTTTTTAGAAAGCGCTCGAGGACATCTCTTGTCATTATTAACAAATCAATCAGCTATTATTATTGTTTTATCAGATATTATTTGAGGAACATAGCAGTAGAGTGTTATTCTCATTAATTCATAATTAGTATATTGTAAAAAAAATAACACGACTATTGTATAATAAATATTGAAGAGATTGATGTGAACATACCTGCGACGGCAGATTTCGTTGTCGTATCCCTATAGGTGCCGTTAATTATAGCTAATTCCATAAGTTGACGCTTTTTAAGTTCATCTTCGCCTTCAGCTTGCTGTTAGTACAAATTAATATTTTCCGTTTTTTGTGTTTCATTTGTTTTGTTTTGTTCATTCATTTTAAGACACATTAAAGAGAAAATTAATGGAAAATAAATTTAAAAAAATTAAATTAATATCATTAATATTATTATATGCAAACATTGGTTATGTTGAAATTCAAAGTAAATAATTGCAAATTTGTTTATGTAAAGAGCACACAACTGAATACATACACAAATATATATATGTAGTACATAACACCGCGTGTATGCCCCCGACTCGTTATTAATATTATTAATATGTTTTTTTAGAAAGTAAATGTTTAGGTAGCCTCTTACAATGATTTCAGGTACTGAATTGAATTTTTTCCTTGCAAAGTGTAAAAAGTGGCTTTGGCAAACAACAGATTAACATATTTAAGGAAATTATTTATTATGGTTTGTTGTCAATAGTGGGTGAGTAGTGCAAGCGCGAGCGAGACGGCGAGACATCATCAACTTACCGGTACGAGCAGCTTTTGCACTTCGGCAACGGCCTGCGCCAACTTGACTGTGGCGCGATTTTCCGTATCTTCGACGGTGATCAGAACGTGCAGATCATCGGACAAATGCTCCCAATTGGGCTTTCCTCGATTCGCGTCCTCCTATGGGGCGAGACAAATACAAATCGAATGGCATTAGTGGAAAGAAGCAAACTGAAAGATGACTTATGATAGATTACGTAGGTTGGGTTATGGTGGCGGCCTCTGTGAGCAGTATTGCCAGATCAGCAGATTTCCTCCTAGATTTAGACGGTTCTTGGCCTTTTAAGAGGAAGAATTGTTTAGGAGAAAGTTAGGGAGATTCATATTTTATGTTAAGGGATTTCTCGGATTCTTAGTGGATTCTTGAGAGATTTTTGGATTACGATCACTGGCAACAAAACACATTTTGGCAACTATTTTAATAGTCAAAACACCCTATTGAACAATGGTTAAGGCCACAGCTTTGGCTCTGAACAGACTACAAAGAAGTGTATGTATATGCATTACGGGTGCCATGAGCACTGTCTCGGGTGACGCCCTTAATGCCATGCTTGACCTGCTTCCCCTAGATCTAAAAGTTCAAGAGGAGGCGATGAAAGCGACATGTCGGCTGTATTCCTATGGATACTGGCACGACAACAAGGATTTGGGTCATAGAGAAATCTTCAAGAGGTTGTCAGCGCAATATCCGTTGCTGCTGGCCCCTAAGGATTGCCTAATACTCGTAGTATCCTTTGGGAGAAACTTTAAAGTGAGGTTCCCAACGCGCAGCTAATGGGACAACCCAGAGGCCATGCTAGGGGATCTGACGGATATTTTCTTCACTGACGGATCCAAGACTAATAAAGGTACTGAAGCTGGATGGCACCTCAATGGAAGTGCCAACTGCTACTACTCACTGGGTTCAATTGAAGTAGATGAGCGTTTGACCAGTCCGAGCAAGGAATCGAACCTAGGGTCTCTGGTATAAGAAGCCAGGTATTTATTATTAGAAGTCTGGTATTTAAGCCGCGCTACCCATTGGACTATCGAGTTGACTATCGGCTGAATTTGATTACTAAAAGGCAAATCTTTCAAAACTCAAGAAGCATTAATATTTTAATAAATTCACCACATGACACTACTTCTACTATATTCATTACATCATACACATATTCGCCAATACATACTTCTATATAGAATATACTGTATAGAAAATTTTTGCAAAACGCTACCAGTAACCCACAAAATCTGCAGCTAATCTGATCTTCATCAATTAAGATCAAAATACCAGAACCGACAATTTGCTTGCCAAAAAAATCTATGAAAATCTCTATTTGTGTATTCATGTGAAAATGTGAAAAATAAAATATGAAAATGTGAAAAAAATAAAGATTTTTCAGAAATACTTAAAATGAAAGTAAACCAAGCGACTAGCAACAAAGTAAAGCAACAGAGAATTTTTGCGAGCAAACTGTACGTTGCTCAGATGTCAAATTAAAACTGTCAAGTGGCAGCAAATGAAACGCAACCGATGCCAAATGGACGGACAGTGCGTCAGCCAGCACATGGAAGAGGAACAAGATGAAGTGCAAGTAGCAAACGAGCAGCAAGTGTCGGAGATCTTTTTGGTCAAACACAAACACAGAGACAAGTGGCGGCTGAACTATTTAGGCCAAACGAATGCATTCACCCACAACAGCGCTGCCTCAGCGCTCTCAGTGCGCAGAAGACAGTACAGACGCATGCAAGGAGACAAGAACGGGTTGAGTGAGGCCATTAGATTTCAAATATTTGCGACTGGTCCCATTGCAGGAAGCGGAATACAATACGCGCGCACATTTCGTTCTCAAATGATAAATAAATATTCGCATAATAATAGCCAATTTTAATGGCCAATTACATGTGCGAGTCGGACCCGCCTGTCAGCCGTTATTATAACACACTGACTAATGCGAGACAACCCGCCGGGCGTCAGCGTCGTTGTTCACAGCTTCTTTGCAAGTGATTATTTGACTTGGCAACATTTGTGAAAACAACAAAATGTTGTAAAATTAATTTTTCGTAGGAAACCAAAGACCCAAAAAAGACACGCCAACACTGTTGACTTTTCTTACAAATTGTTGTTGTTTTTGTTTTTTCGAAAATTCACTCGACAACACTCAAAACAAATAGCAGCGCCACATCAGAGAGCGCGAGCCAAACGCGCATTAGTCGCCGAGGAAACAGCGAGAAAACGAAAACGGACGCGATGTTGACTCACGCAAAGCAACAACACAAAATGGGTGTGGGTGGCAACACTCACACACACATATAGAGACAAATTGTTCATGTGTGAAAGATTTAAATCTTTCTCGACCAAAATTTCAACTACTTCTTATTGTTGTTGTTGTTTTCGTGGCAACACCATTCGATTCACATGTCATTGAGCGCATTTTTATTGCTGCCGAAATTGAATCATTTCTAAAAACAACAACAACAACAACAAATATGAACAAAGCCTTAGGGCACTGCGCGAATTGACGCGATCATAATTTGAGATTTTGGCACGAACGCTGGCGGATATTAAATTAAATGCAGCAACAACAAAAAAAAATTTGCTTAATTTGAAAAATGTTAATTTTCAAAATATTTAAGCCAAAAACATATATAAAATAATTCATTAGTTAAGATGATTTTAATTTAAGTCCAAGTTGCCAGAACGTAAATTGTAAACAATAATTATGGAAAAAGAAATCGATGCCGCAAATTCAGTATGAGGGCCAACATTTGCAACTGTCAGTCGATCGGTCGATTGGTCAGTTTCATGCGTTGACGGCTATTTGCAGCTTATTTGGGACGATTAAAAATGCAACATTGCCGGCAAATTTGGCACATGACAAATTGCGGCAGCCACTCAAGTCGGTCACTTCAAAGCCACAACAGCACAAATTTTCGCTTTTTTTGTTTTCGTATTTACTTGACAGTTTTTTGGTTTTTGTTGCATGCAACACAGCGCACAACAACAGCCCACCAAATACAACAAAACAAACAGACACTTTGTCAATGTTGTTTGTTGTTGATTTTTTTTGTTTTTGTTAGTTTTCGTTGACACTTTGGCTGTAGTGCTGCCAATAACTTTCACTACTTGTTGCTGTCACTTGCGACTCACACACAAACAAACAGACACATACACACACAAACCACGTGTCGGCACTCGGTCGCATGTGAGTGCGAACAGTGTAAATACTCATGCAAAAAGCAAACAATACGACCAAGTACCAGAAAATTGTTTTCAGTCAGGTTGTCACACGCAATTCGCATACAAACATGCTTTACATTTATTTGTGTGTGTGTATGAGATTTGTTGGATTTGCTGTTACGGTTATCATTGTTTTCTAAGGTAAACCTGTAGCTACACGCAATGCCATTTTTGTGACAATGTTAGCTCTGCCACAATACCATTTTTGTGACAACATACAATCGGCTTTGTTTGGTAAAGGCCGTTGTGAACAAATCGAACGCTTTGAAATGGAAGATTGCAATAAGTTTTCAAGTGTTTTCGATTTCACAGAATACAAATTTCAGCTAATAGCTAATGACAGCTACAAGCTAATAACTAAAATTGAATACGTTTTTAAGGAGCCATTCAACGACCGAATAAGTCATTTGAGTTTGTTGTCACACAAAAAAAAATCTTCAAACATGATCAATAAAGCAAATTTCAGGTGAAAAACAAAAGACATTAAAAAAAATAGTACCAGAAAAAATCATTCCAATCGTTTTAAAATTTTGTGACACATTTAAATTTCTTATGGCCACGTCACAACAAATTCATATTAGTTTTTAGTTGAAACAAAATTTTATGGCTATTCATGTTTTTGTGTCACAGCACATGTCATTGTCCATAATCTTTTTTTAAACAATGGGAACAAATTTTAGCTTTAATTTTTGCTTATTTAACATTCGTGTCAAGTCACAGCAAATTTATACACTGAAGAATATGAATATTAAGCGGGGTCATGCTTTTGTGTGACAAGGAAAAGTCATGCTAACAGTTTGGGCACAGTTTGTGACAGATTTTGTTTTAAAAACATTTTGATTTAAAACATTTAGTTTAGAAGTATTGTGACACATATTTCAGCATTCGAATTTTAGGTTTTCTTAGACTATATTCCATCCCTCGATTCTTGGACACAACATGTCACATTTTACGTAAAATTCTCATACATTTTATATTTCACATAACAATGTGACATCTCAAGAACACATTTTCATGGTTGTAATAAAAATTGTAATTTTGTGCCAATTTTTTTTGTGAAACGCATTGATTTCCTGTCACATTTATGGTCATTTTCACATGTATTCATTGTTAAAAAAAACACTTTTAATTTTGTGACAGTTTGTTTTTTGTGAAACCCATTAATTTCCTGTCACATTTATTGTCATATTCTCATATATTCACTGTAATTTTGTTCGCAAATATGAAGTTATAATATTTCCGGGCTGACAGCGGTGTAACTTTTCCTAGTGTTTGTCACAAACTTAACTAGAACGCTGTTAATCAGAATTTGACTCAATTCAAGCATTTTTGAAAATTATAGATCAAATTCTTTGTATTGAATATAACATCACAGCTTTTGTGACAGTCACATGTTTTACGAAATCATCACAATTCCATTAACTGATCAATTTTAGTCATTTTTTTTAAGTTGATCAAATTTATAATTTTTAGGAGTAGCTTTCAACTTTTGTGACTGTCACAACATTTGCGCAATCATCAGAATTTCAATTATTTACCAATTTCCGTCATTTTCGTTTTTAAGATAAATCAAATTCGTATTTTTAGGAGTAGCTTTCAAATGTTATGACTGTCACAACATTTGCGAAATAATCAGAATTCATTTATTTACCAATTTTCGGAATTAACTGGAATGCTGTTCATCAGAAGGCAGCAATTTGACTCATATCAAGAATTTTTGAAGATTATAAATCAATACATTTTATTTAATATAACATCACAGCTTTTGTGACAGTCACATGTTTTACGAAATCATCACAATTCTTTTAACCCTTTCGGGACTACTGGGATAATACGTCCCAGCAAGTTTTTAATTACCCTCAACAAAATTATTAAAATCTTACAACTCACGCAAACTATTTTTTCGATTTCGGTGATCCCGCATAAAAGGATGATTTCAGAGTTTGTGAGCATTCAATATAATTTTCTAACCCCAACTTTCATAGCATGAGAATATTTCTACTGAGAGTGTTTTGAATTTCAAAATTAAACTCCGTCCCGAAAGGGTTAATTGATCAATTTTAGTCATTTTTTTTTAAGTTGAATCACATTCATAATTTTTAGGAGTAGCTTTCAACTTTTGTAACTGTCACAACATTTGCGAAATCATCCCAATTTCATTTATTTACCAATTTCCGTCATTTTAGTTTTTAAGATAAATCAAATTCGTATTTTTACGAGTAGCTATCAACTTTTGTGACTGTCACAACCAGCATTTCAAAAAATAACCAATTTTAGGAGTATGAGAAAAAAAATTAAATTCAAATATGTTTATAACATCTCAGCTTTTGTGACTGTCAAATTTTGCAAAATCATCATTATTTTATCAGTTTATTAATTTCTATAATTTTTAAATTTTTTAAATAAATAAATCAAATTCAGAGCTTTCAATAGCTCCTTTTAACTTGTGACTATCACAACTTTCAAAATCATTGGCACCTTAATAAAAACCAAGTATAACTGTTTAAGAAAAGATACGTGAAATACACAGCATTGCCTGTAATTTCCAATATCACAACCATTACAAAATCATCAAAATTTCGGTCATTTGATTGAATTTGAAGAGGGAAAGAAAAATTCAACGTATTTGAAATAACATCAAGACATTTGTGACAGTCACAACTTCCACAAAATTAACAAAATCCAATAGTTTAACTATTTTGTCAACTTTTTTGAATGTCACTACTTCTGTGTGGACGTTACAATTCAGTTATTAAACTCAATGCAACAGAGATAAATTGTGGCCATCAATTGTGGCCATTTTTCACACAACTAGTGAAGTTTTGTCTTTTGTCTTTCTTAAACTAGTTAACTTTGCTAAATCATTACAATTCAGTTATTTAACCGAATTAAGCATTTTTGAAAAGATAAGTTAAGTTGAGAGTACTTAAAATATCATTATGACATTTGTGACTATCAAAACTTTTGCAAAATTAACAGAATTTAACCATTTAATGATTTTATGATTTAATGATTTGTTTGTTGATTCAACATTAATTCTATAAAATCAGTTGTTAAACTACATGCAACACTTTTGAAAAGGTTAATAATTCCAGTATTTCATATGACCTTTTACCTAATACCATCAGTAAAATAAATTTAAACATTTCAGAAGGCTTAGATCAACTTCGGCGTATTCACTACGATTCGTAACATTTTGTGACTGTCACAATTTTCACATAGGTATTTACATTTGATTGTTTAGCTTTTTCAAATTAATTTGGAGGAGATTAATTAAATTTAGAGCTTTTAGTCTCACCTTTTAGTTTTTGTGACAGTCACAATTTGAATTTAATCAAAAATAGCTAGTAGTTTGACTCATTTTGATAATTTTTTGGACTAAACGGCACGGCAAATGTATGCATTTAGTAGTCTTACCTTTGGGCAAGTTCGAAATTTTAACATTTCGAAGTTGAATGGACGAATCAATATGATTGGTCGTTTAGAAAAGAAAAACAAACAACTAAACATTCAACTGGGCAGCTGGAGTAGTATTAAGTAGCTTAAACTTAAGATTACCTAAGCCAAAGGTTATGTGACTGTCACAATTTTCACAAAAGTTTATAAATTCGATTTTTTAACTTGTTTATACTAGTTTGAAAGAGATGAATTAAATTTAGAGCTTTGAGTCTCACCTTATAGTTTTTGTGACAGTCACAATTTTAATGAAATCAAAAGGATTAAGATGTTTAGCTCATTTTTAACAATTTTTTAATCAATCTAAGACCTGACAGATTTCTATACTAAATTTACATAATCATTTAAGACATCAACAAATTATTTAGAAGTTTGTCAGAAATAAACGTAAACACCTAATTCCCTTGTTCGATGAACAGATGAAAAATTCTAAATAAATCTGCTAAACTTTTCAAACTAATTCTTGTTGTATTTCATTTTAATGGCTGTTTGTGCTCAATATTCAACAACCAACAGCGCCCACATCAAACAACATAATTATGCACGAATTATTGAAAAAGCTTTAATATTTTTATGACAACTCGAATATAAACCAAACAAAAAATAATAACATAAAAGAAACACTAACGCAGACAAGCCGAATCATCATAAAATCGTGTGCATGGTACAACAACAGCAAAAGGTGTTTCTAGAACACCTACGCAACAAACACCAACGCCAGCAACAAGAAGCCACAAACAACAAGACGCAGCAGCAGCACTAAAGTGTGGCAGAGAAATCTTGCAACAAGGAGCAGTAAAAATGCAGCAGAAAAACGTCAACATTTAATTTATCACCAAAACGATATATTTTGCCAAATAATTTTCATGAATGACAAATGCATAAAAATGTTCTCGATGGCAAACACTGTTCAGCAAAATTAAATATTTAGAAATGTTTTTTTTTGGTGAGTTGGATCACTGGTGAAAGGGTGGAGTTCGAATCGCAAGAAAATGACTCGAAAATAATGAAAAAAAAATTCAACAATAAGAAATCTTTTTTTTTGGTAAGTTTGATAAAAAATTACTAGCAAATAATGAAAAAAATTCAGCATTAAGAAATGTTTTTTTGGTAAGTTTGGTCACTGGTAAAAGGATGGAAAGTTCGAATCACAAACAAATTTCCAGCAGATAATGAAAATTTGAAATTATTAGGTGACTTTATTGAGCTCTTGGGATCCTCTTGTAGTCTTGTAAAAAATCCTAAAAGGACCTAGAGAACAAAATGAGAAAGAAGACAAACAAGAAGTGTACCAAGTTCATGTTGTCGCTCTGACGTAGAAATAGCAGACTTGTTGAGGGATTAAAAATGGTTGGAAGTCTATAATCACAGACTGAGGAGAGCAAAATGTGAGAGGATTTGTGGAACATCTTCCCTACCTCTGTTCCGACCTCATAAGATTACGATTGGCCCACTTACATACTCACTTGACTCAGGAACTGAAAGGTGCCTCCAAAATAAAGGCCAACGCCCTACTAAGGTTCTCTACAAGGTTCTCTATAGGGTTACGGTTTAAAAAGGTGTTGGTGATGCTGCAATTGGAGATCGACGACAAAGAGAAAGACCGTGTCTTCGGACGAAGGACCAAATTAAAGGCGTCCTATGATCTCTTGATGTGACCGACTGGAGGCGTCGGGAGAGAACTTTTGTGGTCTCTTAACGTTAAGGACGTCCATGTGGCAGCGCTAGGGACTCGAACGGGGTCTACGAGAGGTCTCAGGATCAACTAGTTTAAACTAACCTAACCTACTCATCTCTTAAAGTTTGCTATCACTTTAAGAAGCTGAAGAAATCAGAAAGTTTTCCATCCTCATTTCTTTTCACTTTCCATTTATCGATGTACCAATCTACTTGTCAGCAGAAATATTGTCCCAAATATTGGGCTCAAAGCTTAAACAATTCAAAACAATTCGAACGGGGAAACGAATCGACATCGAATGCTGCCTTATAGCTTATCTGACTGTTCAGTTCTTGTTCATTAATGTGTTCTAGGTTGGTGTCATTAAAACATCATAGTTTTTAAAATAAAAAAATATGAAACCAATGAAAATTTACGAGTTCTGAGCAAAATTTTCATCATAAATTAAAGCACATTAAAATTTCCGACGAATAATTAAGTAAGTTTTGCCATCCAACAACTTGTAGTTAAAATAATATTGTAAATATTATGGCAAATACAAATTGCCTCAAAAGTCAGCAGTCGCGTCTGACGGGCGACTTGTTGTGTTGGGTTTTACAAATTTAATTTTAATTTGTTCAACGTCTGACAGCGGCAAACTACATTTCGAGTGCATCATTAACAAATCGCCAACTGTGGCATTTGGCAGATGAGATTTTTTCGATTTTTCAACTCATAAAATCATTAAAAATTTAAAGCAAGCAAATTGCGAGCAGTTAAAGGAATCGATGTCAATGATGCGCTGCTGTGAAATTCCCCAAAAATCACGCTTGGCGCGTGCTATCGAAATGAAACAGCTGAAGAATTTGTAAAAAAAAAATTTACCATTCAGCACAACTGCGCCGAATGGGCCAGTGCCAAGTAGTGAGTGAGGAAGCCATTAAAATTTTTTATTGGATCATTAGAAAATATGTGCAACTTGAACGTATGGCGAAAGTAAAATTTTGAATACCTATAAAAAAAAATATTTTGTAATTCAGTTGAAACAGCCTGCAGTGGCAAGTTAGATAGGTAGAAAATATTTCAGTCACCCGGTTGAAGGTATGTGACATACGAACATGTTTAACTATGTTAGAATCTTCCTTCTTTTGGTATCGAGCAAACAATCGAGACTCGTCGAACAGAATAGCACATCCGGCGGCATCCAGGCAAGAAAACGAAGAGAACCAGACTTCACTTTCATTCTCAAGAGTTTCGTTCAATGTTGGGACAAAATTGATGGCCTACATTTTATTACCGATTTCAAGTGATCTATTCGAAGGAAGACCTTCGGCTTAAGCTGGGCAATGATACGGGACGTGTTCTTTTGTTTCTTCCTCCTCGAGGTCCGAACATTGCTGACAGATGTTTGACTCAATCGGTCAGTGTCCTGTTGTCATACCTATCAGGTATCCTCTTCTTCCATATAAAACGGCACGAATGTAGCTTGAAAATCAAGACAGAATCAAGAATAACACTACCAGACAGATCTGGTCTTCGATCGATCAGAGTAGATTCAAGCAATTGATCCCATATCCTCCATACAAAAACAAACTGTCCATAGGAATTATCATGAAAGTCATAACTGGAGACTGCCTAATGGGCCAACACCTCAAAAGACTGGATCTGATGTACAATGACTTATGCAGAAGCTCCAGATATGAAGACTGGTGGTGCTTCTACAAATGAAGAATGCAAGGAAATTGTTGAGCAACTCCTCTACCAATTACCACAACGGGCCGCAATATGGCCTACGTGAGCTCTTAAGCTGCCACCCTAACCTCTACCAATGTACCGTACCAACTCTTGGGACCAAATTTTAACCACTGTCTGAGACCAGAGACTGAAGACTAGAAGATGCTCCCAAATCAAATGAATAAATTCATATTGTAAAACCAACACATGGCTTTCATCTCTGGGAAGTGTATAGGCGTAGTGCTCCATGTGATAACACAATGGGCAACATGGCTTAAGTGATGCTTTGGAAACGACAACTTAACCTGTCTGCTGTTTACCTCAAATGAGTAAATATATACAAAATGGATTCATTTGCTTAAAAATTGATAAAAAAGGACGTGAAAATGGGTAAATCCAGTAGTAAATCTAAATATTACTTTGGTTAATACCAAAATTGTTGAAACTGAGCAAATCATGGGTATCAGTGCTTAGTTCAATATCGCACACACAAGATTTATTTGTGGAGGATTTCACACACAACTCTTGTGGGGCCAATAACATTTGAAATCTGATTTGTCGCCTACAATTTTTGTCACAAACAAATATTTATGGGGTCTTTGGAACAGAAAGCCCATTCATAGGGCCAGCCCCGATGTTCGGGTTTAGCAAAAAAGACATCACATCAAAAACTGGACGGAAAAACACAAACAGAAATACTGGAACAACTTGGAAGGTCTACACCACTCCAAAAAGTTCCTAAACTTCAACAGAGAGAGAGCCATCTCTGCTCTAGATCTCAACAGAAGCCAACTTAGGACACTATGTGGTGCTGTAACAGGCCACAAGGGCTTGGGTCCAACATATAATCATTACATTACATTACATGGGGTGTTCGAGCCCCAAGGCTCCTCTTGACCTTTGTGACAATACTTTCTGTAGCTGTATGAAATTTCACTCTGATATCCTTACTTGTCCAAAAGCTATGGTTCAAACAAGCCGGTTGTTAGGAACGGGTGGCGCGCTGGCTTCCCATACCGGAGGCCCTTGGTTCGATTCCTAGTTAGGGCTGGTGAAAAGTTCGTCTAGTTCTATCGCTATTCACATGAATATGATGAGAATCACAACTATCACACAAATCGAATCGAAAATGTTCCACCATTTATCAATACGAACACCTGGGGGACCATCTTATACCAGGTACGGACTTGATATCCAGAGGTGTAGGAAGTATATTAAGATTCCTCCTGGATGCCGGACTTACTGACAGTCTGTGAAGTCCAAGAAGGGGGCACAATAGATCTACAGGTCGCGGTGCATCGTCCCCATCAATAATAATAATAATATCAATACGAAAGGACCTTCATACAATTTGTATGGGAAATATGAAAATTGTAGCGCAAGGATTTCAAAAAATTTTGTTGGCTTTAAATCAAAGCATTAAATATTTACTGATAATTCAAGTTGAAGACATTGAACACATATTATTAGTGCAATAAATGCAGCACTTCCGTATTTTGCGGGTATTGAAACAGATATAGCACAAGTCATGAGCTTTTAGCCGGTCGTCGGAAGTCCTGTTTAAGCGCTGCTGATGCTTGAAGAAACGAATTTAAGGGTATTTGTGCTCTGAAAAAAATTGCAAACCTGTTTTCTCAGCCCGCCTTTTCAACTCAAAGTATTTACTACCAATCACTTTTCTTTCTAGACTTTACCAAAGCACATGGTTGCATTTTCATACTACAAAGTGGGCCCAGTACTTGGATTAGAATTCCGAAAACATTAAAACAAATTTGGATTACAATTTTCTTTCTGAAATTTATGCCTGGATTCTACCTAAATTTTGAGCACTTGCAAGTTTACTGTCATAAAGTCAACAGTGGGAAGAATGGATGGAAAACGTTCCAGAGGAAGTAAACGAAGATCTAATTTGTATTCCAGCTTCATCATATTTCATCAAGTTTCAAACAATTTTAGCTTAGAAGAAATTACACTACGTAGACAAAATTGCCTGAAATCAAAATGTCTTAACTTGAGCAAATCACATGTGCTGTTTTTTCTAAATGATGTCACACTTTTGGCCAAAGTTAACAATGTCTTCCTAACAATAGCAACAAGAATTAAAATTTAGAATACTTCAGTCCTTAAAATTTAGAATACTTCAGTCCACTTTGCTATTCCATCATTTTTCAAAACACATTCAGTTCAAGTAATAAGAACCAAAGTTATGGAAGCCAAACTATCGTAAGAATGTCTAAATTTGGGCAAATCTATACCCAAGCATTGACTACCTTTTTCAATTATGTCACACTTTTGGCCGCAGTCAACCTCGACTACAACAAAAGCAACACTACAATCTCGCTTTGCAACTTACCTTCTTTTTATCTCTCATCGAGCCTTTGCCTCTAACCATTATTTTACAGCCAGTCTCTTGTTCTAATTGTTTTGCTGTCATGCCACGTGGGCCCAAAATTCTGCCAACGAAATTGAACTGAAACGAGAAGAAAAGAAATTACATTTTTTTATAAATTCACTTTGAAATAACTTAAAAATAATCACACATCAGAAAGAGACTTCCATAAGTCAATGTAGAGATTTGCATAAAAATGTGAAATCAGGCAACAGGCGAACAAAAATCAATGGGACTGTGCCAATTCAAGGTTGTTATTGTTGTTGTTCCTGAGGAAGCGCTGTCTTCGGTCGAATTAAGCTTTCACAATCAATTTTTTTTTTTAAGGAAAACAACACACACTGAAATGCTGAGGCCGAGCTAATATTTTTAGCTACCGTTTACAATCAAATCGTATTGAGTGGAAAAATTTAAACTGACTCACTGCAATGCTGACTGACACACTGACACACTGGCACACTGATGCGGTAAGCGCGATGGATTAGTGAGATGAAAATCATGAACAGACACACTCACACTTACGGGCAGTTTTTTTTTGCTATGATGAAGGAAATTGCTTATAGCCTGGAGCAACAACAACACGCCTCTAATCGACACGATTAACCAATCAGCGGCGAGCATTGAAATACCACAAAAATTGCATGACAGCTTGCAATACTGACTGACGCTGACAACACGACATGCGATCATAGTGAATTTATAGTGAGTGCCCTTTTAAAGGTCCCCTTACCCCCCTCGCCCACCTTAGAACAATGTGACATAACTGTGTATAGGTGAAAAAAACAGCTAATATTGTTTAACTTTTGAAAAGTCCATACAAACTTTTCTGGACGGTCCGTACCGACACTATCAAATCTTTCTAGCTTACTTCTGTACTTCTTTCTCTTCTGTACTTCTTGTTGTTGCAACTAATTTCCGCTTCATTCAAAGCTTGACCCATGAAAGTCAAAACTGCATTTCCAACTGTTGATCATAAATTCTTCTTAACGATTCTTTGATCAATGGCACATTTTCAATAAGGCAATCAAAGTTCCGTATGTGGTGTGTTGTGTTGATGCATAAAAAATGCCACAATTTTCCTATAAGGTCAACAAATATTCCCATCAACTAAATCTCGAGTAAAGCGAAGCTTGAATGAAATTAAATAAAAATATGCAAAACAACCGCAATGCAATGAAAAATCTGCTCTACTTAACTTAGAATCTCATCTCACCAAAAGCTGACGAAAAATATTCATATCAGTGGGGTTTTGGGGGTTTCAACTCCCCCCAAATACAAAAATTGCTAGTGCAAAATACGGTTTTGGATAGAATTGGGCTCAAAAGTTGTATGCCATCTCTCCCAAATGAAATGCTATGTGCTCCACTGATTCACATATTATGTCACTTATGTTTACCCACATTGATCTAACGTTTGTTGTAACAGATGTTCTGTCAAGTGTTTACCGAAGTACGAAGACTTCAGACGTCTCATTGTCACAAGTGTCACACACCTCCACTCATAGGGTAACATCTCCTGAGATAAAATCTAAGATTCTTTAATATCTAAGATTCCTAAGAACTACTCGATTATCTACTACCAGTTCTCGACTATGTTAGATGATCCACTTTAACCACTTCCTGGGACAACCGAATGGGCTAAATGGCCTAAGTGAAGTCCATGAGACGATCATTGAACCTACCTACTGACTTCAACATTGAGGACGATGCCGGGGGATGGGGTCATGGAAAAACCCTTAAGATTCTTAAAAAGCACCAACTGGTTCTCAAATATGGCAAATGAACAGGAGAACAGCTTTCTGTGGTAACACAATGGATAACTTTCCTACGTACTTAGAATCCATGAGACTATCATGCAACCTATGTACTGACTCTAACATTGAGAACGTTGCCGGAAGATGGGTTCATGGAAAAAACCTTAAGATTCCTAAGGACCACCAACTGATTCTCAAACTTGGGGAAATGATTAGGAGAACAACTTCCTGTGGTAACACAATGGGGCACTTTCCTAAGTAGAATCCATGAGACGATCATTGAAGCTATCTACTGACTCTAACATTGAGGACGTTGCTGGGGAATGGGGTCATGGAAAAAACATTAAGATTCCTAAGAACCCCCAACTGGTTCTCAAACTTGGGGAAATGATTAGAAGAACAACTTCATGTGCTAACACAATGGACCACTTGGCTTAGGAGAAGTCCATGAGATGATCATTGAACCTACCTACTACCCACCGAGTCTAATATTAAGCACCTCGCTGGAGACAGGGGCAGCCTGAGAGAAACTTGTTTCAAATCAATTGTCAACTTGGTAGATATTCAAGTCCCCAAAAGATGGGAAACAATGTTACTGGTTACTGTGAAAAATCCTAAGAAAACGAAATTAATTGAAGTCGACCTTTATGCATAGCATCCCTCCAGGATCCACTACTGAGCAGCTAAGGAATAATTTATCTCAAGACGATTTTTCAACGTCACATTTCAAGTACAAAAGTTAAATAAAAAAATGTCAAAAACAAAAACTTAAAAAAAATATTTATTAATTTATTTATTTATTATAGTTAAGTATAGGAATACAATTCTTATATTTTAATTGTTTTCAACATTATCGTGTCATTGCCTATCGTTTTCCCTTTTTAATCGTCTATTCTTCCTTGTCTATAATTTTCACTGTCTGTTTTTGTGTATTCTTCTTATTGTAAACGTAAGTAGTTCCTTGTTTCCTTGTCTATCCTTTCCATTTGTCTATGCTTTCTATTCTTGTCAGCTATCTCTTCGATCATTGCCTTGTTCTTTCCACTATTAACTTCTATTTATGTTTATCCTTTCCATTATTAACTTCTATTCCTGTCTATTCTGTCTACTATTAATTTCTAACCTTGTCCGCCTTTACCACTACTAACGTCTATCCCTTCCACTACTTAATTGTATACTTGTCTCTACTTTTCTCGTCTCACTTGCCGGTTCTTTCCACAGTTAACCTCTTTCCTTGTCTATTCTTTCTTTCCTTGTTAATTCTTTCCATTATTAACTTCTATATTTGTATCTCACTTTCTATCTTTGCTTGTCTTTTCCAGGTTTGCCTGTCTTTTCTACTGTTCCTATTCATCCTCGTCTAACCTTTTGACTAATAAGTCCAATCCTTGTGTATCTCTTCCATTATTGATCTCTATTGATTTCCCTTTTACTATTACTTTGTACCCTTCTCTATACTTTCCTCTGGTAACATCATTCCTTGTTTATCTTTCCCACTTGTCTATTCTTTCTAATCTTGTCTTTCCTTCCACTATCATCGTCTGCCCTCTATTCTTTCTACAATGCTACTAACTTCTATCTTTGTCTTTCTTTTCCACTATTAACATGTTATTCTGTCTATTCTTCTCACTATTGATTATGTTTCAACTATTACGCTGTATCCTTTTCTATCCTTTCAACTACTAACGTCTCATTGTCTATTCTTTTCACTGTTCTTTGTTCCTGTCTTTGTCTATTAGTGTTTCATTACCTATTCTCTCCAATTGTCGCCTCTTTCTTCTATATATCAGGTGTACTTTGCTTCCGCCGTTTTTTTCCAAAATTAAAAGCTTTATTGCGAAAAAGTGCTTACAGATGTATTATTCAAAGTATTGTCCGTCGCTAGCGACAACTTTCTCCCATCTTTCCGGCAATTTTCGGATCCCGGCTCGAAAAAAGGAATCCTCTTTTGACGCTATCCATGAAGCAATCCATTTTTCCAATTCTTCGAAGGATTGAAAATGTTGATCTGCCAGGCCGTGTGCCATCGAACGGAATAGGTGGAAGTCAGAAGGGGCGACATCTGGGGAATACGGCGGGTGGGGCAAGACTTCCCATTTCAGCGTTTCCAGGTACTTTTTGACCACTTTTGCGACGTGAGGCCGAGCATTGTCGTATTGGAGGATGACTCACCATTTTCACTCACCACGAAATCACCATTTTTAAAACGTTGAAACCACTCCCGACACGTTCTTTCACTCAGAGCAGCATCACCGTAAGTTTCTGAAAGCATTCGATGCGCTTCAACGGTGAAAGCAAAGTTGTACACCTGATACTTTTGGCTATTAAAATCGATTGTTGTACATATATTCTTTTCACTGTTAACGTCTTTTCTTTTCTATCCTTTCCACCTTTCCTTTCCTTGTCTATGTTTTCCTTGTTTATTCTATCCACTATTAACCTCCTTTTTAACCATTACTTCAAATTTTTTTTAACTATTGATTTGTTTTTCAACGATATTGATTTCATCATTTTATTAGACACAAAAATTAGAAAAGATGATCTAATGCGCTGCACAGTCCAGTTGCATTAATTGAACGCTTTATTGGAAATCGATAGTGCAATTGTGTCAGTTGGACCGCAATGAGTGCAGCTCCGAGAGTGCAAAACGTTTCATTAAACGTTTGATGCAGCCGGCAGAGTCGGCAGTGGTCAAACATTTAGCACTGCGGACTGTTGAAAGCGGCATCGTCATTAGATCTGCGAGATTGAATAATATGCAAAAAGACAACAACAACAACAACAACCCTATGCGAATATTTTCATCTACTTGCTGAACTGGTTGAACCGAAGTGGCGTTGGCTTCTTGGCGGCTTTTAGATGCCACCGGTGACAATTTTACTGCTCTTCGACGATCTGATTTGCAGCTTTGTACTACAAACACATGCATACATATATATATGTGTGTGTGTGTGTCTATTTAAACCGAACGATACTCGTACTGCTTCGAATGGCGTTGAAATTGATTTGATCTTTTCTCGCTAGTTGACTCAATCGAATGAATCTATGAATGACTCGCCGTGAGTTGTTTTTCGCTATGGTTGCCGCTGTTGTTGTTTTCTTTTCATTTTCGTTTTTAACATTGTATTGATTTTTTTTGTTGTTGTTGTGCTGCTATTATTGTTATCTTATGGCTTATATGTGGTCGGTTTAGTTTTAAATAAGCGCGTTTATTTTTCATTGTCCACTGCGACGATCGACGTCATCGCCACAATTTGTGTAGCATTGCCTGACTGTCCGACGACTGTCCGACGACGTGCAGTTGATTGTGTCGCTGGTGGGTGGACTGATGCTGAGTTTGCTATGTTTTGTAAGCGCTCAGTTTTCCAACATGCTCGTTTATTTGATTTATTATTATTATTACTCACAACGAGTATTATTGCTCTAAACTTCTAAACTGAATTGGCACGAGTGTTCGCTATCGAGCTTTTGCTCATTTTTCGTTTAATTTCATTAATGACACGTTTGTTAAAAAACAAAAAAACAATACGAGTATTAAATTGTTTGTGCGCTAATTTGTTGTTTATTTTGATTTATTGTTTAATGTGGAACACTGACACTGGTTGTTAGCCATGCTGCAATTTGTTGTTGATATTATTTATTGGCATTATTATAGATTTTTCATTAAGTGTTATGATTGAACAAATAGATGAAGAGTTGTTGATGGTCAAATGGGCCAAAAAAACGAAACTGGGGACTCGATTCGGGTCGAATCATTTGATGTCACTTGATGCCATCGCGCTTGACCTCTGTATACTTAAAGACCTACGCTTTGATAGCTTATCCAGACAAACTGATGTACGACCAGTCAAGTCTGTAGCTGTTCAAAAATGCTTCGATCCAGTCGCTTTTCTACCGAAAAATCAAGAAAATCGAAGAAGACCAGTCAAGTCTGTACAAATTTGTGCTTCAAATGAATATTTCTAGCCTAAACTAGACACCAGGTATTCAAAACTGATTCGATCCAGTCGCTATCCCAACAGAAAACCCTATTGACAAGAGACCAAAAGAGTTATCTGTGGTCTGGATTTCCAGAGTCACGTCTAACTTTTCATAAACAATTATTAGGGGAAACATTTCTTTGAACAGCAACTTTCATAGGAAAAGTATGTTCTAGTTTTTTATTGATTCAGACAGATTCAGAAATAGTTCCAACTAAACATACTGGAATGCACTAAATCTTTTTTGAAAATCATGGAACACTTTAATGGAATAGACATACAAATCTATAGATTTCTGAATGGAAAATGAATTGAAAAAAGTTGGGTAGTTTTCTCTGATATTTTTAGCTTGGGGACCCATGGACTCTTTCCAGAGCAGAGAAGAAGTAAATGAAGAACATAATTTTAAAAACATTTGCGTGTGAAAATCCATTCGAAACGGCAAAGAACAATGTAAAGATTTTTATAAAAATTATTTGCAAATATATTCTTATATGGCAACCCTATTGAAAACTGTGGCGTTGAAAAGCATTTGCATGAGAATTGTCCATAAAGGTAACTGAGTTCGCATAATTGCCACATGGGACAATATTCACTTCCTGGCAGCTGGTTGTTAGTTGTTGGCAAAAAGTGCAATGAGAATAATTTCTGATTGTTATGCACACACTGGCAGCTATCTTGAATGTCAAAACTGCTGTCAAATTCCAATCGTTGACTGTCTGTTAAATATTTACGCCCACCAGAAATTCTCACCTCCCGCTGCGTAAAAATCCACACACAACACATAAAGTTTTGAATTTTAAAACAACATTTTTTTTAAGCATTTACCGTTTTAATTGACAGCCACTACAATGTACCATACAAACTTTCAAAACTTTAACTTAAAAAAAAATAAATACAAACAAAAATTCGTTAAGCCAACTTTGGCCCAAGTCGACATTTAAGTATTTGTAGTACTTTGTGCTTAAGCAAACTAAAAAAAACAGAAACATTTTATACAAAAAACTTAACCAATTAAAAACAACAACAAAGTAGCACATCACCAAACCGAAAACCAAAAACCTGCTGCAATTATAAATGCAACACTGCAGCGGCGCAGCCGTGGCCGCACATTAGGATCGCCGCATTTTTCGCAACCAACGCAACGGTGCGCAACGCACCGGCAACACCAGCCACCAGCCACCAGCACGTCGGCCAATAATCCGACACCAAAAACCACAAGTGGCCAAAAGTGTGCCAAGTTTCTGCAAACCAGGCAACTGGAAAAACATTTTCGTTTTGCGTTCGTTATTTATTTACTTTTTGGTCGGCAGTCGTCTGGCGTTGCTGGTCTCATGTGGGAAAATGCATTTGCCACTCTTGGCAGTCGACAAGCAAAAGTGAATTGTTGTTGTTGTTGTTGTTACTGCTTGTTTGTATTAATATAACCTGACTTTTATACCGAGACAGGGCGTGTTGAAGTGTTGAATTGTGTGCGTGTGTGTGTGATAAGGCCGCATATGTTAAGCATAATTCTAATACAGGTCTCTACATGGATTTTATATAATTTTGCATTTTACAAGCTTGTTTTCGAGTTGTTTGCTACCAATCATTGCTAATGAACGTGAAGACAAGAAAGCTGCTGAGACTCACAAAGAGATATGTCAAGTTTCTGGTGTTAGTTGCTTAACACAACGCAAGTCATTATTGGTTTAAAGAATCCCGTTTTGAAGACTTTTCACTCCAAGATGACCAATGCTCATTCCGTCCTGGAAACTTTTCAGTTCCAAGACGGCCAACGTTCGGATCGACTAACCGAAGTTAGTGACGACCAAACAAAGTAAACGAAGCTCGTTTTGGAGACTTTTCACTTCCCAAATAATCAACTTTCTGGAGAATCATCAAAGTTGATGACGAGCAAACAAAATCAAATATTCCGTTTTGGAGACTTTTCAATTTAAGATGACCAACGCTCTGATAGACCTATCAAAGTTGATGACAACTAAAGAAAATGAAATTCCGTCCTGGAGACTTTTCACTGAAAGGTGACCACCGTTCTGATTGAATTAAGAATTTCAAGTTGGAGATGGCCAATTAAAATAAAATAAATAGCTCTGGAGAATTTTCAGTCCAAGATGATCAACGTTCTGATTGACCTACAAAATAAGAACATTAGTTCTGGAGATTTTTAACTATAAGGTGTCCAAAGATCTGTTGATGACCCAAAACAACGAAAAAGTCCGTTTTGGAGACTTTTTACTACAAGATGACCAGCGCAGAGTGACCTACCAAAGTTGATGATGACCAAACAAAATAAAATAAATTCGTTCTGGAGACTTTTCACTACCCAAATGATCAACTTTCTGATTGATCATCAAAGTTGATGACGAGCAAACAAAATAAAAAATTCCGTTCTGGAGACTTTTCAGTTTAAGATGACTAACGTTCTGATTGATCCATCAAAGCTGATGACGACCAAAAAAAATGAGATTTTGATTATGGAGACTTTCACTGAAAGATGACCACTGTTCTGATTGAACTAAGAATTTTACGTTGAAGTTGACCAAACAAATTAAAAAAAATTAGCTCTGGAGAATTTTCACTCCAAGATGACCACCGTTCTGATTGACCTATCGAAGTTGTTGACAACCAAACAAAATAAAAAATTAGTTCTGGAGACTTTTAACTATAACATGGCCATCTGTTGATGACCCAACAAAATAAAAAATTCCGTTTTGGAGACTTTTTACTACAAAACGGCCAGCGCTCTGATTGAACTACCAAAGTTGATGACGAGCAAACGAAATAAAAAATTCCGTTCTGGAGACTTTTCAGTTTAAGATGACTAACGTTCTGATTGATCCATCAAAGTTGATGACGACCAAGGAAAATTTAAAATTCCGTTCTGAAGAAAAAGTCTTTCTTTTCAAGATGACTAACGTTCTGATTTGATAAAAAATCTGTTCTGGGGACTTTTCGCTACGAGTAAACCAATGATCTGAAAGACCTTTCGAAGTTGATGACTGCAAAGCAAAATAAAAAATTCCGTTCTGGAGCCTTTTCAGTTTAAGATGACTAACGTTCTGATTGATCTATCAAAGTTGATGACGAAAGAAAATGAAAAATTCCGTCTGAATACTGCTCACTGAAAGATTGCGAACGTTCTGATCGACTTTTGATCGATCAAAGGTTTTGACGACCAAACAAAATTAAAAAAAAATCCGTCTGGAGACTTTTCACTCCCCAAGTGATCAACTTTCTGATTGTTTATCAAAGTTGATGGCGACCAAGGAAAATTAAAAATTCCGTCTGGTTACTTGTCACTGAAAGATTGCCAACGTTCTGATCGACTGTTCGATCGAAGTTGTTGACGACCAAATTAATTAAACATTTTTTTTCCTGGAGACTTTTCACTCCAAAACGACCGTCTAATTGGCCAACCGAGATTGACGACTAAACCAAATACAAAATTTCATTCTACAGACTTTTCACTCCAAGATGACTAACGTTCTGATTGATCTACAAAAGTTGTTGATGACCAAACCAAAACCATAGTCCAAGTCATCATGTCAACTTTATAAAAGATTGCAGTTCATTTAGAATGAAGAAAAAATCTCTTAAAACATTTTGGAAACATAAAGAAATTCGATATTTATGTACCGCACGAATTGAAAGAAATTCAGTTAACACACTGAGTCAGTTTTTGCAATATGCAACTTAAACACAATCAAGTCGATCGTTTTTTGAAACAAATCATCATTGTTGATGATAAATGAATAATTAACATAACAACAACATAAGAGATCATCATGCAAGCCTGATGAACCAGCAAAATCTACATAGAAACCCGAATTGCCTTAAAAAAGATCATACTGTCAATTTGATGGAATTACAAGAGTGTTGAGTACTTTGAGTTGCTGACAAAGAATAAAACGATCAATTCAGATGTTTACATCTGTTTGTTATGTTTTCAACAACTCATGAAATTGGAGACAGCAATCAAATAAAAACGTTCAGAATTGGCAGATTCCAAGAAGAAAGATAATGCAAGGCTTCACATATCTTTGGTGACTTGAAGATGATAAATGGTGAAAATTATTGAAGCTTGGATGGAAATTGATATACTTAAAACTAAGCTTGCGTCAGATTTCAGATTACCATTACTTTTTTAGTTTCGAAAGCTTTTTGAATTGTTAAACTTTTATTAATGATGAAGACTTGAAATTAAATTTGGTTCCATTCTTAGCTGATAAGAAGTTCTGGACCAGAAGTTCAATGAGCACAGAATCATGAAATTGACAAAAAGATGACGGGGTTTCATTTTACAATAGAAAACTGAAACTACTTTACTGGCAACCCAACAAAATAGAAAATATATCCTTGATGAAAGCAACGAGTGGTATGAAAAAAAATTTTAGTTTATTTCACAATAATGGAAATACAACAGTGGAAAATGTGTCCTTGATGAAAGTTAACTCCTTATTTTACAAAGAATTTCAATTCATTTCACAATAAAAAACTTTAATTACTTTTCTGCTCACCCAGCAAAATGGAAAATGTGTCCTTGAGTTCAGTCGTTGTATGAGAAAAAATAATAATTTCATTTCACACTAAGAAAACAAAATTCCTTAACCCAATAAAATGGAAAATGATGAAAATGTACTCGTTTTATGAAAAAAAAATTGAATTTTATTTTATACTTAAAAACCGAATTTACTTTTCTGCTAACCCAACAAAATGGAAAATATGTCCTTGATGAAAGTTCACTCGTTGTATGAAAAAAAATAAATTTTATTTCGCAGAAAAAACCGAAATTACCGAATTTTCAGCCAACCCAATAATTAAACAAATTTAATTTTTTCGAAACATATTTAACTATTTAACTAATTATTTCTATTTAATTTATTTACCAAAGAAAACCACTGAGTTCTTTTTTGGTATGGAATGCAGTCGAAAAGTTAGTTAGGTTGTTCTGTAGAAAAACAACAAATTATTTAAGTAGTCAACTATTATATCTATAAAAGTAAATCTTAAGCAAAAACTTGCTTATCTGGCTGCACACTCTGCCGCTGACACCGTTAACTACAAAACACGTAATAAGCGCGTTAAACTTTAAAATGTCTGTATTGAGAATGCGGTGATAAGTGGTTAAATAAATTTGTATTACAAACGACAGTAGCCCAGTAGAAATGGGTGTGTTCCCATGCGTGTAAGCAATTAAAACTTGCAACAACAACAAGCAACTCATTAGCCACACTATGTACGAAAGTAGTCAAAGCTGATAAGCTGCTTGCAAAGATTTGTTGTTTACCAGCACACCTGATCTCGATTTTGACCGAGCAACGGAGAGGCATTTTTGACTTGACGTCATTCTCAACATGTTAAAGTTAATGAATCAAAGGCGTTTGGCACTTGACATGAACAATAGTCAATGTGGTTCATGCGGTTTCAGCGTTAAAGCACAACTCAGAGAATTGAACCAACAAATCTAAGTACACAAAATGTGTAGTGAAAGGTTTGTATTTAAATTTTCTATTTATTTTTAATAGCAAATTGTTGCAAAACACTGTCAAGTTCAGCTCAGTATGGAATTCTACTCAACATGGAACTCATTCTAAAATTGCTTTCTAACCAAAGTGCCATTTAAATTTCTATTCTCAATTCTCACTTAAATTTCTGTGACAAAAATAACCCATGATTCTGTTTGCTCTATGCAAACATTCATCAGTTGAATTTCTTCTTCTTCTTAATGATAGCAGAACCTATAGTAAAATCCATAGCAGACCATTAAGCAATTTGGCTTATTTGCCTTTCAGCCACTTTGTTTACGCAAGACTACACCGCCTAATGGGTTAATGAAGCTGCCCAGGTACGCGCAATCAATGAGTTTATTATCTTATTGGGCATTAATTTCTGCTCGTTTTGGGATAATTGTAGCGAAATTCATTTCCTCTGTCGTATATGGCAAAGTCAATACATACACGTAAGCAATCTTGTGTATGGAAATTGTGTGACGCAGTGAACCGAATATTCCAGCATGAGTTCACCACTTGGCGAGTCAACAAGATGCGTTCTATGCCATAAATGGGAGCAGAGCAACATATCGGAAGATAGAATCTAAGAGAGATAAAGATAAAATAATGTCAAATCCAGGTAATTTAGGAATAAGATAGAAAAAATTTTCCATAGGATGGAATTTCTGGTCTAGCAAACTTAAAGAATTTAAGAGAAGACACAATTCCAACCAGAGACACTTTAAAAGGCACAGAATCTGGGCAATTTATAGACATTCGAATGAGATTAAATTAAACCAATAAGAATCCAGACAAAACAGATACTAAATGACTTTTCAATATATAGAAAAGCTATAATAGAGAAAAGAAAAAGATTATAGAAATCTGGACAAGACGGAAACAAGATGAGAACGTAAGCAATATAGATTCCAAATAATGTTTTAAACACCAGACAGAACATGACCCAGGCTAGACAGAATATAGAAAAGATAGATCTTAGATACGAGAGAATTCAGAGTGAGAGAACTTACACAAAAGGGCATTCAGAAAAGACAAAACTCAGACAGGACTGAGTTTAGAGAAATCAGTACCTAAGACATACAGAACTTACAGAAACCAGAACTTAAAAAAGACAAATCATAGAGACGTGAGAACTTCAACAAGATAGACAGAGCTTAGAGACGACAGAACTAAGACTTAATAGAACTTATTCAAAAAAGAACTTAAAGAAGTCAAAACAAGAACCAAACAGAACTCAGACAAGATGAAACTAAAACGAGAGGGAAATTAGAGAAAAAAGAACTGTGACAAAATAGGACTTTTAGAAGACAACACTTAGAGAAGACAGGTAAGAGAGAATTCAGAAAAGACAGAACTTTAAGAAAAAAGAACTTAGAAAAGACAGAACAGAACTTAGACAACCAAGAACATAGACCAGACAGAACTCAGACAAAACTTAGATAAAAGGAATCTTACTGAGAACAGATATAAGAGAATTTCGAGAAAGTAGAACGAAAACGTTACACAATTTAGAGAAGACGGAACTTAGGTACAAGAGAATTTTGGAAAGAACTTAAAAAGAAAAAATTTAGAGAAGAAAGAATTTCAACAAGACAGAACTTAGAGAAGACAGAACTTTCACAAGATACAACTTAGAAAAGAGAGAACGGAACTTAGACAAGCCAGAGCATAGAGCAGATAGAACTCAGACAAGATAGAAAGACGAAGAAGATTGAACTTAGAGAAGACAAAATTAAGAAAAGTAAGAATTTCAACAAGACAAAACTTAGAAAAGACAGAACTTATGTATTCACAACAGAACTAAGAACATAAACCAGGCAGAACTCAGGCAAGATGAAACTATGACGAGAGGAAAATAAAAGAACACCGAACTTTGACAAAATAGGACTTAGGAAAACAAGGAAATAGGAAAACAAGAGAGAATTCAGACAGAAGTTAGAAAACACGGAAGAGAATTTACAGGAGCCAGAACATAGACCAGACAAAACTCAGACAAGATGAAACTAACAAGAGTGAAATCAGAAAAAACAGAATTTAGCTTTCAGGGAATTCAAAAAACTTAAAAGAATATGAAAAAGACAAAACTTCGACAAGATAGAACTTAGAGAAGACAGAACTTAGACAAGAGAAATTTCAGAAAAGACCGAACTTAAGTATAAGAGAATTCAGGAAAGAACTTACAGAAGACAAAATTTGGAAAAGACAAAACTTTAAGAAAAGAGAAACTATAGAAGTAGGAACTTAGAGAAGATAGAACTTAAAGAAAACAGAATCCGGAATATTATCTTAATTCAGACAAGAAAGCATCATTCAAACAGAACAGATCTCAAATAAGGCAGAATGCAAAGAAGGCAAAATCTAAAATTAAAAAAAAAATTAACTCCAAGCAATAATAAAAAATGCAGTGCAGATGAAATCTAACCAACAAAAATAATTCTTAAAAATGCTGAAAAGAAAAAAACCTAATCTGAGAAATCACTTGAGTATTGGGATATAGACAACTTTGAGTCTATTTTTCAAAGGCTAAATTCCTTTGAGTAATAGGCAACTAATAGGCAACAGCCGCCGTGGCTCAGTTGGTTAGTGCGCTGTCCAACGAGTCGCATGCAGAGCGACGCAAGTTCGAATTCTGCATGTAGTAACACCTAAAAAAAATAACGGGAAACTCGTTTTCTCTTTCGGTGGCTGTCCTCTCAGCTGGAAATGGCAAACCTCTGAGAGTAAAAATTGCCTATGAAAAAGCTCCCAACCTGCCGTTCGGAACCGGCATAAAACTGTAGGTCCCTTCCACCCGCGTACAAAATTCACACGCACAACACGGGTGGTTGCGGGAAGCTAGGCCTTAGTCTCGCGTAAGCGGGCTGTCGTGCCAATCAATTAATTTATTAAAATTAACTAAATTAAATTAATTAATTAATAGGCAACTTTAAGCAAATTGTTGAACTTGAAAATGAGCCACAATTCAGATAGTTGAGAGTGTAGAAGTTTCAGGCAATCGAATGATTTGGAAAAGGCGAAATTTTTTTAATTAACATTCAACTTAGATTTACTGGGATTTCAAGTAGAATGGAAGACTTTGGAGAAGTTAGGAAACCTGGAGAGTTGTTCTAAAAAAACAAGACCCACCTCATGTTCGTAGGAGTTTAGAACTTACAGCCAACTGACCGATTTGACCGACCTTCAACTTGGATTTACTTGTATTTCAAGTGGAATATGGAAGACTCTGTGTTCATTTTTTTGAAACCTGGACAGTTCTTCTACAGGTAACTGACCGATTTTACCGACCTTCAATTTGAATTTCACTGTGATCATTGTTGAAGAGCTGAATTTCTGTGGAATGTTGGCAACTTTGAGCGAATTATTGGAACACTAGAAAGATATACTACAAGACAAGTTATATTATAGGTCGTTAGTCTTTCTGGTTTGGTTGGAAACACAGTTCAGAAAGTTACAAGTAGTCGAACAGATATGAAAGTTTCGAGTCTTTTCCAAAGCAATGTCGGTGTTCTTTGCAATATCGGCGACTTGGCGTCCATTAGTTGTACTGATATTCCTGAAGGATCAGATCCTACAAATCTCTTGCCCTTCTGTTTTAGAAGCTAGAGACAGTTGAATGAAAGTCGATCTTTTTCAAAGGTCTTACTCGGATTTTCTGTAGTATACAGGCGTCTTGTATGGGTCCGGATTCTTTGAAATTATTCACAAAATAACTGCTAATTAAAATTTTAATTTTTTTTTAATTTAAAAAAATTGTAGTTTGATTTTAATTTAAAAAAATTGTATTTCATTAAAATTTAAATTTTATTTGTTTTTCTTAAAAAAATTAAAACTTTTTCAAATGAAAAAAATTAAAACTTTTTCAAATGAAAAAAATTAAAATTTTTTTAAATTAAAAAAAATTACCATTTTTTAAATTAAAAAATATTAAAATTTTTTAAAATTAAAAAAATATTAAAATTTTTTAAAATTAAAAAAATATTAAAATTTGTTAAAATTAAAAAAAAATTTAAAATTTTTTAAAATTAAAAAAATGTAATTTTTTTTTAATTTTAAACAATTTTAATTGTTTTTAATTTTAAAAAGTTTTAATTTTTTTTTAATTTAAAAAACTTTAATTTAATTACTTATAATAAAATTATGACTAAATATTTAGAATCACAAAATCTTATTTTATAATATTTAGTACAAATTTTATTATATTTATACTCGAATTTTCTTCACAAATATCCTGCACACGTCTATAATTTTCAATTAATTTCCACAATAATGATTTATAATTTTGTTGAAAATGAATTATTTATGTCAAAACTGAAAATCAAAAAAAATCTGTTTACCATAATTTTCTTGGTAAATGCAGATTTTTCACATTAATTTGCATTAGTTGCAGCTGGCGGCGTTAATGCCAATGGCAACAAAACAACAAAGCAATGCGAATTATAAACAAAACAAAATTCGTGGCGGTTTCTTTATAATAAAGTAAAATTAGCGTAAAACTAGCAGGCAACCACAAACAAAACACGCACACAAAATTAATGAGTCTCAATTATAAATTGCACGTATTAAATATTATTTGATTGAATTTGAAATGCGGCAATGCGTTGAAGAGGCAAACGACAACCAACAAAAACAAAGAGGAGAGCATGTAAAATTTTATCAAAAAAAGAAAGTTACGCATAATTTTTGAATCAAAGCCGCGTCGCCCGCATGCGATCAGACTTGAATCAAGATTGCTTTGTTTACCGAAGTATTCAATGATTGTTTAATGCTTTCAGCAATTTGTCAACTCACTTATTAGTGTTCTTTGAACTAACAAATGTCAAAGAGGGCCAAAAACTGATAACGAAAAGCAACACAAATTTACAAGAAAGCCATTAATTGTCGTTTGGTAAACAACAAAACAAACAGAAAACCATTAACGTAAAGAAGCCATCGAACATGAGTTTGCGATAAGGCAAACGACTACCGTAGACACGGCGGCGGCGCAGGCTGACAGACAGCGAAATGGAGAAATTTTGATTAATTTTGTATATTCTATTGTAAGAGTAAATATTGATCGATGGTGACGGGGAAGAGGCAGTCAAGTCAACACAAGTCGCTGCTGTTATGAATGAACGCACTTTTTCAATGGAGGTGACAGCAAATGCCGAATTCAGTGCATAGCTGAACTTAAGCCAAGTTTTGTTGGTTTGCTGTTGCAATGACACCAGCCAATGAATTCATTGGAATTATGGTAAGTCGAAAAATTGCAATGAATGCACTGGAATGCGTTTAATTAAAGAGATATGCAATAATTACATTTGACGCACACACACACACACATTCGAATGACTGAAGCGCTCAATGTTGCCAACCGCAAAGTGAATTGCATGCAACAAGTGCCAATGGCGGCTGAGATCAAAAGACATTTTGTTGATAGTTCTAAAAAATTGCATAGAGCGCAGCATTTATTATTTAAATACATAAGAAAACGACACTTGAAGAGTGATTTCTTAGAAGTGACCATGAAGCAGCAACAGTTTCTACACTTGGAAAATTTTAAACAATTTTTAACACTAGAAAGACCACTGCAGTTTTTAATTTTTAAATAACATACCTGTGTTTTCCTAAGTCTCTCTACCAACTTTTGCTTTGATGACTTTGATCTTTATCGAGATCATTTGTTTCTGATTTTTGTCCAAAATTGATTCTACTTCAAAGTGAGACATGCGAATTCTTAAGTATCTTTTTTAATTTTTGTTAGGATTTTATTGAATTTTTCGAGAACACCGTGCAACAAAAATGAAAAAATTTTTTCACACTGGAAAAAGTCCATATGGGCGTGAAACTAGAGACCAAACATAGTAATACTGCGTACTCAGTTTTTCATTTTTACATCCTTTGTCCTTTTGACACGTGATCAAGGAGATTTTGGGTTCTAACATACTTACTTTTCAAAAAAATTTTCAAGGATATAAAGGATTAAAATTTTCAAAGGACCTTTTTCATATCCTTTTTTTACAAATAGATAAAAAATCGATTTTATTTAAATGTTTGAGCCTTTCCTCTTTCATCTGATATACATATCGCTATATTCTAACTGGGTTAAGTTTTTTTATATTTTTTTTATTTTTTATGCCCTTAAAAATTTTAAAGTCCTTTTAAAAGGACAAAGGATGTAGAAATGAAAAATTGAGTACGCAGTATTACTATGTTTGGTCTCTAGTTTCACGTCCATATGGATTTTTCCCAGTGTGAAAAATGCTGTCACACGGTGGAATGAATCAAACAGTTGGAAAAATTTTAGGTTAGATAAGAGTTATGAAAGAGAGATGTCTCACTGTTTCAACACATTTACGGCAAAGAACACTAAAGGACTCCAACATTAAACGAGCTCACTGAATTCTATAAGTAACAGGGAACTTAGAACTTTAAATCTTTTTTCTGGTCAGTAACGAACATTGTCACCAAAAGTGGGACCATCTGCCCTTCTTTTTATGCTTCAGAACAACAATAAGACCTCGAGTTGTCCTAATCTTTCACCAAGTCTACGTTTTACTCGGTGTCTCATGGAGTTCAGTGGTGGAGTTCCCTACTGAGTTTGAGTTGTTATCTAAATTGTCTTTTTGCTTATTTCTGGACCGATCTGGCCATGGGATGGACCCCATACTTCGTCAGAATGTCAGTGTGTCCTGGGTTCGGTCTGGCCCAGCTAATTAAGATGATTAACCTTAAAAAAAAACCTAGTCTGTAAAACAGAGCAAAGATTACTTTCGTAGAAATGGTGCAAAGCGTCTCTGTTGCCAAGATGACTGCTGACTCCCAAATTTTATCAATTGATTTTTGATAGAAGGCCTTTGAGATGACTGGCCAGATGACCAGAGACCAATCTCCAGACCAGAGTTTATTTCATTTCATTTCATTTAATTTCATTTCATTTCATTACTGTCGCATAAAGCCGAAAAGTGATTTTAGAATGCAAACCCACTGGTTTTTATAAAAAGTCAGCGTGATCTCGATTTGTGCGAAACTTTACCTGATTTCTGAAAGATTGTTGGGACTAGAGATCTCCATTTCTGCGAAACTTTGCCTGATTTCTGAAAGATTCTAAGGATCAGAGATCCCATTTCTGCGAAACTTTGCCTGCTTTCTGAAAGATTGTAGGGACTAGAGATCTATATTTCTGCAAGCTTTGCCTGAGTTCTGAAAGAGTGTATAACTATAAACCCAGTTTTTGTAAGGGTTTGGTTTCTATTTAGAACTGATTTTCAGCATTAAAGAACACAAATCGCCTTTCATGCTTTCCAACAATATTGAATTTAAATTCAAGCTAACCTTCAATTTTGAATTTTTTACTGTGTATCTACTTGTCTAAATACAATAAAAAATAACAACATTTAGCATATAAGTTGTAAATGAATGGCAAATAGTGTAAACACAATTAATCAATTTAAACTGCTGACGCTAATCAAATGACATGAAAACCAATGTGGCATGTAGCAATTTATTAATATTCTATCTAAATGTGGCATTTATATGCAATTGAAATATTAACTCAACGATGGCTAACAGCGTTGAAATGGATGTCAATGACAAGACATGAGATGGTCGATGAAAAAAAATTACATGTCGCAAACATAAATGTTGGAGAAAATGTGGCCAACATGCAACTGAACTTGTTCACTGGATGTCGAACATGTTGCATTATCGTTGCCAACTCGTGGTAAACATTTGTGTTTAATATTTGACTGAGTGTTTTTTTCCTTAATTTTATAGAGGTGGAAAACATCGACAGGCATCTGTATGCCTGGGTGTGTGTCTATATAAATTAGGTTAATGTCAAAGATAACATTTTTTTTGGTTGACAGTTGCAACAGTTGCTCGTTCGTTGACGTGCAACTTGTTCTCTAATTAATTCAATTTTTTTTTAATTTTAGAATATGGTTGTAGCTTTTCTTTATGAATGATACAGATGTCTATTTGTGGCATATTGCAGCAGTCACTGGGCCTAAAAGCTTTCAGAAGTATGAAAACCGAACTATGTCAACCAATGGTGAGGGCTATAGTTGCATATTAACGGATTTTTTGGGTGCCGAATCGTTGATATTGAAATAAAAGTTATGTGATTTAAATTGGCAAGCATTGTCAGCCACATACTGGTTGAAAGTTTGGAGTTGAATCGGCGTTGAATATGTTCCAAGTTAGATATATTAGTCATATTTATTAAAAATGCCATGATTGGAACCAGAACTTTTTATGTTCGAATACGAATCGATAGAATATTAGGTATGGTTCCCTCAAATTTGTTTTAATTTAAATTTAACTAAACTGTGAACCACAGAAAATCCTGAAATCGTTCGATTCTGTGGTTCATAATAGTTTCAAACCACCAATTCGTTTCATGAACCCATGAACCAATAATTTAATTCAATTTTTGGTTCTGTTCCAGGGTTCAAAAAGCTCATTTATTAACCCGCTAGTTCAATTCAAAACCAACCCAATTCACAACTCTCTTCAAAACTGTTGTCATGCTAAAAAAACCAGAAACTCCCAGTATTTCACATACAACATTTTATCATTAAACCTACAAAACCTAAATATTAACAAATGTAAAAAGTTTCAACATCTCCATTCCAACAATTGGCATAAAAGTGTAAACAGCTGCAAAAACACAAACCGTATTGTTTTAGAAGACATCATGTTAAGAATTTAAACAGCCTGCAGCTGGCATTCCGCAGCGATCGTTTCACAATTTTCTTTGAATTCTGTTTTAGTTTTCTTTTGCAGAAAACTCAATAAGAATTTTCAAATGTTATTGAAAACAACAAAATCTTTATAGAAAACAACGTATGTTGCCGATCAGCTCGATCCAACGCCTCCAACTTCAATGTATTCGAAATGCCTAAAGAAATTTCGAACAGCTGATTCCATCTGTTTGCAATCTTTGCGAAAAATAAAATCGCTCATTGAATTAATATTGAAAATTAAAAATTAAAATGTATGCAAAAATTTTTTTGACAACATCCAAACACATTCCACAAAAATGTTCTATACAAAATTTCGGCACAGCAGTAAATTTTAATTGCGTTCTATATAAACGAAAATGTACAAATATTCCATTTGCATAAATTCCAATATTTCACACTTCACACACACACACACAGACACTGGCTAAAGTGTTATGTGTGCAAAAAAACAGCAACAACCAAAAAGTATTACAATTATGTGCTGAGAATTCGGACGTTGAACAAGCGTCTTCAAATAATGGCGGCATTCACAATACGTGGAAATTATGCGCTCAAATTTTGGGCGCTGAAAAAGTTTCTTAAATTAATGGCGGCATTCACAATACGTGGAAATTATGCGCTCACAATTTAGGCATCGAAAAAGTTTCTTAAACAAATGGCGGCATTCACAATACGAGGAAATTATGCGCTGACAATTTGAGCATAGAAAAAGCGTCTTAAAACAATGGCGACATTCACGATACGTGGCAAAACATAAGACATGATCATCAAGTGGCTGCGACAGTGACGTAATTAGAATTAAAAGTCATTGGTCAGATTGCAAAGAACCGATTATTATAGCAAATTGAATATATCAGAGCAGCGTGAATCAGTTAACCCATTCGAGGCGACGATTTTTTTCGAACACGGTCCCCAGGAACGAAATTTTATTTTTCTTTGTATTGTACACAGTAAAACCAGATCCAATTTTTGTTTTCCTGTACTTTACAGATTTCATTAGTTCCAGAAAAATCTTATTTCGACGACTAGTTTACTCAGAATAACTGATAATTGCACATTACTGTCTTATAGCCTCGGAAATACATTGCACACACGGTGTGTAATCGGTCTCGAATGGGTTAAGCTATCGAACGATTCTTTAAATTGTCTAACAACACTATAACAGTAAGCTATCTAAAAATTTAGCTGATTTTTTATGGTTGCATTTCAAACTGACAGAAGTACACTCAACATCTGTACAAATGTTTAAGAATTGACAGTTTTGACAAATCTACCATCCATATATGTTGTTATTGTTTGTAGTAATCTAATCAGATTGTGAATACCGCCAGCGAGTTTGTCATGTAAATCAGCGAAAACACTGAGGAAAAGCGTTTAGGTGGTTTGCGGCTGGGCGAGCGATCTTGATGCTTGTCGGACTGGACTGTGAGTTGGTGCCGACCGCAGACGAGACGACAGACACAGCACAGCTCAAATGCAACCATATGGCAGCGGTACTTACAGACGCCATTTTGTGAGCGAGCACTTGAACATGGCTAAACAGCTGTCAAATTTGATGGCAAAACGATCCAATGGATATTTGAATTTAAAGCAAAACTTTCAATGACAGTTAATGTTCCAAAATCTCTTCCTAGTTTCCTAAGAACCACTAATTGGTTGCCAAATATGGAAGGTGATTTGAAGGGCACTTGGGCGTGAAAACACATTGGGCAACTTGTCCTAAGTGAAGTCTGAGAAAGGACCTTAGGTTCAACGATAAAGTCTACGAAAGGACCGTGGGTTCAATGGTCCGTAGGTTCATTAGTCCTTTCGTAGACTTCACTACGCAATAGACGAAAATTGTTCAACGCCTCGACTGACAAGTGACTAAAAAGCTTTGACTTTTAGACTTTAGTGCTCATTTTCCTTTACACAGACACAAATTATTTAGACTTGGCAGCACTGCCTTCAGAGGGCTAGTAAGAACAAGAAACATATTTGTTGAATATTTTCTAACACTAACAAACTTTTATTATTTTTTGAATAAAAATCATTTGACGCAACACAGTCGCCGCTTGATTGAGTGATAAATTGTGAAAATGTGTCGCTGCCAAACTTGAACATTTCACGTTTATTTATAATCGTGTGGGGCAAACAGTTTTTGTGGCCAAACAATTAAAGTCTTAATTTTAAATTTATGTGAAACATTAAAAATGATTTGTTAAGAACACAATAACAACAACAACACCTACTAAACAATACACCAAAACAACAACAACAACTGCACAAAAAACATCTCAATTTTCACTTCAAAGTAACCACAAACATTGAACGTCGAAGTTGTGATTTAAAGTCAACGGCAAATCAAGCAAACAAAAGGGCACTTGTAGTATTTTAATTAAGACTAAACAACGTACTGGCACAAACTCCTTGTTGTATTTGGAAAAAAAATATAATAAAAATTCTTATAAACGTGCGCAGGTGGCAATGCCGCCCACGTCAAATGTGATTAATCAGCGGTTAACGACTAAGTGAACACAATTCAAACTGACACAATTTCCACACTGTTGATATTTTAGCTAAATAAATTTTTATTTTTTTGTTATTTTTTTGTTATTTTTTTGTTATTTTTTTGTTATTTTTTTGTATAACACATTCAATTTTGTATAACAAATTCAACATATTCCGAACGAACAACTTTGATTCGACATTTGAGGTTTTGGCAGCTTCAACACGAAAATCATTCACATAGTCGCATGTGTGGAACTAAGAATATCTATCCATGAGAATTTATAGCCATGTGGTGTATGGACTTGAACATACAACCAATGGAAATGTGCACAAAAACACTCACATAGTATTTTTGTGTATTGGCCACATGGCCGTCAAGTGGATGTGGCTGTGACAGCAGCAGCAACGCAATTATCAATTTAAATATTCGTCGATCAACTTACGGCGAACCGATTAGGACAGCCAATTAAATATTCAAGAGCAGCGTGAATCATGCACAGTTCGCCAGAGAGAATGTGCGAAGTGGGTGGGAAGTATGGAAATTGGCGCTCGATTTTGCATAAAATTACAACAAACCACAGTTGAGGAACTACATCAATGATGACCAATCAGATGACCATTTGGTCCAAACCACTGACTATGAAATAGCTCAACGATGCTGGACAACCGTTGCGACAGAAGTAAGAGAGATAGCAGAAGCTGTGAATATGTCCAATGAATGTGTTTGTCACAGATTGAATCAAGATTAAGAACTAAGAAACTTTTATCCTCACGTTAGAGCAAAAAGATGTTCAAATGAACATTTCCAACGCTCTATTTGAATGGTTCCAAGAGATGGGAGCATCGCTGGGAAAAATATGTAGACTTACAAGAGAGATTAGGTTAGGTTAAAGTGGCTATCTGAGCACCGAACTTTGCCGAAAGTCGTACTTAGGCCACAAACTGGGCCCGTTGTGATGCCACAAGGAAAAACTGATCTGACTTACTGCAAGTCCGAGAGTCTATTCGATTTGACAGTAAACCCCAACACGGCTTTAATGTTGACTGTTCTGAGGTGGTACAAGTTGATGAAGAAAGCGGAGACCAGGGAGTTCCAACTTCGTTCCAAAGGTGACTTAAGTCTCTTTCTCCTCTTCACTTTGGAACAAGAACTAATCTGGTGACTTGGCCTTAAAATAAACAATGTTCTGGCAGCGAAACTATGTAAAAAAAAATTGAAAAAAATCTTGGACCTTTGTTTCATTACAAACTTTTCAGACATTCCATCATGCAGCATATTACATTAGTGCTTACAAATTTTATTCATGTATTTTATGACCAACTGCCAGGTGCCTAAAAACATGAAGAACATTTTTTTTAAATTATACTCAAATTTCAGTTAATTAACATTATTTTAATGTGATGATTGACAGCTCCATAAATTCACTTTGTAATCCAATCCAACTGCAATTTTGCGGCTTAATTGAGCGCCATGGCACTTTTTGTGGTTGAGATATTTTTTCTTTTGCCATATCATTTCATGTTATTAGACACAATATTTTTTCATAATATCAAATGTTTGTTCAATTAATTTTGATGTTAAAAACATAAGTAGTAACACATTTACGAAAAACAAAAAATTCAAAAAAAATGAAAGGTTAATCAGACATGCCACTGTTTAATTACTGTTTGAATAAATAATTTCAATTATAAGCGATTTAATAGGTTGCCTGCTGTTAGCACATCACATATGACAACGCACACCACATGCTAATTAATGCCAATAAATAAATGTTAAATGTATTATGGAAAAACATAAAAATTCAATTTTTATGGAAAAAGCAAACAAATTGATTAGTTGTGATTATTTGGGAGGATTTTTATTTTGAAGCTTTAATTAACATGTCTATAATATATATTGTTAAGCTTTAATATTGTTGCATACATTACATGCAAATACATTCAAAATTCAATGGGGGTATTCACGAACTGTGTCAAATGGACTAAAGGCCAAAGCACGATACAAGTTTCAAAAAGAGCTGTCAGTTTCAAAAAGTTGTAAAAAGAGCTTTTAAAAGGTAAACAGCGAAGAAGTATAATGGTTGCTATTCACTGTTAATAACTGTATGCTGTACACTGTATGCAACCCTGGATGCAACCCTGTATGCAACCCTGTATTGGGCATCTGTTCACAGTTATTAGAAGTTCAGAGTGTTGTAATGCAACCTAAAAGGTTCATTGTGGCGCTAAGATCAAAATGTGTTTTATGTGCTCAAGTATTGAATCAGAACTTTCTAGGTTTCTTTATTACAATTCAGTCAATGAACAAATGGTGCTGAGAGACTAAGAGACTATTGAGAGACTATTTCTATCAGGAAGTCTTAATTAAGGTTATGTTTCCCTGAACATCATGATTCTTTGTCTCGTCATCTGTTTTACAGAATTCCCATATTTTGTTGTAAACTAAGCTCAGTTTGAAGAGGCGGCTTTTACAGCAAAAGTGTCCTTAACGGTGTCATATAAAATTCCGGGGATCAGACCTACTTCTAATTAAAAATCTACTTCTATATAAAAATCTACCTAAAAATTCTTGTTCTATCTAAAAGTCTACTTCTATCTAAAACTCTTCTTCTATCTAAAAGTCTTCTTCTATCTAAAAGCCTTCTTGTCTAAAAGTCTACTTCTATCTTAAAGTCTTCTTCTATCTAAAAGTCTACTTCTATCGAAAAGTCTTCTTCTATCGAATAGTCTTCTTCTATCTAAAAGTCTTCTTCTATCGAAAAGTCTTCTTCTATCGAAAAGTCTTCTTCTATCGAATAGTCTTCTTCTATCTAAAAGTCTTCTTCTATCGAAAAGTCTTCTTCTATCGAAAAGTCTTCTTCTATCGATTAGTCTTCTTCTATCTAAAAGTCTTCTTCTATCGAAAAGTCTACTTTTATCGAAGAGTCTACTTCTATTAAAAAGTCTACTTCTATCGAAAAGTCTTCTTCTATCTAAAAGTCTTCTTCTGTCTAAAAATCTACTTCTATCTAAAAGTCTTCTTCTATCGAATAGTCTTCTTCTATCTAAAAGTCTTCTTCTATCGAAAAGTCTACTTCTACCGAAAAGTCTACTTCTATCGAAAAGTCTTCTTCTATCGAAAAGTCTTCTTCTATCGAAAAGTCTTCTTCTATCGATTAGTCTTCTTTTATCTAAAAGTCTTCTTCTGTCTAAAAATCTACTTCTATCGAAAAGTCTTCTTCTATCGAATAGTCTTCTTCTATCGAAAAGTCTACTTCTATCGAAAAGTCTTCTTCTATCTAAAAGTCGTCTTTTATCTAAAAGTCTTCTTCTGTCTAAAAATCTACTTCTATCTAAAAGTCTACTTCTATCTAAAAGTTTACTTCTATCTAAAAATCTTCTTCTATGTAAAAGTCTACTTCTATCTAAAAGTCTTCCTCTATCTAAAAGTCTTCTTCTATGTAAAAGTCTACTTCTATCGAAAAGTCTACTTCTATCTAAAAATCTTCTTCTATCTAAAAGTCTTCTTCTATCTAAATGTCTTGTTCTATCGAAAAGTCGACTTCTCTCTAAAAGTCTTCCTCTCTCTAAAAGTCTTCTATCGAAAAGTCTACTTCTATCTAAAAGTCTTCTTCTATCTAAAAGTCTACTTCTATCTAAAAATTTTCTTCTATATAAAAGTCTTCTTCTATCTAAAAGTCTTCTTCTATCTAAACGTAGAGCTAATTGTGCCCTTTTAAATCAAATCTAATGAATTTTTTTAAGTGAAATGGTCCCTTAGAGTTGTCCCAGCATTCAAGTTTTTGGGCCCAGGACCTAAAGTAGAACATTCAGATTCATTCATGAAACATGTCTTGTTTCAGATCAATTTTACCGAACTCAAACATTGAACTAGGACCAGGTTCAGGTGGACCAGGACCAGGTGACTTTCTGCAAACTTTTTTGCTCGGATCTCTGATATTTCATTAGCCTCATGGCCCTCTTCATACTAAGGTACACAGACCAGTACCACCGCTAAATTTTATTATTATTTAAGTTGTTCTCTTGTCAGTATAGTGGCCTCTACTGGTGAATACCGCTAATATTGAACGAAAAAAAATTGCTAAACATAACTAAATCGGATGTAACAAAACTGCGCAATGTTTTTCAACGCTTCATTGCACTTACAGACTGCAACTTCTTTCGTTTTTTTTCTAAACAACAACAAGAATAGCAAATTTTAACAAAATAAGGAGGACACTAGAAGCAGCCAAACAACGCCACACTTTTGTAGACGCTTTTCTAAACCAAACACAAACACCTACAACAAGTCAACATAAACATTACATAACGCACAGTTCAGTCAATGTGTGTGTTTGTGTGCTTGTATGTTGGCAGCACTGAAGTGTAAAAGACAGAAAATAACGCGGCGCACCTTTTGCTGATTTCCGGCGCGCACCAGTAACTCATTGAACAGCGTCAACGATTAGCGGATGGCGTTCGGCGTTTAACGCGCCGCACAGTCAACCAATAGTCAAGCCAGCCATTCAGCCATTCAACCATCCAGCAAGCAGCGAGCTGCCAAACGTCGTCATCCATGTCATCGTCAGTTTTAATTAGCGGAAACAATTCAGATACCCCAGTCGTCAGGTTCTATTTCATAAAATTAATGCTTAGTTTTTAGTTTTTTACATCGCTCAAGTAGAGACACCGGCAGCGCGTTTCAGCCGCCACAGACAATTGCAAATAGTTAAGGCTCATTAATCATGCGATTAGTCAGATTTAATTTTATTACAATTTGCCGAGTGTGTGTTAATATGCGATCGTATTAAGTGGCTCCACACGATTAACTAAGCGATAACTAGCCGAATCTTAACAAAGTTTTCATAGATGAATATTGAAGATGAGACTTGATGTTGGTGTCATTTGGTTAAAATAACCATTTGATAGGTGTAAATTTGATTGGTGTTCATTATTAAAAGATATTTATAATTCATATATATGTAAATGTTTATTGTCTAAGATTCAAGATGAATATTTGTGTAATTGTGCGCATTAAAGATGCGCATAGTTCGATATATCAGCAGCTAAGCAACCACCAAGACGTCTTCGATGATTCAGCGGGGTAGCTGAACAGCTGCCTTCGCATAGCAGAGGCCCTAGGTTCGAATCCTAGCTGGGACTGGTGAAACACTCGTCACACATGAAGCACATGAGGGTTCCAAGAATCGCAAAAGTACGGTGTTCGCAGGGAAAATGACAAAACCTCCAAGTATGAAAGAAAAACTGCCTAGCGCCATTCAGATTTGGCGTTCAACGGTAGGTCCCCTCCGGCCCATCCGCTTAACATGTAAAGTGCAACTTACCCAAAAAACTATCCCAGTCACATTCAGAAACAAAGTCCATGAAAAAGTAAGTGCCAGATTAATCTCCAACATTTCTCCAAAATGTCCAACATTTCTTCCAGCAATTTTCCCATCTCTTGGAGAAAGAGCATTGAAAATGTTCATTCAAATATGATTTTGGTCTAACCTGAGTATAGAGCTTTCTCATGCCTTAATCTTAATTCAATCTGTGACAAACATGTTCTTTGGATATATTCATAGCCTCTACTATCTCTCCCACTTTAAACCGACAGTTGTTCAGCACCATTTGGTAAACTTGAGTCATGTTATTCTCAGTGGTTCATGATTTTGATATTCCAAACGTTCATTGTCTTCCAAGCTGATAATGGCCACATTTATGTTCAGCAGCCTGAGTACCTTCTTTCCTTTCATTCTTTGCTGTAATTTTCATGTTCAGATCGGTAACTGTTCAGAAAACACCCGCTTAAGTCAGTGGGTTGTCTGTTAGAGCCATTCCTCATCACCGCTTCTTGGAATCCCTACTTCCATAGTTCGGTTCTCAGTCACTGTTTTAACTTCCTTCAGCTCAAGACCAACGTCCATTGACCCTCTGCAAAACTTGCCAAGCCTTCCAAGCATTCTTTCTTTGTCAACTAGTGGGTTCCACTCTTTGGCCTTCTTTCTAATATAATTTTGCGGTATTTTTTGCAGAAAGTGTGCCAAATCCAGGTACATTTCTGCTTTCGGATTCAGATAACTAGAGACTCTATTTCTGCTGTCTTGAGGAACTCTTTTGAAGTTAATTAGAAGATTCACAGAAGTAATATTCTCTAACAGTTTTTCCCAAATGGAAATGTACATATTGGACAAGAAAAGCCATTATTAATAACATTAGGTATATAGAAGAATAGTACCACTTCGATCTACCTCTCCCTCGTCTCCTCAGGTCTCTCAAAGAACCTAGGAAGTTTGAGGAGTAAGAACTACTAACACCTTCCACGATTTTCCACCCACATTCCTTTTCTTACTCCTACCCTCCACTTAGGACACAATACAATGGTCTGAATGGCCTAACTGTTATGGAAGGCTTGTGGCTTTTTTGCCCACCTGATACCTATCATTACTTCGATCTTGTCGAAATCAAAATTCATCTTTGAGCGCCATCCCTTGACAGAGTCTTTAACTCACAAGATTCAGTTTATCAGTATTTCTAAACAAACTACTAAAAACAATGGCGAAAGTATTCCCTGGTGTTTGTAACTTATCTATAAACCTCAGAGAGATCAGCGAATGACTGAGAAAACGTAGGGAAAGATTTTGGATTCTCATGGTACAATAAGACTATGTGACCTGTGGGGCACCATGGCTCACCTTATGACAACCCAAGTAGAATCTATATACGACAGCTAGATGGGTTTGTTATCATATAATTTATATCGAGTCCATGCCCAAGAAATGAAATTTTTTATGAAGTGATATAGTCCAGTGAGCACAAATTTCACTTGTCAAACATATTTCTTTGCGATATCGAAAGAAAAATACTGAAAGAAAAAAATTCTGTTTTGAATCTAACAGGTTTTTTTTAAGGGAATTTTGTATTATTATTTTGAGGCTATTAGGCACTACGACCAGTGTAGATCTTTTGTGCAAGCCTGGTTCAACCTCTAAGTTGAGGCTTTTTATTAGTTTAAGCACTCTTTGGGGTTCTAGAATCCAGATCTCTTCCGGAGCTATAGTGGTCACCCGTAGCTGAAGAAATCTTTGCTGAGTGCAGAACAATCACAGAAAACGTTTAAGAGATATACGTAACCTTTTAAATTTGTATGAATTTATGAAAATTTGGTTGGAGATTTTCAAAACTTAAGCAATTTAAATGGACTAAGTTGCCTGAATAGCTTTCGACATCAACATTGAGTGTCAAGTTTGCTCACGTGAGATCAAAAACGTGTTCGAATGAACAATTCCAACACTCGGTTAGACTTACAAGGAGACAACAATATTTTGTGTCTCTGTTAGGTCCAAAACTTTTCGGACCACTTGCAAAGATGCATAATGGATCATGTGAACTTATGAGTAATTGCCCACAACTTTCCTTAACTCATGAAACTTTCTCTCTTCCGGTTAGAAAATATAAAGCATAATGAATGACTATGTATCAAAATGTCATCCAAATACTTTGACGTTATATTAAAACTTCTCCGCGGAATGTCACTTTTCGTCTGCCTTGTGTCAAGTCCATTTTTACTGTACAACTTTGTTGAAATGTCTGCGTAATGTGGCACAATTTAAGACTCGTCGCACCACAACCCACAACGTTCCAGCACGGAGTGCGTCAGTCGCATTTCACTCGGGCACTGCCGTCAAAACGAATCACTTCCTAATTGCATTTATAAAGTTAAAAATACACCAAAACGCCGCTGACTATGCGGCACACACACACAGCACAGCACAGCGCAGCGGCATTTCGAGATAAAAATAAAAATACTACAAAACAGAGAAATGGAACACATTTTCAAAAAAACCAATAACTTACATCTGGATGTTCTCGCACGGGCACGTAGACTTTTTCGTTTAACTGTACGGCGGCGCCTTCGGGCTCCGGCAGCATGAGTGGCTCCTTCTTGACGCCGTTTATTTGAAATAGCGAGGCACGCACACGCGCGATTTCTGCAATTAGACGAAACGGAAGAGGGCGAAATTCGAATTAGCTTCGGGCAGTTGCACAATTAAAACAAAATAAATACGAAGCAATAAAATAAAATAAAATAAAAGACATAATACGATGAGCAATAAAAGGCAATCAAACAAAAACGACAACGACAACACAACAAACATTTAATTGAATTATCAAATCTAATAGATTTGTGAACTCTTGACACTTGACAGCGTATCGAATTAATTTCGCACTACTGGTCGACTCGCGGTTTGTCTTTGTGTTTGTTTTTTTGTTTGAGAATGTGTGTGCCACATTCATCATCATGTGTGTGTGTGTGTGTGGACACTTTTTGGTCGTGTTTGTATTTTAATATTCGCAACACGTTTTCGCTATTTCACATTAATTTGCCTCGAGTTATGGGCAACGATGGTCGGCTTTAATTTCGCATGGCAGCGCAGCTCGCCGCCCATTTTCCACCTCCAAGCAGTGCATGCGGCATCGTTTAGACACGCTGCCGATTGCTGTCGTTTGTGTTATTGTTGTTAATGTTTTCTTCATTTTTTTATGTTTTTTTTTTTGGTTGAAAAACGCAGCTATCAACGTAGACGAGACAAATGGCTGCCATTGTGCGCGCCAATGATCGATGCTGCCGCCGCAATGCGCAAATATAAATGAGCAAATTTAAATGCCGACTAAGTACGTTTTAAACACCGATCATTTCTCACTCGAACACTTTGGGTGTGAATGTAGTCATAAGTATTTCGAAAAGCTTCAAGTGCAATTTTTATTTTTTTTTTTTTGGTATTGCAAAGGTCGACGCAGTCAAAGCATTACGAACGAATGCCAAGCAAAGATTCGGTTTTGGGGTTTGCAAAAATTTGCCTCAGGCAAAAGCGAATTGTGGAGGAACCGAATATTGGGTATTAAGTAATTTGAATTTCAAATTTCAAGTGCTTTCAATGATGGCAAAGAGCATAAAAGATGAGAGACATGGATTTGAAAAAAAACTTGTGAAGAGCAAATACGGCGTAAGAAAAGTTGGTAGCAGAAGTGTTGATCTATTCTGAAACAAGAAGTTCAAACCCATTTACTTTTTCTGAAGACTACATTTTAGCTTTTCAGAAAATAGTTCCAACTTAACGCCAATGACACAGATGTCTCTAAAGCATTTGACAGAGTCTCACATTAAATTTTATTATAGTAAAATCTCTACATAGGAGGGCAGGTTGATTGTTCAGTGCCTTTTTTTTTAGCCAAAAACCGCTTTATTTCTCAATGACTCGATACAATTAATCCATCGTTTTTCCAATTTTTTTATTCCTTCCAAAAATTTAATAGGTTTTCTGAAGTACCTCAAAATAGGATATGTTTCAGTAATGACCTCTTCATTCGATCCAAATCTCTTTATGCCGAGCTATTTCTTCAGGTTTGGGAACAGAAAATAGTGGCAGGGGGCTAAATCTGGAGCCTATGCTGGATGTGGTAACAGTTCGTAGCCCAATTGATGGATTTTTGCCATGGCGACTACACTCGTGTACGCTGGTAAGTTGTCCCGGTGGAAGAGAAGTGTTTCCAAATCGGCGTCGAATCCATCCAACAGCTCTATATAATATGTGGCAGTAATCGTTTTAACCTCTTGAAGGTAATCAATGTGAATGACATCGCATGCAGCCCAGAAAACTGTAGCTATGAGCTTGTTTGCCGACAGGCCCATCTTGGCTTTCTTTGGTGCACGTTCAGACGGAGAAGTCCACTGCTTTGACTGTTCCTTGGTCTCTGGTGTGCAGTGATGGATCCATGTTTCATTCACGGTTCCGAAACAGCGCCAAAACTCGTTCAGATTTCAGTTGAACATTGTCAAAAACTCCTTTGAAGTGGTCATGGTTTGTGCTTTTAGTCGAGTATGAGCTATCGCGGCACCCATCGCGCGGATAACTTTTTCATGTCCAAATATTTATGTAAAATTTGTTGTACCCGCTCAGTTGAGAGGTCTACAGCTTCAGCAATCTCACGCACTTTCATTCTCCGTTCGTCTAATATCATTTCATGGACTTTATCAACCATTTCTGGTGTGACAAACTATTTTGGGCGGCCTGAACGTTCAGCATCTCTTGTGCCGGTACGACCGCAATGGAATTCGATAAAGCAATTCTTAAACATTGAAATTGATGGTGCAGTCCCCAAAATATTTAAAACAATAATGTTTTATCAGCACACGAAATTCACTTTTTTCATTTTTGTCGAAATTCACAAAGTTGTCTGCTTTCAATGACTGTCAACAACAAAGTAAATAACGCATCATGCTTAACCCATTCCGACATGAAAATAACAGCCCGCTGTATGAATTGTATGGGCTGTAGTCCAATATATTTTACATTGTGACTGAAAGGGTTAAAATATGAATGTTGTATACTAAGAGATGGTAGTTAACAGTAGCAGGGTTGCATTTTTAGTTACAACGCGGTGAAATTAAAAAAGTCACTGACTTCTCAAACTGCCTTCGTAGTAGACGATCTGGTCTTACTTACAATTGACACTCATCAATATATATCAAAGTACAATATCATCAATGTACGTGTACCAACTGACTGCCTGTCTATCGTTGCAAACCCCAATTTAAATATTCCAGTCATATCTCGTTGACGGTTTTAGCCTTCCGGTCCATGGACTTTGTTGATCCGATTTTCTCCTATGACTCTCGCTGTCAGCTCTTGAACCTAACAACTCTGCATAGTAGATATTTCTTCTCTATAATTTGTATGTTCGTATAACATTATCAATGAACCAACTGACTTCCTGTCCATCGTTGCAAAAGTCAAGACTTCAATACTTCAGTCATATCTCTTTTACGATATGAGCTTTTTAATGTTGGTTTTAACAAAGCTAACTATGCTAGAAATGCTCCAATTACGAGCGACCCAGCTGTTTAATGAGTTTAACAATTTACTAATTTAATAATTTAAACCTGTGAAGGTTACATAAGTTTTAAACTATTTATGAATTTTCTTGTGCCAAATCTGCAAATAAACTTTGAACCATATTGCGACCTTTTCAACTTAAGCAATTGCAGCGCAAAAACAATATCAAATTAATTGTTATGAAATGTCTGATTCACCGAATGGGAACATTTGCAAAATTCAATTGCAAAGACAACTTTTGAGCTAAAATTGTGGCGCAGGCAAAAACACAAAAATACCTACGCACACACACACACACACACACATACACACATTAAAGCGCACTTGTACTTCCATGTGGCCACACATGAATTTACATACATATGTATGCACAAAGATTTCAAATGCGATTCATTTCAATTAATGTAAATTAATTCAGCCATGCACGCACACACACACTCACCCACACTCACACATGAACGCAGCGGACGCATACGCAACCCAATGGTGACTTCATCGTTGAGGCATTTCATCGCCGCCAATGTCCTAAACGCATTTTCACACTCACACACAAACAAATAAATCGTTCTCAGTGTGCGCACTAAACATTTGCTTATTAGGTTTTCGAAACAAAATTGCACAAATTTCCATTGGTTTTCATGAGCCGCCACATATCACTCACACTCAATCTCGACTCGATACAGAACCCGCAGCGTTCGCCAATCGTGCAGTGCAGTCGTCGCAGCTGCATTAGTGTCAATTGTTGTTTTGATGTTATCATCACTTGGGTCCCGTGCGCACCCCCACCCCCCGCCCCCGCACTCCTTCAACTGCTAAGCAAGTTGCTCGTTACTCGTTCCGCGTTCACCCAGCAAGCACCGTGTCGCTGTTTACTTGTCAGTGTTTTCTAATTTATTTTAAATACAAAACATAATGCAGTTCTTTATCTAGTTTTGTCACTTTTTTTTTCATTCCATTTGTCAAATAGTATCGCTTACGTTAGTTGCTAATGATGCACACAATGTGGTTAGTGTTAGTATTGTTGTTGTTGTTGTCATTACATGCAGCTCAAGTCGAGTATTGATTGTTGTGCGCGATAGCCGACAGACAGACAGACAGTGTCATTTGTGGAGCTGTTGCCGTTACGGTGACCGACACATTGCATCATGCGGCCGCCTCGCATGACACAACAGCAACAGCAACTTCACGCCAAATGCCTCAACACACTGCAAAGCTGCTGTGGAGCCATCTGCAATCGGCAATTCGCTCTAAAAGCAGGCATTGACTAATATTAATAGAGCCATTCGAGCTTCACGGTGCATACAGTAATCGCTCGATATAAGCGAAAAACAGAAATCAACTGTTGGTAGGGAAAAATTAAACGTTGATTGCTGGGAGAAACTCATAGTTTGCCGAAGGGGAGGCCCACGTCCACCGTAAGCGTACTCAACCCTAGAATGCCCAAAGGAATCAAAGTTACTTTATTAAGGTTTTATATTAGGTTAAGTGAGGTTAGGTTGGGTTATAGAGGGGAAATGTGCGGCAAGCACTTCAACTCGGTGAGCCTGATGGGTCTATTGTAATTTCTTTTAATTTTTTTAACCGATGTATTTCTTTATCTGTTGGGTTCCCAGATACAGACGGGATGTTTTGGGAATTATTTGGTCTGTGCATCAGCTATTTCCGCAAGTTTATAGAAGAACCTGACCATATAAGGTCTTATAGGACTTTATTGCAACTCTTTCTCAAAGTGTTCCGTGACATAATTTCCCTGTAGATCCATCCCCTCTGGATCTGGATCCTTCTGGGAACTACTTGATCTGTGCATCAATTATTTCCACAAGTCCATCGATGAACCGGACTAATAAAGGTCTTATAAGATTTAATTGCATATTTTTCTGAAACAAAATCTTCCGTGACTTAATATCTCTGTAGATCCCGAAGAAAAACCTGACCAATTAAGGTCTTTTAAGACTTTATTGCATCGCTTTCTTAAACAAAATCTTCCGTAACTTAATTTCCCTGTAGGTCCAGACGGGATCTTTTGGGAACCAGTTGATCTGTGCATCAATTATTTCCACAAGTCCATCAACGAACCTGACCTATCAAGGACTTATAAGACTTTTTTGCATCTTTTTCTAAAACGAAATCTTTCGTGACTTCATTTTTTAACCCAATGTCCTTCCCTTTCTGTTGAGTTCCCCGTAGATCCAGACGGGATATTTTGGGAACCAGTTGGTCTGTGCATAAGCTATTTCCAGCTGACCAATAAAGGTCTTATGAGACTTTTTTTATCCCTTTCTCAAGTAAAATCTTCCATGACTTTCTTTCTTTAAAGCCAAATTAAATACAAAATCTAAAAATATTACAAAAACTAAGTTAGCTCTTTTTTAACATTATTCCATATGTAATTGACCGGCTATTCTGATGTTAAGAAGGAAACGAAAAACACTTTTTACCTATTGATTGGTTGGTTAGTGAGTTATATAATGAGGTCCCACACTAATTAGCGGTTTTCATACTACGGTCTCCGTGTGAACGTGTACCCAGCTCGAACCCAGCTCGTTTTAAAGCCTCTTTGAGGTTTTAATGAATGCTAGCAGATCACCAATTTTGCTGCCAGAGATCTTTGGTGTCCTTCAAGACTGGTTTCCCTATCGCTTTAATTCAACATCCTTCAGAAACCAATAATTTTCAGAGAAAGTTATTGAAGGTTTTTGGTTTCGAACTTTGAAAAATTGTAGAAGAACACAACAGAAGTCTGGTGGCTCCTCCAAAACTCACAGGAAATGAGACAAACAGATTTTTAGATGACAAACGATTTATTGAGTTAGAGATCGGTAACTCAAATAAAATTGTCCGGAGTCCGATGGGCCTTGCTTCTCTCGCTTCTCGTCTCCACCGTCTCGTTGCCACCTTATCCCTCGTCTTTTTGGTCGTCAACACAATCTGAACTTGCAACTCCATGTACAATATTTGCAAGATATCGAAGCTTAGCTTCAGTGCAAAAACCACTTGAATGACAATTTGTAAATCTTTTTGAAATACGATGAAGGCACTTTGAAGGCATTGGTGATTGAAAATTCAGTGATTTGAACAAGGCCGTTAATGAGCCGCTGAATTAATTTGACCGATGCGTCGAAAACTTAGGAAGCGCATCTTTGGAATGATTGAGAAAAGGAAAAATTGCCAAAAGATTTCACACGTCTTATGTCTATATAAATAAGAGCATGTCTTATATATAAGACATATATCTCTTATAAAAACTCCCTCTTTCCCCGTTGTTCTTTTTTATGATAAATTATTCCATGATCTGTCCTACATTTAGTATGGTTCGATCATTGTAGGAAAAGGATTTGTAGTCTTTCGACTGAAACACGCTACATGAGTCAGTGGTAGATATAGTGGTCAGATATTCACACCGGGTACAATGATCTGTGATCTAGATCAGTGATCTGGATTAGTGATCTGAAAAACAATTTCTTGTGATGGCCCAATGCTGCCGAGAGGAATGAAGAAGAAAGTAAACAGTAATCTACCTACTGTTTCGTCTAAATTGAGACCGTCTATGTATAAACAAATCATGATTTTTTTACACTTAATCTGGTTTCCTTACCATCTTTCACTTTCTCGAGTTGGTATACTCGTATGGGTTCATAATTTCGAGTCGAAACTAGTAGCCTTTCTTAAGATTAATGCGAAAATCCTAATATTTGATCCAAAAGATCTTAATGTGAAAATTTTCATATTTGATCGGAAAGAGACGAAAATTCCCAGGTTCCTGATGCTTTACCAGCTTTTGCCTAACTAAGTTTTCAAATCGAAATAACAGAAAAATTAAAAATTGATTACTTTGATATCCCATTTTTGTAAAAGAGAAAGAGTCGAAGATTTTTTAACGTTGTATCCCATCTCTTTGTACTTAAGGTGTTATGAAAATGAAAACGTAGAAAACTATGTGCTTGGTGTAAGATACTATGAACCAGAGTTGAGGCATGTGGGGTTGAAATATTGAGTTGAAATTTTAGGAGAAGGCTTTCAAAGATTTGATTTGTTGAGAAGATTTTTCTAAAATATTACCTTCTCCTTCAGAAGAAATCTACCCCAACCCATCTAACCCAAAAGATTTTTTAAATTTTTTTGTTTCATACTGAGTCACTCAACAGCAACTGTCTACTAACAACTTTACTGTATTTTTTCTGTAATTTTTTTTTCGTCTAATTATGTAGCAAATTTATTCCACATTAGTTTTGCATGCAAAGAATTTTGCATTTTATTTATTCCGTACACACACAACTGACACAGCGATGTTTATCTATGTGGAACATGCCGAACATCAATGACCATCACAGTTGTCAGCGGCAATCACAACAACTGTCACAGGTGATCAGCATCATTGTCAACCTATGCGCTACAACAACAACAACAATAACAAATAAATAAATAAACCGACAACAACAACAATAAACAATAGAATTAACATTTGTGCAATGCGGTTTCAATTCCACACCGAAGGCTGGAATGCGTACGTTTTTGTTTTAATGAAATAATAACAGCGACAGCGACGAGGAGGAGGCAAAGAAGGCGTTTGTGTTGGTGGGTTGGATTGCTGTGGACCGAAGCCGAGTGTAATCAGCGCGTCTGGAGGAGCACAGCAATGCGTGGTGGCCGTAGTTGCAGTTGCGTGCGCCAGAAAATAAAACCAACACAAGCAAACAAACAAACCCACATAGAGGCAGCGGGGGAAAATGGCATTTTTCTGCAGCGTTTTGCAGCAAATTACATTAATTGCCGCTATTGATCAGCTTTTCCACAGACTGCTGACTACTGTTGCCGCCGCCGCTGTTGTTGCTGACGTGTTGTGGTATCGAAATAATTAATAACATTCGGTGAGTTGTTGTGTGTGCTCTGTAATTAAATGGAAGCGACTTAGTGCGCCGCCTCACAACTCTGGCCAAGCTGACCAAATACAACGCTGCGTATAATCATCAAGAAATATGGTTGTAGTTAGCAAGAAAAATTATCAGCCATGTACCAAGCCATTTTAGGACAAGTCTAACACGCACACACACACATACACACATCTTTATAGACAGTGGGCCGGCGCTGCGTCATCGCTGTCGGCAATTTTGTGCACAACGATAGTCGGCGCACATGTCTCGAAAAGGCAATTTAGCGCCGTGGGCGTTTTTTAGCGGCTGTGGCGGCAGCTGTGGGCGTCGGCCACGGCACTGTTAACACTTGACGACGAATAGAAGTCGAACGCCGAACGCCAAACGACAATTATTATGAATGATTAAAAATCAAGTGGAGATTTGTTAAAATACAAAATGACTACAATAACAACAACAACTCAGTACTATATCTAACAATAAAAAAACAACAACTTCACATAAAACAACAACAACGCTTTCCAGTAGCTACGTGCACTAAACGCTCAAGTCACTCATTGATTAACATTGTTGTTGCCATTGTTTGTGTTGTTTTTGTAGCATTGCCAATTGTTTGTTTGGATGGCTAATGAGTTGAAGATGAGTCGTTGGTTGGTTGGTTGATTGAAAGCGTTTTCGAAAAGTGCTGCCAAGTGCTTCGGTTTTCCGTTTGTCAGCTGCCCACACAGCTTTTGTTTTTGTTTTTTTTTTTGTCAATGAATTACAGTCGCTGACAACTTCAAATGTTACTTAGGCGCACTTCTTCTGTCTGTACTTTTTCTGTTCAATTTGTAGTTCTTTTCAATTTTTAATTTTTTAGGTTTTAAATTTGTTCATCTTTTTTGTATATCTTTAACCTTTTTCTTCTTCTTCATTTCCATATTTTTGCGGAGGTTTTCTTACCTCATGCAGTCGTCGTGTTTGTATTTAAGTTGGCTACCTTTTTCAAGTGTCATTTTGTTTATTGTTGTTGTTGTCGTGTTGCCATATTTTAAGTTTTGAATGACTTTTTCTCTGCCTTCAGCCAACGCGCTGATTGAAGGCCTGCGCTGCCCTATTTGGTTGTCACTTCCCAAATTTGGTGTTGTTGTTCGTTTGTCGCGCTGTTGCTGTGTATGTGTGGCAACTCAATACGTGCGCGTACAAATTGTCACTGCGTGTGTATGTGTGTCTGTGTACCAAAGTGTGTGTGGGGGCAACACAATTAAATGATTGTTGCTTTTTTCATATTAATTTTTAGTTGCTCATTTGTCGTTGTTATTTCATTGTTTTATTTGCTGTTTGCATTGGCTGCCCATTCAAAATAATTTCGTGTAGGTGATGTTTGCATGGATAGCGGTTTTCGTTATTTCATTTGGCTGCAATGTCGAAAGCATTTACTTAGAAATGCTCATAATTTTTGAATGAAATTAAATGACAAAATTACTTAAATAAATTAAATTTTAACTACACTGCACCAAACATATAACGACAATTGTCGACATGATTAATGGCGTCGAATTAAAAAAAAAAACCTTGAAGTTTTATTCATTTACTGGGCAAAGTTTAACTAATTATGAGTAATCTTAATTTGAAACTAAAGTTTTCTACATTTTTTTCATATAACGTCAGACGTTATTATAAAATACTACTAATTATATCCAAAATTTTCCCAAAACTAAAGTTTTACAAACCTCTTGTAAAGAAAAATGTATATAACGACAACCGTTATAACAAAATATAACTTATAAAGTGAAATTTTTTCTGAAAACTAAATAACGATAGCAATTACAACAAACTAAGATTGAAAATATTTCAAATGTTCTTAATTCAAAAGTCTTACACCTCTCTTGAACGAAATAATTTATATAACAAACACTATTATAGCAAAATATAACTAAAAACGTTCAATATTTTCTCATCAGTAACGTTTAATAAATCTTTTAAGCCCAACAAACCATATACCGACAACCGTTATAACATCAACGACTTATAACGCCTTACTTTTTTAGTTTCACAAAACTCGTTGCTGAAATATCTTATATAACGGCAAAGATTATAACAAAATAAGACACATAACATTCAATATCTCCTCAAAACTGAACTCAAACAAGCCTTTTGAGCGACATATTGCTTATAATGACAACCGATTTGACTCATAACGTCCAATTTCTTCTCGAAACTAAAACTTTCTCTCTTGGGCAAAACATCTTTCCCAAGGGCAATTATTATAACAAACTATGACAAATGACATTCACTGTTTCCTCAAAACTAAACATTAACAAACCTTTTGAGCAACATTTAGTTTATAGTGACAACTTTTTACTCATTTTACTCATAACGTTCAATATCTTATCTAATACTTTACTCATCTCTTGAGAAAAATATCTTTCGACTGGACAACAATTACAACAAAGTATGATCATTTACCATCAATCTCATCTTAAAACAAGTCTTACACAACTTTTGAGCAATTTTTTTTATATAACGACAACCGTTATAACCAAATATGACTAGTAAATATCAATATTTAAATCGAACTAAAGTTTTAAGCATTTTGCAAAAGAGATATCTTATATAACAACAGTCGCTATAGCAAAATCTGACCAATAGCGATTAGCTTCCCAAGTTGTACACATCTCTTGAATAATTTTTATAAGACAATTTTTATAATTTTTATTTAACGACAACATTTGTAATGAAATAACACTAACAACGTTTTCTAAAACTAAAATATTGCAAACTTTTTGAGCAAAGGAACAACAACCGTTGTAAATAAATAAGAGTAATAGCGTCTTCTTTGATTGTAGGTACACATCTCTTGAATAATTTTTATAATGCAAGAGATAAAATTTGTATTTAACGACAGCAATTGTAACGAACAACGCCTAACAACGTTTAATATATTCGAAAAAACTAAAAATTTACAAAATCTTTGAGCAAAGGAACTTATATAAAGACAACCGTTATAAAAAAAAACTAATAGCGTTTAACTTTCTTAGTTTCACACATCTCTTGGCAGAAATAAAGCATATAACGATAGCCGTTTTAACAAAATACAAACTTTAAGCAAAGGAACTTATATAACGAGAACCGTTATAACAAATATAAGGCTGATAGCATCTAACTCTTTCGGTTTCACTCATATCTTGTAGAAATATAGCATATAACGACAGCCGTTTTAACAAAATACAAGTAATAACGTCTAATTTGTTCAATTTTTCAAATCTCGTGGCAGAAATATCTCATTTAACAATAACCGCTTTAATGAAATGTGACTAAAAACGTCCAATTTGCTTATATTACCAAAAGGTAAGGACAGATTTTGGGTAGCTTAACTTGCATAACGAATCTGTTATAACAATATATGACAAATTTCGTAATGTAATTGGTTTTTCACACCTTTAAGTACAATTAAGAACAAATTTTTTAATGGCATTTTGCTAAGAACGTCCATTCAAAGTTTTTGTGCATGAAAATTATCATATTTCTATAACCGTTATAACTAATAACGTAAAATTTAAATTAAAAAATACTTTGTGCTGCATTTACTTTAAAAGAAAATCTCTTAAGGGGATTTGTTGCAATTTCATACAGTTTTATTAGTGATTCAGAGACAGGGTCCTGAAGTCAGAGAATGGCGGATTAACGTGCTTTTCTTTTGAAAACTAAAGATTTTTCTGGTCTTGGTTGATCAAATAAGGACAAATTTTCTTTCGATAGCTGTTCCTTCAGTAAGTAAATCGCTATTTCTTTGAGAGAAAAAAAGAATTAGATATAAAATCTTTTCAAGCTGCGATTTCTAATGACTATCTTTAGATTTCGTTTCTTCTTCATGTATGAAGTCAACCCATTAGTCTGTCATAGGTCTATCATGACACAATCTTATATACTAAACGACTATATTGATTTATTTCATGGCAGACAAAACATCAGCACAGAAGATTCACAAAGCATGAAAACCCTTAGTAAGAATTTTAGTCTGTATTCCCAACTAGTTTTAAAATGACGTCTTTCAACATTCAAACGCGCTGCTCAAATCATCTCCTTTAATTGCCAAAACAACATATATACTTGTAGTATATTTATTGTTGTTTTGCTTATAGTTGTTGCTTTCTTATTGTTACTGTGACTTCACTCGATACTTCACACTAAAATTCAGCGTAATCGCTTCACGAAATTCAATCGCTTCCACTGCCGACACTGGACAATTTACTAAAATCGCCCCAAAACTAGATATGCATGCATGGTTCCAATGTGTTGTTGTTGTTGCAATTGTTTTAATTGTAAACAATAAACAAAAAGCACAGCACATGAGAACTTATATGAAACACCTGGTTAATTGGCCTTTAATTGCCATTGGCCGAACGGTTTCCTTACTCCAAAGCACTTTGAATTGCTCGAGCAAGCTGTCATAACATTTAAATGAAATTTCAACGAAAAATATAAAATTGATTGCATGGCTGCAAGACAAAAAACATTTGGCAGAATGCTTAGAATGCCAGAGAATACAGCTGCAACATTTTCTTTATTGTTTGAACAAATATTTTGCTATCAACAAATCGAAGTTAGAGCAATGAAATTCCAACTGATAGTAAATAAACCAAAGCATAAGAGAGATCAGCTGACTGGCGATAAGCTTTAGAGGTGTGAAGCTTTTTCAGGGCAAATCCAGGGAGCTGCCTGAGTAACCCTTTTTAATGAGGGGAATTGCATTGCGCCTTGAAAGGATGAGAATATTTTGAACTCGCTTCATCTCGATTGGTTATGGATTAACTAAGCATACTTGAGAGACACTGCTCTAAAGATTTATATGTTCCAGATATGAAGATTTTCTTATACAAAAAATACAAAAATCTGAAACTGATGCTAGCGGACTGTTTTCCATGGGATTTCTTTAGAACATTTCTTCTCGCTGTCAATCGTAGAGAGTTGCGTTGAACATTGCTTCAACATGGATTGCCTGAGGCCTAAGTTAACCGATTTATTTGCCATCTGACCTTGATGGCAGCAATAAGAAATTACAAAAAACTGATTCAATTCAACCTCAAAAATAAGTCCATTTATTATTACATTGTACAATACTTGATTGCAAAGCCCCGTTTCGCCATCAAACATAAATTTCTGTTCACTACAAAACTAAATATAAATAATGCAATGAAATTGCGGCGCAACAGCGCAAACCTCGGCCCATGGCCCATGGGAAGTGCGGCCGGCCTCGCGAGCCCAACAACATTTTTAAATTTAGTCCGCCATATTGCTGTCAATAAATTGTCAAATTTTATGGTCGTTTGGCAGCCAAGACAAAAATACGCGCCACTTCACGGCACTGCAGCATAGCTCGCAAAAATTCACACAGCCAGCAGGAAATGTGCAGCGATTTGCATTTGCATTGCAAAGCTTTTAAGTGCAATCGGATTTTAATGGCCGGCAATGAGTTGCTTTCGGCTGGGGGCGTTAAATGTCCATAAGTGCAGCGTAATTACTGCTGGCACCTGTGAAAGACCAGACGGCGGAGGAGAAACATTTGCAGAGTAAAATCAGCGTGAAACTTACTGGGCGTAAGCGACTATCTTCCGAATGTCATTTTCTGCATAACAACAACAATTTTAATACTAATGACTGATGTAAAAAAAATTACAACGACGTTGAATGTCCAGAGTTGCACCCACTGTAGAATGCTGGCGTCTGTTGGCATCACTGTTGCTGCTGCCGCATGTTGCTGCAAAAATGCAACAGCAAGCAACACAAAGCCTCAGCGAACGTGTTGTTCACAATTAAATTGTGACCCAGTTTCCAGCTAAAATTATGCGCCACCGTATCATGTTATCATTAATAGTGGCTGTGTGTGTATGTGTGTGCATGTGTGTCTTTAATTTAACCCTTTGGCGAACAATGATGCGAATGTTTTGTAATTGTAATTTTCATTGGTTGAAAGTAGAAACAGTTTTGGGCAACTTAATCATAAACTAAATAAAATGTAACTGGTAAACCACGCCCACTTTGGTGTGCAGCTACTTTCTATATAAACATTCGAGTTTAGTTAAGTTAGTGAACAAACAAAACATTATCACATTTTAAGCAACTTTTATTGGTGCACAACATTGAGTTAGTGTGGTCCATAATGGGTTAAGTAGTGTGCCACACCCATTTTAAGTCATAAACATCGAATATATAACTTTCGTGTTTAGTTAGTTTAGTCAACAACAAAATCAAATTTAAAAAAATTAATGTTATTGGTACACAACATTGAGTTCTTGTGGTCCATAATGGGTTAAGTAGCTCGCCACATCCATTTTAAGTCATAAACATCGAACTTTCCTCCTTTTTCATGTAAAAATCAACACTAAAAGTCAAATTTTAGCCAACTTTTTTCATCAACTTAAAGAGTTAATGTGGTCCATAACAGGTTAAGAGAACATGCCACACCCATTCAAGTCTTCAGCTTTCAAACATTCAAAAATCGCCATAAAAATCACATTTTAAATAACTTTTCTTGACTCTCTCTTGAACACAATGAGTTGGTGTGGTCCATAATGGGTTAAGTAGCGTGCCATACCCATTTTAAGTCATAAACATTGAATATTTAACTTTCCCCGTTTCCCATGTAAAAATCAACACACAAAGTCAAATTTTACCCAACTTTTTCCATGAACAGAAAGAATTAATGTGGTCCATAAGGGGTTAAGAGAACATGCCACGCCCAATCCAAGTCTTAAACATTCAAACATGAAAAAATCACCATAAAAATCACATTTTAAACAACTTTTCTTGACTCTCTCTTGAACACAATAAGTTAGTATGGTCCATAATGGGTTAAGTAACTTGCCGCATAAAATTTTGAGTCATAAACATCAAACTTTGCTTCTTTGTTATGCAGAAATCAAAAAACCTTCTAATTTTAATCAACTTTTTCATTCACCCAAAGTGTTAATGTAGCCCATAATGGGTTAAGAGAGCATGCCACACCCATTCCAAATCGTAAACTTTCAATAACTATTCAATTATTTTGATTTAAAATAAAATTATCAATATCCTTCATTATTTCCATATGGCAACACTGCTAAAAAGTGGGCGCACCATGCCCATTGTTGTTCATTAGAACACCCAGCAGTGACTGTATCAAATTACATGTCCACAGCTTCACTCGTTCAAGAACTATGGGCTGACATATGGACAAATAAGGCAATGGACGGACATTACTTAATCAATTCTTCTTGATTCTTATTGTCCAATTCTTCTTCCGAGTATTCTAAACTCCTTCTTAAAGCAACTCTGTATTGTGTTTTGTAATTTCTGTATAGAAACGTGACAGCAAAACTTCAACACACATAATTCTGATTGGTCACGATAGGGTTAAATAATTTTGCATGCATGCATGCATTGTTGGCTTAATGGATTAATGGAAAATTATTAATGTTTACACTGTACCGAGCACACACAATACACATATTTGAAAGTGTGTATGTGTGTGTGTGTGTGTGTGTGTACTACAAAGTGTGTTGAAAACATTTCCGCGCCGAGAAGTTCATTAAGTTCTACTTAAACGAAAATTGTGTTAAATTAAATGCTTTGAAATTATGGAGCAAAACTGAAAAGGAAGTGGAGAAGGCTGTGCACAGTTTAAGTAAACTTTTGAAATCATTCTGAGAAACAATTTAATTGAGTTGTGACTAATGTCACTGACTTAAGTTTCCATAAGGACAGACAGTAACATTTAAAGTTCAATATTTTACATATGGATCTAGTTCATTAGTTCAGAAACCTGAAATACAAATCAAACAAAACTTTGAATCGTTTAAGGAAAAATGGAAGCTTGAATGAATCTCTTAAGTATTTGTTTGCATATTCCGCTCCGCTCAGCTTTGCTTTCTCGGTAGCATCGAGTTCACGGTCAATCGAATCTTGTCAATTGAAATCTTGAACCGCACCTTTGTTCCCATCGCATACTGAAGCTTAAGTAAAGCTCTAAGCTACATGTGTGGCCATTTTGTTCAATAAAGATAACACAATTTGTGGTTTCAAGAAATACTCACCGCATCCGGTTAGGCAATAAATATATAACTCACAATTTGTTAAGCTGCTTCGTTATCTGGGAAATGTCTGTGGTTTCTTTGCTTTAAACAAACGCAAAAACCGACAGATGCAAATTAATTACTTCTTCCCTGATATCGAGAAAACGATTGAACAATTTTGGGTGTAACTCTTGAAAGTCAGAAGCCATATTCGAATTGTATGCAACTTACAACTTTTATAATTTAATATTTACAATGTCGAACATAACTGAATTAATGATCCAAATTCAAGACAGATATCTGCAAAGAACTATAGGACTTTTACTTTGGTCTAGATAGTCCAGTTACGCTCGTTCAACGGCAGCTGGAACGCTGACAGGATTACATCTCACATACTTTGTGGCCGAAGTTAACTAAACAACATAGCAAACACCGACAGCTGCAGGAAATTCATGGAGATGAGTAGCAAGGAACCTTAGAACAACTACTGTGCTACTGCCTCACCATCTCAAGAACTCGATCCTATCATAAGATCGATAAGACTTATGTCCACTAGATTGACAAGTGCCCAGCTTTCGAACAAAAAAATGACTCTCAAGGAGGCTGAGCTACTGGAACTCAAATGCCGGACATTTTTTACTTCGCAGGAGCAACGGATCTACGAAAAGATATCCAGAGTTTTGGGAGATTTGATGACAAGGACCAACTGATTGAAGGCCGCAAGATCACAAAATGGTGGCACTCGCCAGATCTACTTCGGGTAGTCGTCAGCCCAAACAGTCTGGTCAAAGAGGTCGGCTCGAGGTAGCAAGGTCCTCCTTATCGTATATTTGTTTTATATATAGAATCACAAAAATGAAAAACATTGAAATTTCCTTTCATTCTTAATCCACTTTTATTAATCTACTAAAATCAAAAAATCTGAAATCGTTCACCTGGCTGAATAATTTTCCATAATTTACTTGAATCGTCCTTCAACCTAAATGAGTCACTGCTTGTCATTTCATTTATTTATTTTCATTTTTAGATTTTTGATTTTATTATTCAATGTTTCATTTCTATTTTTTATAAATCTGTATTTCATCACAAAACCAACAACACATCAAACAACCACAGCACAGTTTCCATCTGCATTCGTTTTAGTCAAAAAAAAAATTTACAAAAATATTCCATGCTTTCAGTTTCTATTTCTCATTTCTACTTTTTTAATTGGTCAGAATTTAATGGCTGGCTGAACATTAATTTATGATGTTTAAAAAAAAAAATTTATTTTTCATCAAAAGAATTATATGCGCCTGTCTTCGTCGGCTGCTTGTCAGATTGCTGATATTTTTGTGTTGCATCTCTGATGACTAAAACTGCGTTGTACGCAAACGCCAATTTTTTTCTCGAAGATGCCATGAAAATAATTTAATCTGTTGACATTTTCCAAAAGCACATTTAACAAAACGAAACACAAAAAAACTTAACCACAAACGGCAGCCAGCAGCCAGCGCTGCAACAACAACAAAGTGCGCAGCGAAACGACTGCACCGGCCAATTTTTGTGTTGTCTGTATTTTTTCTTTGTTTTTTTGTAAATGCTGTTCAAAAGAAATGAAAATTTTGCACTGTCAACAGCTACAACAAATCACACAAAAAATAGTGCACACAAATGAAAAGCAAAAGCAATGCACAGCAACAACGAAATCAGACACGAAATAATAAAATTAGAGAAAAACATTGCACGTTGACAATTTTTCTTCTGAGCATTTTCAATGCGTTTTTATTGTTGTTGTATGCAGTCGTAGGTGCAACGTTTCGATGGCGTTGTGCACCGATGTAATTGCAATCATTCAACGAATGACTAAGCGTTGGTGCGTCGAAAACGTCTAAATTATGCGCTCGAATTGATGACAGCAATGTGCAACATGTTGTTGGCTTTTTTTGATTGTTTATTTCATGCGGTTATTGTTGTTGTTGTTGTGCTTTTGGGTGCACGCACGAAATGAATTTAACCCCCCGAGCGAGTAATTCAACTGGCTGAACTTTGTCTGAGAATTGAAGAATGATTCCATGAGGATTTCTTCTTTACTCCCTCTCGCTCTCTCTATCTCTCTCGCTCTTTCTCTATCTCGCTCGCTTTATACCTCTCGCTCTTTCTCTATCTCGCTCTCTCTATCTCGCTCTCGCTATCTCTCTCGCTCTTTCTCTATCTCGCTCTTTCTTTAATTTTTGATCGTGGAAAATTTTAAGTTTTTTTTTTAATTTAAATTGGGAAAAATTTGCCAAATCCGCCGGGTACTTTTCGAGATATCAGCGGATATGATATGTAGTCTTTGTAGGTATGGAAAACTTGCGGTCTTTCTAGTGTTAACATGGATCCACCATTGGACACCTGAAAGTAGGTATGTAGGGTAGGAAGGTTGTAGAAGGAGGCATGGGACCTTCACATTTCAGCCGAATCCAAATGGCGGTTGGCAGTTTTTCTTTCATTTGGAGGTTGTTCGACTCTTGTAATTCTCACCTACTTCATGTGAATAGCGATAGAAGTGGACGAGTTGGTGAAACACTCGCCCAAGCAAGGAATCGAACCTAGGTCCTCTGGTATGAGAAGCCAGCGCCGTACCCGCTGGAGACCGGCTTACCTGAGAGTAAGAAAAAGTTTAAAAAAAGAAGCTAAGAAGGTAAAAGTGGAAACTATTTCAACGCCCTATGAGGTTTTCTCTTCTGATTTTTGAGATCCACACGAAAAAATTCTCATTTGACGGTCTTGAACGACAATGAAATCAAGTGAAGTGGGTCTCACTTAAGAAGAAAATAGTGAGAAGACTTCAATAAAGCAATGACAAAATTTACTAAGTAAAGCTCCGAATTGCCTTCTACGATACATAAATATTCTCCAGAAGTGGCTCCAGTGACTATATCGGTTTCGAAACATGAAGGATACTAAGAGATTTTCATCGAGTAATTTGAAGTAACGATGTCTTCCGCGAAAACAAAAGCCCAGAATCGTGTAAGATGAAAGTCTTGTGAAGGCTCTATGCTCCAGAAAGGAGTGAACAAGGCAAAAACAAAAAAATTTCTTCCGTATGGAGCTCACAAAAGCGTCTTCGACGAAGTAGTTGAAGGTCGACAACGAAGAGGGAGACCGTTTGTTTTCTAAGGATGATCCAATTGTTGACAGTACAGGTCCGAAATAAGAGTTGTTGTAATGTGATATAAGGGAGGGCTTCAAGCCCTCCATAACACTCAGTCCATTTGGACCATTGTACTAGGCCCATGGGGGGATACGGGAGGAGAACAGAGTGATGTCTCATATTTCACCCGTTGTTTTTTATAATGTAACAACACACATTTCAAGTGAATGGTGGAAAGGGGGGTTAGGGGGACCAACAGTTTAACGCCGAATACAAACGACAATTGGTTTCAAACGCCCAAGATAGGATTCAAACCTAGGGCCGACAAAAGACGAGTTAGACATCACTAACTACGCACAGACGGGATCTTTGATCCTTCGAAGTTGCAATTCTAAAACCGGTCATGTCCTCTTTTTGGGGCCTTACAGACTTTGAACGTTACATATTTAAGTTCTTATATCCTTTTATGTCAGAAAAGACTATAAGACTAATTTTAAATTTTTTTATTAATTTTAATTAAATTTAATAAGTTTTTTTAATTTTTCTTAGTGTGGGTCACGCAATACCCCAATGCATCAGCTTTGGTTTAATGCAGCGCAGATGCGTTTCGAATATTTAACATGACATGACAACATGAAAAATAATAAATTTAGAATAACAAAGCACAGTCAGTAGACAACAACAAGCGAGGACAATTGCTTACAGCAACGCATATATTTTGTTAGCATTTTAGTAAATTGCCACCCACCTGCAACTCATAAATTAGCTGCTGCTATTTCAAAAACGCAAAAACAACAACAAAATAATGAATAATAAAGCCAAGTATAAAACTAATAAAAAAATATTAAAGAAATGAGAGCATGATTTCATTATTTCACAGTGCCGCTCAAACTGTGAACGCAGCCTTTGATGTCGAATGCAATGTGTTCTCAGACAAGAGAACAATGTAGGTGTTGGGAAACCTGTCAAATGTGGCCAATAAACCGAGACAACAACAACAACAACTATGACAGCACACATTTGAAACAATCAATCGAGAATTATGGCAGCATACAATTAAGTGATTTATTTCTATTTATTTTTTGAGATTATTCAGTAATAGTTGTAGTTGCTGCTGCCAGGAGTCGATCCAGTGTGTGTGTGTGAATACCCGCACCCACAGCTGCAAAAGACGCCAAGCCGCCAACAGTCTGACGCCAGTAACCTCCATAGCGAGCAGTGACAAATTGCTGTCGCTATGAAAACTGACATTTTAGTCGTGTTTGTGCTACTACATTATATGAGTGTATGTGTGTGTGCGTGCGTTTTGTTGCTGTTAGTAATATTTCGTTGGCCATTGTTGCGTTTAGACATAAAAACTCATTTTCGAAAACGTTTTAGTATCATTTGTTAGTGTTGCTGTCGTCGTTGTTGTTGTTGTTGTATTATGGACAATACGCTCAAGTGTCAATTTTCAGTTGCCGAGCCTGCAAGCACCAATTCCAGCATTTTTTTGTAAAGATTGATTTTGTTATTGTTGTTGTTATGGCTATGCGTTGATATCTTAAACTGTTGTGGCGCTTTTCGAACCTTGAAAGTGTTAAATGTGTAGTTTTTATTTATTTTATTTTTTTCATTATTGTTATTTGTTTTTGTTTGAGCGGGTTAAATATAAATGGCTGTAAATAATGGCGTCTCTTTTAATTTCAATTTCGATTATGGCGAAGCGTTAATGTGCACACAGTGTGCACACCACCTTGGATTGTTGTTGTTTATCTATGCTTTGTCACGCGTGCAGCTTAATGTCTCATCTGTCAATTGAATTTAAATCACTAAATACCTTTATTTTTGTGCTATTAATAAACTTTTTTTGGCTTTAAGTACACTCAGACACACACACACACATACATGTACAGCGCCAACCTTAATGCTGCCAATTGCAAATAGCCGCTTTGGCCACTTCGTGCTGTATTTTTAGGCTGAAAAATGCCAAGTTTTCAAAATAATACTGACACACTTCTGGCTGACAACTGAGCAATTTTTGGACAAGCAAAACACACAAACTTAACACTAGAAATCCCAGCCAATGCCATCATTGTTAAATTTTCATATGAAATACATGAACAAAATATAAAAAATTTAATAAAAAAAAATAAAATTAAATCAAATAATTAAAAAAACATAAAAATTAAAATAAAAATTTAATTAAATTAAAAATAAAAATAAAAAAAATAATTTTTTTTTTCATTATTTCTAACAAAGTTGGATTCAAAGACAGTACAAGTCATGGAAGATATTTTTTTAGAAAGCATTAAAATAAAAAAAATAAAAAAAAGAATGAAGTCATCTTAACTTCTTTGGTCATTGAAGTGTTAATGTTGTGTTCTAAGAGGTTTTCGAATCATTTATAGGGCTTCAGAAAAGCAACACATGGACACATTATATAAATGAAAGGATATTCTCCACTTTCTTGTTCATCTACTCTGCTACAATGAAGACAAAACTCGTCGACGGATTGAATGAGTGCTGCCAATGTCTAAAAGACGGACAAGGCAGTTGTCGATTGAGTGAAGTAAAGTTTCTACTCAAAAGTAGGCCAATTCAATTACTTAACCCATTGCTGCCGGGTACCAGTGCCGCTCATACGATTTTGATAAAATTTCATACACGACCTGGAATTGACCCAAAATGATCAGAAACAATTTCAGCTTTCTATCTCTGCATGTTGCTTAGGCAACATTTAGGCCATTAGGCAGCAATAGTAGCTTTTTCAACACTTTTTTAAGTGATCAGAAGTATTGTTTGCAGGTGAGTTATGAAGCAGAATTTTGTGAGGTTTTAGGGCCACTACGTTTCACCAAATTATCCACCTCCGGAAAATTCACAATTTTTAGAGTCTGGTAACTCTAGCTAGATGGTGAAATTTTAGGATGACCTCCACTAGACTAAGGTAGTTCCATTTTTACCCCAACTATCCCCATCAATGATTTTGAGATATCTCTACCACGAACTTTTCTGTGATTTTTTTTAAAAAGTCAGTTTTCTTGGGTAAAATTTTACCCATTAGGCAGCAATGGGTCAATCGTTGCTTTAACCCTTTCCGAAATGAAAATAAATCTGTTCTGTATAAATTGTATGGGCTGTAGTCCAATATATTGGACATTGTGACTGAAAGGGTTAATCAAACCAGACTTTACTCTGCCCTTTGGACCACTTCTGGTTAGTTTGTTAACTACACGAAGGCAAAAGTCTTTAAAGGTTCTATTCTGACCTGGGAATGTTTGTGTGGCCTAAAACGACCCACAACGCAGTGGTCATCGAGTCTCAACACAGCACTCAGTACTGATTTAAAAGACTCACCCCAAGTTTTCCTCGAAAGCGTAGTCAAGCTTTCATCCTAAATTCTTCACGAAAGCTCAGTAGATCAGAATCTATTCTGCAGATGTACGCGATTCTTGATTAGATCACAGCAAACGAGTTTTTATTGCTTTTGAAGTACGTCGGGTTACCTTGTTTACTACACAGTTGCCAAGAATGTCACATATGTGCCCTAATTGGACTCAATAAAACACTCAGCACTGACTTCAAAGACCCATAACGCAGTTATGATCGAATCAATTGTGACTAAGCGAGGTCAAGCATTTCTCAAGATCCAAAGAGTTCATGAAAACTCTATAGACCCTGTCTGTCTGTTCGAGATGTGTACCCAAATGCAATTACTTGATTGTGGATTTGACCAAAGCAAATGGTTCGTTATTGAGTTTGGACCAGGTCTGGTTGTAAATTGAGAAGGACATGGACCCAATAAAGCACTCAGCTCAGATGGCCTTTGCTGAGAGTAAACACCAGATGACCTCTGGTACAATGGACAGCAATATCTACGTACCAACATCCATGGAGACTCCCCACAAAATACAAAATACTCCCCACAGAATGAACCCATGATGCCGGTCTTAAAAGTCGTCAAAAACTAAAGAGACAAAGATTGCAAGGAAAGTGTAGACTATCTCTTCATCTAATCTATAAGACTGTGGGAACGCCACCAAGAAACTTAATGGAAAGCGATAAGAACAACCTCGTGGTCCTCATGGCATAAGTGTCGTCTTTGAAACGATATCTCATACTTCCTATATGCCCAGCAACCTATGACAATTAAGGTGTTAAGGGAGAACTACACCGTAATATGCGACTTAGTGTTCCTGTCCATAAGTGAGAATGAAGACATCGAAAACCAATCACCGCAGTCAGGGACGTGAAGAGAAAAGCCGGGAAGAACGGGTACCTTCTCCTAAAGACCTTTTTCTGGGCCTATCCAACAACCAGCCATCTCAGCTCACCTTTTAGTAGCGACTTTTTAGCGCTTTTGAACCCACGAACCTCCAGTTTGTGACCCAATACACTAATCACTGAACAGCAGGAAAAAAATTTTTAATTTCCATTCATTCAATCAAACTTCGCACAAAACATATTTCCTTGCCATCTTTGTACAACTCACTTCATTGTTTGTTTTATTTATTTGTGAAAACGATTTCAATATGAGTGAACTCACATTTTAACCAAAACCCGAAAATGATGAGTAAGAAACAAAAGACGAAATTAAAATAATAAGCGATAATTCACGATAAGATGCCAACCAAAATAACAATAACACTTTTGTTAATGTTTCAGCCAATAAACAAACAAAGAGACAAACGGCAACGTAGAAGCTTGTAAACAAATTCATCGCTACCACCAAATGTTCGATGGAATTAATTTAATTTAATTTTATGAATTTCCTTTTGTTTGAAATTTTATTATTATTTGATATTTCCGTTTCAATCACATAAACCAGCTCGAATGACCAAAAATTCTTGCGCCATGTTGGCGTTCTCGGTGTCGAGGTGTCAAATCGTTGTGACGTTGTTTTATTTTGGTCGAAACATGTTCGACCACCATGTGTTGGCGTTGTTGTTGCCTCAATTACTTTTGTATGTATTTACGAAGGCAATTTTTGTAAAAATAGTTTTCAAGTAAATTTCTGCGGCGCTAATGTTTCGTAGCGCAGCAATCAGCAGTGAGTCTTTGGTGTATGATGTCATGTTAGCGCGGCCGTTGAATATTTTGAAATCGACACATCTGGAAGTGAGAATTCCAAAATTGTCTAATTTTCGAAATGGATAAATCGAGCAGATGTCGGTGGAATAGTGGGTGTGTGTGTTTGGGCCTTGAGCCTTGTAAATATTTCAAAGTAAAGTTGGAAACAGAGAAAGAGGAAGCAGAAGGGACCAATCAAGTGCAGAGTAGAATATTAGGACCAAGAAGGGAATGGAAGTTCGAAGGAGTAGAAACAAAAGAGGGGGAAAGACAAAAAAGAACAGAAGATAAAAGGGAGAAATGAAATAGAAAAAGGAGAAGACAGAATAGAGAATAGAGAAAAATTAAAAGAGAATAGGTAAAAAAATAAAAGTTAAAATTAGAATAAAGACGAAAACCGAACGAGAAGAGAGAAGAGAGAAGAGGAAAGAGGAAAGAGAAAAAAGAAAAGATGGGAGGAGAAGGAAAGATAGGAAGAAGAAAAAGGTAAGAATAAGAAGACCAAAGATCGAGAGAAGAAAAAGAAAATGATTGGTGTAAAGTGAGAGAGAAGAGAAAAAACGAAGAAAAAGAAAACTAAAAGAAGAGAGGAAAGAAAAATAGAATAAAAAACAGGAAGAAGAATAACGAGAAAAAATACAAGGAAATAAAAGAGAAAGCAGGACAGAAACAAACGACTACAAAGCAGAAGGAAAAATAGATAATACGGTGGTAGAAAGGATGGGAAAGAAGCAAAAGAGAAGAGAAAAGTAGAAGCAAAGAACAAATAAAAGAGAATACACCAGTCGAAAAAGAAGAGAGAAAAAGATTATAGAGAAGAGAGAAATAGAAAGAGTAGAGAATTGATGAAAAAGTAGAGAGAAGTGGAAAGATAAGAAATAAAAGGAAAGATAAAAGAAGTGTGAATAAGAGGAACGATAAGAAGAAAGATATGAGGAAAGAAGAACTATGAAAGAGAAGTAGAAATAGTAGAAAGAAGTAGGGAGCGAAGAGAAGAACGAAGTAGAAAAAGAAAGAGAAAATAATAGATGAGTATAGAAGGAATAAATAAACGCAAAGTAAAAGAGAAGTGAGAATAAAAAATTAAGAGATAGAAGAAAAAAGAAACATAAAACGGAAAGGAGAATAGAGTAAAGAAAAGATAAGAGGCAATATAAAATATAAAAGAGAAGTACAAAAGAGTATAAAGATTTAGACGGCGAAAGGAAGAACAAAGTAGTAAAATAATAGAATAGATGAAAGATTACAAAAAGTTTGAAAGAGAAGAAATAAAAGGAAAGACAGAAGAGAAGTGGGAGTAAGCGAATAGGAAAGAGAAGAATACATAAAAAACAGCAACGAAAAAAGAGTAGAAGAGAGATAAGAGGAAAGAGGAAAGAGGAACTGTAAAAGAAAAGTAAAAAAGAGTAAAAGTAGAAAGCGAAGAAGAAAACGAACTAAAAAAAAGATAAGAAGTTGAAAGAGAAAAGAATTAAGAGAGAACATGAAAAAGAGAAGGAAAAAGTTAAAAGAGACAAAAATTATGAGCACAGGGGAACGAGAAGAGAATAAACGACAGATAAGTGGAGATGGGGATAAAAGAAAAAAACAGCCACAAATACCGGGAAAATTGAATACAAAAGAGAAAAGAAAAAGAGATCGAATTAAGTGTGGTGAAGGTGTTTTTTTATTTTTATTTTGCGTCTATCGAGTAACTTTATTGGACTGTTTACAGTTACAGATGAAATTTATGTAGAAAGCAAAAACAAAGAGAAGTAGTAAGGGAAGGGAGAAAGAGAAAAAGAAGAGAAAAAGAGAGAGGAGGAAAGAAAATAGAGTAATGGAAAAGGAGAAGGAAAAGAGGAGAGAAAACAAAGAAGAGAAAAAAGGTACAAGACCAACAAGCAACGAGGATAGGGCAACAAGAGAGTAGAAATGAAAGAGAAAATAAAATGGAAGAGAGAAAATGAAACAGAAGAGGCTAATTGAGACATAATTTGGGTTGGTAATTGTGTTGTTGGTCGAGAGATAACAAGAAGTTATGAACCCAAGAGAGACAAAGAACGAGAAACACTACCACTGTGAACGAGAGACATTACCATGAACATGAAATGAGATGCAAAGGCAAGGATACAAGAACAAAAACCAGTTGACATAATAAGAGAAAATAATACGCAATCACACAAAAAGAAAGCAAACAACTTGAACGAAAATGCAGCGGCAACTGCGTTGAAATTGAAAAACACAGAATCAAGACACTCATAACAAAAGAAAACCAATTATTTCTTAATAAATATTGAAGTACTTTAATGTGAACAATGTAAAGAATGTTAACCAAAATACATATTGCAATACGAGTATTTTAAAAACCCATTTATTAGGGTTGCCACATTGAATGCAAATCAAGAAAAAGCACTAAAATGAGTAAACAAAGAAAGCCGGGTTTCAAATCCCAAAAAAAGGCAAAGCCAAAGCCATTGTGTCGCTAATAACGTCTGGTAGTTAAGCTTTAACCCATACAATCGGCTGTCATTGTGCAAATAATGAAAAATACACACACACACACACATGACGTCAAATCAGTGCCGCCCAAAACGACAGCGGCGCACTGAGACAATCAGTCACAAAGACTTTTATGAAATAATTGCGTTATTATTAGAAATTGCAGAACAAACACAAATTACAACAAACAACCACATAAACAATCAAGCAGATGAAAATCAAAATCACAAACCGAGAACACAAAATACAAATCTTGAAGTATGACCGTTGACGAGACAAGTGAGCAAACTAAGTAAAGTGAGCAACCACAACTGGGAGTCAACGTTGGCACATTAAACTCACTAATCAGTCGAGAGATGACTACATTTACATTGCTAATAAATACGATAAACTTGTGAGAAATTGCAATCGGTAAATGTTTGCAGTTTGCATTTGCCCACTCGAAACTAAAAACATTTATAATTCATTTATTGTCTTTGCGAAATTTAATGCAACGCGAGGGAGTAACCGAGCTAGTGAGTTGGTTGAAAACGATTTGTCACAACCTTGCAACTGGGAACTTTTGTGAGTTTTAATGAGCACAAAGGTCAAACTTATATAATTTGTGCTCTTCTTACGTTCGTTTGATGTTGTTTGTGAATGGGAAACTTGACCACAAACTGGGTTAAAGCAGTTTTAATTTGGGTGACATTGTGCGGTTAATGATGACTTAAACAATGACAACTTGAGCTAAATTTCGTGCATGCATTTTTCTTTTTAATTTTTTGGTAACAACAGAGGTTAGAGCCTGGGATCACAAGTCAAATATATGAGAGAACTGTTAGCAAAAAGACCATAAAAATCCGTAGAAGACCTTTACATAACTCAACTATCGAAAAAAGTTGGCTGCAGTTGAACACATTTTCTCTATCCGAGCAATCATGGGTTTGGTTAGATGGGTAGATGGTATGAGTATCCAATATCCAACGAGATCTTTTGATGCTTTTAGCCTAACATTACATGGAGCGCAGTGATCCATAAGTCTGAAAACTAAAACAGTATTTATAGTTACTCCTTACTGAGGCTTTCTTTACGTCGAATAGACAACTGAACAACTATTTTCAATGGGCATATCACTTATTTCACTTTTCTCACATTCTTTCACTCTTTCTCATTTTAATTTCAGTAGCTACTAAAAAAAAACACAAAAAAACTGGTGTCACGGAAACTTTGGAGCTCGTTACTTACTTCTGTGCGTCTAACTCAAAACGTCGCCTTACTCACTTAGGAACACCGTTCTTCTTTGGGTTAGATTTGGTCCCCAAGCACGACATTAGGTCGTTACTAAACTTCGCTAAGAACAACCACATATTTACCAATCACTTTCCGAACTGCTAAGAAGCTTTAACTGGTACCACAACGGATCCAACAGATTTCATCCATGGCCGACTTGGCCTGCCAGCTTACCTAACCTCACCTAACTACCACAGAGATCAGCAGTCTCAGATCTCGGCAGAAGGTATACAACCTTCTGATGATAGATTTACTAAGAGCATAGGGCTCTCTTCAAGTAGGTAATCGGTTTCACTGGGAGTGTACAGCTCTCTTAGATAACTTTGTTGCAGTACTATGATAGACACTGATGAGGGGCACACGCAAGGGATGTTTTGGGGGTTCAATTTGCTCCCAAATACAGTAGACGCACCTAAATTTGAACCACTTTGTACAGGGGTTAGTTCGAATTCCCAAAATGTTAGAATTTCTGAGCTTTTTTCCAATCCAAAAACTATTGAAACGATATCTTATAACTTGAATGTGGTGAAAGTCTCGTTTTCTTTACATAAAAAAAATATAAAAATTTATATTCGCATAAAAATCTCTTTTTATTAGTCGCTTAAAATTTCTCTATAATCCATAAATCCATAATCCATATAAAAGGTCCAAAAAATATTGAAGCGATATCTAATAACTTGAATTTGATGGAATCCTTTTTCTTCAAGTTAAAATTTTAAAAATTTGTATTCTTATTAAAATCTCATTTTATTAGTCGTTTAAAATTTCTACATAATCCATAAATCCACAGCTAAGCGATTCGCCTGAAGAACTTCATCAAGCATTTTTAAGAATTTCATTTTAACGTCCAAAGTCAAAAAGATTTGTTTATGTTTATTCGACGTTTTTAATATTTATTTTATTTTGTAATCGAAACCAGAGCTATTTAAATGTTTACATACGTAATAATCATTCAGTAGAGTGCGGCCAAAAATTGACAATTTGGTGATTCCCCTTTTAATTAAATTTGTATAAGCAAATAAAAACTAAAAAAGGGAAAGAAAAGAAGTAAAATGAAAACCAAACCGAAGAACCGCCAGTTGGAATTTGAGAGCATTCAATGTTGTAAAATATGAGGTTCGAATTTCTGCAAGATTCGAATTTGTGAGAGTTCGAACTTGTAAGCATCTACTGTATATGGATTTTGCAAACAATTTGAGTGGCAAATAGAGTTTCAACTGGTTTTGGGTTCAAAAGTTGTGTACAGTACCGCTCAAAATGAAATCCTGTGTGCGCCACTGATTCTATTTGATGAGTTTCATTTGTAAACTGATTCATAGAAGAATTTGACACTATATAAAAAAACTTCTGACATGTAAAAGTACACACAGACATGTCATAGTCACAGTAGCATTCTCAGGGAGGGGCTTTGGGGATTCAATCCCCCAACATTCCTGGTACAAAATATGGTTTCGAATGATATTCGGCTCTGGGTGGAATTTGCGGTATCACAACGGGCCTCTTAGGCCTCCGAGTATGTCTCTTACAAAGGCAGCCCCCCTAACCTAACTTGAGGGTAGGAATCATGTGCTGCACTGTACACAACTTAAGAAGTTAAAACCTAATGACTTTTCTCGTCTATTCATGTTAGAATTTCACAGAAAACGTCGACGAAGCAAGTTGCCAACGTTCTATCATCGTTAAGAGTGACTAAGTGCAGCAGATGCCCAGTAAGTCAAAGTGCTTGGAGATATACAAATTTCATTAACTATGGAACCTAAAATAGGTTCCGTTTCAGCACATTTCTGAAACGAATTAGAATCAAATTCATGTGCAAACTGAACAAAGTCCAATCTCTACACAAGTTCAAGCAAATATTTTAACCAAATTTCTCAAAGCGTCTAATCACACATCGCTGACTAGCTGACTGACTCGCTGGCTGGCTGACTGCCAGTGCTACCAGTATGACTGATAATTTCATAGCTAATGCTTTTCTGCTGTCAGCATTACGCGTAATCAGCGGCAACTTGCTTTCGCGCAGTTTTCTCCGCATTAGCAGAGCGCGTGCGAGTGTATGTGTGTGTCGAACATATGTGAACACATAACAAGTATGTAATACAAATGGCGCACAAAGTGAACAACGAAACCAAACACAGCTATGCATAGTTGAGATGGCTTCAGGCTTCAGGTCATTAAGGGCCCGAAACGGTTTCAGTTGTGCCACATTTGAACGTTCGCACCATTCTCAGGGCAGTTTCACTCTCATTTCCAGGGCGTAGTAATGCTTCTTCTTATTATATGCCTCCATTGTTGCTGGCGGCATTCACTTGCCAGTCACGCTCGACTCACTGCACACAGACGCGCTCAGATAATCTTCGCCAGCGTTGCGTTGACAATGTGAACTTCAAAGTTGGCAAACTTGGAAATTTGAAAAATTTCTTTGCTGCCAGCAAAGATGCGCACACACACACAACAATCGAATGCAGCGCCCAAAGCACCCAACCAACAAATTATAAACGCAGATAGGCAAACTCGGTGGCAGGCGGCTCATAAATTTGGAGAACAAAAAAAAACAAAATAAAACAATATTATGATAAATAAAAGAGCATCAAATAAAAGCAGCCGCAGGCGTTGTGCTAATGTGAAAAATACTTCACACTTAATTACTCTCACCGGCGACATTTCAAAGTCGGGAAAATATCGCCGGAGTCGGAAAAGGAAAGTTGGCCGCCGCCAGTCGTCGACATGTTGTAGGTGCTGGGCGCTGATTTACAACAATAACTATATATCTCCATTAAATCTGCACAAGTAAATGCTCTGGTGATTTTAACACACACACGAAATATAAAAATAGCAACAACAAAAGATGAGAGCGCAACATTTGCACGAAGACACTTAAAAGTGGCCGACATTAAAGTGACGCGACAGTTATTAGGTTTGTTTTTGTTGTTTTTGTTATTCCTGACTATTTTGAATAAGACATAAAAATTGTTGTAATTTTTTAAACAGAAGCAGAGTTCATAGGCAGTCGACTCAGTAAAACAACTACAAAAACAACAAGAAAAAATATGACAATGGCAAAACGGGAGCAAAGAAAACTAATGTTGATATTTTTCACGAAGGAAATTATGCATGCAACAGCATTGCAACAACATAATACGAATAGCAACAATGGAGAGTTTGGAGGCACAATAGCAACTGACACAACAACATATGAAAATATGCGGTACGTGTGTTGCAGGCAACTCAGACTCAGCATTCAGAGACAGCCAGCAGCATGGAAGAGCGAAAGGTGCATTGGGTGCGTGGGTTCGAGTCTCAACGCAACTGATACCAAATAAACTATATCTTTCTTTCAAGGTGTTAACTTTTCAGCAGGAATTGGCAAACTTCTGAGAATGCAACAAAAACTATGAAAAGTACCAGACAAATGTAGACTTTGACCACACAAAACACCTTGAAAGGTCAGTGACAGGTCAAAAATGTGTAATCCTTTCGTTTACACAGAAATAATCATGCAACCTGATTGCTTAAAACCATTACACATATAAAAAACGTATTAACGTATTATTTTTTAACTTAAATATTAATTTTTTGTTATTTTTTTATTTCTTTTTTATTTATTTTTTTAATTTTATTATTTTTTTTATTTTTAATTTTTTTATTTTGTTTATTTTTAATTTTTTTGTTTTTATTTTTTTTATATATTTTAATTAATTTAATTTTTGTATTTTTTTTATATTTTAGTTATTTTAGTTTTTTTTTTAATTTTTTATATTTTAGTTTCTTTAATTTTTTTAATTTTGTTTTTATTTTTTTTTTATTATTTTTTTATTATTTTTTTATTTTTTTAATTTTTGTAGTATTTTTTTAAATATTTTTTTAATTTTTATAATTTTTTTTATTAATTTAATTATTATTTTTTAATTTTTTTTAAATTTTTAATTTCTTAATATTTTTAACTTTTTTATATTTTAGTTATTTTAATTTTATATTTATTTTTAATTTTTATATTTTAGTTTTTTAAATTTTTTAATTTTGTTTTTATTTTTTTAATTTTAGTTTAATTTTTTAGTATTTTTTTAATATTTTTTTTTTAATTTTATTATTTTTTTATTTTGTTTATTTTTAGTTTTGTAGATTTTTAATTTTTTTATATATTTTAATTACTTTAATTAATTTAATTTTTTTGTTTTTTTTTATTTCAGTTATTTTATTTTTTTTTATTTTTTTATATTTTAGTTATTTTAGTTTTTTTATTTTTTTATATTTTAGTTTTTATATTTTAGTTCCTTTAATGTTTTTAATTTAATTTTTATTTTTTTTATTTTTTAAATTTTTGTAGTATTTTTCTAAATATTTTTTTAATTTTTATAATTTTTGTATTAATTTTACTTTATTTTTTTAATTTTTTTTAATTTTTAATTTTTTAATATTTTTAATTTTTTTATATTTTAGTTATTTTCTTTTTTTATTTTTTATGTATTAGTTATTTTCTTTTTTTTATTTTTTATATATTAGTTATTTTAGTTTTTTTTTAATTTTTATATTTTAGTTTTTTAATTTTTTTAATTTTGGTTTTATTTTTTTCATTTTTTTTAATTCTGTTAAATTGTTTAGTATTTTTTTTAATATTTTTTTATTTTTTATAATATTTGTATTAATTTTATATTATTCTTAAAACTTCAAACTATTCTAAGGGCCAATAAAAAAAATATTTTTAAAACCATAAAGGGTTCCAACGTTCACAAAGTAGCATGTTGCCGTATGGCTACAAAATAACGAGAGCGTTAAAGTTCTCTGAAGCACTTGTAGAAAGCAAAACTCAACTTTACTCTCTGTGAAACTTCAAGGAACAAAATTCTTCCATGTTTTTGCCCATTATGACCATATCCATATCGCTTATGGCCATATCTGTACCTCCACTTCAACCTAACCTCCTTCTAAGGGATTCTCCCCATGAAACCTTAAATTATGGTTTAAAGTCTCTAGGAATGACTATTACTATTCTATGGATTCTTGAGTTATGAACAAAGCAATAATTTGTTCGATTTCCTGTTAGAAGACAAGGGAGACCTGAAATTTCCACTGCCTGAAGCTCAATAACATAAACACTTTTATTTATGTTGACATGAAAATTAAGTAAACTACACAAATTAAACTTACACGAACATATTTCCTAAGCTGAGAAAAGTCTTTAACGTCGCCCAGTCAGAGGCCAATGAGATTGAAAAAAAGGTCAAATTTAAATAAAAATCAGATTGTTTTGAAAATCTCATGCACACACACAGACAAACATAAAAACAAAAAACAATTCAACATAAAAACAATTCAAGGTAATTTGGCAACTCTGTGACTTGGAATAGGAATTTTGTTGGTGCTTGCTGACACTAATCCAAGGCAATTGTTGGCTTTTTCACATAGCAAAAAAGACAACAAAACGGATCTTTCTTTGTCTCTTTATTTAGCTCTTTCTTTGTCTGCTTCTTTGAGTCTTTCTCACCCTATTGCACTCTGGGCCTGGCTAAGAGTAATAAAGCTGCTTTAAGCGCCGCAAAGTATGCCCACTCATCAAAACCTCATACATACATAGGCAAAGTGTAGTACCAACAGCAACAACAACTCAGCAATTCAAATAAATAAAATTACACTGAGACACTGAGAAGTCAACGACGAGCCAAAGCAAAACAGCAACAACTTAATAAGAGACAACTGACTTGAATGCCACGCTTGGGCGCCGATTAACTTGCAATTTGTGTGTGTGTGTGTGGGTGTGTGTGTGTGTTTTTATGTTTATATGTGCGCCGCAAATTGCATTGAGTGCCTGTGATTTTAATGTGTCTTTTTGTTTTCTCTGTATACGGTTTGAAGTTGTTGCATTTTCAGCGACCAACACACGTTGAAATAAAACGTCAAAATAAATCACCAAAATATATAATAACCTGTCTGCATTGTTGTATGATGAAAGAGCTTAAATAAAAATATTGTGTGTCTTACGTTCAAATTACTTTGAGTCATGCGGCTAATATTGACTTTATGGTTTTATGTTTGTTTTTTTGATTGTTACTCATTGCGAGGTAAACATTTTATTTATTTTTTATTTGGTTCATTCCAGCCGAAAAATCTGTACAATGCTAAACATTTAACGTTGTTTGCTTTGGACATTTTTGTGGTATTGACACTAAAACAAAAAAAAAACCAAATCAAAACGCCAAATTGCAAATGCACGCAATTTTGCAAATGACATGCGCGAACTTTACTACTTCCCAACAACAATAATAAACATTAGGCGGCAGCAACTGTGGCGGCCACATGCCATGGGATTTCCGCTAAACAATACTCACGCGCAACAATAATTGTGCCCCCGCCGCCGCCCTCGGCACTTACCCCCACAAAGACACTCATCAGTCGGCTCGTCGACCAGTCAGTCAGAGTTGCACTGGGTTGTGGCCGAACCGCACGTCAGACGCGCCAATTAAGCTGCACTAATTTCAGTTATTATTAATGAGCTCATTTTATGCCACTTTTGGCATAAAGTTGTGTGCCTTTTTTTTAACAGACATTTTCATTATTCACTAATGACCTTGACTGGGTGCCCATTATTTCAATTTGATAGCAGTTAGTATTGCAGCCAACATGGGCGAGGAACGCGCTGCGCATTGCATGTTCGCAGCCGGATTTGGTAATCTCGAAAAAACAAAATATCATTATAAATCAAATCGATCCATATAAATTATAAATTATGGCATTGTGATTATACAGAAAAAATTAAAAAAAATAAAAATAAAAATTCATATTCATCAATATGGAGTTAGGTGGGCAAATGTAACTTTTTCGAGGCGAACATAGATCAAATGCAATTCTGACAGAAGTCTTTAGAAAATAGTCCTAACTTTCTTATGTGGTCTTACGGCCTCGAAAGTCCAGTGAGTAGCGCGCTGGCTTCTCACTATAGAAGCCCTAGGTTCGATTCCTTGCTCGGGCTGGTGAAACACTCGTCTACTTCTATCGCTCATGAAGCAGATCGATCGTCACATGAAGCAGATGAGAATTACAACAACAAAAAAAAACCGTCTTTGGGACTTGGCGTTAAACCTTAGGTCCCGTCTCTCTTTCTCCCAACCGTTGCCGGCCTCGATAGTCCAGCGGGTAGCACGCTGGCTTCTCATACCAAAGGCTCCAGGTTCGATTCCTGGCCCGGGCTGGTGAAAAACTCGTCTACTTCTATCGCTATCCACATGAAGGTAATGAGAATTACAAGAATCGCACAAGTGCGCTCTTGGCAGGCAATGGCAAAACCTCCAAGTCAGTTCAAAAAACGGGTGAAATATGTTGTATCACAATGGGCCTTTCAGGCCTCCGAGTGTGTCTCTTATAGAGACAGCCACCGCAACCTAACCTAACCTTCTCCCAACCGTTTGAAATGCGTGTTACGTGGGTAAACAGGGATCCATCACAGCACCAATGATGGTTCTCAGTTAGTTCCTTTTTAGTAAGGGAAGCTTTTAAGAACCACGAAGATTTAGAGAATTCAGCGCGTAATGAAACCTGTCTTGTCTTCAGCTCATCTTAAGTTAGTTTCTTCAAAAAAGCTTAGGAATTAGTAGAGCAATTCCAAAGTTAACACATCTTGAACAATCGAAGTTAGGTTGGGTGCTTACGTCTGGATGAGACACACTTAGGCCTGGGAGAAGCTGGAAGGAACCTACAATCAGCGCCGAAGCCGATCATCGGCTGACAGGTCGGTAAGCTATAGAAGTAGACAAGGCTTTCAACAACTTAAACTAAAATTCGAAACTAGTCTCTGGAGCTTTGGCAAATAAATTGGAGAAAAGAAAGACTATGTCTTCCGTGGAAGAACCAAAGCAGTGAGGCCTGGAGAGAACTTTTGCGGCAGGCCCAAGCCCCAATAACGGGTTGTTACGGCCAGATATTTAAGTAAGTAAGTGTGTCTGGTTCAAAAAGCCCGCAGGACTGTCGAGTCCTGACAATCTACTTGGTAATACTCTACCAGACAAACAAAATTCCCTATATTCTAGAGCCCAAAAGTACTTTAGACTGTGGTGCCTAAGTGCCTGTGACCTTCGGACCCTCCACATTGAATAATAAGAATCCTAGAACCCAATAGAGCTGAGTATAAAGCTGCCGAACAGTCACGTTGAGATATTTGCTGTAACTAAGTAACAGTATTTGATGTTATTTAAACTATATCTGGGGCCTTCTGAGCGAAGTAGCTCTCTGATCATGTCAGTTAATATTCAAACAATTACCCATTTCAAGGCATTGGACTCGAAAGCGGTTGGAAAGGAAGTAGCCGATGAGATGACAAGTATGGGGTCGACTTTCCCTTTACAGAAGTGGAAATATCTATCCTGTATATGAATATTGACAGATTGATAGGATGATATTGACCAGGAAAACAGGTTTTGAGTTCTCATGACTGGTACCGGCAATGCTTTCTTGAGGAAAACGCAATTTGTACTATCCCTGAGTCGAACTTCGGCAGCTCGTTGAAATAATCAAATCAGACCCTGCGCTATTGGATCCATGCTCATCAAATGACACCGTTTGTCTAGTGATGTCTGTAGGAGATGTGAAGAACGCCCACTTCACACGCTGTTGTCTAAATACCTGACAGAACTGATTAGTCGAAAATTTGGAACTGCATTCATTCGGTCGAACTGGGTTTCTTCAGATTGAAGCTGTTGGTTAGCTCTTGGCGAAAGCAAGAAAAACATCAGAATGGGCCTACGAGTGGTACTGCAGTCGTACACATCCCTCCTACCTAACTTACCCTAAGTAACTTAGAGTTGACGGATTGTATATTTTTCCCAGAAATTCAGCTGAATTAAGGCAATTTCAAGCAATTCGAGTTTGGCAATTATTTCTTAGAGATTCGAAAAAAATATAGTTGTAATACATAGGTATGTCATGTTCTTACTTAAATGAATTTCGAAAACTGTATTTAGAAAAAAATTGATCTGAGATCATCCAAAAGCTTCCCATCTGCGTCTAGAGAGATACAAACTGTGGCAGATTTTTAGGCTTCTCTTTGGTAGTTGGAACTTTTGGGCAACTGCGGTAATAGTCCCAACAGTCTGTATGGTCTCTCAAGACCATTAACTCCAACGCTGGATAAATTGATATCAGTATAAACCATCAGTTTAGCTAGTAGGTCTAACTTTAGACCAGTGATGACCATTCTACTACTCGTGAGTGGCAGTAACTCCGACACACGTGAACGAATGTAAGGCAACATTGACGTGGCTGCTACTCGCGAGTAGGAGAATGGTCATCACTGGTCTAAAGGAAGGCCAAGTAAGACTTTAAAATCGGAAACGTGCGTCGATGCCGCTGCTACTTGCGAGTAGAAGAATGGTCATTGATGCTTTAGACTCAGCAGGCAATTGAGAAGCCCAGCCCTTTATTTCGAAAAACGAAAAAGTATAATTCCACATAATGTTCATTCTTCTATTCTAGTTTTTCTAGTGCCGAAGATTTCCAACATAAAGTGATATAATAAAAAAAATCTTTCAAGTGTTGCCCACTAGTTCGCCTATAAATTTTTGAATGGATCCACTTCAGTTCATATAAATTCAACTAATTACTTTTTCAACCTAACATTTGTGGCATTTAGGTATTTTAGTTATGAAATTAGAAATACACAAAAAAAATTTTATTATTAACTTAAAAATTTTCTATTTCCCCACAGAAACCAGAGATATTTGTAAACGACAAAAATCATACAAAATTATTGCTCCAGTCGAATAAATAAGAAATAATATTTTCTTAATTTAAGCAAAATATTATACAACATTACAACACAGCTTCACAGTTTCAGTGCGTCATTGCATAAAACAAAATTTGCGCAAAACTTGCAATCAGTGGTGAGATATGGTGAGATTTGTTTGTTGTTTTTTTGGCGCCTCGAAGGTGAACACCACCAATTGCGGCTAAGTAAACAGTTTTCGTGTCCATAACACACACACACACCGGTCCAGGCCAAAGCGACAAATGCATTTTACTTACACACACACACACAGATATACGTTTGTATATAAACATATAAACGTGTACGTGTTGTACGAGCCAGTTGGGTTGTTATGGCCAAAAATTGATTCAAATTTTCCATTTGGAAGAGTTGAAACTTGTGCAGTTATAAGTCCATGTATGTGTTTGAGTGTGTGTTTTCAGTTGTAGGTTGAATGCAGTCGGAGAAAATCGCTGAGCCACAGCAGTACACAACAACACACCAACTGACCACTCAACGTGCCTAAGCACGAACGCAAATCAATCAGTTTCCATGTGTGTCATTTCGAAATACTCCCACGTACCGGCGCAGTGCATAAGTGAAGTTTAAAATTTATTTTATGTAAAACAAATTCAAACAATACAATAAATATACGAAAACGAAGCAACAACACTGATGAGCGTTTGAAAGGCTTTGGGTTCGAAGACGAACGAAATTTTCAGCCGAATGTCAAATAAAACAAATACAAATACAGAATCCATAATTTGTCCCATAGATGACTTTAGTAATGTGTTTCGTGTTCCTGGATGACGTTAGAAAGATACGAGTTTATGCTAAGAAAACTTCTCAGATTGTTTTGTGGTTGCTTTAGGCAGTTTTGTTTGAAAACCAGGTCACACACATTGATAGTGACTCTTCACAAACCATGGAATTTTGGTTTAGAGGTTCTTATGTATTCACCTTGTAAAAATTGTATTGATGTACAAAAATTAGCAATGGGCTCTCAGGACCTAAAAATGGGTTTTAAGGTTAAGCAGGAGAAATGTTTTTAAGGTTAATCAATATCAAAATCTAAAAAAACAAAGTCCTAATCCACTCAACAAAATTTCTTAACATTAGAAAGACCGCAAGGACTACAAGGTCGAAAAACTACATGTTTTATCTGCTGATATATAACATTTTTTTTTAATATTATATATTGAACTTAGTTGAAAAGGACATAGTTCCTGAAACAACTTATCATAAAATTATATACATATGCTATGTAAATTGTTATATTGAAATAAAGCACTTTTATTCATTCATTCATTATTCATCTGCTGATATCTCGAAAAGTATACATCGGGTTTGGCTAATTTTAATTGTAAAACCCTAATTCCACAACTAATTGTAGAACCCGATAAAAATATAAAAGTCAGCAAAACAAAAGTTGATAGAAATAATAAAGAAAGTACAGATTTTTTAAAATGAAAAACCGGGTCTGGTCTTTCTAGTCTGAAAATCTTTGAATAAGCCTGTCCAGACTTCGGACACTCATTTCAATGAACTAAGCAACAATTGCGACTCTATATCTCTCGGCAATCAGTGCTTCCGGTGCAGGCAATTGAATTTTTAGGACCTTTAAAAGATCATCAAAGACAACTTAGTTCAAATATTGCACAATTAGCAGTTCGATTGACTCGAAGTGATTGCACGCGCCACAGTTCCATCAACCACACATCGATCATACTAATGTCTCATCATTTAGCAATTTCTGATTACTTATTTCTGTACTTCTATTGTATTGTACGCACATATAGTATATCTCATTTCCATACGATTTATTGTTTTAATTTTCCTATTTGATTTTATAGTTTCTGCAAATGCTTTCATGCATTAAACGAGCAAGGAAACCGCACCCTTTGTGTGCGGCAATCACTTAAATTTGCATTAAAATTCAACTACGCTGCTGGGCCGACTTGCATATACATCAAACAGATCGTCGATCGGTGCCCACACCAGATTCTATGACGATCCTCGTCTGCCACTCGCAACGTGCCTGGCAGCGCGCTCCAACTCTGCACCCTACACAGTCCATTAAAATTCCCACGCAATCAAATGCATCGAGTTGGTTGTATTTGCTGCCTGCTTTCGAAATTACTGCACAATTTTATTGCATCAATAAAATTGCGTTTCAATGATAATATCGACAGAGTCTCAATAGGCACTCGACGAGTGCACACAAACACCACTTGCAAAGCACACACAGGTTAATGCAAAAACAAACACGGCCACAAGTGCTCTCAACCCGAACGACAATCGGTGTTTATCGCAAAAGTTGATTGTATGCTACAGCCACATGTATGTACGGGCGCGATAGCTCCGATAGTTGGACAGATGTACGCGGCCGACTACACTCGACCAATCAGCGAGTCATTAGCACCGAACTCATTGACGTTATCAATATTTGTTGTTGTAGAACACTACCGTAGTTCGTTGTTGTTGTTGTACACAGTAGCTGCGTTCGGCATTGTTTGCCGTGCTGTATGTGTTGTGTTTCACATTGATAAGCAACTCACCTGCAAGTAGAGAGAAAGAAATGACATTAAACATTATAGATTACATTCATTGGAAAAGTGTAGGCAAACAATTGTGAAGCGAATGAGCAAATAAAGTTATTAAACGGAAATTATGAAGCCGAGTACAACAATGCGACAACAAGTGGCTGTTACTGTTGCTATTGCTGCTGCCACCGCCAAGTGGATGACATTTATTGTTGTCGTTGTTGTTTACGTTGTTGATTGCACACCATTAAAAATCAACACTCATGCACACACACATAGTTGTAGTTGTTGTTTTGAAAGTAAACAATAAAATTGTTGACATAGCATAAAAATCGGTTGATACCTTTTTAGGTTGATATTTTTAGTTCGTAAAAGTTGAACATTGTAGATTTGTTGGAACCAACAACAATAACAACAAACAATAAAATTGTTGGCATAGCATAAAAATCGGTTGATATCTTTTTGGTTGATATTTCTAGTTCGTAAAAGTTGATTATTGTAGATTTGCAGAAACCAACAACAATAACAAAAAAATATAAAATTGTGGACATAGCATAAAAATCGGTTGATATATTTCTGGTTGATATTTTTAGTTCGTAAAAGTTGATTATTGTAGATTTGCAGAAACCAACAACAATAACAAAAAAATATAAAATTGTGGACATAGCATAAAAATCGGTTGATATATTTCTGGTTGATATTTTTAGTTCGTAAAAGTTGAACATTGTGGATTTGTTGGAACCAACAACTATGAATTTTCTTGTAAGAGAGAAAAAATAAACTTTGAGGATTTCTAAATCAAACACATTTAACCCTTTCGACCCCGAATTTTACCCTACGTCTCGATATTACTTTTTGGTATTTAAATCATGAAATACTTCACTAAGAAGTGTGCACACGACATTTGAAGTCGCCACGCCATCAATCATCATCCAATTCGCACAAACATGGTTTTGGGCCACTTGGGTCTTAGTCCCTGAAATAAACTATAACGCAGCTACTAATTTGGATTAAAAAACAGCAACAGCAAAACAATGGGTCCTTCACAATTTCAGATAGTTCTGTTTGAAAGTTGCTTTAATACTAATCAATCAAAACACGAGTGTTTCTAGGCAACTTCGTTTTACCGCCGCTCAGCGGTCTATTCTAATTTAGGATAACCTATAATGTGACTACAGCACCTACAGTAACTTCGTACAAGTATTATAATCTTATCAAAACCAGTTGTTGAAACCCATCGAGCATAAGTTCTTTTGTTGAAAAAAAAGGTTGGTTAGGTTCAAGTTAATCTTTGGTTACTTCATCCAAATGTTGTATCTCTTCTTAAATGGCCATCACAACCCTTACAGTCTGTTGCAAAAGTTCTTTCCAGGCCATCTCCAGTTGGCCACACCAAGAGAGTTAAGGGCATCCTCTACTTGAAGTTATCAACGGAGACACGTTCTCCTTCTTCGTCATCGACCTTCTAAGACTGCCACGCCGAAACTTAATCGTCGATGCGGTAGACATGGCCATGCCGATGGATGTTGGTTCGCTGCACTACGTCGATGTCTTTAAACAGCTCGTTATTCGTGCATATTCGATAGTTGTCGCCAATACGAACAGTATCGGAATTATATACGGATAGGAATTTTTTAGAAGTAGCTTTTTTGCGAACCCCAGCAAGTATTACAACCTCACCAATTTCAGTGGCTGATGCTCGCTCAACCTGATTCTATGCTCACCTAAAGTAATCCGTCATGTAAGCTAACCTAAAAGTAGCTAGGATTCAAGTATATTTAATTTGCTTCCAATATTTTCTATTACGAAACCAAATCTTCTTCTTCTTCCCACAAAGCTTCTATTCCCACCTATGTAGAATAACCTACAATGTTGGGTGAAAGAGTAGATTGGATACAAGTAAATCTATAGTAATTTCGTACAAGTGTTGTAACCTCACCAAAACAAAACTTGATAAGTCTGCTTGCCGTCTATAATAGTTCCTTATAGCCTTTAATGTTGGACCTGAACGTAGTTTAAATTTCAATTCGAAACTCCTACAAGTAACCCCTAGCAACTTATTAAAACATCACCAAGTCCAGAGATTAATGCTCGTTAAACCTGCTTCCATGCTCACTTAGTATAACCCGTCATGTTGGACCTAAAGTTCTCACTTAATATACGAGGGCGGGTCAATAAGTCCGTGACTTTTTAAATGAAACACAGGTTTTAAGATAAAAAGTTATTTTATTTTTCAACGTAGTCTCCTTTGAGATCTATACACTTAGCCCAACGTTTCTCCAGTTTTTTTATCCCTTCCGAAATATATGATTTGTCGAGGTCTTCAAAATAGGCATTTGTTTCTGAGATGACTTCGTCATTGGAGGTAAATCTCTTTCCGCCGAGCCATTTCTTCAAGTTTGGGAACAAGAAATATTCACTTGGGGCTAGATCGGGTGAATAGGCGGGATGAGGGAGCAATTCGTAGCCTAATTTATAGATTTTGCCATGGAAACTGCACATGTGTGCACCCGTGCACACGAAATTCACTTTTTTCCATTTTCTTCTCAGTCAACGCGGTAGTCTGATATTAACGGCTGCCAAAAACAAACTAAATGTCGCAGCTTGTTCAATTATTGATAAGAGTCAACTGACAGATGACTGTTGACGGGAGCAGTGTTGCCATTTCAATTAAGAGGCGGGAAATTAAAAAAGTCACGGACTTATTGACCCGCCCTCGTAGCCCGTCATGTTGGACCTAAAAGTAGGTTTTAAATTTCAAACATAACCAAATGAAGAGGTTGACGCTCAACCTGGTTAATTGCTCCCCCAGCATAACCTGTCAGGTTGGACCAAAAGTAGGTTTAGGTGCAACTAAATAACTGGTCCTTTGGTTACCACAACAAAGAAAGGAGACTCCAAGTAGCCTTTAGTTGAATTCTCAAGAAGACAAAATGGCAGTTCATTTAAACCAAAAATGGCCATTCTGTGACTCACAACGCTTACGTTTTCTTATATTCGTAAACGTTCGTCAGCGTTGCTGCTGCTCGCAGAATGAACGTTCAATGGTATAAACCAAGATCCAACAATAATGCCCAGCAAAAAGATAGTACAGAGACTTGTGAGTGATGCCATGAGCATTAGACACTCACTACAAAGAAGCAACATTATAAATTTGATGCATGATTCGTTCTAAAGATGTTTGAAGTATCTGGGCAATTCTATGTTGGTTTTTACCAAACCATCTGACTTTTGATTTTCTCTTCAAAGCGTTCCCTACACTTGATGGATAAACTAGATAGATGGTTTTTAAGGTTGAAGTGCAGTTGATGACATCACTGGACCCAAATGGTCCATTGTGTTGGTATTAAAAGTTTCTTCTATCACACAACAATAATTCTTTCAATCACATTGGCCTTTTCCGTTTTCATATTTCCGTTTCCAATTTGACAAACCACATCTGTTTTTAAGTGTTTCTCAAAATTGCCAACGAAATATTTTTGCTTTTGAATTCTTGCCATAATCACTTCATTTTCATTCCACAACTGGTAATTCAAAGACAAAACCTTGCACCAAAGCCCACACTGTGTACAACAATGCTGGCAACTTCGCAGCACTTCGTGTGTACATACATGTGTCGCAATAAATAAACTTGAACGTGTCAACTGACATTAAGAGAGACAACAATTTCAAAAATAACCCATAATGCCAAGTCGAACCAAAAAGAATACGGCAAATAATTCGTGGGTTTTCCGGTTTTATGACCATTGACCAAGTATTTAAAACGGCCTACACACGCACACACACACACATACGATAGCAGCCAAAGCCGCGCTGCTCCATTTTGAGAGGCAAATATGTCGTAGGCGACATGCAATCACTGAAAAACAAAGATGTGTGAAGATTGTGGCACAATTGAATTGTTGTTGGAAAGCGGGCTAACATGTCGCACGACAAGTTGTTTTAAGTAAAAACCGCACTCAGCCAGCCGCAGCGGCGTGTAAGACGCATTCTAAATAGTTGCGGCAACACTGAGTAATGAAGCGCTAAAATGGCGGCCTAAGGCCACGCAACCGCACAGAAGGTCTGGGCTTTGTCGCAGGTAGGTGGACAGCCGCGCATAGAATTTATGGCGGCCATGTATCAGTCAGACGCGATTTGCCATTAGTCGAGTGGGCACTTGACGGCGTTCGATGAGAGTTAAAATTGGCTGAAGTTGTCTTAAACAGCGCAATTCTCTGATTCTCTGCACTTTAATTGGCCGCAGTATGGATGCACTGGAAATTTCGATACTCACTCAAGTGGCCACTCACTTTCCATTGGACTGAATCTATTTCGGGAGCCAAGTGTGCACCAGAGAATGTCCAACTTTGTGTTGGAGTCGTGCCCCAAAAAGTGAAAGTGCGCAATTAAAGCGACCCATCTGTCAGCTCGAACTTTGTAAAAGTGCCACCGCTTCCGTTTCGAATGCCACAAATAGATTTCGTGCCACGTACAGCCAACAGTCGAAGATGTTGCATACATTTTGGGTCGACTGTCAGCAGCGGATGCGCATCGCTGGCCGGTGCGAAGGCAGTTCTCCGAGATTTATGTCATAATTTGGATGGTTGCCTACGAGGCGGTAGCCAAAAATGAACGACACTCCACACACGTTGCGCGCTGTTACGGTGCAAATTTGAATGGTGCTGCGAGGGCAGTGAATGAGCAGTGTTGCCACATTGCGGCATTCGAGTGGGCGCGCTGAGTTTACTCATTCAAGTGTGGCAACAAAATTATTGCTTTCAGTTTTTTCGTATTATGCAAATGAAAGATATAATCAAATAAATATAATCAAATGACTATAAGCGGTTTTCACCAGCAGTATCAACTGGATCAGTTGAAAAATATCATAGCATCGATTTTGATGACAAAAAGATATTCATGCTTGGAATTGTAAAAGAAATACAGAGTACAGAGAGCAAGAAAAAGAGTAAAGAAAAGACAGTACAGACTGCAAAAACGTTCAATAAAAAAAATATAAAACGATATTAAAACCGATACGAAAAAATTCAAAACGATACGAATTTTAAAACTAATTTTTTTTTAATTTAAAACTAATTAGTTTTAAATTTTGTATCAAGTTTGCACAATTTCAGTAACTTTAAAACCTTTTCAGTAAAACCAAAAATTTCTATTAAATAATTCTTCCCTTGACAGCAACACCAATATTAATTTTTTTCGTTAAATTTTCAACTTTTGGAGAACTTTTATAGAACATTTAATAAGTTATGAATAAATATTTTGAATAAATATTCAATAAATCAGCTCAGAAGCCCAGCCACCCAAAGACGAATCTAGGATTAAAGAAACCGAACACAATAACGTCAGACTGAGTCCACATCTAAAATATATGATTTTTTTTGCTTTTAGTTCAGTTTATGCAACTTTGGGTGTGGCAGAACTGCACTGAAAACCTATAACACTTAAAAGACTTAATCTATGTGTATGGAGAAAACTGTTTCGAAGAGCAAAAGTAGCTAATCTACAGGTACTTAGAAGCATATTTCAGAGATCAAAAGACGACCTTATCTATGATTGCTTAGAAGACTACTAACAAATCTAATCTCCAACTAGCTAAAAGACTTCTTAGAACTCAGAAGACTACTTCGGAGACCAAAAAGTAAATCCTATCTACGAGTACTTAGAAGACTACTTCGGAAAGTCAAAGGAAGATCTAATCTACGAGTACTTAGAAGAGTACTTCGGAATGTAAAAGGAAGATCTAACCTATGAATACTTAGAAGACTACTTCGGAGAGCTAAAAGAATATCTACGAGTACTTACTAGAATTTTTCAGAGTGCTAACAGATCCAATCATCGACTACTTCGGAAACCAAAGAGCAGATCTAATCTACGAGTCCTTAGGAGACAACTTCAAAAAGCAAAGGGAAGATCTAAGATATCTAATCTACAGGTACTTAGAAGCCTATTTCGGAGATCAAAAAGAAGACCTTATCTATGATTACTTAGAAGACTACTAACCAATCTAAACTTCGACTAGCTATAAGACTTCTTAGAACTCAGAAGACTACTTCGGAGCCCAAAAAGTCAATCTAATCTACGAGGACTTAGATGACTACTTCGGAGAGCTAAATAATCGAATCTTCAACTACTTCAACTACTGAGAAGACTACTTCAAAGAACATAAGAAAGATCTCATCTACGAGTTCTCAGAAGGCCACTCCCCATAAATGCAGTGGTGAAAACCGCTATAATAATGCTTCTGAGGGAGGATTTCAGAGCCATAGTGAAAACCGCATACTGACATGACACTACTAAACAGCAGCTTACGTATAAAATATGGGCATCACCGAGACGGATGAATGCAGAAGATGCAAAGAAAATAAAGTCAATGATGATGTGAATGAAACCTTAGAGCACATTCAACCTCAAGACTACATCTTATTCACTTAGAAACCCTGTACTTCTCTGAGTTAGTCATTGCTGAACATTGCTAGGAACAACGACATTCTCACCGATTAGTTTTACGGTGACGCCCGCAACACTAAGAAGCTCTAACTGCTATCACCAGAGACCCAACTGTGTCTATGCATAGTTGACTTGACCAGCCAACTTACCGAACCTAACCTTCCACTTAATGTTTTTTAAGAATTTTTTTACTTCATTTTCCATTTTAGTTACATTGTTTTCCATATTTTTATCATAAATTTTTTTGTTTTTACGAATCAACATTTATTTGACGGCAATTCCAAACACACCGACAAACTTAATTGGGTCTTTGATTGTTTGTAATTAATGGCGGCGGACATTTGGACGCCATCAGCAACAACAACAACAGCCGCCAACACTTGTATTGCAATGCCCTTTTTTGCCAACGTCTTTGCTGATTTTTTTCTTGCTCAACTTGAATTATTAGAAACATTTCAAAGCACAGACACATACACACACACACACCCAGTGCCATTGCAAGGCATTTTTAGCCCCATAGCGAGAACGCAGTTGCAGTGCGCGCACGAGCGTCAAAGCGGCAATTGGGCCGTTTAGGCCTTTTGCAGTGATTATTAATTTTACATGTGGGCTAATATAGACATTAAATTGTTGCCAACAAACGAATGTTCGACTGGCAGTCGCACACTAACGCCGCGTTGACGTTGATGTGATGTGCTCTAAATGGTCAAAGCAACTTTCACTTCCTTTGCGCCGTCATTGCCACACACACACATAGCACCACTCAGCACTGGGCAGTTGTGGGCATGTGGCCAGCGTCCATTGTAGACATTTCAAAGTGAAAAATCCCAACCTGTGCCGTAAATGGTATTTTTGTATTTTAGTTCATTTGTTTGCATAACTAACAAACGAACGTGTGCGCTCAATGTGAGCCCTAAATAGAGAGATGAGTCGATGAGAATTGCAAATGCAAAAAGGGAGCGAAAAAATATTTTGAAATTTTTTAATTTGATTTTGAATTTATTTAGATATAGATACGTACTTGTATCAGTTTATTCTTTTATATTGAATATTTAAATTCAGTAGTAATTATAATTAAAAAATAATAATAAAAATAATCATAAAATTGTTTTATAATTTTTTCCATTTTCAATTTAATTTTAAATTTATTTATAAATAAAATTATAATAAATTGTTTAAATTGATTTTGAATTTGTTTATATATACCTCGTTGTATATTTCATTCTTTTATATTAAAAAATTAAATTTAGTAAGTAATTATAATAAAAAAATAATAATAAAAATATAAAAAAATTATTTATAATTTTTCCCATTTTCAATTTAATTTTGAATTTATTTATAAATAAAATTATAATAAATTTTTTAATTAGATTTTGAATTTTTTTTTATATATACCTCGTTGTATATTTCATTCTTTTATTTAAAAAATTTAAATTTAGTAGTAATTATAATTAATAAAAAATAATAAAAATAATCATAAAATTATTTTATAATTTTTACCATTTTCAATTTAATTTTGAATTTATTTATAAATATATAAAGAAAATTTTGATTAAGAAAGTAATTATAATTAATAAATAATAATAAAAAAACGAATAATAAAAATTTTTAATTTTTTCCATTTTTCCATAATAATTTCGAATATTTTCTGCAACAAAACCGCAAAACTTAAATATTCAATCTAAAAAAACTTAAATATTCGAATTCTTCACAGCTGCCTGTCTCCCACCACTGCTGCTGTAAAAAACAACAAATTTCAAGCATATTTTCCAAAATGCTGCAGGCAGAAATTGAATTGGCATTTCATTTCCGCATTGCTGCCTCGATTCGGCTAAATTTAGACCAACCATATTCATTTATTAGCAAAATTTCAACCATTGCTTTTGTTTTTCTGCTGAAAAATTATCTTCTCTGCATCAAACTTTTATTAACAACTTTTCAGACTAACAACAACATTGTAGGCTCTGGTTAGATGTGAGCATCCAGAAGGAGGCAATAAACGATTTCAACTCTGGACAAGTGAATTATTGTTGCATGGCAACGCACAGAACCAGAAGCAGTGAACGATATAAACACTAAGCAAATAGCCGCTTATCGCATCTGACAGCTTATCTAACCGACCAGACAACACACTGCGCCCAGTGCGTCCACACAGTTCGCTACGTGCGGCATTCAACTAAAACAGTTCAGAGTGTTTACTTGATGCTCGTTGATTGTCAAATACTAAACAACACAGCAACGTTGTCAAGTCGCTGCTACACAAAGGCTGCGACAATCTTTCCTCACATCCCTCTTTCTTTTTTTCTTTCCCTCTGTGTTTCCATAACAATGCCAGTTCTTCTTATAATAACATCAAAGCCCACAACAATAAAAAATGCCTACAAACAAATAGACATTAAACACACTGTTCATAGACTCCTCCACACACACACCCACACACACACGCACACACTGAAGCAAGAGGTTATGACCTCTGTTGCGGTAGTTTCTCTACCTATTGCGTTCCACCTCTGGGGGGTTTGACGTCTATATTTAGCTGTGCTCTTTTAAAATCTTTCGTATATTTAGATTACAGCGCCAAGGAATCGCGCGCGTACCGGAATGCAAGAAGTAAACATAAATGAAAAGAATGGAAAACTTAGATGAATAACAAAGAGTTGCAGTGCGCATCATTCGAATTCCAAAAAGTGAACAGCAATCGAGTTCGTTTAGTGCACAATTAGCTGCTTACACAAGCATTTTCTTATTAGCCTTCGGGCAGAGGCGAGTGGAAATTACAATTTTAACACGTTCGCGGACGTGAATGCTATAGCATTCAAATTGTAAACCAATTTTTATTAATTACATTTTAAATAAACTGAAATTTTTGTAAATAATATGCTATATCATTCAATGTGTATAAGGGCTAAAATACGAAAATCTGACAACTGCAACAATATATGTGTAATCAAATTTAAGATAGTTCTTCTAGTTTCCACAAAAATTGACTGTCCGCGAACGTGTTAACGAGATTTGTACATACGAAACATTTATGGGCGGAAATAGTTCTAAGACAAATTATGTGCAATTAAAGTCGAGGTCCAATTGTAAAAAATCAAATATTTAGGGTTAGAATGGTTTTGTTACGTAAAGAAGTTCTTAAAGTTGTAGAAGTTTTCTACACACTTTTCTCAGCGATCGCGCCAAGTGATACGCAAACTTTTGTTGTTATAATAGATCGAGGTGCAGAGAGTTCTTTTCCAGATAATAAACTTTCCAAAAGTCATATATGCGTCTCGTCAAGAACTTCAATACACCATTCTACAGTATATGAAAATACTCTAAGTTGCTTTTCCCACTCAGCAAACATCTAAAAAGAAGGTTCAACATGAAATTATGTCCAGGTCTCAGGTCATAGTAACATCCCGAGGAACGAGAGGGATATGAATTTGGCAGAAATGGCACAACTAAGCCCCAAAAAGTAAAATTCGCAAAATAAAGTACTTCGCTAAGTTCTCTTAAGTTATCGAAACGGAAGGAAGGCCACATGGAAAATGACTTCTGTAGAAGTTCTCGAGATGAGGAAGAAGAGGAGACAATCCTCTGTACCTGCTCGGCACTTTCCCGGAAACGTAAGAAACATATTGGTTTCTTCTATTCAGAAAACCTATGCGACTTCTCCAATGTCAACATAAGTTCCAGTTGGCTTGAATTCTAGTAGGTCCAAGTCCTGAGGTTCCGCAACCACCTAAACTAGACTATGTCAGTCTCTAGTCGTCAAGAGCTTTTTTACTTACCTACCATGTCCATCTACATACAAAAATTTACTTGTGTGTCCTGGCTGACTAAATGAATGAAAGTTTCATCATTGCCCAGCCGAAACCGAAGAAGTTACAAACCTAAAATTTCCTATAAATAAATTTTGAATACCAATCTCCACTAAGATTAGATTTTTGAGAGCCGAAACCGTTGAAGCTACAAACACGAAATTTAAACTTTAAATAAATGTTGAACATAAACTCCGCTAATATTAGATTTTTTTGACATTCGAGGTCTAAGTAAGTAAATATAAGTAAATCTATATAAGTAAAGGTGTTGTATGAAGAAACAAGATTTACTTTCCACTTATTATTATTTGTTCTGACTGACTGACAGATTCATCATTGCCCAGCGGAAATCGTTGAAGCTATAAACATGAAATTTAAGCTCTAAATACATTTTGAAACATAGACCTCTCCCAAGATGGGACTTTTTGACATTCGGGGTCTAAATGCGCAAAACATGGGTTAAGGTGTGGTACAAAAAAACATAATTGAATGGGCCAATTGATTTCAAACTTGATGAAAATACTCCAAATCAAAAATAATTCGACACGTATTTTTTAGTTTTTAAAAAATTAAACTTTAACAGGGTCAACAATGGGTTAAGGTTTGTAAACGGGAGGACTACGAAAGTTTTTTGATTTTTATTTTAATCAAAACTTAAAGTGATGAAACAAGGGTAAAAATTTTGTATAAAGAAGCCAGATTTTTTTGAAAATACTACAAATCAAAATTAATGTGACACGCATTTTTTAATTTGTGAAAAATTTAAATACAATGAGATCAACAATAGCAAAACTAGCATTTGACTTCAAAATTAGTGAAAACACTTGAATTGAAAAAAATACTTTGAAATGAGTATTTCATTCTTTTGCAAAATCAAAATCTGACGGGGTCAGCAATGGGTTAAAAGTTTTTTATGAAACACATGATTTTTTTTTAATTTAGTAAAAGTAAGGTCTTCAAATAAGGTCTTCGACACTTGTTTTCGATTTTTTCGAAAAAAAAAGTTTGCATTAAAAACTTCGAAAAAACATGGACCTATTGATTTTAAACTTAGTTAAAGTATTTTTAGTGGGAAGCAATTCGTTACGTGTTTTTGGTTTTTTTTTTTTGCAAAATCAAAATCTGGCGGCTCAACAATGGGTTAAAAGTTTGTATGGAAAATCATAATTTAATTGTTTTTCATTTTTTTGGAAAATCAAAATCTATTGGGGTCAACGGTGGGTTAAAAGTTTGTATGAAGAAATATGATTCAAATATGAGGGAAAGCATTTTTCATCAAAATCTCTTAAGATTAACAAAGTGTTAAGTGAAATTGTGATTTATTGAGCCCACTGACTCAAACTTGAAAAAAGTACTCAAAATCAAAAAACCTCAGTGCATGTTTTTTCAGTGTTTAATAATCAACATCAGATGAGATAAAAAATGTGTTTGAAGTTTATGTGAACAAATATAACAAAAGATAAAATCATAATGTAAATATTTCAATGAAATCATAAAACACAAACATGCAGAACTGCCAGATTCTGCTAGTCTGTCATAAACCGGAAAGCCAACTATGACTTGAAGTATCTATAAAACTGGAAATATGTATACACATACATACATACTTCTAATTTAAAAAATTCTAAATAAAACACAAATATTTACTACACCCTCCGCGTAAAGCATTGACACATCGGATCGGTGTGTGGTCACACCCCGCACAGCAACTCGGAAGAATTCCTCGAAAACGCGCCTCAACAACCGCCAAAAGAAATAGAAACCATAAATAAAACAAAAGCCCAAAGCGCACATGGAAAAAGCAAGCAACAAGACGCAACTCAATGAGAGCGCAACAAAAACAATAAATTAACTTGAAAACAAAGACAACAAAAACACTCACTGACCGCAACCGAACCCAGACACAGCTAACAGCTGATTTACGCTGATCGACCCAAAGAGAAGAAGAAAAACACAGAACATGTCAGTTGGACGTAGACCGACTGTGACTGTGGCTGAATGACTGTCGATTCGGCTACTGTGCAACGTTGCAACGAGACGCCAACCGCAAACGAGCAACACGCGCAACAGACATAAAAATGCAGGGGTTTTGTTGCAAAGTGTGAGGCAGCCAGAATGAGAGAACGAGGGGAAAGTGAAACTGCACCAATACCAACACAAAGTGCGAGTACAGCATTGCACTGACATCTGATATGAAAGGCGTCAATTGCACCGCCATCCAGTTAGATATCCAAAAGAATTTCACATCAAACCAAAATCTTCTCATCAAAATAGCCAAACGACATGAAAGCCAACACATGGACAGCAGACAGATTTGCAAAAATAGCGCAAAACCAAAACGGCTGTTCGAAACGCCGACGCACACACAAATGCACAAACACACTTTACACATACACACATAATAAAATGTGTGCAAAATGCTGCCAACAAAAACAGCGACAACATCAGCACAGACAACAACCACATTGTCAGACAACATGGATGGGGTTTTATCAGTGAATGTTAGTGGCCGGTTTTGTGTGCGGCTTTTAAGGAAGCATAAAAACAACAAAAACAACAACAACAAACCAGTGACATTCGTACTTACATATGTATGAGCGGCAGTCACATTACCTGCACATAAGACGCAACGTTTTTTTACTGCCGCTGCAACAGGCGGGAGGAGGCGAAGGCGAACAGAATTGTTGCACAGCGCAAAATTTGTGAGAAAAAATCAACAACAGCAGCTGGCAGCTGGCTGTTGCTCTACTTGCTGTTCTACTACTAATATTGTTGTTGTTGTTCGGACAGAAACAGTTCGCCGCCATCGTCGATCGAACGTGCCACAGAAAACGTTACTATGCCATCGTTCATCGGCAGCCAAACAAATGAGCCGCAATGAGCTCTCGCCCTGCCCCCCACCTCGCTTCCCTTCAGTAATGTGTACAGTTAGTAGAGCAACGATCGCCGGCCGCCGATGGCGATCTTCGTATGCACTTGCAACGCTTCAGCGTCGCATAGACGTTGCAATTGTTTTGAATTAGAAATTAAATTTAGATTCACATTTAAGATTATTGCGGCGAGCGGCGGCCAACAACACAGCAACAGCAGCTAACAGCTTAATTTCACGCTTTCAAATAAACACTGAACTGCAATGTTGCAGTGTAGTCGGTTTGTAATGGAGCTTGCAATGTCTAAAAGGAGGCGTGACCGATATTGAAGACTCAGTTGAAGAATTGGTCTTATGATATCAGTTTAGCGTTCAAACGATTCAAGATATCGTAATGAAACTAGCTACGATCAAACGATTGAAGATATCGTAAGGAAGCTCGCTTCAGAATTTGTTGTTGTTATAACTGGCATTGAAAAATCAGTCGAAGAATTGATCTTAAGATATCATTTTAGCGATCAAACGATTCAAGATATCGTAATGAAACTAGCTACGATCAAACGATTGAAAATGTCGTAATGAAGCTCGCTTCAGAATTTGTTGTTGTTGTAACTTCTAGAATTATAACGTCTAGGAGGCGTGACCGACATTGAAGACTCAATTGAAATATTGATCCTAAGATATCATTTCAGCGATCGAACGATTGAAGATATCGTATGAAGCTCACTGCAGTTTTGGTTGCAAGTCAGTTTGTCATGGAGCTTGTAGCGCCTAGGAGGCGTGACAGGCATTGAAGAATCAGTTGAAGAATTGATCTCATCAAACGATTGGAGATATCGTATGAAGCTTACTTCAGATTTTGATGCAAGTAATTTTTTCATGGGACGTCTAAAAGGAGGCGTGACTGGCATTGAAGAATCGGTTGAAGAATCTATTTGAAGATATCTGATATTTGAATCTGATTGAAGATATCATAATGAAACTAGCTACGATCAAATGAATGAAGATATCGTAATGACGCTCGCTTCAGATTTTGTTGCAAGTCCGTTTGTCATGGAGCTTGTAACGTCTAGAAGTAGGCGTGACCGACATTGAAGAATCAGTTTGTCATGGGACTTGTGAAATTTAGGGCGCGTGATTGGCATTCAAGAATCAATTGAAAAATCTATATTATGACATGCATCTGCCCGTCTTGTACGATTCAAACGATTGAAGATGTGGTAATGAAATTCTCGTCAGATTTTTTTCCAACTTTTTTCTTTTCTTTAGTAAAGTTTAGCCAATAAATCGAACTTCAACTAAGAACTACAGCAAAAGTAGCTTATAAGGTCCTCTTTTGTGTAGAGTTGCCATGTGAACGCAAGTCTTCTGATATGACAATGTATCGATTGACCAAATAAGACATTAATGGAAACATAGGAAATGTTTTTTATGACAGACAACAGACTGAGTCATTCAGTCAGGACATAACAGATGAAGTCATAACTAAACTATAAATTCGTAGAGATGAATATTGTAAATTCTGGAAATAAGGAAAAGAGACTGGAATGCACACACTTACTAGAAGAACGTACTGCATTTGTGCTCGACTGAGAGAAGTATCTGAAAAACTAAGAACTAACTAACTACTAACTTTTTTTTACTAAATAACAGATGCCAAGTATAGATCCCACGATTTAGAAGCAATACTGAAATAACTCTAAGAGGATCTACAGATTTTGTTGGTGTCTGTGTAGGGGGCACAATGAATCTTCTAGACTGATGTGTAGATGCTTTCCTCATCAATACTTAATAATATTAATGCGAGAATCATGTCAAACTGTCATCAGTTGAATATTTGTTCAATATTGTTTGACATTTCATGATCGAAACACTGAACTCAAGCAGCAAATGATGAAAATCAGGGAAATGTAAGATCCACATATTCTCTCACTTCACTCACTACACCTTCAACAAATTTGAAACCCAACTTGTATTATTGGAAAACATGCAACGAAATGGATGATATTCAGTACGTTATCAAGAATATATAGTTGAGAGTATACACGATGACACCGATGAATCGATTTGGTGCCGTTCTCAACAGTTTGGCAATTTGCTTATTTTGCAAAAATATCAGAAAATTCTACTCATACAAGAATTGAAACTAATTGATTTTTCGAATCCACACCATTTCAGAACCATTTCAAAAACTTGAACAAGATTTACTATTTTGGACCAAAAGTTAGGTTTAGCAATGAGATAAATTTCTGACCAACCTTTTCAGGACTATTTTTTTACGTTTCTTAAAACAATTAGTCAGAACTAATGACCCACGCAAAATATATTTTGGAATTTTGTTTCCCCGGATAAAAGGATGACTTCAGAATTTGTAAGCATATAACATAATTTTCTAGCACCAACTTTTTTAGCATGGAAACATCTCTACTAAAAGGGTTAATGACTGGCAAAGTTGCACAACAACCCAAAGTATTTCAAAAGCTGACATTACATTCTGACAAAACAACAAGTTGGTGTGATTTATGGGCTGATGGAAACATTGGTTCATATTTCTTTAAACATTTTTCTTTATATATAAATAAATAATATTTCTTTAAAATAATAAAATAATATTTCTTCAAAATAATAAAATAATATTTCTTTACAAATATTATAAAACCAAAATATTATAAACACTTCAATGAATAATGAACCTCCGAATCGGCTGTCTAGATTGTGTAATATTGTATCTATATACTTTTTTCAAAATGAAAATACATGGATAATTGTCGTAGCCAAGATTGAAGGAATTAAGAAGATCACTCAAATTGCTTGAACGCGTCATTGACTGAGTGGACTTTCAGAACGAGTCATGAACCAGAAACTAGTTGGAATGGAACTCACTTTAAATTTTTTACACTAAAAACAATATGGAAGAAATATTTAAAGCACACTAACAAAAGGGCCTGACAACTTATTATTCACAGTATTAAATATAAATAAATAAGTCAGCTGGCACACTGCGGTTTCTCGACGCTTTCGTTTCATTACAGTTGCGCATCGTTTGGAATGTGCACTCGTTGCGGCCAAACGGGCGGCGCAATTATGTGACATGTATGGTTGTTGTTGTTGTTATTGTTATGACACTGATCTTGTTAATGAGCGCCGAGACAACAGAACGTAGCAAACTATTGACAGATAGCGCATCATTGCAAACATTCGTACATAGAAATAGTAACTAACAGTGAGACTCCAAGACAGCCGGCGACAGACAAACTCGCCCCGAAGCCCCCTCTCCAAGTTAGTGTTTTCTCTCGTTTCATGCGATTATCAATTCTTAGTTGTTTTTTCATTCATTTTGAATTCTTTGCTTCGTTCTTCTGCGCCTCGTTCTTACATACACACATTAATTTTTGCTGTTATTCAAAACAATGACGCATAGTTTCGGCTGGGTACAAGTCGGCCGCGCTGCTGTACAACGCACAACGTGCTCATCTCTCAAGTGCTGTGCGTTCTGTGGTGCTGCGGGCGCAAGGGGCGGCAATTTTTATGGCCGCAACACGCTCGTCGTGCGGCCACGTCCATCGACAGCGCATGCATAATGTTTTGCGGTGTTGCTGGCGCTGCCGGTTTTCGGTTATTTCAACGTTTTTCGATACTGTGCCGCCGCTGTGGCATGTGCTGGTGTCATCGCATAAGTCCGCAGCACACCATCCACCCTCACACAGTCACACACACACACATACAAATGCACACACATGGCTTACATACAAATGTAAGTGTTGGCCCGGCTTCTTGATTTTTGGTTGTTTATTGTTTTTGGCAGCCAACTACAGAGGCGGCTCGAAAGAAGAATTGTTTATAAAAAAATTCGATGTATATGTGCCTCAAAAAAATATATATGTATACATATGTACATAGGTATATAGGTATATGAATATCGACAAGACACGATAAATGTGCCGTTCTCACATTGTTCTTTGCAGCATTTCGTGTACATGTGGAATTTTATTTTCATTTTTATTTCGTGTTTTTTCGTCAGGAAAGAAGCCAAAATAAAAGTTTCCAGCTGCATACATTTTGGAAATTTGATAAATACACATTTATTACATCGTACGACAGACAATTTTACACACACAAAAATCTGTAAACTTGTGAAACTAGGAGCCAAATATAGTAAAACTGCATTTTCGGGATTTCTCTTTAACTTGGATTGTTTTGAAAAGGACTTTGAAACTTGAATATTGACTTGAATATTTCACAAAATATTTTTTACAAATTAAGTTCAATGTAGAATGTCAATATGGATATCAAATGAAAGAGAAAATTCCCTAGAAATTACAAAAAAAAAATAGGTATTGAAAATATCCTTTTAAAACCTGATTCTTGAATAAGTTTAAACATTTCCAAAAATTTTTTTTTATATATCTTCTAAGTAATCTTCTAATACTTGGTAAGCTGCCACATACTCGAACTTTTTCTTACAACTTTTTATACAAATTTAAGACAAAAAGTGTCAATGAAGGAACCAAAAAGGTAACCAGCCAGAAAAATTTTCAATTTCGAATTTCAACTAACAAAAAAACCAGCAGCTTAGAGACTATCGATTTGAAGAAATCAGCCATTCAATTCGTAGGACGTGAACGTTATCCAATCCACAAATTAAGTTCAATTAGATATTGAAACGTTCGAAGCAATGCGCACAGAACTCAGTCCACACGACACCCACAGGCGGCAGTCGGCTGCCCGTATTTCACACAGCAGTACGCACACACACACACACAATTTCCTTCACAACAAAACATTAACCGGCAGCCACCACAGCTGCCTACCCTCTCGACTTTAATTTGCCACCAAAGAAATCAATTATCGATAAAGAATAAAAATTAACAACACACTTTAAAGCGCACAGTGGCCAAGCAGCCAGTCAGTCAGCACAGACGGGTGCGCGGCGTTTAAGATTGATGATCAATTTCGATTAAAAAAAAACCGTACTTATATATGAAATGAACGCAGAAACGGCAAAAGTTATGGCGAAACAGGCGCACGCTTCACGCGTGTCTGGCAAGCTAAAGCGGCGAGCGAGCAATTCAGCTGAAGTTGCCGCCAAACAACAACAACAACAGCAGCAGCGACGGCAGCTAATGCGCAGCACTTCGCATAACCAACTCCAGATGCCACTCGAATTACACGTTCGGCGCAGACAATCGAAGGCCAGATCCCGCACCCGCACTCCCAACCCCACACCCACTGCCATCACACACACAAACACACTCACCAACAGTGAGCTGCGCACGCACGCAATGCGCAACAAACAGGACAGCATGAAAACAGACAACAACAACAACACAACAATCAGCAACAACAGCCCACTGCAATTGTGCGATTGCGATTGTGTAATTGCTGCGGGCAAAGGGGTTGGTTGACAAAGCGATACGAAATGGAAAGGCAGGCAGGCACCGCACGAAGAAAGCAGAAGCCGGCGAAAGAGCAGCAGCCGCCGCCAGCATAACTGCTGGCATTGTTTATACGAAAAAGTACGAAGCCACAAGCCGCATGCGGAATGCAACAGTGCAGTGTGTTCCATTTACATTCGAACAGCAAAGCGCAAAACACATTTGCGTCGTTGCACTGCAATGATGGCCGACAGCCGACTGCTGACTGCTGACGTCTGTTGTCGCGCACCGCCAAAGCGCCACAGCGGTTAGCGGTTCAACTGGCTGACTGGTTGGCTGGGCCGAGTTGCTGGTCAGCAGCAGCAGCAGCTCGGAGACATATTTGGAGAACAATGAAAAAGTTGAAATTATTTTAATTACGCCAACGTAGCAGCTAAAGACGCCAAGTGTGGGCGCTGAGTCGGGTGTCTGTGTGTGTGTGCGTGTGCGATTATTACACGAACGACTCGAGGGTATCAAATTCGCGCTTAGATCACCAATGACGTAATGTGGCCCGTCGAACTGACGCAGTGCCAACCTAAAGGCGTACAACGGAGTTGACAAATGAGCAGTTTCACGAGAAGCTATTTTAACCCTTTCGGTACGGAGTTTATTTTTGAAATGCAAAACACTCTCAGTAGAATTATTCTCATGCTATTAATGTTGGGGTTAGAATATTATATTGGATGCTCACATATTCTGAAATCATTGTTCTATCCGGGAACATCGAAACTGAAAAAATATTTTGCGTGGGTGAGATTTCAATAATTGTTTTAAGAGGCATTAAAAACCTGCTGGGACGTATTATCCCAGTAGTCCCGAAAAGTTAGTTAAAATGTCTAAACTATTGACTAGTAACGCAGTTCCTACATTCTAACTAACTATTTAACTAATTAACTATAGTTAAAATGTCTAACTATTAACTATGGTTACAATGTCCTTGATTCAACTACGGAAACATTGAACTATGTATTCACAAATGGTGAGATTAGGTTGAGAAAGATGCATAAGCAGACTGATTAACCCACTGTGTGTCGTAGTCTTATGTTTTTTTAAGTATCCAATATCTCCAGTTCGGCACCCTAAACCTATTCAAAATCTTGGTGAAACTTCTGATAATTCGACTTCCTTGGCAGAATCCTCAATCAAGTGTGCCGGAGTTGGAGCTTTCGGAACAACATATAACCTTGTTGTTTCGGATTCTTCATCATATCCGCAGTTTCTACAGACAACACTGGAAAAAAGTTGCTATTTGGCGAACACACACTCTAACAGTGTCTCGCACAGTGTCCAGAAATGATATCAGCCAGCTGTCTGATCAAAGTATAAACGAAATTAGGTTATAAGCCTCGTTCTCTTCACGAACCATGACTTATATCGCAGTCGTGGTTTTTTCATATACGAAAGATACTGTATGCTTTTATATCTATGATCAAAAATCGAACAGAATTTTGAGTCATGGGAATTATAGTTCTAACCCATAGCTAGTTCAATCACCTTTCCTGACATTTTCTTTGAGTTTTTGTGAAATCTCTGATCTATGCAAATAAATCAGAAACAATTTATGAGCTCGATGTCCCAGTTCAACGTGTCAGTGTTGTGATAGAGCCACAACTCTGTCAAAATATACTTGAAAATCTCATAAAAACAGCAAAGGTCTGTGATGAGAGTCACGAAGGCCAGAATATCTTTTTTCACACTTAATAAGAACAGGTCTACTTTACAATGCAATAAAAATATTACCACTGAATAGATATGAGTTTTATATAAAAATTGAATCGTGCACTTTTATTGAGACACCCTAGTTTTTACGGTGCTGTAAATTACGAGAATTTAAATTTCACCTAATTTTTGCTACATATATTCCTAACGTTCACAGTAGAAAGCTCAGTAAATTCAGCAAGGAACCGCAAGAAAATGTTGTGAGACTACATAATAAATTTCTTTCTCGATTAGAAGAATTTCAGGAAAAATAATTGGTTAGGAGAAATTTGAACCTTGAGGCCAAAATTTACTTCGTTTCTGCCATTTAAAAGTTCAGTCATGTTTAAAAGAGACTGAACTTAACATAACTTAGTAGTTAATAGAGACTTCAAGATGTACTTCAATCCCTTATTGGGCCTAAAATAATCTGTGATTGTCTTCCTTTTCTTATTTCAAACAGGCTGAAGATCTCTTCAACTTAATAATAGAAGGGTCATTGAATCCATCCATTGAATCTTTTTTGAACGTTCAGACAGGCTAAAGAAAGATCTCTTCAAATAAGTGATAGGAAATTCAAGGCATACTTTGACCCCTTAATGGGTCCAAAATAATCCAATTGTCTTCCTTTTTCTCATATCAAACTTCAGACAGGCTGAAGATCTCTTTAATTTAGTAATAGAAGGTCCATTGAATGCTTGTTGGAGCCAAAATATGATGTAAATGTCGTCCTTTTTCTTTTTTGAACGTTCAGACAGGCTTAAGAAAGATCTCAACTTCGTGATAGAAGGTGCAAGGCGTACATTGATTCTTTGTTGGGCCCAAAACAATCTGTAGTTCTCTTCATTTTCCTTATTTGAAAGTTCAGACAGGGTGAAGAAAGATCTCTTCAACTTAGTTATAGGAAATTTAAGGCATACTTTGATAGCTCAATGGGTCCAAAATAATCCGTAATTGTCGTCCTTTTTCTTATTTCAAACTTAAGACAGGCTGAAGATCTCTTTAACTTAGTAATAGAAAGACCATTGAATCCTTGTTGGGGCCAAAATATTCTGTATTTGTCTTTTTCTTTTTGAGCGTTCTTTTGACCGGCTGAAGAAAGATTTCTTCAACTTAGTGGTAGGAAATTCAAGGCATACTTTGGACGCTTAATGGTCCCAAAAAAACCCGTACTTGTCTCCCTTTTTCTCATTTGAAAGTTCACACAGATTGAAGAAAGATCTCCTTAAAAAGAGTTTAAGAGAAAGAGAAGAAAATATTTTGATTCAATGCTTCTTTGTTAAGGCCAAATCAGTCTATCATCTTCTCTTCTTCCTTTTTTCCATTTCAAAATTCAGACCCGTTGTTAAAAAATCTCTTTAACTTAGTGGAATGTCTATTAAATATTTTAATTCAATGTTGAAACTAAAATATTTTGTAATTGTGTCCTTTAATTTAAAAGTTGAAACACGTCTACAACTTAGTCCCAAAAGGTTCATTGCTTAAATTGATTCCTTGTTGGGCCCAAAATAATCAGTAACTGTCTTTTTTTTCATTTGAAAGTTCAGACAGGCTGGAAAAAGATCTCTTTAACTTAGTGATAGAAAATTAAAGACAAACTTTGCTTTTTGTTGAGGCCAAATCAATCAAAATCTATAGTTACTTTTTTTCTTTTTTCCCATTTCAAAGTTCAGACACGCTGTTCAAAAACCTCTTTAACTTAGTGATAGAAGTTTAATAGCAATTTTGATTTGATGTAAGATAAAAAAGTCTATAATTGTCTTCCTTTGTTCCATTTAAACTTTGAGGTACGTTGAAGGAAAATCTCTTTAACTTAGTAATAGAAGGTCTAACGCTTATTTTGATTCCTTGTTGGGACCAAATCAGTATGTGGTTGTCTTTCATTTCTTCCATGTTTGAGTAAAATCTCTTTCTTCTCTGCTTTACCACTATTTCTCTCTCTTTTGTTAGCAATAGGGATCCAAGACCTCGCAGTTGGACTGCGGACAATAACAAAAATAATTTTCTTATAATTGAATCTAATTGATTTCTTAAATTTTGTGCGCATTCATTCTAATATTTTCATTCCCCAAGGTTTTGCTTAATTTTTTAGTAACACAATTCTACATTTTTCTCTGCATTTCTTTCAGAACATTTTTTTCTCATAAATTTTGAGCAATATTTTTTTTATTTTTTTTAGATTTTTCAACATTCCTTCATATAAATTTAGTTAATTTATTAACGAAATTCCAAAACGCACAAAACTCATACAAAGCAATGTTCCACAAATAGGTTTGCTTCGTTGCGATGGTAAATATTTTCGAACATTTTCAATCGAACAATTTGTTTCTGCGCGTTAAGACAAATTTATGCATAAATGGCAACGATTTTTCAACAAAATCACCAACACCCCAACACATAAATCGTGTGCAACGATGCGCAAAGTGGCTGCGCTCGCGATCGAAATGTGCGATCAATCGACGCATAGAATACACAGACACACACACAAACACCACATTGTATGATAATTTATATAGAGCGCAAATAAATTGGAAAATCGAAACCATTGAAAAGAAAAGAAGAGGAGGAAAATAATACGGAAAGTGGAAAATTTAATTAAAAATCAAATAAGGCAATGAAAATGCGGCATTCAAAACCAACAAAGCACATGGACAAATAAATAAAAAATAAAATTAAATAAATAAATAAAGCGAAAGTGCAGTAGAGAACTGACAAAAGAGCGCGCGCACCCAAATTGGAAACGAGGAAACGGGGTGAAATTGTCAACGCGCGCAACGATGAGCAGTGACAGTGGCTGATCGGCTGCCCGCACAACATGCCAGCATGTAAATGCAATGACAGCAATAATAATAAAAACAACAACAACAACGAGAACGAATATCAACAGCGTTGACAATCATGCAACAATTTGTCAACAATTTGCCTACGAAATGCTACTTGAATGCGCCGCCAACCAACCAACAATGTCTGTAATATTGTCGGCCCAAACACAAACTGACACAACGACAAAATGGCAAAACTGACGTGATCATAAATTCATGCTGGTGTAGGCTTTGTACTTGATCGCTCAATCGATCGATCGATCGATAGGTGGCTTGCATAGAGTTGGTTGGTTGATTGGCGGCCGTTGGGTCTTCTGGGCCGTCGACAATGATACGGTGAACACGCAGTTCAAATGGTGCGCTTGATTACTTTTCAAATTCAATTAAAATCTCGTATGCCTTATTTGTAAACAGTGCGTCACACCAGCGGCTCATAGCCACCGCCCGCTCAATGGGACTTTGGTTGTATGGGTTGAATGGCGAACGTGTGCAGGCAGAGTTGAGCGCCAATTCGAATGCGGCTTTCGCTTTGATTGTTGTCCTAAGCTGCAATGTTGCTCCCCCCATACCTCTTCCTCTTCAACTTTTATGCAAACGATTCGAACTAAGGCGGGTAGCGGCAATTGGCGACTGCCATATGGCATATCGCTTCATTTAATCGCTCAACCACAACATTTACAAAAACAACAATACACTCTATGCAACGAAAATCGGTCGCCAATAAACCAATTTCAATCGAATTTAAATTTAAATTTAAATATAAAATTAAAATTAAAATTAACGAAAAAAGGGCATTGATCGATGCGTGCGCGATCAGCGATCAATGCGGCCAACACAGACCACAAACACACACATGCACGCAAACAAATCGAACGCCAATCGATGCGCTGAATGTGGCTCGAATCAGCGCCGCTCTGTCGTAGTTTACGCAATTCGGTTTGCTGCTTCACTGAGCGTCATGTGTGCGCGTGTGTTGGTGCGGTGTGGTGTGGTGGTGGCCACTGTTGACTGCTCCTGTATTTTCTCAGCGAATTCGTGTGGTTTTCGGCGGCGTCTGGGCGCGCACTTGGCGTTTGCGCTTCAACGACGAAATTAGTCATGCAAACAACAAATCGCCCGCGACACAACAATCAATGCTTTTGTTATTGTTACTATAATTTATGCAATTCGATTTGACTTCGTCTATTGTGCCCGCTCGCAGCGTCAGCGATGTGTGGCGTCGACAATTCAAATGTCGAAAAACTTGAAGCGCAACGTATGGGAAGCCATCGTTGACCCACAAATCCAACGACAGGAAATTAGAATTTCACACACAAAGCTGCTGCTGACGAACGTGCACCAGGCAGTCAGTCAGTCAGAATCTACAATTTTTCACATCAAATTAAATGATTAAATTTTCCACCGCCCCCTACTTGAGATCACATTTTTGCCGTTTCGGCGAGAAAAGCACATTTTCCTCGTACACACACACACACACATTCACATACAACGATCGGACTCTTTAAAAACGTAAAACGAAACAAGTCGTGAGGCATTTGGTTGGTTTTTATTGTTGCTTCCAATTTTCTAAATTTAAACATAAACATACTTTTACGTGAAAATTAAATTTCAAATTTCTCTCTATGCGTTCGAGCACAAGATGTGCTCACATGTGTATTTATGTATTTAGTGTGTGTGTATGTTGTGTTTAGAACTTATTTTTACGATCCTGTGTGTATGATCGTATGCGGCTGCTGGCCGCAAGATGTTTTCGAAACCGACAGCCACAACCCGGCATTCGGCATTAGAACTATTGTGCACGTGTGTGTGTGCGTTGATGAAAGATACATTTTTATTTTGCTTTGTTGTTGCTGTTGTTTTTGTATTTTTTCTTTTTTTCTTAGTGTATCTTTCAAAAATTTCAGTGATCTCAGCGCACATTTCGGCTGCAATGTAGAAGAAGCGTGTTTCAAAAATATATACACACACACAAACATATTTATGTTCAGTGTATAGTTTTTGTTGTTTTTGAATTTTGTTTTGATATTACAAAACGACAAGCTTTTTGGGCGTTGTGGGTGTTGTATTTATACATTTTTTGTATCTATGTATTTTCGATTTTTGTATTTTTTTGTATTTTTGGTTTTTGATTTTTGTATTTTTTGTATATTTGATTTTTGTATTTTTTTATATCATTGATTTTTGATTTTTGTATTTTTTTGTATTTACTGTTTTTGAAATTATTGTAAGGGAGAGGGCTGGGGTGTGAACCGGGTTTTGTTTTTTGGCTCTAACTTTTCACAGAATAAAGATATCGAAAAATCGAAGATACCGTTGGAAAGGTGAATATATAACGAAACTTGTTTATGAAGACAGATTACCGTTTTGATTGAAATTTAACTCTCTACGTCCAATTTTCTAAGGACTTGATTTTTCGCCTTTCCAAAAAAGTGGCTGGGTTGTGAACCATCTGGAAAATCCCTTTTAAAGTCGGAAAATACGAAGCAAACACCCATAATTTTTCAGTAAGTTGAGGATTCATTTAATTAGGAGGCCTCAAGACGTGACAAAAAGTTATAATGACGCCAATTAGGCCAAAAAATCGCAATGAATGAAAGTGCTCAATTTTTTGAATTTTCATCCTAATCGGTGTCGCAATGTTTGCTTGTGAAATACGAATGCGTCCCCGCGTTGGCCCACTTCAAGTGAACTCAAGGAAATCGAGTGAAATTACATAAAATTACTTTATTTTAATATATCCGTCCATATTTGACAGTGTTAGAACAAATGTAGTACGAAAAACAGGTGGTTCATAACCCAGCCACCTCAGTGGTTCACAGCCCAACCACGATGCCATTTTGGAAACTTTAAAATAAACGACACTTCCAATCATAATTCGACATAAACAAATATTGCATGGTAAAATAGAATCAAAACACTAAATAAACATGTATTACACAGACCTTTTTGCAATAAGCTCAGTCACTTGGATAGCACTTTAAAAAAAGCCAACAAGTTTTCGCTGTCGATTTTCAAACACGATGTCTGTAGCTGCCACAAGCAATACGTGTTTGTACTTCGGTGTAACCACAAAAGCAGAGTCATATCATAAGACAAACTTGACCGTTGAAAGATTGGCGATATGTCAATTAGGGAAAGAAAAAACGGTAATGGTTCACAACCCAGCCTGGTTCACAACCCAGCCCTCTCCCTTATTTAATAATTTTGTCTTTTTTGGTTTTAATTTTTTTGTTTTTTGTATTTTTAATTTTTAGATTTTAATTTTTAATTTTTGTATTTTCTACATTTATTATTTTGTGCTGTTTTTTTGTGTATTTATTAGTGTTATTTATTTATCAATTTTATTAATTCTTCTTCTTATTATTATAAATTATTATCATTTTTATATTTTATTAATTGTATTACTTTTTATTTATTTCTTTATTTTATTAATTTTATTTCTTCATTTAATTTTATTTATTTTATTTAATATTTTCATCTATTTATTTAATTTATTATTAATTGATTATTTTTGTTTATTTTTTTATTTATTTTTTTTATTTTTTTATTTATTCATTTTTTTGTTTCGTTTATTTATTTCATTTATTTTATTTAATTAATTAATTTGTTTTATTAATTTTATTATTTTATTTATTTATTTACAAGAATATTGAAACTATAACTAAATTATAGAACAATATATATATAAAATAGAAGCTATGGCATCTAAGGCCTTAAGCTAACATGGGTGTAGGATATGTAGTAGTGCAATTAATTTAATATGTTAATACTATTAATATATAGTTAATTTAGGTGAGCTTAAAAGTGTAAGTGGTGTGAGTGATTGAAGTTAAGTGTGCAGTCGGCTGGGGTTGAATAATATGTTCATATTTCATTATATAGATTGCAAAACTTTAAATAATGTATTAGTGTTATTAGGTTATTAATTGAAGGGTTTTTGAGTAGGTCTGAAGGTATTGTGTTTGGAAGTGAACGTCGGTAAGTGTCGAAGAATGTGCATTTATCAAGGATGTGTTGGGTATTGATTGTATGTCTATTGCAAAAGCTACAGATGTTAGACAGGTTTTTGTCAATTAAGTGTTTATGTGTGAGTCTATTGTGTCCTAGTCTTAGTCTTATAATTTTTGTTTGGTCTTTTCTAGTCAGGGAAGTTGTACTAATTTTGAGGTATTCGTTGATTGTCTTGGAGTTTTGTGATATGTTTGAGTACCATTGTGAAAAATTGTTGTTATCGTTTTGGTGTTTTTGGAGGAAGTGAGATTTTAAAAAGCATTTTATGTATTTATTTATTTTATGTATTGTATTCTATTCATTTTATTTTATTTATTTTATTCATTTATTTTATTTATTTTATTTATTTAATTTTATTTATTTTATTTTATTCATTTATTTTATTTATTTATTTTATTTAATTAATTTATTTTATTTATTTTTTGTTTTATTTATTTTATTTATTTTATTTATTTTATTTATTTTATTTATTTTATTTATTTTATTTATTTTATTTATTTTATTTATTTTATTTATTTTATTTATTTTATTTATTTTATTTATTTTATTTATTTTATTTATTTTATTTATTTTATTTATTTTATTTATTTTATTTATTTTATTTATTTTATTTATTTTATTTATTTTATTTATTTTATTTATTTATTTATTTTATTTAATTCATTTAATTTTTTTATTGATTTACTTATTAATTTTTTGTTTATTTTATTTATTTAATTTATTTTATTTAATTAATTAATTTGTTTTATTTATTTAATTTTATTTATTTTATTTTATTTATTTTGTTTATTTTATTCATTTTGTTCATTTAATTTATTTTATTTTGCTTATTCTATTAATTTTCTTTTTTTTATTATGTTTATTTTATTTATTTTATTATTTTATTTTAATTTATATTTATATAATTTGATTTGTTTTAATTTTATTTATTTTTTATATAATTTGTTTTATTTTGTTTTATTTTAATTTATTTTATTTTTCTTTATTTTTCTTTTTTTGTTTTTATTTTAATTTATTTTAATTTTTTGTTCTGTATTTTATTTATTTTGTATTTTATTTACTTTGTATTTTGTGTTTCTGTATCTTTAATTTTTGAATTTTGTATTTCTATATTTTCTGTTTTTTAATTTTGTGATTTCGAATTTTCCGGTTTTGTGTTCTTTGTTTTTGTATTTTTTGTTTTTGTATTACTTAATTTGTTTACCGTTTTATCTTTGATTTTTTATATTTTCTCTTTTTGAATTTTCTGTTTTTAAATTATTTGTAGTCTTTGTTTTTATGTATTCTGCTTTTTTATTAAATTTTTTGTTTTCTTATCTTTGGTTTTTGTAGATTTGTATTTTCTGAATTCTGATTCTGAATTTTCTGTTATTGAATTTTCGGCATTCTTTGTTATTCTTGTTTTTGTATAATCTGTTTTTGAATTACTTGGTTTTGAATCTTATGTATTTTTTTGTTTTGGTGTTTTCTGCTCTTATTATTTTGTTTTTTGTTTTATTTTTTTGCTTCTTTGATTTTTGTCTTTTTTATATTCTATTTTTGAAGTTTTCTGTTTTTTATGTTATCTCTCTTTTTTAAATTCTTTCTTTTCATTTTCTTTTCTTTTTTCTTTTTTCTTTTATTTTTTCTTTCTTTTTGGATTTTTGATTTTTCTGTCCTTTTGTATATTTCTGCTTCTATAATCGCCTCGATTTTGCCGCTTTGTCGCCGTACACAAATTTTGCTCTACATTTAAATACTCGTTCAACTTTTGTTGGCTCTCACTTTTGTTTTTCATTCCTGTGCCGTAGCTGACTGACAGCAGGAGATTTGGTTCCTCATACGAAAACACCCAAGCGTGGGTGTTAGATAAAAGCAACATACAACAACAAAGAACATTCTGTGCATATGTGCAGGTCGGCTGTGTCCGTGTCTACACGTCTTCGGCCTAGTGGCGAGTTGTACGCTGCGCGCCGCATTCGACTTCGAGGTGTAAACATTTTCTATGACGCGCACACATAGTTTTTTTCCCCCCGATTTTATATTAAAAGATATTTTCTGGTGTATCAAACTGCGCTGATTCTATGCGTTCCACGGTGCTATCTATAGCGAGACGCTGCCGTTGCTGATAGACTTACGATCTCGGCACACAGTCGAATCGCGTCGAGTCGAGTCTACATTGTGTTGTTGTGCCCCCACCATGCGGGGGACCATGTCGCGCTGTTACTTCTCTAGTCGCGCCACGATAACAAATACAAAAAAAAATTATTTATTAAAATAGCCACAGCTCGCACTGAATGCTTTTCTACCTGACAACGCTGACAACATGTGGATTCGAGTGGTTTTCATGGCAGTTTTCCTACACCAAAGCTTGTTGAATTCTGGGATAATTGAAATTTAATAAATCGAAATTAGAGTATTTCTCAAATTTATGGAAATTTATATATTTGAGTGGCCAACACTACACATGAGAGGTTTTGCTCCTCTACAAACTTGCTGAACGTGTGGTCACGGAGATAATCACAGAATACTGCAGTTTGTACAAATTTCCTGCAAAAGTCGTAACAAAAGGCTTAAACAGGATAATGCGCATCAAGTAAAATGTATTTTCTTCAGGAACTGCCCACTGCCAACACACCGCTGGCTTCTTTAATACAACAACAACACATGAAAATAACGAAAGTGAACTTTCTCATTCAACCACTGACCGCATTTCCGACTGACCACACGCGCACACAGCCCACTCAAAATAGCCAAACCATAACAACAACAACAACAACAACAGATAAAAGCAATTTGAGAATTTGCTCGCGATTGCAATCGTCTAACACTGGCAATGACAATCGCAAACACAACGCGACACGCATTGCACATTTACTGTGTGTAGACGATTTTATTTGAATAAAGCATTTTTCTGCCGACAATTTTCTAACTACATATGTGCTTCACGGCAGCCAATCAGCCAGTGAACGGGACAGTAACCAACAGTTCTGTGTGTAATCACGTTTTGCACGCCAACAACAACAACAAAAACTCAGTCAGTCAACGCGAAAAGCCATAAGCGATAAAGTAAAAAACCTAACTAGATAAATAAACGCATGAACACACACACAAAGACACTCAATATTGCCAAGACGTGCGCACTATCAACGATAACAACAACAACAACCATTTGAACAACGTTAAACACATTTTAAGTATTCTGTGCGCATTGCGAACGCGGCTAATACGGGCCGGGCCGAGCCGAGCCGATCCAACAAAACGTGGAATACAACGCAACACAACAGACAGCAGAAATTAACACTTTTAGCGATGTAGTGGTGCATGCAAATGTGTCCCTCTATGTGTGTGTTAAAGGAAAAATTTACAAGTATAGGTAGGTGTCTGTTTGTCGCACTGTCTGGCTGACTGTTGTGAGCAACAACACACGGAAGCTATGCTTAAGTAACTTCCAACACTGTTATTTTCATTTTATTTTCTATTTAATATAAACCAAGCAAGCAAAATGTTCAGCATTAACGTCTCGGCGTTTTCATTTCATTTCGAATAAAGCGTCGAAATTTGAGCCACGGAATTTGGTGCACCAGTACGACACGACTATCTGTTCAACTGGCTGACTGGCTGACTGTGGCCAAGTAGCTGGCTGCCGGTATTGTTTGCCGCCACTCGCCGCTGCCGCACGAATCACGAACACTTTCGAGTCCGGTGCGCGCTTCTCGGTTTTCGGTTATTTGAGATAGTTTTAGCGCACTTTGCATACACATCCATCCATCCATCTATCTGTCTACCCACCCAGCTTTTTTTCTTTCATTTCTTTATTATTTTGTTTTTTTTTAAGCTTTGCTTTTGAGATGAATTTTTTTTAAGGTGCTGCCTTCAGCATTGTCCGTTGTTACTTTATGGACGACTGCGATCGCATAGTAAACAGCGAAAGCAATAACAATAACAATAACCGAATTAGTGACTCGAATATTTCATTGTGACTCAACGCAGCGCAACTTCAACTCACTTTACTAAAGCTTCACTTTTAGCAGCCTGACTGACGAAATTTATGTTAGCAGTGCCAGCCGTACAGCAACAACACCAACTACACTTCCAAGACCAAAATAAACTTCCAACAGGTAACTTAATTGGGTCACAAAAGCAGACAATTGAAAGCCGAAAACGAAGACGAAAATAGGCCAAGAAACCAAAGCTGAACTTGAAAGTCCAAGTTAGAGGCAACAATTGGGTTTATGTGTTTATGCAAGTTTACTGTGTAATAGCTTTTTGTTTTTATAGTAAAATGGTTTTTGTAAACAAACTTCCTGCGTTTAATTAACTCTTCTGATTTGAAAGTTCGGTCTGGAGGTAAAGTGTGCAAAATTCGTACACTACAAAAATGGTGAAAATTTGACCACCACTTTTCGCGCACTAAGGAATGATTTCGGACGTCACGGAAGGCCTGTTTTGTCAACAATTTCGGATTTACTGGCGAAATTCGAACAAACTGGTTCTGTAAAAGATGTCATAGTCAAAATTGTCGTGTGTGGGGCTCAGAAAATCCACACGTGGTTGTCGAGCGCCCAATGCATCCACCTAGAGTCACTGTTTGGTGTGCATTATGGTCCGGTGATGTCATAGGGCCATATTTCTTCGAAAATGACGACTAGATTGACCGTTACCGTCAATTCTGAACGTTATGGCCGTATGATAACCGAGTATTTCTGGCCAGCGATCGAAGATATGGATGTGGAGGAGATGTGGTTTCAACAGGACAGCGCTACATGCCACACAACACGACCGAACATGACAGAATTGCGAACCAGGTTCGATGAACGCATAATTTCGCATTTTGGTGATCGAGATCGTGCGATCTGAACCCTTTGGACTTTTTTCTTTGGGGTTATGCGAAAGACCAAGTCTATGCAGACAATCCGCAGACTCTGGAGCATTTGAGGGACAACATACATTGGCGCCTTACAGCCTGCTATATGCAAAAAAGTCATCGAAAATTACCTAAAAAGAATCGAAGTGTGCCAGGCTGCTCGTTGCGGTCATTTGAATGATGTCATATTCTATTAGTAATGGCACAAACCAAATATTATTTTGATAATGAAGTTTCATCAAAATTGAAATTTTAATTGATTTTTTTTTCTTTATTTACTTTTTCGGCTCATGATGAAAACCCCTGTACTACAAACCGAGATGAAACACATTGAGAATTAAAGAATTTTTTAAAAAACTTTAAGTATATTGAAGGATACATATTTGAAAGGTCCCTACTGACATATTTTGCCGCGGAAAGTTCAAAATTGGAAATATAGTCTAGAAGCGATAGTTTTCTTCTTTCATTTGATACCCACATCTTCATCAATGCATAGCAGAAAATATTTGAATCAAATCGTTGAAATATAAAAGTCCTCACAAATTTTAAAGTCTTTTTAAAAGGATATCTGATCAGATAATGAAAAACTGAGTATGCCATGTTATAATCATTTGGAACGGGTCTCGACAAAAGTGTTTTTTTTTTTGTCGCAGATTGTTACCACAGCAAGCTTTTTCAGCAACTTCTGTATTGTTCAAGTCGCTTTTAATGGGTTAAGATTCTTAGGGTTTTATGTTCTACACGTGTTGAACGTTTCAAAGTTGCTAGTAAATGTCGACACAGCCAGATTTTATGCTGTCAATCTCATATTTACTGTTATTTAGAAAGAGCAGAATGCATGAATGATCTACATGTCAGTGTTTCATAGACTTGTGTGCCTCAGCTTAAGTTGTTTCACATTATTAAAACACAAATATGATACAAAAAAATGTTCCAACTGAAATATCTCGAGACACGTTACTGGTGTGTTTAAATTTCAATTATGTTTGCTCAGCTGTTTTTCATAATAAAAGTTTAACTAAAGATGATCCCTAAGCACTACTGAGGTTCTAGACACAAGTGTTTCGGCATGATGACTTTAATGGAAAAAGAGCTACTGGAACTCGAACTGCCAGACATCTTTCGTTTCATAAAAGCAACAGATCGGCTTTAAGAGATTCAGAGTCTCTGGGAAACTTCATATTGTAAACTGTCTATTGAAGATTACAGAATTATCGAACGGTAGAGCTGACCAGACCTACTTCAAGTAGTTGCGAGCCCAGGCAAGTGAAAAAAAAATCAATTGACAGCAATGTCTAAGTGCCTGTGTCCATGGGAACTGTCAATCTATAACAATAATCAACATTGTTGAGCTAAAATAGTCTCATGACAAAACATAGTTAAAGCTCAACGGCAGCTGGAAGGTGAGAGCAATTAATCTACTTGGATTTTTCCAGTTGTTGCTGGGTTCAGGAGAGATAAAGATCCAGTCTTCAAGTCATCATCAACTGAGAATACCTTTTGTAACGAAATTCTATTGAACAAGTCCTCACTGAATCTTAGAATTCTAATGATAAGAGCAATGAAACTACTTGGATTTTTCCAGTTGTTGCTGTGTTAAGAAGAGGTCATCGTAAACTGAGTGTTCGTAAACTGAGAATACCTTTTGTAACGAAATCTCTATTGAACAAGTCTTCACTGAATCTTAGAATTCGAATGATCCTTGGGAGAACTAGAATATCAAATGCTGATATTCCGCTCACGAAGGTCCACCAGTCCTTACTGAATCTTAAGATTCTTATGATCTTTGGAAGAACTAATGGTACACATGACATTGTACTAAAAGGATCCAAGCTTTTAGTGACCACAGATTAAAAAGCTTTTATGTAGCAACATCTTTTTGGAACAAATGCTCTATGAATCTTGAAATTCTAATGATCCTTGGAAGAACTTCTTATACAAATCAGATTTTATTAATAGTACTATATCAAATACTGATATTCCTCACACGAAAGTCTAGAAGTTCTCACTACATCTTAGGATTCTTATGGCCCTTGGCAGAACTATTTGTATACATAACAATGTATTTAAAGTATCCATTAAAAGGATCCAAACTTTAAGTTACCGCAGAGTAAAAAATCTTTTTGTATCGACTCTATGGAACAAGTCTTCACTGAATCTTAGAATTCCAAAGATCATTGGAAGAACTGCATAAGTACATACACACTTGAGAAAGTATTTATAGTAGAATAGATAGATAGATAGTAGAATGTCAATATTCCGCTCACAAACAGCAGCGCTCACAGCAGACCTGAATTTCGACTTAAATTATAATATTCCCAGCTAACCACCAAGTAGACACTTTTTCATCAATTTTTATTCAAACCAACCATAAATTTAGTAGACACTTTCCATCAATTAGCAAAAGAACAACCAGAAAGAAGTTAATGCAAAGAATCAACCTCTCACCTTTACTTTTTAAGAATTCTCTCTTTGTTTCCCATGCAGCTTCTACAAATATTTTAGAGACCACAATGCGGGTCTTCTCACTTAGCCACTGGAGACCCGCTGTATCTGCATGGGTCAATCTATCGTCGAAATTCAACGTGGTAATTGGAAAGAGAAAGTTTAAACATTTTGGCTGCTTCTTGTTTTTGTTTTTTCAAAATCAAAACCAACCAACGCTTTTGCTTTTCTTCCGCAGTCTGTGCGAGTTACCAATAAAACTAAAGTAAAAATCACAACAAAAAAAGTAGCAGCAATTGACGAAAATACAAATAAGCAGCCAAATGCGCAAAGAGTCAACAATAGCAACAACAACATGGAGCAACAACAACTCATGGCTTAACAAGTTCGTGTAGAATTAGTGGGCTGTAGGAAAGCGTGGCGTTGGAGCATTAGACGCTTCAAGTGTATTGGTGGGGGTCTCAAGCAAATGCCGGCAGCGTTTATATTCGACGTTGCAGTTGCTTTGGCAAAGCAGTATAACAACAAAAACACTTCAGGAAATTGGTGGCGCTTCGTTTATTTGCAAAAAAGAAGAAACAAAATTAAAGAAGAAGGAAAAATCGTAGCGCCTCATTTAATGGTTTTGTTGTGATTAATTTTTTGACCACAGCACACGCCCAGCTAAGGCGGCTCTCTTTTTTTATTGTTGTTGTTGTTATTGTAGCTGAAATATTTACGGATGCCGTGTCTGTTTATCAGCTGGCAGTGGAGGTCACAAGCGACTTGCGGAGCAAAACCCACCCAGTTTGGCCACTTTTTATTTTCTGCTTCTTCTTCTTGTTATTTTTCTGCTACTTTAGCGCCAACGTTATGTCGCCGTTATGAGTTGAAAACACTTGAAATTCGTTTCGATTAACAAAAAGGCCAAAACTTGTTTAATTTCATTCTGCACTTTGGCGAAGCATAGTTTTGGCGCTTTGTTGTTGTTATTGTTGGCATCTCTGAACGAGAATAGACATTGTGCCAAGTTTTGGGCAAAAATTAAGCAATAAAATGAGTACAGACAAAATTTATTATGCATTAAATTTGGTTATAGCATTCAGTTTGAGCTGGAATCGCTATTGAAACTAATCTTTTTCGAAAGAATTTTGCAAATCATGAGTCAGCCATTGTAATTACAATGAAATTTTCGATTTTCGAGATTTCAGTTTTTGGTCTCAAGTGTTGGCGCCTTGAAAGACTCACAAAGAGTAAAAGAAAGAATAAAGAGTAAAGTTTTCTTTAAGTCATTCAAGTGTCTGATTTTGGTGTTTTATTCATGAATTTGTAGAATACGTCCTCGAAATATGTTTTCTTAATACTCAATGCGTATTTAAGTTCAATGCAATCAGAACAAAGTGTTTTTTGTTTTAGTATTTGAGAGAAAACATGATCCAAGGCGCATATACCACGCAATGGATGGTTGCTGGTATTCACAATGAGAGGCAATTTTAATAGCCAAAGAGTTATTAGAGAATTTAAGACCCTTTCAACACAATAAAAGGAATTTAATGACTGTATTTTTAAAGATTCAGTGCATCAAACATGAAAAGCACAAAATGAGACAAATCTGTTGTTAGAATAAATTATGTCAGCGGCCTAGGCACAGATAATGAATACCTTTATTCATTTAAGAAGTCGACAGATTATGCGTCATTTCTTTTTTGTTTTTTTTTGTTTTCTTTGTTTTTACTGAGAACATCTACAAATTAAATTAGTTCAATTTGTAAACATTCTTTATCTATGCAAACGAAGGGATTTGTATTCAAAACTTTTATCTGCTACATAAGTAAATATTGTGCTTTAGTGAAATGTGCTCCAGGTGTGCGCATTGTTTCTGCTTTCGAGCTAAAAATTCTGATCATGGTTAGGCTCTCTTAATTATTTGAAAATTTGTATTTATAAATTGGCTTCAGATCAAATCTATAACTAACCCTTAATAGGTTGTAGATTAGAGGTTACGTAGGTTACATTAGGTTATAGTAGCTGCCTCTGTAAGAGACACACTCGGAGGTCTAAGAGGCCCATTGTGATACCACATATTTCAGCCGTTTTTTGAAATTTCTATGCAACACTGTTTTTTTCAACATTATTCAAGCGGATGAGGGGTTTATGTAACATTGTCCTCAATTTCCATTAACAGTAACAGTGTCCTCAAGCACATTAGCTTTTCAATATTTGGATTGCCTTCATTAAAACACTCGTATTGTCACGGATCACTTCAATAACTCATAAACGGATCTCCATCTGGCATCACTAAGGACCCAACAAGGGTCTATGTGTGGCTACTCGTGGCAAACCAGTTATACCTACCTACCTTCATTAAAGGCATTAATAAAGATTCTAAAATTCACAACACTTCCGAATTATATATACAACGTAGATATTTATGTGTCCTAGTGAATAAAAATTCGTTTTTCAATCCAGTTCCCTCAATAAGGATATCCAGCAGTCTCTCCGGGCCCAGTGATCGCTTATGAATCAAACCGAATCACACAGCGTGAATGAAAGTTCTAGACCCGCTCTTGTATAATCTTCCAAACAGGGAACGCATACAATTTTGACGCTTAGAACACAGATACTCGTTATTTTTTTATACCAGCACTTTCAGGATCTTTCTGCAAAATAACTTTTGAGCACACCCAAGTCAAATCTTACTGTGTCTCCTGACACTTAAAATCTAATTTACACACAAAACTTCTCTTTCCCCTCAACTATGTCACCTTCTGTCCCTTCCAGCAACGCTCTAATTGATGCTGTGCCTTTTGGCCTACAAAAAGTGCGTTCAACTTGCTGTCTTACTTAGTTTTTTTGTTTAATTTTTTTGTATATAACTAGAAGTCACGGTACAACGAACCGATAAACAGTTCTCATTGCGTATCGGCGCGCGTCGCCGAGTGCCAAGAACCTGCCAGTCCTCTTCATTTAGCTTATTTCATTGTTGCCGCTTCCTCTCGTTCGGCGACAGCGAAAACAACAACAAACAACGCCACAATAACTTTTACTGCCAAGAAAAAACACAGCCGCCCATCGACAATGCGTAAAATTCATGTCCATTCACACAGCCCTGAAAGAATCAAATTAAATCTGCTGGCTGTCTGCGGATATTTTCAAAGTCATTGACGCGCACGCGTATCGCTCGCCAGCAGCAACTGTCATGCAATCAATTCGCACAGCAGCAATAACACCACCAACGATTTCAGATAAAATGAATGCAAGATATGCGCGAACACGAGGAGCGCCGCCCGATTGCCAAGCAAAATGTAAATTTTGCACGCTCTCTCGCGCATGTAAACACTGCCCAAGTTACACAGATTACAGCATACAACATTGCTCGAAGAGTGCAAGAAGGAGGTGCCATGAGCACAACAGCACTTGAGCAAACAACAGACAAACGCTGCTCGCATGCAAGTTGGAGATCAAGTGGAGCAATGTGCGTGAGTGCGCGCGTAATGCAAGAAACGTTCCAAACGCGGCGCACATAACGAGCCAACGTCAACCACTTTATTTACCCCATGCCACGGCAATGCCTGACGGCCGGCCGCACAACGGGAATTGCTTACATGGCATTCTCCAGTGTGCGTCTGCGAGCCAGACAAAGCCGCATCTCGCAAAGCCGGAGCCGATAAACAGAAACGCAGACATGCAGTTGCAAGCCATAACAACAATTCGGGTCGTCAGCAGTAGCGAAGGCAAGAAGGAAATGCAATCAGAAGTCGGAGATCCATAGACGTTCGGCATGAATGAAAAGAAAGAAAAGAAAGTCACATGCACGTCGACATGTTTGGTGAATTCATTAAGTGAAAATTTTCACAAAACAAACAAAAGCACTTTAAATGATCAGAGCCCATTCGAGAGAATTTAAGAGCAAATGAAACGAATTACATTGGAAGATTGCAAAAGTCAAAACATGTTTAATGGTTCTCAAGATGATTAGAGCGACACGAGAGAAGTTAAGAATAATGAAAAAGATACATTGGAAGATTGAAAATTAAAAAACACTTAAATAAAGCACAAAAACAGACCTTCAAGCTTACGTCTTATCCGATCGAAATGAAGGTTAACGGACGACCAAAGGTTAGGACCTAAAAAAACCTATTACGAGTATTCGAAAATAGTGCGAACAGTTGACGAAAGACAGCTCTGTTGACTCTTGGGAGCTTCGTGGAAATGTGTTAGGTTAGGTTAAAGAAGTGGAGTGTGAGGCACTTTTACCCGGACATTCCATTGGGTCCATTGTGAATCTCTTCATTCTTCAAATTCTTCTTCCATTCTTTTTTTTCTGACGGAGGTGGAAAACCTTCGGAAGATACCGGAACTCCAGTTCGTCGGAATACCAGTATCCTTCCCTATCTGTTGGGATTCCTGTAGATCCAGACGGGATTTTTTGGGAACCAAAAGGAAATTGTGTAAAGCGATAATCCTGGAATCAGCTATTTCCGCAAACCCATCGAAGAACGTGGAAACGTATTAAACGTGACTCTTTTTATAGCTGCTTCATAAGGAGAAGAAATCTAATGGCAGCGCTAATACATTTTTGAAAATATTTTATTCGTATGTACAACAGAGAGACACGAAAACTGGGCAACTTGAACATTAAGATCACACTACATCCAATCCTTTCAGTAAACGAATCATAAAGATATTTATTATCCCAGCGTTTATTCTTTTGGCTCACCTACTTCTTTACTTACATATTAAAAGGATCGTTATAATCCGTGAAGCTATCCACAATCTATTAACTGTCACAATAAATAAGATTTGTTTCTATCTAGAAATTGTATTAATTAGGCGCTGAGTAATTTTCAGTATTGTCTCCCAAATCTTCCTAAATTTAAAGCTTAACCAGTTGTCAACTTTAACCATGTTCAGTTACTTATTTTCAAACTTGCTGACTCACAAATTTGAATTCATTATTCAACTCTATATATTCATTATTCAACTCATGATTATCTAATCTTAGCGCCAGACATGGTGGCTTGGGCCACAAAAAACGTTCTCATGTATTTTTGAAGGCTGACAATAAAATGAATGTAGCTGTGTATCATGAATTAATTTTAGAAGATGCATTAATGTCTTAAAGATCAGAAATGATTCAATAAAATACGAAATAATCTGCCAAAAAAGGACTCAGCACGGCTCGCAATGAATTAAACAAATTATGTACGTAATAAATGAGCAACCATTGGATCTTTGGTGCTGTTGTTGTGGGTTCCATAGTAAAGAAGTGTCTTCATAAATGGACCACTTTTGTAATTGAGCCTTCTTTTGCTTTTCAGTAAATTGTGAACGAAATATCAAAACCTTTTATCCGATCCCCAGCGAACTGTTCTTTCAACAGATCCCAGAAAGCGTCATAACTACTGACTGCTTTTAAAGACAAGGACAAGACAAGGACAAGACAAGGACAAGACAAGACAAGGAAGTCAATGAAAATAGATATCAGGGACCGAAAATAACAATTATTTATAAAAACTATACTTGAAAAGTTTACTATGAAGAAAAGGTCATACAAATAAATAAAATTACCAATACCTTTCTTTTCGTGCCGAGAATCAAATTTGGCAATAAACTTTAATTTTGTTATATTTGCGAAAATATTAAAAAATAAGAATTTTTTTACTAATTTTTTTACTTAAAAATCCTTTAATAACAATTATTTTTGATTTTTTTTTATTAGTCCATGCAAATTTACAGTAGTTTTAGATAATTTGCAAGTTTACTGCCGTAAGTTCGAAGTGGGAAGAATAGTTGGAAAACGTCCAGGTGGAAGTGAAGAAAAGGAAAAAAGAAGTTTCAAGAGGTGGACAGTAGTTTTCTTTTAAATTTTAACTGACTTAGAGGTTGAACCAAATGTCATATAGTCAAAAAAGATCTAATCTCACTACAGAATCAGTCGAAATTAATTTTCTGGAAGACGTAGAAAGTTAAACTTAAATAACAGTTAGTCAACAGCTGAGCTAACTAAAAGATTTTTAAAGGTGTTCATAATTTTGCTCTAAACTATTTTTATTTCACATAAAAACAACTAAACCACTCAAACTCAATCATCACGAAACATCCTCACTCAGTCACAAAATTTACTAAAGAAACTTTTTGAAATATTTTTAAAAGCTGACAGTTAGTCCACAGCTGAGCTAACTAAACGATTTGTAAAGGTGCTCACAACTTTGTTCTAAACTATTTTCATTTCACAAAAAAAAACAACTAAACCACTCAAACTCACTCATCACGCAACTTCCTCACTCAGCCATAAAAATTACTGAACAAATTTTTAAAAATATTTTTATTGATTTTCGCATTCAGAAAATGTTTTCCAAGCACAAAATTGTCATTGCATTGCACAAGATATATTCAAAAGTACAACAACAATCAACACATACCTTCATCGAGCAGACGTTCCACATGATTGAAGACATTCGGAAAGGCGGCCATCTGTTTGCGATCCTTCAGAAGCTGAGCCAGATAGTCAGCTATGCTCTGTGTGCTCGGCTGTTGTTGTTGCTGCTGCTGCTGCACAGTAGCGCCGCTATTATCACACATACTCATTTTGATTTTGTGGTTTGTTTGTTTGTGTTTTAATGTGATTTGGAAACGATTGAATGGGGGAATTTGACTTTGGGTTTGGCTTTCAGTTGCAACTGAACTCGTGTATTTCGACCGCGACAGAGTATTTTGTTGCAGTTGGGCGAATGTTAACACTTTTTTGTTGTTTTTTTTAGATGTTTAGAAACAGTTTTTGATTCTATTTTCAATTGAATTATTGCACAATTTGATTTTTTTAAGGGGATATGTGATTATTTTACACGACGATCAGGACGCAAGCAAATGTTACACCGTTGACTCAGACGCGTAGATATCTGTTTAGATTCACTGCAATGGAAACATTTCGAAATTGCTTAAATCTATGTTTTGGAAACACAATGCTGCCGTTTATGCAGTGACAGCACAATAACAAACAATAAATAAAAAAACAACATGCAAGTCCATCAAAAACTCGCACACGTCCGCCGATCAGCGAAGAAAACGCACATGAAAAATGGTAAATAAATAAACGTCAAACAAAAGCCAAAACACAAAAACTCCGCCCAACAATGTTCGGGCACAAAGTGCGCGCAAATGCGGATACAAAAACAAAAAAAACAATCCCGAAATCCAGCAACAGCAACGTAGCAGCGCAAAAATTGAAATTGAAAATTGTGTCGCTTGAGCAATCGCAAAGCGATTTTTGTATTCAATAAACGTTTTTTGAATACTCAAGTACACAACACACAGCAGCAACAACAACAAGAACGCGGCCAAAGCAACGACAGCGAACGCGAATGTAAATGCGAATGCATAATAAAGAAGCGGACGAGGAATATGGAAGAAAGGGCACAAGAAAACGAGGAATTTCTGCTGCTGCTGCGCTGATGCTACTGTGCATGTGTGTGTGTATGTGTGTGAGTAAGTGCGCCGCAAGGGGAGTGCACAAAGAAACGGCAAAAGCAGCAGGAAGACGGCACACGAAATGTGTATAGCAATTTTAGAAATGAAATCAAGCAAAATTCTTGTGGATTTGTTGCGCTCATTGCTACATCGTCGTCGTTGTTGTTTTTGATATTAAAATTGAAAGCAATTTGAATCCAGTTGATCATATTTCGGCGCATGTACACTCAGCGCACTACGCCCGGTCTCCTATTTGCTCCAAAGCCCAGCGCACGCCCCTCTCACTCCCTCCCCCTCTACTCCAGAAACACTTCTGATCGCTTGCTTGCTCTTGCCGCTACCGTCGTTGTTATTGTAATTCTCGTTGCTGGCTGTTGCTGTTGTTGTGGTCCGCCCGTCTTTTCGTAGTTTCGCTTTATGCGATCATTCCGTTTCATCCATCCATCGCGCACAGCGCACAGGCCAAACAGAGCCAGATGAAATAAGATGAAAGCAGAATGTCAAACATGTACTTTTTTCGCTGTTTTCGCTCTGCATCAATTTTCAATGTAAATCGCTTCTAAAAATATTTGCATTCACTAAAAATAAACAGCGGAAATCGGACAAAGCCGCTCCGAGGCACATTCTCCAAAACGATTCGCTACAAATTTCTGCGAACGCTGGCGTCACTGCGCCGCCCGAAATCTGCAGATCGAGCAAAAATTTACTACTTTTTTTCATTTCTTTACTGTGAAAGAAACTGCCCAGCAAGTAGAAATATCTGAGTGGCTTTGTAGGCGTTTAGATGGAATTCGTGTTGTTCAAATGCGTTTTTCTTCGCCCCCAACCGGCAGCGACGTGTGCAAACTTTCGGCCAATGTTCGCTCTCATACAAATGTTTGCCGCTTGTAATTTCGGTTTTGCACTTTATTTCAAAAAATGTCACTTTTGCAATCAAAATTTTGCTACTGTAAAGTTACGCGAAGCGAGACTCGAAGAATACCAAACGCGAAGACCTCAAGAACAAAACTGAAAATATACTGTGGGAAATTTCGCTTTCAACCGAAGCAGATCACTTCGAAAAGTTGCTGCCGAAGGCGATGATTGCATTTTGTTTTCGTGTGGGCTTCGTTTCAACAGCTCACAGCCGACCATCTCGCTTCGGCGGCGTCTACTCGAGGCGCTCGTGCAGCGGCCAAAACGAGACGGCCGCAGTGCGATGCATGAATTTCATTCCCTCGCCATACGATCGAACCAGTTTGTATCTTACACACTGGGAACAGTTGTTGCGCGCTGTGGTTCGCAGTTGCTTGCAATCCACACACCAACGCAAATCCCAATCCAAAGGCCAAAAATGACAACTGAGAAGAGTTGAGTAAATTTGAAATGAATGACATGGAAATAAAACAGGTATAAAATTGGCCACTCGTACACAGTGACAAATTTTATTTAAAAAAAAATGCACTAGAAAATTATTTCTATAATCTAAAGCAATTATTCCATTAGGTTAAGATTAGAGAAAAGAGAGAAGAGTTGTGAAAAACAGATATAAAATTGGTATTGTCCGAGCAATTAATTGGCATTGGCCAAAAAAGTGGCAATCGATTGGAATCTAAAAATTGGGGAGCCATATGCAGTGAAAATGTTCAATAAAATTTTATTTCTGGAAATTGAATTGAATGATTATGTCATGTGGTGAAATTGTAATTTTCAAGCTCAAGCTTCGGAATAATGAGAGCTAACCGCGTATTTTAAAGATGAAAGGAACGAAATTGGATTAGATTAGTTTAGATTGAGGTAGGTTATGTTGAGTTAAGCTAAGTTAGCCCTTTCGCTATTTTGTTGCCATGTGGCACATTGCTACTTTGTGGACGTCTGAACCCTCTGTAGTTTCAAGAATACATTTTTTATTGGTCCTTAGAATAGTTTGAAGTTTTTGGAAAAATACGATATTAAAAAACTGAATATTAAAGTTTAAAGAAGAGAAGTATGTACGTCTTTTTAATGATATGTCTTGACATAGTAAAGGAAGAAGAAGCAGAAAACTTTAGATAACTTTTTAATTTGACCTTTTCTTTCAATTAAGATCCTTTTTTTTATTTTGGCTGAAGTACATGAAGAAACATTCAAATTTTCGTTATGCGTAAAACGTTTTATGTTTAGATAATTATTACAGCCACAACGATGTGGTTGCTCTCATAGAAAAACACTCTAAAATACAGGGTCCGAGTATACAAATTAAAAAATTTCTTTTGGAATGTTGCTAATATAATCACATAGAACCCTAAAACGTAAAATTTAAAATTTTAACTTTCCCCAGTAAAAACCTGTAGCGAAAGGGTTAGGATATCATTGCGAGAGAACCCACTTGGACCAAAACAGCCATTGTGGTACCAAATTTTTAGAAAGTGGACGTCGCTTAACCCTTTCGCTACTGCAGGACTACTGGTGCCCTACGGCATGTTTAGTTCACCTTGAAATTAGGAATATTTTTTATTATAAAATCAACAACAAATGGTCTCCAAAAAGTCGACAAAAAATGTTCTGCGAACGTCCTACAAAAGTCATAGAGAAAGAGTTATAGGTTACAAACCTCTCCTAGTGTCGAACAGCATTCATACTGATATTTTAATGGAGAGAGCAATACTGACTATTTTGAGTTTTGCAAAATCTGTCAAAAAACAACAGAAAGTGTTCATCTAGTAAGATTTCTTTTCCCGACCAAAAATTTAGAATATTTAGCATCACAAAATGTTGAACAATGTTCAATAAAGCAAAAAATCAGACAAAACTGTAAATTGTCTTTTCCCGAAAAAAGACCCTTTACAGCTCGAGTTTCGGAAAAGGGTAGTATTCGTGTATTTATATTTTGCAAATATTCGGGAGTGCATTGGGTTATGTTAAACTAGGCTAGGTTTGGCTTGATTAGGTTGCGTTATGTTAGATTAATTTAGGTTAGGGTGGCAGTCCGAAAGTACTCAATTGGGCCAAAAAAGACCCCTTGAACTACCACAGGTTTAAAAAGAGGGAATTGTTCGGGGTTACACACTCTTCCTGGTGTTGTACGAAAACCCTCACATTTCTCTGATGAAGCAATACTGAAGATTTCTATCCTTGCTTAGACCGTCAGGAGAGAAGATCGTCTCCTGGAACGGAAATCTAGGCTTTTGTTAATGTTTACCAACGAATCCAACTAGCTATGAATTTTTGCGAACCTTCGTTCGTAGATTTGTATATATATATTCACATTACTGTGACAACCGATTTAAGACCTTCTATGTGATATTTGTCAAGAATTTGTATTGTAAAACAAAAAAAAAAAATTTTAACTAAACTAATACGATTCTATTGGGTGGTAGTAGCCGTAGTTGTAAGTAGTCGATTCTTTAACGATTTAGTTCCATAATCTGGATGTTAATGGAAGCCGTTCTCTTATCAACTTAACTGCCTTTGAAATACTTTTCTGTTTGTTTATGTTCCTTGAATAGGAAAGAGACACTTCAACAATTTATTTGTTGGCTTTTACCATCCATCACTAGATTTGCTTAATCCGAAGATTAATAGTTACCACAGAGTCTCCTCGTGACATGGCTCAAAAGAGATTCAGTTACTTTGGGCCCCTTTTGTGATGGATTTGGCAATCCTGCTCTACTATTGTCTTCCTGTTTCTATGGTGACACAAGTCGAGTCTGGTCTATAAATGCTCCCTAAGTTGCGACTTTAACCTAATCCAACCAAGGGATGAATCAAAACTGGATTTTATAAAAGTAATTGCACAAACCTACAATTTGTTTAGTTCATGTTCGAAACATTCGTTTGGAAGCTATTTACAAGTATATGAATGATGTTTTTTTACTCTTCGTAGTTTCGCATTGAAAGCAGAGAGTTTAGATGCCAAAAGAAAAAGGTCTCTATTTATCTCTAACCACAAATAGAGAGCCTTTTCTTTCTTTTTTCAACTGTCACGTCAAAGAACTACTTTTTAGTGATTCAATTTATCAAGTCCAACACATCACTTTTGTTAAACTCTGCGCTTTTGTCTCTGAACTTTATAGAAGAAATATTTATTTAAGAAATTATCTTCATTTCTGCCACATTCAAATCAGTTTAAACTCAAATGCAAACATTTAAAACGCGTTTGCTTCTTTTAAGCAAGAATCGATGTGTACGTAGGAAGTTGACTTGGCCAAATCTTTATTTCGAACAAGTATTGAGCGATGTGGTGCGGTGTGGAGGTGGTGGCAGTGGCCGTTTTCCTCCAATCATTGCCAAATGCCCATGCAAATTAATCAAGTCGAACAGAACAAGTTGTCAGCCACCAACAACCCAATGCCTTACACACCATATTCAGCTACATATGTCTCAGAAGTCAATAATTTAATTCTAAACAAAAAAAAAAAACCAAGCACTGAAACGAAAAATCAAAACGTTATTCAAACGTAGGAACAAAGAACAAGTCGTGCAAAATAATGCCAATTCTCGCCAACTCTAATCCTCCTGCTCGCGTCATTGTTGTGACTTTAAAATAAACTGATACTTTGTTAGCCAACACGCTCAGTCCGAGCACACAGCTGGGCTTAACTAATGCAGACAAAGTCTTCGATGCCTTTGAAGTGAAGTAAGATGGACACTGCGTATTTGGCTGCCAGCACTGGATTGGAGTGAAATTCGAGCAGTTTTTGAAAGACAGATTTTGGGAGATCAAAGTGCGAACTTAGTCATAAGCTTATCAAATTCTCAATCATAATAATTAAGTGGCGTCGGTCAAAGTTCACAAAAAAGCTGGGAAATTCGACAAATTGCACTACAATTGCTCATAAATAGCTCTTAGAGGGTTAAAATCTACGACTGACCCCACTAGTTTTGTCTATTGAACATTTCTTTCAAACATACCTACCCCCTATCCTCAACCCTTAATGAGCCTCCCATACAAAATGATCGTTTTTATAAAATAGGCTCCAACTCCTCCCAGGTTGCGCCCAGATGTCTCAAATGTTAAACCAACACTCATTTATTTTCCCTTCCAAATGTCTCCAAAACATATGTGAATGTTTCCAAACATACTTCCCGCTATCCTTAAGTCTTAACCCTTTCGGGACTACTGGGATAATACGCAAGCAAGTTTTTAATGACCCTCAAACAAAATTATTAAAATCTTACGACTCACGCAAAATATTTTTTCGATATCGGTGTTCCCGCATAAAAGGATGATTTCAGAGTTTGTGAGCACCCAATATACCCCAACCCCAACTTTCATAGCATGAGAATATTTCCACTGTGAGTATTTTGAATGTCAAAATTAAACTCCGTCATACGGTTGTCATACAAAACTGACCATTTTCTATTGAAATTGGATCCTCACTTGTAAATGAGGTAGATAATGAAACATCATATCTCGAAAACTACTGAACCGATTTGAATAATTTATTGAGCCGTGGGCAAGATTTTTTAGTACAAAAAATACAAAATTAATTAAGGTTCAAAAATTCACCACCAGAGGGCATCTCTCATACAATCGGAGGGTTTCTACGAACCAAAAATCAAAAAGTATTGTGAAAATTCCATTAGTTGCCTCATTTCAAATATAATAGTTATATAATTATACAATTATTGTATTTTTAGACAAGTATTAGGTCAGATTAGGTTCCGTAATTTTATTTTAAGGCATCATTGCCTGTTGTGAACGCCCCCTATGACTGCCAGCAGCAGGCACATTGCTCTAACTGGGGTTCCTGTAAAAAGCTAATTTCCTGTGGTGCAACTTGTCGAATTTCCCAGAATTTTTGTGAACTTTGACCTCGAGCCTTTGACCTCAAACAATTTTTTGGCTCATGTACTTTTTTACCAAACAGCATAAAGTGAGAAGTTCTTCATCACCGATATGGAAAAATCGTGCACTTAATCATGTCTAATGTACGTATTGTTGAATTTGTTGACTTCATACTGAGTTCAATTAATCTTTTCATGCCCACATTGTGCGTCAGCTGAATAATGGCCGCCAAAAATGGCCTAAACGCCTCGACACAAACGGCTACCAGCGACTGCAGGATTTCCAACGCAACCAGCTCGTAAATTATGTGCTGCCCAGTCATGAATTTATTGTTGTGCTGTGTTGACACTGTCGAGAAAGCGAGAAAGTCACCACAAGTGTTATGGACGCCTTTCAATTGAGTCTTCACAAGTTGCTCAGACGTTGGCTGCCGTTGTGTCGACGTCAGCAAACCGAGCAGTTACCTTTGAATATTCGAATCGACCGAAGTCAAATGTTGAACTAAACCGAAATATATATGAAAAGCATGTGAATCATGGCAACATGCACTCAAGTGTCTTTCTCTCTACTTAGTCGTAATGGAGCCTAAGCGCCACCGCGTCACGTCGTCAAAATGCAACATCAACAAAAAATACTTAAAATAAATAAAATGAATATTTTCCTAACGAATCAAAAGTATTTTGCGTGTCAGTTGTAAAATGTGCGTTTATTAAAACAACAACAAAAAAACAAAAATTAAGCAAGTTGCCTTAAATCGAAAAGTGCGCCCACCTACACTTTGGCGCTCTAAGGTGCGCGTATGTGTGTGTGTGTATGTGTGGGGGTATTTCGACGGCCGCTTACTGTGACTGACTCGATTGCGGTCGTATTGTGATAGCCTTCAACTAAGAAAAACTTTTGTTAACAACACTTTAATGTTGTTATTTAGTGTAGTTGTTGTAGCGTTGTTGTGGCTTTTAATTTTTATTCAAAAATTTTGGTTTGTTTGTCTCTTTGCTGTCATTGGTGCAATGCGTAATAGCCGCATAAGGGCTTCTGACTTTGCATGTGGGTCGTAAAGGCTTTCACCGGCGATTTCGGTGCTTTCCACAGTAATGTGACAAATAAGGGAATAGGCTCGTTTCTGGTTTTTTATAACGTTCATAATATAAATACATCTTTAATGCTTTCATTGAAGACGAATGTGATTTTCATGGATACTTGAGTTCTTGTCTGAAGTTTTTATGATGCAGCAGCACCGATTGTGGCACTTTGGCCTTTCATATTCATAAAGAAAATGCAGTTTTTATTGTTCCTGAGTCGATACTTCATTCGGTTATTGGTTGGAGTCATCAACGGACCCTGCGGCACCTCCCGTGAAGCTGTGAAGATAAGGAAGAGGTAGAACCGATACAACACTTCCAACTCTACAGTCCAACTCTACAGGACGACAGTACTGACTAACTTGACTTGTGCGACGATTGTTAAAATTTTGGATCTGTTTTGCTTCAAACCTTTTGGCCTCGAACTGAGACTGTTGGTTAGCTCCAGAGAAACACAGTAATTGATTCCAAGCCAATGCGTTGTTCTCGAAGCTAGTCAGAAATCATTCCCTAACCTCAAATAATCACTTAAGTCGAGATTGAAGAAAATAATACTTCACGTGAAATAACTGATATGAAATATTGTTTTCGCAATGTTTTTACCACCTTGTAGGGAATTTTTTAATATTTTAATAGGGGTATTCACACCAAGGCTTGTTACTTCGTCAGTTTTTTACTTGGTGGTTTTGTAGGCGTATTTTGTTTTTCTTCCATTCTTGTAAAAAACTACCGAGTACCGAACTAAAGGCTTGATTACACGTAACGAGTCGAGTGACGAGACATCAAAATGATACTTGGAATTGGGATAGCGAGCAAAAGCGACGAGTTGTTCAAACGTATTTTGACACGTGGCGAGTCAGTTCGGTTTTATAATGCACAAAATGAACTAAGCAACTCGCGCAATTAAACTCAACCGAGCGAAAAGTGGTGTGTGACGCATTCCGCATGTTACGAGCGATTCCGCATGCGACGAGCGATTCCGCGAATCGCTGCGAAAAAGAGAAAAATATAACGGTAAAGTAGTGCTCGGCCTAGCAAACAAAATGTGATTCTACTGACTCTCTCACCACTTTCATTGGTTAAGGCTTGATTACACGTAACGAGTAGAGCGACGAGACATCAACTCTAACGAATACTCGTTTCGTATAAACGGTAAGGCGAGTTCTTGATTGAGTCAGTGACCGATGAAGCCTTTACTGACTCAATCAACAACTCGCCTTACTGTTTAGACGAAACGAGTACTCGTTAGAGTTGATGTCTCGTCGCTCTTCTCGTTACGTGTAATCAAGCCTTAAGAATTTAAGGAGCTCGTTGTGAATACCCCTAATATATTGTACAATTATGTGAATCGAACTAAATTCAAGAATCTTGCTTCTTTTTTTACATATCGCACACCCACTACAAAAGTGACACAAATCAAAATTTTTAATTTTTTAGGAAACGCAAAAAACTGTTTTTGAGCTGAATAAAAATTTTTTTTAAATAACGTATAGACAGTTTAGTAAAAAATCCCTACAGATTATGCTTTAGGATAATTACGAAGGTTTTTTATTTTACACTAGAAATTTTAAGTTGTGACTTTGTTAATGATATTTTAATTCAATATTTCCCGAATTTTGTAAGTTATGTCACTTTTGCTGAATTTAATATCATAATTATAAATGAAAGTAAAAAAAAAAATTTTGAAAATTCGAAATTAATTTTTTTATTTAATATAAAATATTATATATATTATTTAATTAAAATATATACTAAAATTGTCACAACTTTACTTAAAATTAACTTCAACAAAAATTTCTTTCGTCAAAAGTAACACAATTTGAATTAGGACTCTTTTGCATTGAGCTGCAGCGACCTCGAAAAGTCTTCTTATAATGAAATTGACATTCTTAAATTCATATGTCTTGCGACTGTGACGACCCCAACTGGTTGACTACCAACAAAGTAATAATGCAGTCAAAAGTTTAAACGTTGATTTAAGAGTTGAAAGCTATCGATGCAGTGTTACGAAGCATTCGACGGTGAAACTTCTCGCCTAACGGTCATAGACAATGCACAAGTCATAAATTTTTGTTTGCTATGGCATTTTTTCATGATTGCCAGCCAGCTTTGTGTTTAATTCAATAATTAAATTAAAATAGTTTCGGCATTTGCGGCGCTGCCAATCGGCCAATCGACTGCCAAATCAGTTGCCAATGAAGTGACTTAAAGTGCGCCTTTTTGTGTCAGTGCGACATATGGCCGTAAAGTGCATTTGACATGCCACATGTGCGCTGGCAACGGCGACGCTGTTGCCGGCGTCGTCTGTGTTGCTGTCACTGACGTTGGCGCTGGCGCTGGCGCTCGTGTCTTGGCCACATTGCGAAATTGTTTTTGGCGCTAAGCGACGCAACAGTCTGGCAACTGTTGATTCAACAATTCAATCCCGCAGTTTGGCCCAATATCGGCCGAAGCAACGTTGTTTTCTCTCAATTCTTCATTATTGTGTCAACACTTTGGTTTTGTCGAACAAATTTAGTGAGAGGCGCTAAGAGCCATTTCGAGTTCATAATTCTCACATGACGTTTCGGTCAAATTGCCAGCGCCATAACTTGTTTGGTGTCAGTCGTTGTGCCCTGCTGTGTCCTTACGCGACGCCAACTCACAGCAGCACAATTGCAATGCTCGACTGGTGCGAAAGCAAAAAGCGTCCGTCAGGCATAAAATATTTAAATGCAATTCAATTGTGCCACCGCTTGTTGCCAGTTGCCAGTTGCCACTTGTCCATTTGCGGTCATGCTTGCACGCATTGCCAGCAAAAAAAGCGCCAACACTTTGAAATTCAATTTGTGAGTTAGTTGCCAAAAATGGCAACGGCAGCGCGACTTCACGGCTCCATAAGCGGCACCACAGCGCCAGTCATTGCGCCGAATTGTGCCCACTTCACCTCACTGCAATGACGATCCGCCAGCCTTGCAGTGGCACCAGGCACCAGTGTTGCGCGATTGCGCTTTTCACACCTCAACACGGCACCTGTTGCTCCTCGCTGAAGTCTTCGTCGCCGATTTGCATTCATATTGGTGCAACGTTGTGTGGCAGCGTTCAAGTGTTGATGGATTGTGTGTGTTTTTCATTGCAAAATGCTTGAAACAAGAAGTTGTCCTGTGATTAATGCAAATTCTATGCAAAATTGTTCGTGTTGACCACAACGCAAGTTTCCACAAAGAGCCAAGAAGTCGTTTGATTTTGCCGACAAATTGCACAGAAGCAAACTGTTATAACGTTTGGACTCACTAATACAACAAAAATTAACTGTGTTCGAGTTTATTATATAATTACATCTCTGCTCCAGTGGCGCCGGCAAGCGGGGCTTATTTTTATTTTAAATTTATTATTTTAACCCTCTACTGCCCTAATTTTTTTTAAGTCGAAAAATTGTTCACCATGTAGTTTTAGAATCATAGAAGAAGGGAAAATTTTTAAAATAAAAAAATTTGCTTCCGTGTGGGTTTGAAACCTATATAAACTTGCGTGCCTTAAGGCCGAACTGGGCACATAAGCTAAAAAATTTAACTGATGAACAGTTTCACGTTTTATTGATTACACTACTCGATACGAAAAATGCACCTAAACATAAAAGTGGTTTCTAGACTAACTTTGGGCCGTTGAACACGAAACTGAGAATCAAAAAGTTTTTTAAAAAGCGTTTTCGAAAAATCTTCGAAAACACAGTTTGTAAACGAATCATCCGACTAACACAAACTATCCGGCGGTCAGAAGATAATACCTTAGCCTTTCCAGCAATATATAGATTGCCCAAATCAGATGAGATTTGGGTAAGTTACTGACGGTGAAAGTTGTAAAAAAGTCCATTTTTCGACCCTTTTCAAAATCATAAATTTTTGAATGATTTTTTTATGGATAAAATAAATTATCTGCTATGGTTTAAAAATTTAGAATGAATCATATATTATTTGAGCAAATATTAAGCCTAACATCAATAGAATCGAAAGAAAAATGACAAAGTTATGAAACAGTGAGTGAACACCAACTTTACATTTATTACACCGTGCGACAAAAATAAACCGTTTTGCCGAGACCCATCCAAATGTTGATATAGACGTGAAACAAGATGTCATTTATAATATCCTGGCATAGTCAGTTTTTCATTTTCTGAACCAAAGTCCTTTTAAAGGACTTTATAAATTTTTAGGACATACATATTTCAAATATTTTTTTTAAATATTTGCCGTTGTGCAATGATGAAGATATGGGTATCAAATGAAAGGGGAAAAATGTCGCCTTTTAACTAAATTTCCTATTTTGAACTTTGAATCTAACATAGCTAACACTTCATTAACGCTTTCTTCATCAGTTTCTTCATCGGTTTCTTCATCAGTTTTTTCATCAGTTTCTTCGAAAACATCGGAATCCAAGTTTTCAAAAACTTCCTGTACTTCTTTGTCCCATAAAACCTACAATTTTTTTTTTAAATGCCGATTGATATCTATAAAACGGAAACCACATACAAGTAAACGTTAGTGGCCAAATGCATTAAATCTTTTTGCTTTGGTGCCTGATGCGACCTAAGACAGCCTGCTTTCTCAAGCCGAAAATGTAACTGTAAATCCTTTTTTTGTACTATAAAACACTTCAAATGAATACATTACATTACAAGCTACTCACTCATAATTTTTTTGTTTTAATCTTTTAACGAAAAGTATTTTTACAACTTTTTTCTTTTTTTTCTTTAAATTTATGTGGACTTTTCTAGCTTTTTGTGTATTGTGCCTTAAGGCCGTATGGGGCAGTAGAGGGTTAAATATATTTCTAAAGACACGGTGCTTGAATCGAAAACTTTTTAATCTCAAAAAACAGGTTCCCCGTTCAAAAACTTTAGATTTTTGGGCCAAATCTATGAGTCTATCGATACAAAATTTGGATTAATTAATAAAAATAATAATAATTCAAAGTATAATTTTCAGTTTTTCAAAAGTTAACGTCAGACGAAGTTGAAAATTGTGAATTTCTTTGAAGAAAAAAGAGATGCTGAGTTAAATTAAAATAATGTTGAGCAAATTACAACATGAGTGCAGTTCTTAGTTCAAATACAACACAGCACAAAAGTGTTGAGCTGAGTGTAAATTTCAATGTACTCGTATGTCAACCAACTACGAACCCAACCAGTCACTGCAAGTAAGCGAAAAGTGGGTCGAACTGCTCGTCATGCTCTTCACGCCTATTAACACGTACCTACCTACGCCCACAACAGTTGCCGCACACATTTCTCTACTTTTCGATTAAGTTATAAACCCATTTTCCACAGATGAATTTGCTTGAGAAAGTCGCAACAGAACCGGAAATGTAACGACAGCAATCGCACACACACACATACACACACTCACACAGCTGTGCTGGCGCCCACATGCCGCTGCTGTCTGTATGTACATATGTACAACAAAAACCAGCCAACAAAAAGTTCAACTTGAGCCCATCAACAGTTACCAATCGAAGCGATGGCCAACAATTGCAGGTTGCAGCCATTGTCGTAAGTGTTGTCAATGTTAAAAAATAAAAAAAATAAAACAACGAAACAAACAACAAATTGTCAGCAGTGAATTCTTGTAAACGCGCTCAAGCACAACCAGGCAGCTGTGTGTGGGTGACGACAGCAGCATTAAATTTGGCTGCAGCCACTCGATGGCGATAACGATTTTTGTTGTTGGCTGAGACAAAGGCAACCAAAAAGCTGCTGGTTGCAGTTGTGAGTTGTGCTGCTGCTGCTGGTAGGCTTTCACTGCGCCTGCGCGCACTGGTTGCAAACGACGGCAAACGGCGGCGGTGCGGCTGCCAGCGTCACCCACTTGCATTTTATTTTTAATCATAATTATTGTATTTGACTGAAATAAAATGCGTTATTATGCAAAATACGCGCAGCGCAACAAACAAATGCAACGAACCAGCGTTGCACTGTCGTTGTCGTTCGTTCAAATTAATGGCAAATGAAAACAGGTGGGCAGCACAGATTCCAGTGCATTGCATTCAGTTGCTGCCACTTCATTCACAAAATCAACTACGACTGCACGACGCATGCGCCACGTTGTGTTCGTGCAGTGAACAGTTGGACCAACATTGTTCGATTAGCACCTCGTTTGCGTTTCTTTCTTCGTTTCGCTGCTTTACAAATTTATGAATGAATCGAATCTGTTTATGACCTTTAAGTCGCCGACTGCCACCATTAGCCACATCGTTGTGTCTGACTGGCTGGCTGACTGTAGTGGTGATTGTTGTTGCAATCGCCAACACAGTCAGTCGCCACTGACCATTCATGGCACGTTAGCTGAAATGCTTTCAATGAAAATTTGACAGGCACAACGCAGCATTTCTTACCCTGCAACCAGGTGTTTGAATACATTTTCAATGGTTCCAAAGCATGGAAATTGCAAGGCGATTGCTGGAAATTTTTTAACTCCTGCACCTCGCCCATTAAATTTTACCAGTGCAACGACACGTTCCATGCCAGTGCCATGACAATGTACAATATTTCCATCCACTTCCATCTGAAAGTTTTCCAATCATTCTTCCCACTACGGACCTTACGACAGTAAACTTGCCAAGTATCCAAATGTTGTTAGTATCTACTTGCACTATAGAATTTATTAAATTTATTTGTTTGACTGTGTAAAACAATTGTTGGTTTTCGATCAAAATTATAATTTTAAGCATAATTTTACTAAATTTTTTATGGAGAGTTTCAAAAGTTCAGACAATTTTACGTTGACAAACATATTCTGCGAAAACAACAGCCCAGAATCGTGTTCCCTGGAAGAATCTTGTTGAGGCCCTATGCTCCAGTGAGGAGTGAACAAGGATTAAAAAAAAAAACATTTTCTATTGTAGTGTATTGGTGGAGGTGGTGCCATGGTGAATGCAACCCTGTTGTGGTTGGGCTTGTCAAGCAGTGTGGCAACTCGGGCTTGCAGCTAAGTTCATGCTGGTCCTTTACCTTTACTTTTACTTGTGACGCCATTGTTAGAACACGCAAATAAAGTTTGTCTTAAAAGTTTACACAGTTGTTTATATCAAAAGGACTTAAATCCATCCCAGTGCTCATTACAACGTCAAGTGTGGGGTTCGAGCAGGAATTTTTTTTCTATCTAAGTTCTAAAGTTATTGTGGTTCAATGGCGAACAAATTAACGCGCAATGCGGTTATTGCTGCACTACGGGCTGCGGGAGCTGAATTCGAGGAAGACGCCACGATGGTTCAGTTGCGGACAGTGTATGAACAAGCGGTAGCAGGTCGTGTCGGAGGTAGCGGAAGAGCGGCCAGAGCGGATAGCGAGCCTGATGTTCCGCTGAATCAACAGATGCCAGATGCCAGCCAGAGTGTGCAGACGACTAGACGACAGATGCCAGGGGCCAGCCAGAGGGAGCGACCCATGAATGTGCCAGATACAGAAGATGATACAGTTGATGCAGGGAGTGTGGTGAATGTGACCAGTACTGAGGCTGAAGAGGCTGAGTTAGATCGGCAGTTGGCGATCATGCGCAAGAAACGTGAGCTTGTCCAGCTGCAGCGTGAGTTGAACGAGTTCGAGAGTCGTAGAATCGACCTGGGTGTACTGGACGCGATGATGAGCAAATTTGATGGTTCGGAGTTGCAGGACGTTAGCAAATGGTTGGCCGACTTGGAGAATGTGTTCGAGAGTTTCCAGTACAGTGAGCGAGACCAGCTGGTTGCCGCACGACATCTGATAACTGGGCAAGCGAAGCGGTTCGCGGACATAACTCGTGTTCGCAGCTATGGTGAGCTAAGGATGGCTTTGATGACTGAATACCGTCGTATATTCACGGTTCGAGATGTGCTGCAACAGTTACGTGCCCGTGTCCTGAGACCAGACGAAACACCACGACAATATATTGTTGAGATGCAGTACATTGCCAGCCGCGCCGATGTGTCAGAAACGGACCTAATCGACATTATCATCGAGGGGCTTAACGACGATACGAATATGGTTTCGATGCTGTACAGTGCCACTTCCTTGCGTGAATTGAAGGGGTTGATGGAGCGTTACGAGAAGAAGCGTCGGGCAGCTGCGCCAGTGGTTGTGCCGAAGATCAGTGTCATGTCGGGTGCCGTGCCTAGGCCGAGGTCGTATACAACAGTGCCAGTTGCTAACACAGCTGCAAAAGTCACGGATTTGTCGGCCGTCAGGTGTTACAACTGTTTTCAATATGGGCACTATCAAAGTGCGTGCGGGGCCCCGCGACGCCCACCGAACTCGTGTTTCATATGCCATGAAGTAGGCCACATGCGCCAGCAGTGCCCACGTCGTAGTCGGATGCAGAATACAACACTAAACCAGACGCAAACACGGATGCCAGCCGTACCGAAACAACAGCAGCCAGTAGCAGAGGTCGAGGAGGGGGAGGCAGGGACGCCATTGACGGAGGTAGAGGAGGTCCGACGTTTAGCCCGACAGCTGAAACACCGAAATCTTGTAAGTGTTGCCTTTTTGAAACAGAATAAGTGCACTGAATTAATTCCGTGTTTTGCTTTATTTGATAATGGCAGTCCGACTAGTTTCGTGAAGCGTTCTCTTGTGCCATTTGAAGTAACGGGTGAATTGACTGTGACAGAGTATCGGGGGATGGGAAATATGAATTTAAGTACGTACGGCCTTGTGACTTGTAAAATTGTGTTTGATAACCGTAAATTTGACCATAATTTGTTTGTTTTGCCAGATGAAGAGGCAGTGGTGCCCCTACTTTTTGGACGCGATTTACTTAAGGCAATGAATATAAGCCTGTGCCAAATGGACACAGTGAGATATAGTAGACGTACTCTGCTGGAGATTAATAATGCCAATAAAAATGAAGTTCCGTTGAATATCAGTGCACTTAAGTTGTTTAATTTATTAAAGAGTCCAGTAGTTAAGATAACAGAGGTTCCAAACAGAGTTAAGTTATTGAAATCAGATGATAAGTGTGGCAAGTCAGAAATTAATTCAGTTAATGCAGAGGTAAATGTAATTGGTGATTCGAATTTGTGTGAAACTCGACTTGAGTCGTGTATCGGAGTTGTAAATTTAGTTGGAACAGAAGACTTGAATTTGTATGATGAAGTAATATTGATGGTAGGTGCAACTGAGATGGATGAAATTGGTGATCTAATTGATGTGGACGAAAACTTGTCTATAACAGATGCAGATGCTTTGAAATCAGTTGTTTTTGAGAACTATTTGAAAATGAAGAACAAGGGGGGGAAGTTGAGTGGCTATTGCATGAAAATTCAGTTGAAGAGTGATGCGCCGGTGTACAGTGGTCCGCGCCGGTTGTCATATAGGGAAAAGACAGAAGTACAGAAGACAATTGATGATTTGTTGGCTCAGGGCATTATTCAGCCAAGTGCGTCTCCATACGCGTCTCCGATTGTGTTAGTGCGGAAGAAGAACGGTGAATTGAGAATGTGTGTTGACTATCGGGCGTTGAATAAGTTGACTGTCAGAGATCATTATCCGTTGCCGTTAGTTGAGGATTGTATTGAATATTTGGGTGGGAAGAGTTTCTTCAGTACGTTGGACTTGAGGAATGGGTTTCACCAGGTGCCGATGCATGAGGAATCGATACCGATAACTGCGTTTGTGACTCCGATGGGACAGTATGAGTATCGGTTTATGCCATTTGGTTTGACTAATGCTCCACCAGTGTTCCAGCGGTTTATTAATTTAGTGTTGCGGCCGTTGATTGATGCGAAGAGGATTGTGGTGTATTTAGATGATATTAACATTGCCACGAAGACTATTGAGGAACATTATGTGGTTTTGGCAGAAGTTTTGAAATTATTGTCAGGGGCTGGATTGTGCTTGAATCTGAAGAAGTGCAAATTTGCATATAGAGAATTGAAGTATTTAGGCTACTGTGTGAGTGAACGGGGGATTCGTCCGAATGAAGATCATTTGGTAGCGATAAAGAATTACGCAGTACCTACCAACATAAAGGAGGTGCAGAGGGCGGTGGGTCTTTTTTCATATTTTAGACGATTTGTGTATAATTTTTCTCAGATTGCGCGCCCATTGAGTTATTTGACGCGAAAAGGTGTAAAGTTTGAATGGACAGAAGAGTGTAGGAATGCGTTTGAGACCTTGAAATCTAAATTGACTGAGCCCCCTGTACTGTGTGTCTTTGATTCAGGGCGGGAGACAGAGTTGCATACGGATGCAAGTTCGCGAGGGTATGGTGCTATACTGTTACAGAAGCAAGATGACGGCAGGTTTCACCCAGTGGCATTTTATTCGAAAACAACGACGGATCCGGAGTCGCGTTATCATAGCTTTGAGTTGGAAACATTGGCAATTGTGAATGCATTGGAAAGATTCCGGACTATGTTGGATGGAATTCCGTTTGTAGTTGTGACTGATTGCAACTCTTTGGTCTTGACATTGGAGAAGAAAACAATTAATCCAAGAATTGCCAGATGGACATTGGGTCTCGCCGGGTTTGATTTTTCAGTTCGACACCGAAAGGGTGAACAGATGCAGCATGTTGATGCATTGAGCCGGTTGTCAGCTGTGTGTAGTATTGAGGAGAATGAGGTTGATTTGAACATTCAGATTATACAGACGCGTGATCCTGTGATTCATAAACTGCGGGAAGAATTAGAGCAAGGGGAAGTGCCAGGATATGAGTTGGAGAATGGGTTAGTCTTTCGTGTCAGTGGTCAGAATCGACAGTTGTATGTGCCGGGTGAGATGGAAGAGAACATTATGCGATTGATACATGAGAAATATGGTCATTTGGGTATTGAGAAATGTGCAAATCAGATTCGGAAGCATTATTGGTTTCCCCGTATGCGCGAAAAGCTGAATGTGTTCATCAGAAATTGTTTGAAGTGCATTTATTATTCGACGTCGCCTAGAAGCAATGAGCGTAATATATATAGTATTCCAAAGAAGCCAGAACCGTTCGATACAGTGCACATTGACCATTTCGGGCCATTGGAGAGTGTGAACTCAAAGCATAAACATGTGTTTGTGGTGATTGATGCTTTCACAAAATTTGTCAAAATGTATGCTACGAATAGTAGTGCGAAAGAATCGATTTGTGCGTTGAAGAGATATTTTGTTGAATACAGTCGTCCCAGAAGAATCATAGATGATCGGGGCACAGCTTTTACGTCATCGGAGTTTAGGGATTTTTGCGGGAACAATAACATTGTACATGTTTTGAATGCGGTAGCTTCGCCACAGTCGAATGGTCAGGTTGAGAGGGTGAATCGGGTGTTGAAAGCAATATTGGCCAAAACGACTGACCCTATAAACCATGTAGATTGGAAACAGAAACTGACGGATGTCGAGTTTGCAATGAATAATACTGTACACTGTGCCACAAAGACGACCCCTAGTAAGCTGCTTTTTGGCGTTGAGCAGCGCGGCAAAGTAGTTGATGAACTGACGGAGTATTTGCATGATGTGTATTCAAGAGAAGAAGTTAATTTGTCCGAAATAAGGGAGCAGGCAGAGCTTGCAATACAGAAGTCTCAGTTGTACAATCAGAAATATTACGAGAGGAGCCATAGGCCAGCGAAACAATTTGAACCAGGAGATTTAGTTGTGGTTAAAAATGTAGACACTACGGTAGGGAAGAATAAGAAGCTAATTCAGAAGTACAGAGGCCCTTATGTAGTTCGTAAGCAATTAGGTCATGATCGTTATGTTGTTACGGATGTTGAAAATTGTCAGGTTACTCAGATGCCATATGACAATGTAATTGATTCGTCTAGAATGAAGAAATGGTTGGAACCTCGAGGTAGGCCAGTTGAAACGGACTCAGAAGGCAACACAGATGGTGATAATTTAAGTGATGAATGTACAGATTATGAATTTTTAGATGATAAGCTAGAAGAAGATTCATTGTAAAAGCAATCGAGGTCGATTGAATGTCAGGTTAGGCCGAGTTGTAGTGTATTGGTGGAGGTGGTGCCATGGTGAATGCAACCCTGTTGTGGTTGGGCTTGTCAAGCAGTGTGGCAACTCGGGCTTGCAGCTAAGTTCATGCTGGTCCTTTACCTTTACTTTTACTTGTGACGCCATTGTTAGAACACGCAAATAAAGTTTGTCTTAAAAGTTTACACAGTTGTTTATATCAAAAGGACTTAAATCCATCCCAGTGCTCATTACACTATAAACTTTTTTACATTCGATTTTGTACCAAAAACAGTCGCTGAAAGAAATCTATTTAGGCGCTAATGAACTAATAGGCGAACTGATTTAAAACTTGGTCAAAATACTCCAAATATGAAATAATTCAATGTATAATTTTCAGTATTTCAAGAGTCAACTTCAGACAAAAAAAACAGTTACGAATTTTTTTGAAGAAGTCCCTCTTTCTCTTTAAGTTAAATTAAAATATTGTTACGAAAATTACTTCTCTAAGTTCGTTTTGGATTGTGCTTGAAAAATAAAACCACTACAATTATTTAGCGCAAACGCAGTCAAAAACCAACAATCGCTTTATTTACAGGTTTAAACTTTGCTTGTATCGACACATGTTACTACATTGCTTATTCAACTAAGACTCGACCCTTTGCGCTGCACACTGCTGCTTTTTATACTTGTTTTTTTATCGCGTCGATGCTTCTTGCACATTCTAGTTGTACTCCCTATCTCGATTGTTCTAGCACAGCTCATCACCTTCGCGAACCATCCTCGCCATATCGGAATTATAGCAAGTTTGCCATACTCCAAAGTGCATGCTTAAAAGTATGCTTGGAGAAGCATTCATGCATAGCACAGCACAGAGTGCTTCATCGTTACAATATTTTTAGACAGCGTACAGCATAAACAGCGAGTTGTGTTGTGCGGAAGATAGATTAGTAGTTCATTACTAATAGTCCATTACTGAATTATTGTTTTGTATCCCTCATTACTCATATAGAGTTCCAGATGGAATCATCTCATCACATTTCTTGGTGTTACAAACTGGAGAAGATGCGCGCAAAGCAGAGGTGCCCGGAGGCAGCTTTTGCAGCAGGCCGTGGCCTGGTAACGAGTTGTTATGCGCAGTTAACCCTTTTCGGTAAATTTTCACATTTCTTGAGATAAAAATTTTTCCTTTAAAATATTGACTCTTATTGAAGATTTTAGCAATGAAATACAAAGAAATTTCAAAAAAAATCATTTTGGTTGAGAATTACAGGTTCATCAATTTTGTGCGACTTATCGTACAATGGTCCGCAAAGGAGTAAAAATTCATGAATTTTTGGTTTCGGTTTTTCAAGTTTTATGAACAATTCGTTGATTTTTTTGATAGAAAACATAAATTATAACAACAAAAAGTCAAAACGTGATTTAATTTTGATCCAAAGTTATATAAATTATATATATAAACAATTGATTCATATTTTTCCGGCCTTATATAACCGTTGTTGTTGTTGCAAAGCCCATTTTCCTCTCAATAAAACACAAAATCAATTAAAATTTGTAGTTTTACAGAAAGATACTGAATATAGCCGATACTTATTATCATAGTGGGAGTGGCAAGTACGCATGTCTAATCGTACATAACCTGTGTCTGCCCAGTAAAACACAAACTCGTCTATTAATTCTTATTTTTAATCGAAAATTATCAAATAGTCGAATTTAATTCATCACGTGGTTTACAGATGGGCGTGGCAGGCATGCAAACGCAAAAATGCGACTACCAAAACCATAACTTAAAAAAAATCCAAACTCAACTTGCAACCTTTGCTTTCCATTTGTACGATATATCGTACAAATCTTTGCAACCCTTGTGGTCATTTGTACGATATATCGTACAATTTTTTTAAAGGCTCGCGAAAAATATTTAGAAGCAAAAAATTTGAAACTTAGTAAGCTCTATAAATTAACTGAGATTCGAACTTTGAAATTGTTTCGCTTTTTGGTACCAAAAAGTATTACATATTTAAAAATTCCTACGCAGAAGTACCATCATTTGCTGGTTATTCAAATTCTTGCAAAACGCTGCTAACAAAACGCAAATTTATATTTTTTAAACAGAATGATACAACACAGCCTACTTAATGATAATTAAAAAGCTTTTTCATAAAAAGTACGTTCGTTGTCAAATAAAAAATCTTCGAAAAAATTGTACGATATATCGTACAAATTTCCGGAAAGGGTTAAGTAAGTTAACCCTTTGAAGCATACATTTTTCAGATAACTTTTTTTCAATGAAAATAGTCGCCCTGGGGGTTTTCGGGGTCGCTGATCACGAATATGTAATCAAATTTTTGAAATTCAGCAATCCAATATGGCGGATCCAATATGGCCGACAACATTAGTAAAACTTATTCATATCAATATGGAAATTTGTATATGGGGGCTTTCGGCGTCGCTGATTACGAATTTGATATCAAATTTTCGAAATTGAAAATGGCGGATCCAATATGGTGGATGGAATTTGTAAAACTTATCAGCGACTCCGAAAACCTCCGTATACCAATTTTCATATTGATATGAATAAGTTTCACTAATTCTGTCCGCCATATTGAATCCGCCATTTTGAATTTCGAAAATCTGATTACGAATTTTTAATCAGCGACATTTAAAACCTAATAATAGTAATTATCATGATAATCCGTTGAAAACTTTTCCATATAATGAATTTTCTTTGCAAAAAGTGACTATTTTTACTATTTGTTTATTGATATTGTAAAAATTTTGAACAATGAACATGTAAATATAGTACATTTCAATGTAGAATCATAAAAGTCGAGTCACAAGAACTCGAAAACTGAAAAAAATGGTAGTATTCTAGGTGGTATATACGTCTTACCACCGTGCTGCAAAGGGTTAAGTAAGTTTCAGATGGAGGTCTTGTTTTTAAAGTAGGTAAAAGCATTGAAAGGGGTAGGGGTATTGCCGGGGTAGGAGACATTTATCTACTAAAAACCTTTATATTTCCTACACACTGCTACCACGGGTAGCAATTCCTGCAAGGAATTACTTCCTATTCAATGGAGGTCTATGCCGATTTTAATGTGGCATCATTGGATCATTGAAGAGAAATTAGTCAAGAAACACACAGCGGCGTGCAGTGACAGCCAAACTGCCCTACGACCCTAGAAATCGTTTCAAACTATTCAAAGATCATAAAAGCATTTCAAGCAAAGTTGAAAAGGGTCGTAAAACACAATCAGCTAACTCCTATATGGGTTCTGGTACACTCTGGTGTTCTTGGCAACGAAATACCTGATTAACTGACTAATCTGAGCTCAACAGGCAATACAGAGGGGCCTTGAGTCAAGAATCATCGTCAGCACTACACAGATTCTACAGTGGATCAGGATCATGCTCTCAAAAGAAAATGTCCCAGAGTGAAGTCCTTCAGAATCACAAACGGTATTGTGAGAACTCTGAGTAAAAACAGAACGAACTTTCTGCCTCGACTAGAGAGGAAAGAACTGTGCCTCATGATCAATGCAATCATATAACACAAAACATACTCGTATGGCAAACGTACAATTTATGGATGTTCCCACATGCAAAATCTGCCTCGAGCAAGTGAACACAACAGAACGTTTCATCTGCCACTGTTAAATATTCTCGAAAAGCCGGAGGCTCATTAATTGAGTAAAACAAAGCCTTACTCTACCTCTCGCCGACCTCGTTAAGTTACTCAAAAAAATTGGAAAGCTCTAGAAGAGTGAGAACCTGTAACACCTTCCTCGATTCTCCTTTTCTATGTCTTTCCTGCCTCCTACATTTCCCTTTTAAAGTCCAAATGGGCTGAGTGCTATTAAAAGCTTGAAGACTTTCTTGCTACTCTCATCTCACCTATCATCATCATCGGTCACTAATGGAGGAGCTCACATCTTGTCCAATGTTGTCCGTGAATTTTTAACTTTTCTTAGATCAGCGATGAACGATTCTGTTGTCCGTATTAATTCACTGACCAGTGCTCGCCTTTCTGTTTGTATGAGGGCAGTACACTCCCATACAAAATTTGCATAATTACCATCGGTGATTCCTAATCGCACCGTCTACTTATATATTTAAAAGACAAAGACCGCTTTAGACTTGTCATGAGTTCAAATTCTGCTCTGGATAATGGATAATGTAAGAAAAAATTTTGACCAGGGAAAGGTTTTCAAAGAGAAAATAAAAGCATGTCAGTGCTGCATTTTATTTATTTATTTATTTATTTATTTAGGGAGCAAAATTGCCCATTTACCAAAACGCTCAATTTGTAAGGTATCTCACATTGAGTATTAAATAAACGAGGTACATTTATTCGGTAAATAGGTAGTAGAGGTAAATATGTTCTGTAAAAACGAAATTAGTGTCAGTCCAACATTGTTTCGCTCTAAGAGCAACTTTTTAAAAGCCCTATGTTAATTTCTGTGGTCAAAAGCAATAACCGCCTATGTCGTAAATTGCTGTTTCGAGTAATCGCGCTTTAAAGTTTTAGCGCGTAGTGTGTTCGCTATGGGAATGCGAATAGGTTTTTATTAATAACTTTTTTTATTTTAAAGTTAGAAGCTCCCCGAGCACGTTTACACAAACGTAGAGCACAGTCAAGGGAACGTGGGGGCATACATAACTCAATTTCTTCTTAAGTCGACTTAAGCGGTTAGTGCTTTTGACCACAGATTTGTTGATTTTTCTCGCATGCAATTTTTGAACTTGGAATACTTTGTAATGCCAGTATTCAGCAATACAGCTCCAAAAATTTTTCGACTTATGCAGTTTCTCTCACAAATCTCACCAACTGAAGTGCTATGACGCATCGCTGCACACACACACTCACACACAATGTATGAATGTAAAAAGTCCTTAAAGTTTTCATAGACGCCACAATTGCATGGACTTGATTTAGTGGCAGTTGTTGTGTCAATCCATTATTGGTTCATTTATAATAAGTTTTTTAATTTTTTGGTTTTTTAAATGCAAAATCAAAAAGTGGTTAATTCCATTTAGCCAAATTAAGTTGTGTTGTTTACAAGACATTTGTTTGTGCGCTGTGCGCAAATTGCTTGTACGCGCTTAATGCCAACTGAAATTGAAATCACGCTTTTTTTAGCCGAAAACAAAAACAAAGCAGTGTTGCGCGCTCCGTCTGGGCCGCAGTAGCGCCGTGTCATACTTCTTGGTTCCAAGTGCGCTGGCGTGTCGCTTGTCTTTTCTCGACTTGGCTTATAAACTTTGATTTTTAAGCGGTATTCATTGCAACGCTGTGTGAGTGGAACTCGCGCGTACGTGTGTGTGTGTGTGTGTGTGTGTGTGTAGTGTAACTCCATCCGGCCGCATGTTGAAAAACTCGATTTTTCTATTGGCAGCCACCCACCCACTCGCACACAATAGCAACAACAACAATAACAACAACAACAACCACTACAACATTGCGCTCAATTGGTAAATTGTAAGTGGTGAATTAATTAATGCGCACTTCCAGTTGGTTTGTATAACATAATTTTATTGTTGTTGTTGTTATCGTATTTATATATTTGTTATTTATTTGTTTGATGTGTGCGTCGCCAGCGAACTTGGCAGCTTAAATGATTATAAATAAAAGCGAAAACCGAATGTTTGTGGGTGTTAATCGATTTTATGTATTTAGAAGATAATTTGTGGTTGTTGTTGTTTGTCAGATAATCACAGCGTTCCGTTGTGGGCTGTAATAGTTAGTATATGCCGAACTTCTAGCAAACATAAGACGAAAAATAAAGTTGGCAAACGCAAACTTTATACTATGGGTTGCAAAAACTTTAATCAAGATCGAGATACATATATGTATAATATCAATGTACAAGTATATATGAGGTCAATAATCTAATAATAGTTTAGCTGAAGTGTAGTAAGCAAAGATGAGGAACACGTTAGGGCACCTGGCAAGTTAGACCAGCCCGATTCTTTGTATCAAACAAAAACTAGAACAGAATACATTTTCCTTTACAAGATTATAAAAAATATTGATTTTTTACCAAGTGACAAGTGTGTGAAAACAATTTTAACATTTATATAGAATTTTCGGTATGTGCAAGTTGAAAAAAGTCGTGGTGATCTACATCCAGGAGGACAAAAACTAAAAAGAATATAGAGACTGGGAACTGTTATTCAATCGCAGTGGCAAGATTCGAGTTGGCCAACATCCAATAGAAGAGAAAGAAGATTACCTCGTTTCTTAGCCTTAAAAGCCTTAAATTGTTTATAAGAAACTAGCAGGGTCCCGCGGCTTTGCGCGTAAGTTTGAGGTCAATGGTCTCAATTAATCAAGTTTCTCCTTAACCTTTATTGATCCCTTAGATTTTTATGAACAAATACTTATCTAATTATATCTCATTTGAAGTGCTTTAACCATATTTGACCATCCCCATACACACTTTTAACCCATCGTTCACTCGTCAGATTTTGATTTTCAGAAAAATTCAAAACACGTGTTTAATATTTTTTGATTGTATGTGTTTTCACCAAATTTGAAATCAATAGGACCATTAAATCAAGTTTTTTTATAAAACATCTTAGCCCATATTTTGCCTTTTAGGCCCCAAGTCCAAAAACAACAGGAATCAACAGGAATAGCAACAGGTTCTTCAAACCAATCTGTTAAAAATTGTTAAAGCCATCTTGCTCAGCGTTTTGAAAAAACCTTGTTTAAAATTAAATGTCTGTAAAGTTTCAAAACATGAACAAAATTGGGTTCACAAATCGGGTTCAGGTAGTTTATTAGTTATTTTCTTAGTTATAATTTCGTTGGATAGCATTTTCGTTGGAAGACATTTGTTTTTCAAAGTAATTCAAACACTTCAGTGCTGTGAACTGAAATTCTTGAAGCGCAAGCAATTAATTTTTCACAGATGTTGAAAATCTTCAAAGATGCTTGTAAGATCATATCCTTCAGAATGTAGAATCCTTGTTTGAATCACCTTCTGTTAGAGGATTTGCCAATAAAAGTGAAACATGTTAAGTCGTTTAAGTTTGTCGATGGCAAAAGAGTTTAATGATTAAAAACTCGCATTTAAAAGCCAAACAGACTTTTGGCAGACTGCGTATTCTATAAAAAATCATATTCTTTAATTTATATATTTTATATTTTTTAGTTAGTTTATATTTGAACAAAATTAACATCTTAACCTCAAAAATAATTAGGTACATGGAGATGATGGCATTTAGGGAATGCGGCAGCAGATGTTATGGCAAAGAGCAAATCTGTAGTGTATTGATGCCTCTGCAAGCAGTCAACAGGAGTCTCGATGGCTGCAGCAGCGAACAATTTAACTACCTGTGAAACGGCTTGAATCGTGCTGAAACAATATGAACCAGAGACACGCAAGATTTGTGTTGGCGCTTCCACTGATTCATCACAGAGCCGGACACTGTGCAGCAGCAGCTCATTCACAAAAGTTGGGCATAACTGAATTGGACAAGTGCAGGAAATATAATGAGCGTGTCATCATAGAAGCCTTGGAACACACTTTGTGCTCTTGTCCTGCTATCGCTATAGCTACATCTCTCAAACATTTCAAATCACTACTCCACTAACAACACAGGCACCTTATGCAATCATTACTTCACCAGCTTTTAACGCTCTTATAGAGCCTAACCTAACCTAACTCAAAAGTAATGTACATGTTTCTCACTTCTTGGTTTACGTTACTTTTAAAATTCTGGGAATTATTGTTAGACGCTACAAAAAAGTACATTAGTAACGAGTAATAATCATAATATTAAATATAAATAAAATTAAAATCACATTAAATATTTAGAAAATAATAAGATATACGTGGGTGGTCCGATAAGTACTTAGCCTACAAAAGAAAAACGAAAATTTTGGAAAAGTGGCGATTTATTTCTCAGCGTAGTCTCCTTTCAACTCGATACACTTGACCCAGCGATGCTCCAACTTCTTTAACCCGTCTGAAAAATACGTTTTCTTGAGGCCTCCGTGGCGGCGATAACCTCCTCATTCGACTCAAATTTCTGCCCGGCGAGTGACTTTTTCAAGTTTGGAAACAAAAGGAAATCACACGGAGCCAAATCTGGAGAATACGGTGGATGGGGCAGCTGTTCGTAGCCTAATGCGACCAATTTGGCGAATCACCGACCGATATTGCTCTTTTTCCATTTTTCTAAAATCCGCGGACACATTCGTTTCCACACGCGGTCAAAACAAAACTACAAATCCAATATGGCTGAAATTTTGACAGTAGCCGTCTACGAGGATGTACTACACGATAGTAAATTTCTCTTACGATAGTGGCACCATCGGGCAGTGGGGCTACGTACTTATCGGACTGCCCACGTATGTAAAGATATATGGAGATAGATAATTAAAAGAAATGCTGAAAAAAAGATGCTTAAAGATGTGGTTATTGGATACACTTTTAATTGAAATCGGCAATGAATTCCACATTCTATTTGCAGTCCCATAGAATATTCTGAGCAGATATTCCGTGTCTGTCGAATAATTGTTGAATTTAATTCATTCAATTCAAATGCGCTAAACACAAACTAAGCGTGTTAGTTTCCTACGCTCCTTCCTACATTTTTTAAATTTTAATATTTTTATAATTATATTTTTTTAGTTTGATTTTGCTTGACTTTGCTTTCGAAACTATTAAACACATTCGCACAAAGTGATCATGAATAAAGTGATGTTTTTTTCGTTTGGTTTTAACATTTTATTTGAATTTATTGCCATTATATCAGTTGTTGCTGTGGCTTAAGTCTGTGTAGTCTGAATCATCGGCACAATTAAAAGCCAAACTAATTTTTGGTCAGCATCGCCATTTGCATGAATTTGCGCCGCAGTCGTGGGTGCGCGATGTTTGCCAAATCAAGTATACGCAGCGTGTGGCATGAAGCGCAGCGCCATAAAAAACCTCACACACACACACACACATACACCCGGTGCCAAGCCCGATCGAGCACTCAAACTCAAAACATGCAACCATACTAAATACACACAACGACACAAAACACGATCAATAAAACACCAAATCGGGAAAATGTTCAATTTATCTACATTGCCACATTGAAATGAACAGACGAACAGACAACACACTTTGGCGCGTAGCGTGTGAAGTTTTCAAATAAACAAATATAAATGCAACAAAATGTTCATAGATATATATTAGGTATATACATATGTGTGTGCATGATCAAACGAGTTGGGTGTATTTGGGCGTTTCGTAGTTTGCCTTTTCAAGCGGAAACTCAATTTGCGCTTTCGACTAAATCGAATAACACCAAATATGCAATATTATATATATTTCTAATATATACGCACACACACATATACATACTCATACATACATATATAAGTATATTACTGCAGACTGGAATTTGCACCACTTATGACGATGTTCTCATGAAATATACCAACACGGCTGAGCTATGACAGATGTTCCATTGATCGCCAAGATTCTATTGAAGCTATGGCAATGAAGAGGTGAATGTGACTAGCAGCCTTCGAATAGGTTGGCAAAAGTTTTGCTGTTGTTGTAGAAACAAAGAGAAGCACAAACGATACATCTGACACCAGTTCGGCAATCTCCAGAAAAAGCAAGACCCACAGTTTACATAACATGGCTCACAAAATTCTTCATAGCACCAAACATTATACTTTTTGTTCTATGTTCATAGTCGAGTTTTGTTAAGCGAAATTTTCTCATCCCCTTCTTGCATCTTTGAAGCATCCAAAGTGACTTGACCTATTTCTCCAGATTACAGTGAAGTCTTATACAAATATTTTTCTACTTAGACGGCTTTCTTAAGGTAGGCAGTACACATCTAAAATTTTGCTTTAATTTACTATTAAAAAAATCTCCAAACCACATTGTAACTTCACTGTTACAGCTTATTTAAACATTTCATTAAAATCCATAAAAGAAACATTTATTGATTACAATTCCAGTGATCATTCCAACTACCACTGACCATACCTCACACCAACAAATATACCAAAGTTGATCACTTTATGAATTCGAGAAAGCGTCAAGTTTATTTGTAAAAGACAAACTGAAAAAACAAAATTTCGCTTACTGTACATTAATTTGCAATATTGCTTAGCTCTTCCATTTCGGTACAATAAACCGCAATAAAATGCTTACAAATATGGTCGACAATCATTGGTTGTGGTGGGCGTGAACACTGGAACGTTGTCCAGTTTATTGCGGATGTTGAATTTGTTGAAAATCGAAATCGAATTGAAAAGAGACGCAACGCAGACATACACATTGATGCTTTCAATGCAAAAATTTCATTGACAATTGTACCATTTAAGTAGTTTTAAAGTTTTTTATACTCATAATTTATAGCAAAATAACTGCACTGAGCGCTCAATTGGTTTACGAATAAGGCAATAGAGAAGACAGACAAGACTGTTACAAATTGAAAGTAAAAAACGTGGCAAAGATGAACCTAATTGCAGTGCACACCCACATGGTCGCTTGATTACATAATTTCGTCAAATTACATTTTAATTGAATTTCAATTCAAATAAAACAATATTCTATTGAAAAAATTAACTCATATGAATCATGGAGTGATGAATGTGCACAGCAGCTGCCTGCGGAACTAAAAAACCGCCAATATTTGGCAGCTGCTGCAAAGTTTCAATCAGTTTCAAGTTTACAGTTTCAGGTCTTTCAATTTATAATAAAAATATTTAATTATAGTGCAACATTTTCATAGATCTAATATGTATAGGACAAGGCATTCCATTGCAGAGAGCATATCATCGCATGAAATTCTTGTTCTTCTTCAGCTGATCACGGTTGATTTGCTTGAAAACGCGCTGCTTCGGTTTGTCCTCGTTCATCTGTTTGTAGTAACCAAAACCGCCACCACCAACACGCTTCTCGGGCCTTTGACGTTTAGCACCAACTTTCAGATCAACCACAGGCGGCACTAAGAAACCAAAACTCTTGGACACCGCTTGCAAGTCCAGCGTGTTCACATCAAATATGGTTTTCAGCTGGTGTGAATCATAGGCGCGCACATAGGACTTGAATGCCTCTTTGGCTGATTGATTAAGGAAGTAATTCTTGGAAATTAGTTTTTCCAGCTGCAAGCAAGCAACAACAACAAACTTTGTTAGGAGTTATTAAAAAAAAAACAATATTGAAATTGTTACCTGTAGTTGAATATCGGCTATTTTTGCCCAGGAGAATTCAAACTCGTTTAGCGGCACTTTGGCTGCTTTTAGATAACGCAAAAAGCCAAGTTCTTCCGGACGCAACATTAGCAAAGCGTGACCCGAGCTGCCAGTTCCACGCGCCGTACGACCTACACGATGAATGTATTCCTTAAATTATAAAGAGAACGTTAAACGTCTTAGTACGTAATATCCACACAGAACTAAGAGCTCTGATTACGCGCATCAAAAACTTCATTTATATAGTAGCTTACCTTCGGATCATCTGGTGGATCGTATTGCACAATCCAGTCAACCTGTGGAATGTCCAAACCACGCGCCGCCACATCGGTACACAGCAAAATGCCCTCAGCCGCATTACAGAATTGGAAAAATGTTGTGGTGCGCTTTGTCTGCTTTTGCTTGCCCTGAAATCGAAAATACCGGTCATTGTCTTAAACTTTCAAGGAAAAGCTCACTCACGTGTATGGAGGTAACAGGCAGATCGATGTAGTTGAACAGCTCGTGATGGTATTTCACCGACATGCATGACGAGAAGAACACCATCACCTTCTTCTTGCGATTCTTCTTCAGGAAGGTGAACAGCACCAACATGCGCTTCTCCGACGGACAGACAATGTACCCTTGCTCCAGGCCGCTGACAGTGGCGGTGTCTTTATGGTCATCCACACCCACATAGATGGGTTCTTTCTTCAGTGCCAGCTTAGAGAGCGCGTCAATCTTCGCAGTTTGCGTGGCAGAGAACAACATTGTCTGGCGGCGTTCTGCAAAATATTGGAAATTATTTGCAACCATTCAAAAAGTAATTTAAGCTTGTTCGCACGTGCTCTACATACTTGGCAACAAGTTGACAATCTGCTTCAGTTCCTCTTCAAAGCCAATTTCCAGTATACGATCCACCTCATCAATCACCAGACACTGCAGATTCTTGTACAAGAAATCCGGCGAATTTTGCAAGTGATCCAGCAGACGACCCGGTGTTGCCACCAAAATATTGATGCCTTTGCCCAGTTTCTCGCTCTCCACTTGCCGATTGGAGCCACCCATCACCAGACCGTAGGTGTGATGATGATGTGCCATCAGTTCCTTCAACACGCCGAACGTTTGCATGGACAGCTCACGTGTGGGCGAAATGATTATGACGCCGGTGCCGTTGCGTGGCATGAAACGCAACTTGTTGATCAATTCCACTGCCGGTATGAGGAAAGCCAGCGTTTTGCCCGAACCGGTCTGTGCGGCGCCCACCAGATCGCGTCCCTGCAACAGCGGCGGCAACGATTTGGCCTGAATTTCCGTCATCTCAGTGAAACCCATTTCTTCGATGGCCTTCAATGTAGCTTCGGAGACAATGCCCTGCAGCGAAGCAAATGAACGATCGTTCGCATCACGCTTGGCCAGCGCCTCCTCTGCTGACGTCGACTGTTGTTCGGCGCTGGATTGCTCCGCAGAGTGACCATTTACACTGGCCTTGGCGTTGTTTTTCTTTCCTTTATTTTCCTTCTTTTCCGCAATGCCCGCTTGCGATTTCTGCTTGGCCTGTTTGGCGAACGTTGCCGGCAACTCCGACTCCACATCATCCTCGTCCGAAACTTCGTCTGAATCATCCGCAACATCATCGGCTGAATCTAGTGAACAATGGAAAAGACTTTTACGCGCACATTGGACACAATAAATTTGTGGAAGGGAAAGTACTAAATCAGTGGTATTGTTGCATTTCATGTGGTTTCACATGAAGCATTAACGCGCCTCTAAACGACCTCAAATTCGCCTTTGAATCATCAATGCGCACAGTTCAATTGCGACACTACCCCATTGCCGCTTACCTTCTTGATCCGTGTCGCTGTCCGAATCTGAATTCACTACGGCAATTTGCTGCTGCTGTGCCTTTTTTACCAACTTTGACTTTTTGCCGCTCTTGGCAGGCGCATCCTGGAAATCATCATCTAGACTCTCTAAATTGAAAATTGAATAGTTTAGAAATTGTAAAACGTGCCTCCAACACCAGAGTCCAGCGTACCTTCCTCGACTTCCATTGACGCGGCGTTGCGCTGCTGTTTCTTGGGCAGCTGCTTGCCTTTCTTTGCCGCAAGCTCCTTCTTCATTTGCTCGCGCTTTTTTATTTTTTTCATTAGCAACTTTTCACGTATTGACATTTTGACGCGTTTTTATGCAAACTTGTACTATTTTTGCACGCTTTTACACTTTTCTATCGCAACAGCGCCGCACGTGTCTTCAAGAAATGTTTATGGAAGTGCTGTCAACACTCGCCGAAAGGCCAACGAACATAGTTGACTGAATTGGCAGCACTTACTGCACGGCGCAGAGTTGCATTCAAATCTCCCATAATTGTAAAATGTTTCATGTTAATTTATACCAACGAAAACATTTTTCAATTAAAGGAAAGTTCATATATTTTGTATTCGGATGTCCACTATTTTACTGCGCGCTTGCACACACTAGCTCTGCTTTGTCTTTGTGTGTTGTGTGGCAAAGATTTTTACTTCGCACTCTCTCTGCTCTGCTCTAACACAATCTTCAGTACGTAGAACCATACGTGGGTGGTCCGATAAGTACTTAGCCCACAAAAGAAAAACGAAAATTTTGGATAAGTGTCTGGTAGTCTATTTTCAACTCGATACACTTGACCCAGCGATGCTCCAACTTCTTTAACCCGTCTGAAAAATACGTTTTCTGGAGGCCTCCGTGGCGGCGATAACCTCCTCATTCGACTAAAATTTCTGCCCGGCGAGTGACTTTTTCAAGTTTGGAAACAAAAAGAAGTCACACGGGCCCAAATCTGGAGAATACGGTGGATGAGGCAGCTGCTCGTAGCCTAATGCGACCAATTTGGCGAAACACCGACCGATATTGCTCTTTTTCCATTTTTCTAAAATCCGCGGACACGTTCGTTTCCACACGCGGTCAAAACAAAATCACAAATCCAAATATGTACTACACGATAGTAAATTTCTCTTACGATAGTGACACCATCGGACGGTGGGGCTAAGTACTTATCAGACTGCCCACGTATCTTGCATTCACATGTCTAATATGCGAATCACATGACCCATTCCATGTATGTTGATTTTTAAATAATTATAAACATTTCTGCACATAAATCTCTATTTAGGTAATTGTATATTTATTATTCCATATATGACAGTTTAAATACCACAAATTTACATCAACAAACAAGTTTTAAAACAAAAAAAAAATATCGACTAAACAAACATACAGACGGAACAAAACCGTAGATAAGATAAGGAATTCCTAAAGAGTGTCATATGGTATAATTTTCATGAGGATTTTGACTTGTGCTAAGCGCAACGGAATTTTCAACGGATTAGTTGCAGTTTTTGTTTTTCTACCAATGGTAGGAAGAAATCATCGAGTCCACCAAACGCAGACTTAATGTTGAATTTCTCTAATACTTCTAATGTTAGACGTTTAAATAGTTTCTAATTTGTGGTATGCATTGCTTAAGCGTGAATATAATATTTTTGTGCAGATGCATTTATGGAAAGAAAAACCAAGGAAGTTGGTATAGGGGAGCGTACAACATTTGATAAACGTTTCACGTTCCGCTTTAACAGCGCAGGTCGGATTTATAACGAAACAAAAAATTATGTAAAAAATTATTAATTATCCTTCTTCATCCGGGTGGACGTCATGCGGTAGATGATGGAATCTCTGCCAGGATCCATGTCGCCAATGGCGTAGCAAATGGCGAGCAGCGAGAGGCCAAAAGTGACCATAAACCACAAGATTATGTTGAAGATGACTGGATAATCCTCGTTATAGTACACAGCCAGGTTATGTTCGTACTGCAAAAATCAAATCAATTAACTAAATCATGGCACGTGCATTTAGGAGTGAGCCTGAAGGGCACATACTTACCTTGGGTTTCTCTCCCTCTCCCTCTCCCGCACGCCCTGACCCTTCCCCAGCGCTACGCTTCTTGCGCTCAGCAGGCCTTTTGCCGGCTCTCGTGTCCCCTGCGACGGTTGTATCATCCTCTGCGACAGTTGTATCACCCTCTGCGGCGGTTGTCATATCCTCCGTTGCTTCTGTGACAGCTGTGGTGTCATCTCCATCTTCATCCGTTGCTTTTGTGCCTGGGGCTTCTGTTGTAGATGCAGCATCAGTTGCGATCTCGGTAACTATACCAAACATAACGATTTTCTTTCCTTTCGCAGCGATAAGTTTGGTTTGAAAATTGTCGACTGCTGTTTCCAGCGACGCCACAGCCTCGTTTACGGCATCTTGCTCGGATTCGTTAGGCTTTTTCAATCCTTTAAGAGATGCACGCACAAACACAAATCCGACGGAAGGCTTCAATGCCTGAACCTTCTCAGCCATTCTGTTGATGCCATCTATGGCATTCAGCACGATTTTGTCCTCCTCTTTTTCGGGGTTGAGAGCATTTGCCCTCGCGGATAAGCGCGCCCTACTGGATTCGCCCCCTTCCCCTTCGGGTTTGTCACCTTCCCCTTCGGGTTTGTCACCTTCCCCTTCGGGTTTTCCAGGGTCCTCAGTAGATTCTGTAGGTTGTGTAGGTTCTGTAGATTCTCCAGGTTCTGCAGGTTCAGTAGGTTGTGTAGGTATGACAATTGCACCGAAGCATCGATCTATCGCTAGGACCTGCAATCAAGTAAAACTGATGCCTCGTCGTTTTATTGTTTCCAACTATATAGCACTTACACCGTCATCCTCTTTGGTGAAATGAATGTCGCACGTCATATTCTTCACAGCTTTGATTACGTGTAATAGCGCCGAACTGGCGGCATTTCCCTTTGCACTGTACGTATGCTGAACAGTCTTAAAGGACAACTCCGGGGCATCCTCGATGTGGATAACCACCGCCACGTCGGGAAGATCGAAAGGATCCTTCATGTACATACCATCCCAGGTGCCTTTGTCGGAAATGTAAAATCCCGTAGAGGCAAGTGCCACCACACCCACTTCTGAGCTTGGAAGTGGGCTTGAGCCTTCGAAGGAGAGTGATTCGGTGGTGGAGCTCAACACGCAGAACTTCCCTTCCGCATTCGCTGCAAGAACAAAAGAAATTTCAATTTCTCTCCACAAAAAGTGCACTTGGTCAGCTGACAAGCGAAAAAAAAAACTTTCCATGTCGCAGTACTCAAGGGAAAATCAATATCAGATCTGCCTTGTAGCCTACATAAATATTTTCGCTCGTTGCGTTCGTTATCCTAACCGACAAACACACATTGCACAATAACGACAATTACTACATTTCACTCACCTGCCACAATGCAAAGGCTGAAAACCAGAAAATTTCGCAATAAATCCATCCTGCTACTTCCTCGATGAAAATTGATCATATGACAGGCGATGTGACAATGTCAGAGATGGGCGAATGGTCGATAGAAATCTATTGCAAGCAGGATAGAATGCGTCAAGTCACAGTATACTTGTCACTTTCTACCACGGTTGCACTGTGCTGTACTAGCGATATAAAGCAACAGGCAATTATTTAATCTTTATATATATTGACAAAAGAATTGAAAGTGAGCAAATTGACCACTAAGTGCATTACGTTTCCATAAGACTTGAATAAGATTTGTTAACCTAAATACAATAACGGAGTTTTGCATTGAAAAGCGGAAGAAACGTAACAAGAGGATCATCTATACAAACATTATTTCAATAAGATATATACAGTGGACGTCCAATATAACGAATCTTATGTTGTACCCCCAATTTGTTAAATCGAAAAATCGATCAAAATATGCTTTGTTTTAAACCATCCTTCTCAAAGAAATCAGTCTCACATATTCAGTTTTTAACCTTCTGCCTGTCCCTTGGGGTCTATTTGATCCAAGGCGGAATTTAAAAAAACGGTTGAGCGGTTTTGTGCATTCGTCTACTTGTGTTATTTAGTGTTAATCGCACTTAAAACCCAAGAACAAATCGAGAAAAACACTTTTCGCGGCTTTCCCTTTTTCTTTTGTGATTTATGTGTAACGATTCCTCATGTTTTGTCAGTAAATTATATAACCGTTTGATTGGGGTCATCCTGACCCCAAAGGACAGAGATCGCAATTTGGATTAAAGTACAGACAGAAGGTTAATCAAATATCTTATTTTATTGCAGCATTTTCAAAATACAAAATTGGCTATGTGTGTACAGTGAAAAAGTCTTCGATGCGGATTGCCTCTTCACCGCAAGTAAACTTCTCTGTATGGACATTTATTTGATTGATTACACTGCACAACAGAATGTCTGTTGCATGGAGGTTTTACATGAATACTCCGTTTTTATGTAACAGCTCTAGTTTTCACAAAAAATGGGCGTGTCACTTTTTCGAATTTTCCTCGGCCTTTTTCTCGTTTTCGACTGTAATTTGTGAACCAATAATCCTATCGACATGATTTTTATATAGTTGCACTAACAACATCTCACGCCATCTTTTCTGACATTTATCAATTGTATGCGTTCTAAATTGGCGTTGTAATAAGGTTTCAAAGTAGGAAAATATTGAATTTCAAGGCGTTTTTTCCGATGGCGAAAATTGTACAGATGTTTCATAAATCAAGTTACGAAGTATACGAATATCTTAAGAAGAAACATCAAGCAATACAACACAGCCAAATTATTTGAGGGAAAACACATTCGCCTCGAAATATTAGCAAAAATGTACCATAGTCATTTTCATCACTTTTCATACTTTTTCCTTAAAAAATTAGGGGCCTCAAAGTATGCTCTTTTATATGTTCTTTTTATAGTCTGGAATAAAAGCAAAAAACAAAAAAATTTTGAATTACTCGAAACAAATAAAAAATTAAAAACTTTGCATATTTTGAGGCTCCTAAATTTTGAAGGAAAAATTATGAAAAACGATGAAAATTAGTGGTACATTTTTGCTATTATTTTGATGCTAATGTGTATTCCGCTATATAATTTGGCTGTGTTGTAATGTTTGATGTGTTGGCTTTCATTATACACCTAACTCGTTAATTGATTTACGAAAATTGTGTATGTTTTTGACCATCAAAGAAAACGCCTTAAAATTCCATATTTTCCGACTTTGAGGTCCAATTACCGCAGCATTTTAAAACTTATAGACATAAGTTGCATAGGAAAGAAAGCCGCGTGGTGTTGTTAATGCGATAACGTGAAAATCATGTCAATCGATTTTTGGTTTAGAAATTCCGATCAAAAATATGGAAAAGTAGAGGGAAAACTGAAAAAATGCCACGCTACCTATATCTCACTAACTAGAGCTGCTAGACAAATCTGAGGGTAGATTCGAAATCAGCGCACACAAATTAGTAGAAACAGTAGAAAAACTCCATGCAACAGAAAAAAAGTGTTTTTTATTGTTATGCTGTGTTATTGAAATTTTAATTTTTAAAAGAGAAAAGTCGACCGAACGCAAAACAAATCCTCTGAAAATGATCAGCAATGCATACAAACAGAATTTGAAAATGTTGGTAGCTTGACGTAAATTTAAAAGTTTTAACTTAACAGAAACAAAAACAATTGAGGTACCGTTCACTTGACGAAACCAAACATTAATTGTTATTGTAAAGAATGTGAATGCTTAAATAAAACCAATTCGAAGGGTGAAAAACAACATAAATATTCGTTATATCGAAAAGCAAATTTCACTTTTGTTCGTAAAATAGAACCAATAATGGAAAAAATTTGGCCGTACGTTAAATCGAAAATTCATTAAATGGAAAGTTCGTTATACTGGACGTCCACTGTATACAATTTGAAATAAACGAAAACTATGAAAAATTAGCAAATTAATCATTTATAATAACTTCAAGATGTAAAGGTTTGAAATTGTTGGAGTCCGTATTTATAGTTAATCGGGCACGACTACGGATTCCGTGGCGCCGCCATTTGAGGGTGTCTTTAGATAGATCGACCAAAAATAAGTCGAAAATTACGAATAAAATGTTTCGATATCTCGCTTCGTTTTCGAGATATCGAGGTTCAAAGTTTAAAATTTCGTTCCAAGTTTAAAATTCGCGCTTTTTTTTGCAATCCCAGAGGTGCATACAGTTTTCCCGAAAGCCATAGTTTTCTTGGCAATAAGTTTTTCCCGATAACCCTCATGGGAGTCACCACCACATCAGGCAACAGTCAGGTGTGCACAATATGGCAATATAAAAACTTTGAACCTCGATATCTCGAAAACGAAGCGAGGTATCGAAAAATTTTATTCATCATTTTCGACTTATTTTTGGTCGATCTATCTAAAAACGTCATCAAATGGCGGCGCCACGGAAACAGTAGTATCCCCTTTAATCGATATGAAATCCTTTTTATCTGGTACAGCATTCTATTGTAACAAATGAAAGCAAATAATTCATGAAAATTTAATCAAATAAAATTTAACACTGCGATTTATAGCTCAGTGATCGTGTTTAAGTCTAGACCGCTTAATTTTGTTGATTTATGGAACTTTTCGATTTAGGGGCACTGGGATTGTTAAGCATTAGCCAATGTTGATTAAAATTCTAATTAAACTTTTCAGTTGGAAACCGGAGTGGGTGGCAACACTTTCATATAAACATTTGTTTCACCTTTGCAGAAATCGCAATATTCGGAATAGCACAGTTTGTTTACATCCACAACAAATGTCGATTAGCAACAAATAATGCCCGATAAGTTGCAATTTGTCAGAGATCTATTAAAGTCTTGCTTTGTGCCAGAGCTCAAACAAGACTTGGATTGTGTGGGCATACAGAGTGAGCATTTCGATGAGTACAGGAAGCTGCTGGCGCAGCAGCTACCTGTGCTATACGACTGTGTGCAGCAGCATGAGAATTGTATATTTGCCGGCAACAATGGCCGGGACTGGCAAGAAGTAATTTGTTGTTTTTCAATATCTCGTATGCGTACATAATGTGGTGTGCTGTTGTTGTTGCAGGTGCATGCCTGCTTGCTGGTGCTGCTGTGCGAGTTGACGGCATCGTCAGCCATCTACCGGCTGGAGGACGAGAGGCTGCTGAAGAACGCAAACACACTGCTGTGGCAACATCAGCAGCCGGAGTTGGCGGTAGAGGCCATCATATTTGCTCATTATCAGGAGAAATTGCACAGCAGTTGCTGGAGGCGACAGCTGGGCAGCGTGTATGGATTCCTGCGCTATCTGGAGGTATAGCAACGAGAGGGGACTGTTGTGCGATGTGTGGTATGGCTGCAGTTGGTTATGTGATGCATGTCTGCTATTACAGGTTCGCTACAACGAGTGCCTTGGCAGCTGTATGAGTAAGCAGTGGCTTAATTTTTGCCTGTCCATTGGACTGACGGTGCGTGACAGCAACGAGCCCACTTGCAAACAAATTGGCATTCGCATATTTCATATAATGCTCAATAATGCAGTAAGTTGCTGGCAGTACTTCGGCAGAAAAACTTTTAATGTTTGTATGATTTGGACAGCCATTCGCTGATGTACAGGAACAGAACATACACAGTGTCGTTTACGATTCTGTGTATAAGGATGTGCACTTCATGGACTCAGTGGTGGCTACGGCGGACATCTGGAAATGCCTCTACCGGTGCTTGGATTTTTTCCCAGACATTGATAGTTTCAACGTAAATCTTGTTTCGACTAAATGAAACGCAGATGTTTGTATGAATTTATTTCACAGTGGAACTACGTGGATGACATGATGGAAGTACTGTTGCGCAATATAACGCTGGCGCCCAATAATCTAATTTCGATTTGCTTGTTGAAATTTGTAACAAAGCTGGGTGCATACTTTGCAATCAATCGAGCAGAAATTGAGGCCAAATGTAATTCCGACTGGAGTGCAACAGCGGCGCTAGAAGAGTGCCGAACGGCGTGCGCGAGCAACACTTCATATACGATATTCCGCTGGGCCAAGACTATACTGAACGTGCTTGTGACCAACGCATACAAGTTGATGCAAAGCATAAATATCTCCCGACAAATTTTGCAGGTACGTTGCAGTGGCAGTTTCTAGTTGGGTGAAAACAATCCTTGTTAACCCTTTGAACCTCAAATTTTATCCTGTGTCTTGATATTACTTTTTGGTATTTTAATCATGAAACACTTGTCTAAGAAGTGTACACACGACATTTGAAGTCGTCACACACTCCCTGATATCGCTGCAAATTATTGGAAATTATTTGGGGGATAACAGTAAAATTTTTGTAATTTGCTTTGAATTATCTTTTAAAAATATTAGTTTTTTGGTGCGTACTTAAATTGAACCCATAAATCAATCGTAGCTTGTGCTATAAGATGACAAATAGCTGAAGTTGATCTCAGGCAACTTTGGGGTCGAAAGGGTTAATGAGTCTCCGGTGAAACGTTCCATCACGCAGAAACGTTCCATATTTAAACAGTTTCAATGGAACTTTCTTCATGATATCAAAGATGCCAGTTAAAAAGTGATTAGTTTGTGTTGTACATTTGCAGGAGATGCATCGCTGTTACATGGTGTGCATTCTGCCTATAGCGTTGCCAATAATCGAACCCCACCTGCTGTCGTTCTATGACAAGTTTACATCCGCTTTGATGGAAGTGGTAAACATACAACAACGCGATGCGATTATTATACAGGTGACCACCGATCCCATATTTTTCATGAAATTTCCTATTCAACATCGCCATTTGCCACTATTTCAGCTGGTCAAATGTCTTCTGGAAACATTCCACCTGCAACTGGTGCACTCATCCGAATGCAATGACAGCGAAAATCTTCGACAATTTCGCGACGCTTTCGCAAGGCTGCTGCAACAGGCAATCTTTGTACAAAATAAATAGTGTGGTTTATTGTTCGGGCTATAGTAAATAAAATGCATCGAAATTCCAGTAAATGTGATTAAAGTGAATTGAATACAGTTGAAGAGAATGCGGTGCTTAGCTTTCTTTATAGGTCATCGTCCGGCTGTAAAGGTGAGCAGAAATGTTTCTCATTATAATTTGGGTTTGAATTTAATTTAGCAAACGATGGCTAAACTTACGTCGGTAAATTGCTCGTCACTTTGGCTCTGGTCCCTGGTCGTGCTGCCCATCTGGCTTTCCTCTGACGAAGGAACCCCGTACAGTAGTAACCCCGTCTCATCGTTCCCCTTGTTGCCATCTACGGCGAGCGTCATATCCTCATCGTTGTTTTCATCGACTTCGTAGCACGTATCCAGTTTCTTCTGCAAATCTAATTGCTGTCGCTGTTTGTACTCATCCGAAGACTCTGGATCTGTTGCATCTGATGCATGGAATTAGTATTTGCTTCCGCTTAACCAGACTGTCACTTACCCGTTTCGCCTTCTGTGAATTCCTCATTATCGAAACTGGTGGCGCTGCTTGCTTGCAGCGTGTCCATGCCCGACGGCATTGTTTCGACCAAATGAAGGCGATAAGTATGCTTCTCCTCTTCGATTTCCATCTTGAGGCGCTGCATCTCCTCCTGGAGCTTCTTGCGGCGCTCCTCCAGCTCCAGCAGCTTCGTCTGCTCGTTCTCCAGGGTGCGGCAGAGTTCCTTGAACGTGTTGTTCGCCATGTCCACCAGAGCCTGTGACTTGTCGAAGACCGGCTGTGGCACATTCACAACCTCGACACTTTCTGACAATGGTAGCTTGTCCATGTTATTACCGCTGCCCGGATTATTGGCCATTGTAGCAAAAAATTATGTATAGAAAATAGACATGCGGCGCTTTAAAAACGCTTTTTGAAATCTACCGGTAATACTTTTGAAGACAAGAAAATTTTGTTTGACATTCTTTGCGGAGTCGACTGCCATCCTGGAACGCACAAGTTATCGTCGAGTTTGTTTGTCATGCGGACCAGAAGCAAACCCATGTTTGCTGGTTGCAGACGCGACACAACTTCTAGACCTCGTGATCATCATAGACACCGTAATGCAAGCGCAGATACTCGAAAAACATAAATGTAAGAATCGTCTGCGGCACCAAGTGCAAAAACGTTATCGTCAAGCCTCTGTAAAATCCAACGTAGCCGTGCCTCTTCAAGATGGTTTGAGCCGCATGCCAGCTGCCGTGAAACATGCGTCGCTCGGCATTCATTTGCATGAGTTTGACAACTGAAAGGGGCGTCGTGAGGATGGCCGCAATGCCGCCAGCTATGCTCGACGCAATGAAATATGTGCGCCAATTATCGCTAAACCTTTTGCTCTCCAGCATCTTCGTCTTGACCTGGGGAGCGCCATTCAAAAAAGTCAGTAGTCGTCAATGCCAAGTCACGGTGTACACCTAATTCTAATTTTAATCTAATTTTACACCTAATTTAATTTTTACACGGCCTTTTTTACACGGTTTTGATGTAACATGGTTTGAAAATGAAAAAATTTTAAATTTTTGTCTATTTTTGTCAAATTTAATTTTTGCGAAATATGTTCATATCACAAATTTAGGAAAATTCCCGTTTTGCGGATACAAGCAAATTTACTCATCAGACCAATCGAAAATGTTAATATTTTGTTACATTATATATGTGACTTAATAAAAAAAAAACATGAATACTGCTTCTTAAAAAATCCTTGTTTTTCACTAATTTTAATAGGTTTCCAATCATCTATTTTTGCATACGATTAATGTCTTTTTTTACACGGTTTTTCCTGGAACCAATCTACCGTGTAAAAACAGAATTAGGTTTATAGTATTGTGAGAGTACCTCGTTGTAGATGGACAGTTGGCCAAGGTTCATCGTCATGCCTCGCAATGCCGACGGTAGTGCGCCGATAAAAAGATTCCTTACGCCGCCCAATCTGTACAGTTTGTATACTCCGTGCATGGCCGACTTGTAGCTGTACGCATTCAAAACGAAAGCACGAAAGTTGGATCGAATGAAATCGGTAACATCGTTTCTTAGCTATAAACGGACTACAATGCTTGTTCAGATGCTCGAATATCGCTTATATACAGCCCTGTTCCAGAATCCGAGTCGGAATCGGATTTGAATCGGAATTAAATCCGATTCCGATTTGAAGAGGTGTTCTGCAATCCGAGCGGAATTGTCACATTCGAAGTTTATTTCGAATCCGATTGTTAGCAAATTAACAAACCTTCAATCAGCTGTTTGCTTTTAATGTTCAAATGAAAAAAGAAATTGTAAAATGTTGTTAGGTTTTATTATGTTATTTAATGAGTTGGGTTATTTTATTTGCAGTATTGCTTGAGAACGAGCAGTCCGCCGTTAAAAAAGTAAAGCGCAGAATCCGATGGAATTGCCAGATTCTTCGTAACTAGTCATTTTAGTTATGTTCAAAATTTCCTATTTAAGGTTTATTTCTCGGTACCGCCTTAACAAAGCAGCATTCAACATGATCTTGACCGAAGTGAGACCTTTTCTTCGGCAATGCTCCGCCAGAATTGAAATTGGCGACGGCTTTGCAATTTCTTGCCGAAGGAGGCTATCAACGATCGGTAGAAAAGACAACCGCATTTTCCATTTTGGAAAGTGTGTGCTTCTTAAAAGGTCCACCGCCGGTCGCTAAAGCTTATCTTCTTACTTCACTTTTCCAATCAACTCAGGTCTCTGATTAAAGAAAGTTTTACACAATGAATTGATTTAATTTACTTCTCACCTTTTTCCATCCCGTTACACTGTTTGTTGGTGGTCCTTGCCCGTTCAGCGACTGCGTTAAATGCTTCCATTTATTTTCAAATTCGACTTTGTCGCCTTTGTCGCAGAAACTTTTCGCGACGTCCGCATTCTCCTCCATAAAATCCAAGAGCATTTTGCTCTGGTCAGCAGTCTTATGCTTTCCCGTGATTAAAAATTAATGTATTAGTTTTATTTAACACGATGTTTCATTTATTTGCTTACATTTTCGTTATTTGTTTTCGTTTTGCTGCTTTCCGATTTCAATTCCACCAGCTTTTTGTTTAGCGGATTATTTTCGAAAAAAATTTCCGATAATCGGAATGCAGAACACCAAATTTCCGATCCAAATTCGTTCGAACTTAATCGGATTTGAGAACAGGGTTGCATCGGAAAATATTTCCGATAATCGGAATGTAGAACACCAACGGTCGGAATCAAATCCATTTCCGATCCGATTCGGATTCTGGAACAGGGCTGATAATTGTGCAATGAACTCGTTTTAATTCTGGCTTTGCGATGCCAATTCAATTCAAAGCTTCAAATTATATCACTGAACAAACTGAAGAATCGGAAAAACTGAAAACCATATCAAACCACTTATTTACGTCACTTACCCAAACCCCCAAAGAACTAAACTTTATGAGGGCGTTGCACAGTGCTCCGAAGTGGAACAAAAATATAAAAATTGTATGTCGCCGATTTCAAAGAAATTGAAGTCATTTGAAAGATAATACTTTCATTAAGCAAGATCTCAAACTATTAATCGGGTAAATTTTGAAAGAGTTACAGCATTTCGTTTAGTTTAGTTTAGTTTAGTTTAGTTTAGTTTAGTTTAGTTTAGTTTAGTTTAGTTTAGTTTAGTTTAGTTTAGTTTAGTTTAGTTTAGTTTAGTTTAGTTTAGTTTAGTTTAGTTTAGTTTAGTTTAGTTTAGTTTAGTTTAGTTTAGTTTAGTTTAGTTTAGTTTAGTTTAGTTTAGTTTAGTTTAGTTTAGTTTAGTTTAGTTTAGTTTAGTTTAGTTTAGTTTAGTTTAGTTTAGTTTAGTTTAGTTTAGTTTAGTTTAGTTTAGTTTAGTTTAGTTTAGTTTGGTTTAGTTTAGTTTAGTTTGGTTTAGTTTAGTTTAGTTAGGTTGATCAAAATTAAAAAATAATGTTTTGTGATAAAATGCAGTTTTGAGCGTCAACAATTGAAAACGAAACCAAAACACCACTTTCAATCAGAGAAAATGTTACTGCTGTGCACTTATATAGGGTGTTTTTTTTTAGAGGTTTGTTTTTCGAATAGAGATAAAACTGGCATTTTGTGGTCAAATCTGGCAACTCTAATGTCATTTATGTTCAGTTTGGTTTGCCATTTCATCATGAACAGGTTGACAAAAGAACAACGCTTGCAATCGTGCAAATCGAAAATAATGGTTCAGTTCGCGAAGTTTACCGCAAGCTCCGTCCATTTTATGGTCGACATAATCGTCCATCAGAGCAAAATCGGTCCATCCATCGGTTAACCATGGGTCGTTTTCGCAATACGTTTACTCTATGTGATAATACGCATCCGCAGAGACGTCGAACAGTGCGCACCGAAGAAACAATTGCCGCTGTAGAGCAAAATGTTGAAGAGGACCCGAATGAATCGATTCGCCACCGTGCACAGCAATTGGAGCTTTGTCCATCAACTTGAAAATTGGACCTGTAGAATTGGCTTTATTCGAGCCAGCCGCGGCGGCCACATGCCCGAAATCATATTTAAACATTAATGGCATAAAATTATCCTTCCAATAAAGCCAAATTGATGGACATTAAAACGATTGTCTTGTGTTTTATTTCAATTCGAAGTTCTATACCTCTAAAAAAAACACCCTATAAGAGTCCAAAAAAATCATTTAATGAGCTATTTTGAATAAAAAAAGTTCAATAAAAACAGGGTTGTACGTTATTTAAACAAAACATTTTTCTATTAAAAACTATAAAAACAATATATTTCTCTGGATCGCAAAAGTTGAATTGCGCATTATTACACCTACTTTTTTACGTAATCCTATAGAATGAACTTTCTTCTTTTGGATCATGAAAAAAAAGTCTGCGATTTTTTGCAATCTTTAAAAATTATTTAATTTTTGTAAACTACTCTAAGGACCTGAACCCTTTATTGGGCTGGGCAAAAGCGCCTTAACGGAGTCACTGAGACTTGAGGAAAGGACCAGGAACACAGAACACTGGACTAGCGCCTTCGGTCTCAGGCAATCGAAAATCTTTATCAAAGATTACAACCCCCAATTGGAGTGAAGAATGCCTCAAACTAAGGAGAAACCAGCTTAGACAGGTCACAGGTCTTCTAACTGGGCATTGCAGATTTAGGAAACACATGCATACAATCGGGATAGAACAGGTTAGCGTCTGTAGACTCTGCGAAACAGCAGAGGAGACTCCCGAACACATCATAATGCACTGTAATGCGGCTTGTCGCAGCAGGTTGCGTTACCTGGGCCAGTTTTGGCTTGCAGAAGAGGACGTCAAACACCTAGAACCCCGCGAGTTACTAAGTTTCATTAGGGCGGTAGGTCTAGGGGACCTTAACATTTGTAAGGGACACAATAGATCAATCCTGGTCTCAGTGCAGTTTACCCTAATCAATTCTATTCTATTCTAAACTACTCTAACTCAAAAAATTGGATTTTTGTACTCTACGTTGAGGTGCCCACCGGTACATTCACTTTGGCACGAAGCTTGTAACGTCCAGAAAGTGATGTAACTGGAAAGAAATAGTATAGTAGCACAGTCGCTATTAAAAATGGGCATGGTGCGCCCACTAAAGGCAGAGTTGCCAGACGGAGATCTTTCATAAAATATGAATAATTCTATATTAACAAAGCCAATGTCACAATTAGTAAGGTTTTTTAAAAATGGGGTTTGCTTACCCGTTTAACCCGTTAAGAGCCATATTATCCTACTTTCGTTTTCATTATTATGAATTTTTTTTTGTGAAAATGTGATTTATTGCTAATATTAATATTAACCCATTTTCGGCCGTTACCTGAAATAGCCAATATTTTTCTAATTCCTTTTAAGGACCTTAATCAAGAATATTTTCGGATTTTGTTTGTGTTTTTCTTACATAATTTTTTTTATAAATAAATAAAAATTGAATTTCGAATAAAACCAAATATATATTTACATAGTTTAAGTCAAATAATAATCAAGCATGAAAACAAACAATTGTTGGCTTACATATCGCTCGTTCGCTGCAAGAACGTCATAACTCAAAAACATGTTTTTTTCAGTTTATGGCAGCCCTGTGTGTATCTGCATATGATCTTTTATCTGTCAAAACCTCTTTGTAAAATATTGAATACTTTGCTCACAAGACGACATTTTGATACCTTGAACTGCCTGGAATAGTAAATTTTAAAATTGAATTTTCTTGGAATGATGTAGCTTTGAGTTATGACGTTCTTGCAGCGAAGGAGCGATATGTACATACATGACGACTTCTGGCCCATGATGGATTTTTCGACCACAGGGATTACCAAAATTTTTTCGAGGGGTTACCAAAAGACCAAAGCTATTTTATGCATCAAAAGTTCAAAGATATAATGTCTAAGTGCAGAGCTACTCTCCTTCAAAGTGGAAAAATCGACCAGCGGTCGAAAATGGGTTAAGAAGGAAAGTTAAGAAAGGCAATTTTGTTAAAATTACGCTCCATTATTTACACTTGTTTACAATAAAGAAGAAAACTACACCTAATTCTGTTTGTACACGGTCTTCTTTTACATGTTTTAGATTTAACACGGTTTAAAAATAAAAAAATGTTTAATTTGTTTACACGATTGTATTCCATTTAGCACGAAATATTAAAAATTTTTTTTATTTTTAAACCGTGTTAAATCAAAACTGTGTTAAAAAGACCGTGTAAAAACAGAATTAGGTGTATTTGTAAAATAGTTGTATTTCCATTGAACTGTTTGTGTGGGATTATCATTCTTGATGATAGTGAAACTGAATAAAATAAACTTTTTTGGAAAATGGTAATTATTTTCTTTTATCCTGGAAATTTTACTATAGCATTGCAGCTTTATAGCTGAGTCATCTCTATGTTAAGTTCTGCGAAAAAAAAAACAAAAAAGTGCTCTTTCAAGCAACTTCATCGTCCTCTTTCTACCCTTTAAAAGTCGAATACAGGTCTCCCTCGTATAGCGCGGTACTTCTACAACGCGTTTTTGATATAACGCGATTTAAAAACAGTTTTTTTTTTATTATGTTTTTTAAATAAAGTATGAATTTTGATTTTGAGTTGGAATGTACATATGTTACATCTTATATTTCGTACCTATTTTATTTTGGAAAAAGCCTATTGGAACATAACCCTAAAATTTATATGAAAGTTAAGTCTTCTATAACGCAAATCACATTACGCGGAATTTTCTTGGAACGTAACCACCGCGTTATATGAGGGAGACCTGTATAGAACAACGCTGAAATACGTATTTCGTGATTTTACTTTAGGTTATATTATATACACAATTTTGAAACAATCCGACCAAAAAACAATATCCGCAAAAATAAGTATCCTTCTAGTTTTGTCCCAATTTTGTATGGAGTCGGAGCACTGTGCGGTGTGCCGAAAAGGCGCCTCTTATTACTCTCAATCTGCTTTCATATAGGACCTGCAATCGGCTTCTATATGAATAATGCTATTTAACCAATATCTTCCCAATTTCTTCACTTCATATACATACTCCCTCAACACTTCACTTCATATCACTAGACACTTTTCTCCTATGGACTTTCATAACTGCAGCAGTAAATGCATATCTGAGAATATCAAATACTGCCTAATTTTAAGATCACATACTTGCGTTTCTTTTCTGGTGGCCTCATTATATCCGTACGCATGCGTATTGTTGCCTTTTCGATTGGTGTATTTATGAAGCCGGCACCAAAGCCACCGATCGCCGAGATCAGCACTCTGCGTCCGAAATTATCGATATAGCCATGGTACTTTGCCTTCTCGTAGAGACCGAATCGGGTCACTGCGAACACTAGCTGCCGCTGCATATTGTTGAATAGGCCGTTATACAGGCCGAGAAAGCCTCTATGCTTGATAATGAAGGCAAACGCTTCTCTGGCGGTGACCTGCGGCAGATGTCCCTGCGCCTGTATGCGAAGCAAATTCAATGGGTGCGTAATCGCGCAGGCGGCCATGCTGGCAAGGCCGCCAAAGTACCAGTGCGCATCAATTTGGGAAGAGTCAAATGTTTCTTCATCTTGATCCAAGATTTTCAAATAAAGCTTTGTGGGGTCTTTCATTTTTTTTTTGTTATGAAAATAATTTGCTCGACGAATTTAAAACTGCGAGTGATATTCGCCAATACGGTCTTGGAGCCGGCCTTGATCCATTGCTCGGAATGTTTATTGCCAAAAACAGTTAACAGTGAATTTCATATTTGGTGTTGGTGCGATGTTTTCTTGCCTCGCACCAAACTGATCAATTTATTTCTCTTAATTATGAGTTATGACAACGTGTTGGCATCATAGTGACATGATCAAGTTTTCAACAGTACTTCAGGGCGCACAAAAATATTTAGGAACAGTCGAGTCCAAAAGGCATAAATACTTTTTGGTCAAGTTATAGTCAACAATATTTCAGAGAGCACAAATTGCAGCATGTTCACAACTGACACCGATGCGAGAACACATCGCACACGCACTACAAAAGTGACACAACTCAAAATTTTTAATTTTCGGGTTTATGTGTTAATACTGTGCGCAATGCATATATCTACCAATCAGCAAAAACTCGGTATATTTTGTTGTTGTTAACTGTTGCAGCGTTCGGCCTGACTGCAGGATCTCACGCGCGCTGTGGCCGAAACTGGACCAAGGGAGAACTCTACAACTCTTACGGTTCAGTAAATCAACACTTCGTACTCTCACGGGGGTCTTAACGGGGCACTGCGCCATCGGCATTTATGCGGAAAGACTCGGTCTGCCCAATCGAGACTACTGTCGCAGCTGCGAAGATGAGGAGGAAATTGAATCCGTGCAGCACCTCCTTTGCGAATGCCCTGCGCTTCACAGCATACGCCACCGGTATCTAGGGGGCAGAGTGCTGGGCGATTTGGGGTTGGTTTGTACCACGCCCCTGGAGGATATTGCCGGACTCATTCGACGCTCAGGTTGGTTTCAGCCAGCACCGAATATAGGATGACAGGGGCTTGTCACACTCTCATCGGGCATCACAATGGGCCTTTGGGGCCTCCGAGTGTACTTGCTGAGAACCAGCAAGCCGCCTGTCTTACCTAACCTAACCTAACTGTTGCAAAAACACAGTTAGGTCTCTTTTCATGTCAGAAGTTTGATGCTATTTGATCGCTGCAGCTCAATGCAAAAGAGTCCTAACTCATATTGTGTCACTTTTGACGAAATAAATTTTTGTTAAAGTTAATTTTAAGCAAAATTTTGACAATTTTTGTATATATTTTTAATTATAAAAATTAATTATGAATTTTCAAAATTTTTTGAAATAATTCGGTAATTATTGAATTAAAATATCATCAAAACAGTCACAACTCAAAATTTTGGATTTTCTAGTGTAAAATTAAACAAAATTCTTGCAACTTATCATAAAGCATAATCTGTAAGGATTTTCTACTGAACGGTCTATACGTTATTTATTTAACTCAAAAAGTTTTTTGCGCTTTCTGAAAAATCAAAAATTTTGAGTTGTGTCACTTTTGTTGTGCGTGTGCGACATAATACTTGCAATTACACTTACAAAACTGAAAATGAAAAGTATTCCTTATCATTTGTTTTGATAGTGTTTTTAAGAAATTAATAATTTCTTTTTACATTGCAATTACCGTTGAGCTTAACATTTACAAATCAGGGAGAGTCAAACATGCATGAAAATGATAATGCCAAAAACTTAAAATAGCACGTAAAATATTAGAAAAAATCAATTGTAATTTAAGCTTTTAATGCTTATAAAATGTTGCTGCCAGCATTCTTGTTTTCAGTTTGGGAATTTGACTGCGGCGTTTTGCTTGTGTTGAGTAGTTGCTCAATCTCCAGTTGCAGTTTCTTCGATTTCAGCGACATCAGAGAGCGCTCGATGCTAAGATTTTTCAACTGGTACGTGAAGTAGGCAGTCTTTGTGCGCAAATACTGTATTTCCGCCTTGGTTTTCTGCTCTTCCAGACATTGGCGCTTTCGAGAGATTGCTGTGGCACGTTTGGTATCGCCTGTCGCTGAAGTGCCGGTATGATCAGCGTCTGCGTTGTCATGCGACAATGGATTGTCGCTCAAATAGTCCTGAATGTACTGTCGAAGAAATAAATATACGATGAATATTATTGTACATAACAAAATTTACAACTGTAGTAGATAAAAATTATGAATACATAATGTAATTGAGAAAGTAAAACGTTTCATTTCCAATCGCTCAGTCGGATAATTCTAAATGCACTCGAAACTAAGCGTTAAGGATGAATTTGATTAAGTCAAAAATATATTTCTAAAGGTTAATGTTAAATTATTATGACTTGATTTATTTAATTGAAAAATGTGATACACTCTAAAAGACTCTGAAGGATTTATCTATTTTTATAGCCGTATCTGAACCAGATGATCTTTCTACATACATTTCAATACATTTATTTTATTTTTTTTCATATTTACCTCAATTTGTTTTTCGTAGAGATTTTCATCGATTGGATCGGGACTGGGTGGTATGTAGTTCTGGTTCTCCGTAGGACTTGCGATTCGTAAAGGTGGCTCATCGATTTCGGTTTTTAATTTCGACACATCGACTTTCGGCGTAAAGATTAGCTGTGAGATTATATACAAATCATTGTCAACAATTGTTGCGCTCACCTAAATACAAATTTACATGCACTAAGCAGGGCGCACACTTACCAGCTCCGGAGCGATTAATTCAGTCTTGGAAGAAGTCGGCAATTCGCCCTTGCCACCAATTTTCGTGCTCACCTTGCAGACAGTCCTGTTGGAGATACATGTATAATTTCAATATTCAACACACATGCGTACATACATCGATCGGGCGGCATTTCGACAACGACATCGGGCCCCCAGCGCCGCAATTGTTTACCTGTGCTTTCGCAGCCTGGAGCCGCTGGTATTCTGCATTTGCTTGTTGCAGTAACGACACACGGCCACATATTTGCGATCAATCACTTTCGGATAGAATTCGTAGAGCTTGTAAGCTTCGCCAAACTTTCTACCGCCACCCATTTTTTTCATACTATTCAAAATACTTCCTTATCCACAAAACTATTTTTACGTTTTGCCTGGTGTTGTGCCGAAAACAAGTCTACAAAAGGGAGTCAAGAATGACAGTTCAACACTTTGACAGCTGCAATACAATTTGTTGTCTACCTCGGCAATGGCGTTGACAGCAGTACTTACAGGGTGTTTGTGCATTCGAGTTGTGATTCAATATATAATATAATATTACAATTCAAAAGTTTTCAATAACTGATTTACTTGTCAATCACCTGAGAAAAGAAAGTTGCCAGTTTACCTGTGGGAACGGTTAGTTATAACTATATAGTTAGTCATATGTGTATGTATGGGTATGAAGCGGTGTTTACTAGTTGGAATTGAACATTTTATATATTTTTTAAGTTTTACTAACGGGATGAAATCACTAGAGTACCACTCTAATCAAGCCAGATATAGTACCACATATCAACAAAAAAAACCAAATAAAAATCCCCGATAACATATTTGTTTTATTCAAAGCTTTAGCTCATCATAGTTTTTATTCAGTCAGTGTTTGCCCCCACTTTTCGTTAAGTTCAAACGGCCAAGCTTCAACTCGCGACCTGCACTTGTAATCATATCTTTGAGATGTTTCTTACAATATGAAAATTATCAATGTGCTATTCGCAGTAATTTGTCTAATAAACCTTGTCCAAGCATTTAATAAGCCAGACAAAAGATAAATTCAATGGCACAGCGACATATGCAGCACTGTTTCCGAACTTGTATCTTTAAACTACAAGCACATTATCGACTCAAACACCGCCGGTAAGCCTATACCAAAGCATACTAATATACTTGGCTCTATACTACATATAAATTACTAATATCTCATTTTTATGGCCTATAAGTTAACCTAATTGATCCAATTCGTATTTGATTTTTTTAGCCTGCAAGGCGGCCAGATTCTTCTGCATGCGATAGTACGCAGCCTTTTCACGAAAATAGTCTATTTCGGCCAGTACACGCTCTTCTTCCACTGTGTACTTCCGCTTCTCCAGGCTGGATTCGTCTTTTCGCGCTGGATTTTTTTCCGCAACTTCATGATCGTATATATCTGTTTTCATGTAGTTGTCTAGCTGTAAGCAATAATGAAATATGTGAGCACTGCAGTCCATGCTTTGCACCGTTGCACTTACAATCGTGGCCTCTGTGTAGGGGTCGTTCTCGCAGTAAGTCGACACTTTGCTTTTGGCATGTCGTAGTGCTCGCGAAATATTCACTGTGCTCTCTTCTGTTTTCACTGCAATGTTTTCGAATTCGTTCTGTTCGTGATAATAAAATAAACACATTTACAATTTGGGCGCAAATATGCCTTCAACGACCCACCTCCTCAGCATGGAACTCCTCCTCAGTTCCAGCGATTTGTGCTATCTGCGCCTCGGTCGGTGAGTGATTGTCCTTCTGGCCTTTGAGAGTTGCATCGATGTTATGTTTGTTCTTCAGGTGGCGCAGTATGTTGCCGGTGGTGCCCTGATAGTTCTGCTCGTGCCGACACAGCTTGCAGCGTACGCGAAAACGGTCCAGCTTCTCAAAGTAGCGCCACACAACGCTGACCCTCCTTCTAAAACTCCGCTCCGTTGATTGATCGCCAAGATACTCTTCGTTCTCGGTGCTCATTGCCACGGCCAAATGTAAACAAACAAAACCGAGTTGTTTGCGTTTGAAGTGAATCAAGTGATGTTTTTACAAATTGTTGCGGTTGCTACTGCCGCTAGTGTTGTGGAAAATAGCCACAAAAACCTTAAATCGCCAGGCGAAAGAATGGTGCTGCCAGACTGCATCAATATATTGCGACAATGAAAAACTTAAAAAAGCGAGGACATGTAAATTCTTTACAACTGATTTAATTAATTCATTAATTGAGTTTTTCATTGATTTCCTTGAATTGATTGTTTTATTGCCACATACGGACATAGTTACCTGCGCAACGTACGGTAACAAAAACCTTGCATTGACCACGAAACTCTACAGTTTCAATGAAGTTTGCTTCTTTCTCATGTTGACAGTTGTCCATATTATACAACAACAACAACAAAATCTCAGCTCTTCTGCTCATATGTATTCTCCATTTTTATTTTTCCTGCGCAACGTACGGTAACAAAAACCTTGCATTGACCACGAAACTCTACAGTTTCAATGAAGTTTGCTTCTTTCTCATGTTGACAGTTGTCCATATTATACAACAACAACAACAAAATCTCAGCTCTTCTGCTCATATGTATTCTCCATTTTTATTTTTCGCCCATTCTCTTTTCAAGTCATTCCGCTAGTTATGTTGAATTGCAGTAAAAGGAGCTGTAATCGCACCGTATTTGCAACATAAATAATCGTAAAGTAATCTTCCGCGTAGTTGCAGTTGCTGCACGAGAAAAGGCAGGGATTGGACTGCAAGTACTGCGTAAACAGATGGAAACAGACTGCTCAGAGCCGGAATTGGAAGAAGAGACTGTCACCGACGAAGCGGACGAATCTTGTGCGGCCGCCAGTTCCTGCGACGCTCTGAAGCGCAGAAATAGTTTTGTGTGGCAGTATTTTCGGCCTGTAAATGGTGCAACCAAGAGCTTTGAGTGTCTAATTTGCCATGGCTGTGTGGGCTATCGGACGAGCAATTTAGCGCGCCATTTGTACTCAACGCACAACATCAGGAAAGAGGAAGAGGTGAGAAGGCGCCGAAGTGTACTTCGATTCAGTGTAATTGCTTAAAGTTGACTTTCCGCCTGCTCGCGCTCCACAGGGTAGCAGTAGCGCCAGTCGTGGTCGTCCCAGCCGCAGCTTTATTTGGAAGTACTGCACGAAGGAGAACTCGAAGCACGCCCGCTGTCATTTGTGCCAAAAACTGCTTTACTTTGGCGGTGGTAATACGGGAAACATATCGAAGCACTTGCGCCGCAAGCATTCGGATCTGCTGGATCGCAAGGAGATAACGTCCAAGCAGCAGGATAATATGGAGGAGTTGAATGAGACTATGCACGCCGTTGCGTCGATTGATTCGGGCTTGGATGATGCTGCCGCTGGCCCAGTAAACGGCGAGAATAAGGCGATCGTGTGCATCAAACAGGAGCTGATTGACGCGAGGGTGGTACAGCAGCACAAAGAGCGCAAAGGCAGCAGCTATGTGTGGAAATATTGCGACAAGCTTTCGCGGCACACCATACGCTGCAGACTCTGCAAGAAACTGATGAGCTTCCACGGCACGGCCAATGTCATAACACATCTTCAGCGCAGGCACAACATTGTGGGCAAAGTGGAGGGGGAACAGGTGAATTAGTGTGTGTTGATGTTGTTTGAATACTAACATTTACTCTGTATACCAAATACAATTTTGCGAAAAGAACACCTCCTTCTCTTGCAATCCCGATGAGGACACTGCTGAAGCTGATGAAACTGTGATGGCGTACGGGCGACGACGACGTTCCGCTGCATCAACGAGCATCGTATGGAAGTATTGCACGCGGATAGGCAAAGGTGCTGTGCGCTGCGGCTTTTGCAAGAAGAATCTGTCATACCAGGGCACCAGTAATCTGCAGCGCCACTTGCACCGCATGCACGGCATAATCACACGCGGGCGTGTGGTCGAGTCCGACGAGGCGCAAGACAGCGAAAGCATAGATAGCAGCTTTATTTGGGAGCACTGTACGCAGACAGAAGACGGCCGCCTGAAGTGCAACATGTGCGAGGAGATGTTTGACGGCCAGGACATGGATAGGATTAGCAGACATTTGCGGCTGACGCACGTCATAAAGCCACTGGTCAAGGAGGAGAACAGTGGTAGACAGCTACGCACACGTGGGAAGCACATTCGTTCGTTGGATGCAGTGCGTTTAAAAATTAAAGAAATTATATTCTTGAAGCTTTAAGTTTTGGAGCTTGTTCTTTATTAGCAGGATATGAGCGATGACGGTGAAGACGACGAGGAAAATTATGGCAACGAAGATGGCGACAGCTGGAGTAAAGTGGATGATGGCGATTACACCGCAGTACGCAGCGATTTGCCTAGTAAAAAAAACGATTCGTTCTTCAATGATATAATAGAGGAGGATCAGAATGCAGCTGACTACGATGAGGATCCGTTTGATCCCAGTGTGAGTGAACATTTTGTGCTTGGCTTTGAAATGCCGATTACTTTGTAGATCGTACTCGATCGCAGCATCGTCAATTGTGATTTCAATATGTTTTGAGGCGAGTACGTTCTACGATCTAGACAAGTTAGTAATAATTATTGGCTATTTTCACAGATGGCACAAAATTATCCCATCGCCAATCCGCTATCGCCACACTCGAGTGGCGGAGCATCGCCAGATCGAGCACAAAAAACGTACACTACCAGCAAACGACTTCGGCAGCTAAATGAGGAGCGCGTGCGCATGGAAACCGAGTACTTCCGTGAGAAGGCGGGCTTCTACCGCATGCAGAAGTATCTGACCGCACTGCAGGCAAAGAAGGTGAGAGTCGAGTTGGCGCGCTTTAATAATCCAGAACTGAACGGCGAATACTTGGTCAATACGGCTACGCCGGGGAATACGCCGACACCCGCCCCGTAGAGCATACAGTTACTTGAGGCATACAATCTCGCTGATATTAAATGTTAGACATTACTTTTAATTTAAGCACTAGATTTAAGACAGTTTCTCTAGCATAACTCGACTTTTTCAAGCTGCTGTGCGTTCTGATCGCAAACAATAAATTGATTGTGCTATATCCAAAGAACTGCTTACACACACACACACACTACGCAGAGTACTTAGGCATAGAATGTAAAGTATTAAAATCGTCCGACATTAGTTGCTGGCGCTAGCAGTAGTCAGCTTGTGCGCATCGCTTCCATTTCCAGTCTTAGTTTTGCGCTCTGCAGCTCGACCATGACGCGCTTGGCACGCGCTAGTTCCGTCAACTCGTTGTAGTAGCGTGTCTCTGCTTTCAGCTTCTCCATTTGCAGCGTGCTCTCGCCGTGTATGGGTGCATTCGGCGGAAAACATTCGGGTGCACCGATGTCGCACTTGTCGTTCTGCATGACGCTGTTCTCATTCGGTGGATGCAACGGAAAGTCGCAAAGCGAATGCACAGATTCCTGCAACAAGCAAACATTATTCTCAAAGAAATAAGGACCACCAGGTCCACCATACATTGCACTCCCAGCCAACCGTTGCGTCTTCGGGCAGCTGCCGGCCCGCCTCGCAATCGCTCTTCTGCTGCACCTCTGCCTCAACGTCCGTCGTCTCTATCTCATGCTTGATTACCAACGGATCGAAGGCGATTTCGGGTCGCTGTCGCTTTTTTAGTTCACTTGAAACGCGATTAATGCGTAGACGCTTGTGCTTCAGAAAGCCCGTCCGCTCCGCTCCATAGTAGCTGGCGTCCACATGATGTCTGAAAAGGCACACAAGAACCAACAATCACAATTCACAAAACTATTTTTTAGCGAGCATAGAGTGGCGCTGACAGTACCAGCTTTCCACAGTATAGCATACTTGTAGTAGAGGTGTCGGACCAGGTTGGCCGAGGTGTGCTTGCAGGATAACTGCATCTTGCAGTGCTTGCAGCTCGCCACATATTCTGACAGGCGGTCAAAGTAGATCCAGATTTTCTTGTTTCTGCAACGTCCCATGCTGTAACTTACGGTCCCCCCTAACTACTTCTGCAGAACGCCGCACTTTTGGCTTCTACAACGATGCACTTTCGAACTGTTTTCACATAAGTTGGAATTATGGAGGCAGCCACTTTCATAATTCGGTAATAATGTGCTCGATTGCGTAGATTCCGTTTTTGAGCATTTTGTCTACCGTTTTGATGTTGAAATGTACAATTTTCCCTGTTGGAGCAAGACGGTCCTGAAGTCGGTACACAAATTGCCGACGAAGAAAAACATAACAAATGTCACAACTGCGAAGCTTTGGAGAAAAAAAAAAAACGCACAAAGTCGAACGAATGAAATAATCAATAGATACATGTGTGCTGCCACCCCGGACCAAACTGCCAGCACGCATTGTTTTCTATTAACAACATTTCTTAGAAAAGTTTGAACTATTATGTTTTCCTACTTTTTTTCTTCGCTTTCAATTTTTATTTTATTTTTTCATGAACGATAGTAGTTGCATTACGGTCTGAAGTAGGAATAAATAACGTTGTATCGAGTTTACAAAAGTTCCAAGAAATTGCTCACAAGCTGATGTCATTCTTAAATGATAAAATGTAGGACCGAAACTCAATTATTTATTTTGAAAATGATTTATTCCGAACAACCAGTCAGCGAGCCGAATTTTCCAAAACTTATATATAAAAAAGAAAGTGGATATACATATGTGTACTGGCCGATTGTCATGGAGTATTTTTTTTTATTCGTATTGAGTCAGTTCAGGTTCGTGCGAAAAGAAAATTCCGGAAAATCGATTGGAAAAGTCGGAAAATCCCTATCGTATTTGACCGTGAATTCTGATTCACGAATTTTCAGACGATTTGATTGGCGTTGGACAAGGGGCGTGGCACATTTTTTGTGACCCAAATATTCCGCTAAACTATAAGTCCCACAGAATTTACCAGTTATTCATATCTTTCAACAAGGGGTGTGGCACTGCCCATATATGCCAATTCTTTAATAAAGAATATCTTCGAAATTGTAAGTCTGAAACTGAACTATAAGTCGCACAGCAATGGAACAGTACGAATCTACCATTTTCCCTTTCGACAGACGGGATGGTGCGGGTATTGAATAAGGGGGCGTGGCACTGCCTATATAACTTAAATCTATATATATAAAAGAAAGTGGCTGTGTGTGAGTAACGGCATCACACTCAAACGGACCGTCCGATTTGCATGCGTTCTTTTTTTGTTGGATTCGTCTTGAAGCAGTGCAGGCTTAGACCACAACAGGTGACATTATATAGGGTGTTTGTTTAGAGGTATAGAACTTCGAATTGAAATAAAACACAAGAAAATCGTTTTAATAATTTTATGCCATTAATGTTTAAATATGATTTGGGGCATGTGGCCGCCGAGGCTGGCTCGACTAAAGCCAATTCTATAGGCCCAATTTTTAAAGTTGATGGACAAAGCTCCAATTGCTGTGCACTGTGGCGAATCGATTCATTCGGGTCCTCTTCAACATTTTGCTCTACAGCGGCAATTGTTTCTTCGGTGCGCACTGTTCGACGTCTCTGCGGATGCGTATTATCACAAAGAGTAAACGTAGTGCGAAAACGACCCATCGTTAACCGATGGATGGACCGATTTTGCTCTGATGGACGATTATGTCGACCATAAAATGGACGGAGCTTGCGGTAAACTTCGCGAACTGAACCATTATTTTCGAAATAAATTTGCACGATTTGCAAGCGTTGTTCTTTTGTCAACCTGTTCATGATGAAATGGCAAACCAAACTGAACATAAATGACATTAGAGTTGCCAGATTTGACCACAAAATGCCAGTTTTATCTCTATTCGAAAAACAAACCTCTAAAAAAAACACCCTATACTTCAATTAATTCAAATGTTGTACGAGACCAAATTCTCCGGGTCAGCTAGTATTTAAATAAAAACTCGCTAAGAAAACCTTTATAAATTTCCCCTGCATTTTGTCTCTAAAAAAATGATAGATAAATCGATGTTATTAATGCACTGAGACCAATGCATTAGAGAGAGAGAGAACATTCCCTGGACCCAACGACCTAATGCAACTTAGTAACTTACATGGATTAGGTGCATGCTGGTCCAAGTATCGCCTTCTGACAGATATCGCCTTGGGACAGACTGCATCATATTGTGGTGTAATGTGCTCAGAAGTCTTCGCAGCCGACTTCGTATTTAAGTTTACGGCACAACTCGACACTTTTTGTTGCATGCGTTTTATAAATGGAACTGACATGAATTGAAATCGGTTAAAAATTATTCCATTAAAATTATTTCATGTTCTTCATACCACAGCCTTCACAAATTTTGGTCCTCTTCCAACATTCAGATCAATAAATCATATTTCAGTCGAAAGACTGCAAATGACTGCAAAGACTGCGAAGGAAAATCAAAATATTGAACTGAAAATACTGCATTCTGTGTACTTGTCCAATCCTTGTTCCCTCGAAGACGAAGCACATAATTACATTAGCTGAAAACAAAGATCTGCAAAGACCCGTTCCCATTTTACTGGCTTTAGAGTTCGCCCATATAAAACCAGTGCCATATGTTCAGTCTTATGACAACATTTTTATTCTCAACACGAAATAGAACTTTTGCCCCCTTTAGCGAAATTGGGTTTTCTAAAACACAAAAAGTTTACTATGTTCATTGAATTTATATTTAATATTTTCTTTTGATTTGAAAACTTAGTCTTAGGTGTTTTGTTTTAATGTATTTTTATGTATCATCTTAGAAATATTTTAAGATTATGTAAACACGTATGCATGGACTTAGTACAGACGTTCTATGTATGTATATCACAATGAATAGATATTATCGTAAATATACACATACATTTATTCAAATAAATTGCTAATAACAAAGTATACGTTAACAGTGCCTAAGCATAAACTAAATAGCATACATTCGTATGTGTTTTAATTCATGTTTTTGTTTCAAACAACGATCTAACAAAGAAGTCGTATGTATGTATAAAAATAAAAGGTGTTTGCTTGGTCTAGGTTTGCGCAATGTTACGTCGCGAGTAGTATTCATATAAATGGTATATGGCTTTTCGTTCATATCAAAGGGAAAAGTAATTTATTAGTGACTTCACATATCACATATATCCATAACGTATCATAATATCTAAGCAGCACTGCAATAGGCCGCATTCATTCAGTTTCAAATAGTTATTATAGGTTTGTAATGTATCGGATGTCGAAAAATTCCTACATTATTTTAAAAATTCTCGCACTTATTGCACATACCAAAAACCGTGTATTTTTTGTACTTTTTTTGTTTTGGTATTGCATACTACAATTTCAAAATTTCATAACATTAAAAAATATAAATTTTTTTTCACATGTACAACTGCATTTCAATAATCACCATCAGCACGATCAACAATTTCACGCATGCGTTAGCACCATCGAGTTCTGGGCAGTTCATGACTCGAAAAGCACAGTCATAACAGCCATCAAGGCGATACCGAAGATCAGGGCAAAGAATTGCTTAATCGACTCTATTCGTTCTTCCTCTTTCAGCAGATCTGGTAATACTGTGACGAGCGCAATGTGCAGGAAGCCACCGGCGGTAAAGGGCATAATCCACGAAGTTCGCGCCTCTGCAAAATCGAATTAAGGCGGTGAGTAGACGTTTAGTTTTTGTTTACAAAGCTTATTTACCCATAGCTGAAGTGACACCCGAACCACCAATGGCTACCAGTGCACCCAACAGACCCGCAGTGGCTGTCAGCAGCTGGGCACGTGCAGCATCCCACCGACTGAAGCCGGAGCGCAGCAGAATGGCAAAATCGCCCACTTCGTGTGGAATTTCGTGCACTGCAAGCGCAAAATTCTTGATTAGTGAATATTGCTTCATTATAAAAGTATGAGCCGATGAAACGTACGCAAAATGGCAAAAGTGGCCAGAACGCCATGGCGGAATGAGACCAGAAACGAACCAGCTACGGCCAGGCCGTGTGTGAAGTTGTCTATGGAATTTGCCATTAAATTTAAGTAGCCCGCTACCTTCCGCGGCTGTTCACTCTGCTTTTGCTTTTGTTCTGATTTTTTAAATCCATTTGGAATATCTTCAATATCAGCCTTCAGATTCACACAACCCTCGCATGTCTGTCCCTCAATCATGACGCCACCACTCTTGCGCAGCAAACAATTTGCAATTTCGACACATTTAGGCATTGGGTTCTCTTCGTCTGCATTGGCATAGCCGGAAAGAATTTTCTCCACAGTGGTAAAAATGACAATGCCAGATAACACCCAGAGGCCGGATCGCAGCGATGGATGTTGTGTTGGATCTGCAAATGTTGACAAAAGAACCAATTTATTCATTGTTTTTTGAGCGACTTAAAATTAGGGATTTAGCTCACCACTGGAAGAATCGCTTTCCCAAGCTTCGGGCAGTAGATGCAGGAATACATCGCCTAACAGGCCGCCGACAGCGAAGCTCAACAATACTTTCAGAAACTTTGACTCGGCCGCTGTGGGATAAAAGGATACATTTTTACAAAATTAAATTAAACAATGCGCCAATAACTTGATTCATTATTGAAATACGAGCATGTCTCTGCTGTGTGTGTTGATAAATATGCACATTGAGGGGCATTGTAAATTTTCTATAAGTCTAAGATAAGCAAACAAAACGCTCAGGAGTAAACAAGACAGTGTTGAAGTGATTTTCGATGGGCATACATTTTTATCATAAAGAAATTTTAGAAAAAATTTAGCACTAAAATGAAATATGAAAAAATAAATTTTTAAATAGAAAAAAACTCGAGTCTATTTCGTTTCCCCGTCTTTTAAACAGACAAAAATTGAACTCGCGTGGTGTGTGTGTATTTTTTAGTTATTGAAGTGGCACTTACGATCTTTGTAACCTTGCGCTTTCAGTTTTTCTTCGTTGGGTATAATGGCCAGTGGCAAGACGCCGCTCAAGCCGATCACCACCGACCCGAGCAATGAGAATACCCAAGGCGTGTATTCAAAGCCCATCATGTAGTCGACAATGTTGTGATTGATTAGGTATTTGTAGAGAGTTGAAATTTCATGCTCCAGAAAGTTGCTTGTGGTGTTCATGTTGCTGGAATTTGCCGCGTTCGATTCACAGTCCTTAAAAGTGTAAAAAGCTATCACAATGCTTTGCCAGCGTCCAAACTGTCACTTGTTGCGAGATTTTATGGCGTCTATATTCAGCGCGTCGTTACTCTTTGGTCATGTCCAAGAGTGAATTTGATAAATTGATGAGCTGAACAATTTAGTAGCGTTGTACAATATAATTTGTAATTTTCCAAATCTGCAAAGAATGAAGGGAAAAGTTCAAAATGAGTACTGACGCAAATGAAAGTTAGAGCTTTATTTATGCTGCAAGATAGTCACAAATATGATAATTGAACAGTGTGTAATCAGAAATCAAAGCGCGATGAAGCCAACTCGACATGTTCAGTGGCATTTCGTACAATAGCATTAAATGTGTTGCATTAGTGTCAAGACAGGATTAACTTGTCTCCGGCAAAAATTGATGTTTTGAAATGGAAAATTGTTACGGCGCTGTTTGGTCACCTATCTGGACACTTGTTGCTAACACAATTTCAAGCAATCATCATTCTCGACAATTTTGTAGCTTGGCAACGCGATTCACTCGGCCCACGACTGATGGCGGCGCTTAACGTTTTGAAAACAAAATCCTTTACAGGGGTCAAGCAACGTTATTCTATACAGTTGCGTGATAAGATAGCAAAGTATCCAAGTGTTATGCAAGTCTTGTACGGCAATTGATGGCTCAGAAGTGCTGTACGGCTAATAGCGAAAAGTGCGATCGTAGAAAAGATTTTGTGAAGACTTGATGCATGTCCAAAAGATAGGAAAGAGATAGGGTCTCCGAGTGGAAGTGCATGCCGCACACACCCCTTCTATAACCGAATCTACTAATTTTTTTTGCTTGAAATTCTAATAAATGGAAATTTTTAAGTCTTTAGTAAAGCGAGCTGTATCGTTATGTTTTTTGTTAGAAAAAACATGTTTTTTAAGGAAAATAATTATTAAGAATTATAATAATTTTTAAGAAAATAATTATTACAGTCGAACTTCGCTATAGTGAACTTCTATATAATAAAGTTCTCTGTATAATGATTTAATGTCAAAGACACAGCTTTATCGTTCTATTCTAAGTGCATTTTGATCTCCTTATAATGAATTTCCATATAGTGAATATTTCTCTACAATGAATACATTTTTAAGTTGAAAACTTCGTTTTCATTCGTTTTTTGTCTCCATATAATCATTTTTTCCATGTTTTTTTCTGTCACGCATATTAACACTGAATACCGATAAAAAGTAAAACATATTTAGGGGAACCCCAGAAGTTAAAAATAACAACAGCATAAGAAGAAGAAAGGCACATCACTAACAATTTTGTTTTGAGTTGTTTTGTTTGTTTTGAGTGAATAAAGTGAAATTATCGCAGCGAAGTAGCATTTCTCTCGAAAAAAAGTTATTGATAAATAATAAAGTTGACGAGGGAGTAAAAAAACAAAAACAAAAGAAATATTGCCAAGCAGTTTGCTTTTTTTGATATACAGTGGTTTTCGCTTATAACGAACCCGTTTAAAAAGATTTTCCGCCTAAAACGAACCAATTTCAAAAGTACGCGCTTTATGTTTTCGCTTATTACGCCCCTTTTTACGACCCTTTTTAAAGCGAACTTTCGGTTTAAACGAACCATTTTGCCCGGTTCGCTTTAAGCGAAAAGTACTGTACTTCGAACCTTTGTGGAGATGAAGAGCAACGTACCGACTAATGTTTTTAAATCTCTTTGTTGAGGAAGAAAAATTGAAGGGTGCAATCCAAACCAAAATACCTTATTATTTTAAATAAAAAATGAAAAAAAAATCATAATTTCTATATAATGAAGTTTCTATATAATGAAGCTTTTTTACTGGTCCCGTGCGAATTCATTATAGGGAAGTTCGACTGTATACCAATTGTTATAATGTTTAGGAGAATAGAAATTCTAAAGTAACCATAAGTAGGGAGTGTGAAAAATTTGGGATATTTCAAATTGTTGTGTAGTAATTATTTGGATTGGTTGTTCAATTGAAAATGCAGGACTGAGGGTTATTTGGTCAATGATTTAAAAATTACACTATTCGACACGAAAAATTCACCTAAAAATAAAAGTGTTTTCTAGACTAAAGGCTTGATTACACGTAACGAGTAGAGTGAGAAGACAGCAACTCGAACGAGTACTCGTTTCGTCTAAACGGTAAGGCGAGTTCTTGAGTCAGTGACCGATGAAAGTGGCGAGAGAGCCACTAGAATCACATTTTGTTTGCTAGGCCGAGCGACCACTACTTTACCGTTATATTTTTCTCTTTTCGCAGCGATTCGCGGAATCGCTCGTCACATGCGGAATCGCTCGTGACATGCGGTATGCGTCACATACCACTTTTCGCTCGGTTGAGTTTAATTGCGCGAGTTGCTTAGTTCATTTTGTGCATTGTAAAACCGAACTGACTCGCCGCGTGTCGAAATACGTTTCAACAACTCGTCGCTTTTGCTCGCTATCCCAATTCTTTCGGCCTAGTACCATTTTGATGTCTCGTCACTAGACTCGTTACGTGTAATCAAGCCTTAACTTTGGGCCGCTGAACACGAAACTGAAAAACCCAAAAATTTTTTAAAAAGAGTTTTCGAGAAATCTTCGAAAAACTTGTTTCCCTGTTTTTTGAGTTATGAGCACATATCTCGTAAACGAATCAACCGACTAACACAAGCTGTCCGTTTGTCAGAAGTTAACACCTTAGCCTTTCCAGCGATATTTCCAGATTGTCCAAATCTGATGAGATTTGGGGAAGTTACTGACGGTGAAAGTTGTAAAAAACCAATTTAAACAATCATCAATTTTCGAATGTTTTTTTATAGATAAAATCTTAGTTAAAATCTAAGATGAAAGATATATTGTTTGAGCAAATATTGGGCCTAATATTAATAGAATTGAAAGAAAAATGACAAAGTAATGATGCACTGAGTGAAAACACCAACCTTAGATTTATTACACCGTGCGAAACAATTTTTTTATTTGCCGAAACCCATCAAAATGTTGATATAGACGTGAAACTAGAGGTAATTTATAGTATCCTGGCATAGTCAGTTTTTCATTTTCTGACCCAAAGTCCTTTTTAAAGGACTTTACAATTTTAAGGACACACACATTTAAAATATTTGTTTAAATATTTGCGGTTGTGAAATGATGAAGATATGAGTTTCAAATGAAACAGAAAAATTGTCTCCTTCTAACAAAATTTTCTATTTTTAAACCTTTTTTCGATACTGCTGTTATATTTCAGAACATAAGAACAAGAATTTCTTATATTTTATATCGAACATAATGGTAACTAATCTTTGTAAATAATGCAAAACATTCGAACGTTCAAAACCTTTGTCTGAAAAAAAATTTACTCGCTACTCGATTCAAAGTTCAGGGGTTGAGTTGGCATATATTGTCCTTATTTAACTTATTTAAAGAACTTATTTAGATTAGATTGGATTTTAATGGGGTTAGCTGAAATGAGATCAAAAATGATCTATTATGCCTTCTACAAAATATTTAACAGCATGCAAGTTAGTTTTTCTAATGTGAGTATTGAGACCTTTGTCGAAGAGGAATAATTAAACCAAATGAGTCTCGATTCAAAGTCGAGCGATAGGAATTAGTCAAAAATATATTTATGTAACAGTGCGAACTTTATTCGGTTTTTCTAATATAAATTTGAAAATCTTCGTCTGAAAGAAATAATTGAATTGAGTGCAAGTTCCTTTCGAAGTCCAGCTGTAGAGTTATTTATTTGAAAATATTTTTAACAATACGAAATTTATTTGGGTTTTCCAAGGAGTGTTTGAAACTTTTTAGATGAAGCAAAAAATTTAATCGAGGGGCCACTCGATTCAAAGTTGGATAGTTAATGCTTTTACGGAAATATATTCAATAGTGTGAAATGTATTTATTGTTTTTTTGAGTGAACAAAAATGTCGAATTGTGCCGAAATTCAATTCTGTATGCACCACTGTGTGTCGAAAACCAAATATTTTTCTCGCTCATAATATGGCACGCTGCATTATTTTCAAGTTATTTACTGATACTTGAAGTCATTATATTTTAAGCATCAAAAGTATTTAGTGCGTTACAAAAGCAAACATAAATCTATGGAAATTAGTGGCTGCAGCGAATGACTAACACGCGCTGCAGTTTGAACAGCAATCGCTCATCGTATGCGTAAAAATGTGTGTAAATTTCACAACGTCGCATAATAATGCCGCTTCCACTTTTCTTGTTGTGAGCAGCGAATATGAATAGCAAAAAAAGTATCAATACAGCGATAGCTGCTATCCTTACAGCACCAAGTGATGGCACAGCCCAAGGAAAACCACAAAGCGCGTAAGACAACTGAAGCGATCACTGCACTTTACACTGATTTATTTTACATAACTTTACATCAAAGCGTATTCGACTGCGGCAGTTCGATTGGCCCAACTCGAAAAGATATGAATGAAACAAACACACAGCTTGTGGTTTTAATTCGTGTGCCTACATACTTTGTTGTTGCTGTTTGCTACTGCTGAGCGTTCGTTTACATCAGCCGCAATTGCGAATGTGCCAGTTTTTTTATCGTAGCGAATTGAAAACTCAACACGGACCGCACCGAGTGTAAGTTATGACTGAATGTTTCAATGCGCCGATGGACGCTGGTAACTTGCATGGCAAAGGAAATATCGTCTATCTGCGGACACGGAGAGCGTTAAGCTCAATTTATCATTGAACGCAAAGACTTTCTGCTGAACACGCCAGCCGATAAGATAGGCCCACGGGTCCGGCGCACGGCCGCGGACATACGAAATGGAAACAGCACTGGAGCACCCACTTGAGGGGGATTTGATTCGCATTGTTCGCTGAAAGGCTTAGATTCACTAATAACAAACGTGAGGGTTGGTGTGTCAGCGTAGGGGAGACACGATTTCGATAGTGCTGGTCGATGCGGAACCGGCCTGTCTACACATTCGCGCATCCGCCTTCAATTGGCTGTCTAATTGTGTACACGCAACAGTTTTAATGTATTTCCAATCAAACTAAACTAAACTGAAGCAGCAACTACCGCGAAAATAATGCACCGTTCATTGATAACTGGTCCGATAACGGCAAGAAGCGTTTCTCCGCAATTTGCCGCCAACTGCAAATCACAGCCGACTCAACAACTTTATTGGTGTTTATGGTAGTTTATAAGTCCGATCAAAACTAATACACTGTTTTTATAAGCAAAGTGCAACAAAATCAGAGCATTTTTAGTTTTTATTATTGATTTGCATATTTATTAGCCATCAGACTCTGTGCGGGCCAGAAGTGGCAGTTTCTGTGAAATGGGCAAAGATGCGGTCAGTAACATACACCCATACACCCTCACTTTGCGTCGTGGTTACGTTCCAAAAAAACACGACGCAAAGTGAATTATGATTTCCTATAGCAAACCATGTAAAGATCGAAGATAGGTTCCAGGGTTACGAAAATACGTCTTTTTAAAAAGAAAATTGAACAAAGTAAACATTTAAAAAACAAAAATAACATAAATTTTTATCACATACATACAAAAAACAAAAAGAAAAACAAATTCAATTAAAACAAAATAAAATATTCAATTAATTTATAAAAACAAAATAAAAATTAATCACTTTCTGATGAGTCCATAGTGGCTGTTGTCGTAAGTCGGCTTTCTTTCACAAAAGTTAGAAAGGGAATCCCCGAGTTTTGATGGCATGGCGTAATTAGAAACAAAAGACGTGCTATCTTTCAAAAAAAAATATAATTAAAAAAGAAAATGCAAGACTCGAATCCAACACAACGCAACTTCGAAAATCTAACGACGCACAGTGAAAATTAGTACTAATTCAGCAGCGACGCAACTTCGAAACAACGCAAAACGAAACGACGCAAAGCGAGGTATTGGTGTATTTGAGTTCAGCAGACACTTTCGCATAGTGATGAAATGCATCAAGACTGAGGTTAGATTAGATAAGACTGGTCGACAAAAGAAGCCACACATAGACCCAATTGGCCCCGTAGTGACATCAGATGCAGTTAAGTTTAGGAGAAATTATAGATTAAGAGGCCAGTATTATGGCTGATGTCAAGCAGATGCTGAACTTTAGCAGTAGGATTCCTTTCTAGTTAGTCTTAAAGTTATCCAGGTATGTTAGTTCTTCCACTTAAGTTTTAAAGGCGTTTTGGAGACAGCGTTTTGGGGCGATTACCTCGCATCTACTGTGTAGAACTGTTAGCAAATGTCCATTTCTTATTGAATTGAGATTAATTTCTGCGATTTGACGAATCGTTTAAGTGTCTGAAAATTCCAACTGACCTTCTCAAATTGACGCAAATTAAAAACGTTATGAAACAGGCAAATTTGAAAAGAGAAACAATTCCGGAAACGTATGATTTCTACGTATTAGAAGAGCTGATCCGAAATGAAATGGGAAAGAAGAAAGGCCTTCTGAACGGTACTAATTCGATTGATACATGAACTCTACTTGATTTTCCTCCATGATGTTACGCCTTACTACTTAAGGGACCTGTAGACTGCAATTTACAACCAATGCTTTCTGACACTATATGTATCGTTTTTAGATTACATACAAAGGATATTATTGCCTTGATGTTTGACTGTTTATGTACAAATAAATTTTCGACTTAGTATAGACTATAGACTTAGACTAGTGTTGACTTAGAGTAGTGCATCAAATTCTTTCATTTAAAAGTCGTCTACAAAGATATTGAAGGAGGTCTAAACAATTGAACAATTCGAATTCTAATTTTCAAGCTCTAAACTATTTGACTTATCACTTACTCATAGTTATATTTGTATTTTTGACTCAGACGATGCCCGTCTAAATATACGAGCATGTAAGTAAGATCAGTTGGAGGGTTCCCTGCTTAAATTAATCATGAGTATACAATTACTTGGTTTAACATACTCATAGATAAACTAGGAAAAGTCCCTAGCGCCAACGCTACCGGCTCTAATGTTTTCCAAGTTGTATATATGACAGTGAATGGCCGATTAAAAATTTTATATTTGTGGATTTTCTACTTAATTATTATCAAAAGATATCTCTTTATACAAAAACAAAACAGACAAAAAACCTATAAAAAAACGAAAAGTAAAATATTTACACTTAGATATGACAAACTGCATGAGCCTATTGCACTTTGCCTTTCTTGAACCCATTTATAGTAAATTGAATTCTTCTTAAGAAATGTTGATACGGGAACGCAAAGTTATTATGGGAGGAAATAAAAACTTAACAAATAAATAATATACTATAACATAATTTACAAATTATTAGGGGAAGTTTAGCACAATCTCAATTCATTTTTACTTAAGTATTAAATGCATATTATTAAAAATGTACTTTTGTGTCGCCTTTAACATAGCTTTATCAAAAAATTCAACATTATTGTTTGAGGAAATATGAATCAGAATATTGACATTGAATTTAAAGTAAAAAAACATTGCATATATTTTTACTGTATTTTAACTGGAGCTCCATTATTATTATTGCCGGGGAATGTGCACCGCGACCTAAGAGATCTATTGTGCCCCCTTCATGGCCTTCACAGTTCGTCCGTGAGTCCAGTATTCAAAAGGAATCTTAGTATATTTCCTAAGCCTTTGGAACCCCAGTCCGATCCTGGTATAATAAAGTCACCCAGGTGCTTTTTCCTTTTGTGCATTAGTGCAGGGCATGTGCCTAGTATGTGTATTTCAGTTTCATTGTCCTGCACACAGAACCTACAGAGTTCGTTGACCCTGATACCTAGTTTGGTTAGATGATAGTTCAAAACTGGAGCTCCAATAAATACAAAATTTTATTTAAATCTCTCTTCTTCTTCCAGTCAGTGCCAGTCAAGCACGACAGCCCGATTACGAGACTAAGGCCTAGCTACCCGCAACCATCCGTGTTGTGCGTGCGAATGTTGGAAGGGACCTACAGTTTTATGCCGATTCCGAACGGCGAGTTGGGAGCTTTTTCATAGGCAATTTTACTCTCAGAGGTTTGCCATTTCCTACTGAGAGGACAGCCGTCGAAAGAAAAATTGTTGTTTGTCTTTTTTTTCGGTGTTAACGCAACGAAGTCTTGAACCTGGGTTCAATTTCTATTTTCAAAATTTTATCTAAATCTCAACTGTTGGTAAAAAACTAGCCTTGAACTTATGGATATGTAAAAATGGGTAATTTTCATACCGGAAACGACTTTTTTTGATAGATGATTTTCAAACCAATGATATAGTGATATAGATATATCAACGAGTGATATAGTGCCCAATACTCTACCTAAAAATACGCCACCCAATGTGTAACTGACACAATAGCCCGAAAACGAAATTAAGATCTAGTTTCCTGCAAACATCCTTGTAACACTTTCGTGAAGAGTAGATAATGTAGTCAATTTGTTAATAGTCAATTTTCCTAGCAGAAATTGGTAATTTCTCGCTGAAAGAAGTTTAATAAAAAAAGTATTATTTTTCCAATATTTTTGTGTTACTTAATAGGGGGTGAGCGTTGCTTCAGACTCGCATAAAACCCAGTGCAAGTATTAATATAGGAGATTTTAAAGCTTTTATGGTAAGAAGACTTTGAAAGGAATTTATTGTTATTATAACATAAGCAACTCTACCAAAGGAGGTTAGGGTTTAAATAGTTTTATTAATTTTTTGAGTTTTTTTTTTATTATTTATTTTTTTTTTAGATTTTTTATTATTTATTTATTTAGTAATTTCAGATTACTGAATATTGTGTTCATAAATTTTGTGATTAAAAAAAAGAAGATTTTCAATTAACCGATTAAAGTGAAAAAAATACTTTTTTTGGTTAATTAAAAAAAATCTTTATGCTTTCTGCACATTATATGGATTACCCTAACCATTATACGGACCAGCCACAGCGTATTGGTTCTCTAATTTGAAAGTTGACTGTTATAAAGCCGAACTTCCAGAAAAAGTCTTGGAGGACTAACGTCGGAAAGGGTAAATGAGAAGCTGCATTACCAGCAGATGTTCGAAGATAAGACGCTTGTTTCCCTCTTAAACTAAGCATATTAATGCTGAGAGTGGCCGTCACTCCAACCTTACCTAACCTTACCTAAGGTCAGCATTTCAATCAATTCAAAGTTCACGCCACTTCTTCTTTCTTTGATTTCAGTAAATTCAAGTATAAAGCAAAAGGTTCAATAACCCACAGCATCAGCATAGATAATTATGCAAAATAGTTTCTGCATACATACATACTAGGGATCGCAATTTTTGGCCATTTTGCGATCCCGGGATTTTCGGGATTGAAAAGTCAAATCCCGGGATCCCGGGATTTAATCCCGGGATTCATATAACAAATTTTTTAATAAAACAATTTTCCCGAATTGCATAAATACTTGTTTATAATATATTTATCATAAAAATGGACACATTTTAATCACATTTGGGTAGTTTCAAGATTTTTTATCTTGAATTTAATCACATTTTGTTTAACCCTTCAATTCCCATGTCCAAAATAGTGAAAAAGAAAATTTTCTTTTTAAATAAAAGAGCTTAGATACGTTTGGATAAGACAAAAAAATACATAAAAAATGTTTAAACTACCCTCATTTTTATATTGAAAGAAACCACACAAACTCGCACTGCTTTAATTACGCGTGAAACAAATGAATAAATTTTACAAATGACGTATCGCTAGTGTTGGTAGGAAAATTAAATAAACAAGTACTTCTAATTGACTTTGCTATACAAGTGTTAGAATTTTAAAATTAAAACCTATGTGGTAGGAAAACAAATATTAAGCATCTGTCACCTACAGGTGACACTGGGAATTGAAGAGTTAACTTAAAAGTTTTTCATTTGACATTTAACTTCAGTTTCATAGCATTTTTTTTTATCCCAAAATGACACTTAAACATAACTTATTACTTTGCAACCGATGTATCATAAAGTGCATATATATGCATATTTGATAAAAAAAATAAAACAGTTAATTTGTTTGTGCTTTTAGTTTTACTTCGATTATTTCGATAAAAAAGTTAAGCGTTTTGATTAACTAAAAACTGAGATCTTAAAAATACAAAGGCATTAAGTGTTTTGTTCTCTTATCTAGAGCGAAATTTATTTCAAATGAACCCTGCTGAAGAGAAACATCCTTCAGATTCAACACTTGTTGGTTGAATGCTTAGTAAATAATCATAAGCCTTTTGCAAAAGACGCACTCTATCCCCTCCCTTCTCCCTCAAATAAGGAATTGGGTTTTTGTGCCTTAAAATTTATTTCATTTGAACTTTGAAGCATCTTTTGCAATCCCGAAAATCCCGGGATAAAAGAATTTGAATCCCGGGATTTTCGGGACTGGAAAAAGTCCGGGATCCCGGGATCCCGGGATTGCGATGCCTAATACATACATATGTATAAACAGTACACGGAAAAAAATGGATGACTCCAACTCGAATGACACTTTTTTCAGATGTTGGTTTATGCTTTGAAATCAAATAATCAACTAAATAAACTTGACAATTCCTTTCAGTCTTGTTCTGATCCAGTTCTATACATTCAGAAACAACTGAATTCACAATCATAATTTCCTATGACACATTTGCTTTGATTGAGCATATTCCATGCGAATTACGGCGTTTGTTTATCATTGTTGTTGCAATGTAGCCAATAGTAAATCGCAATAGGAGACCTTCGCTTGTGGGCGCCTATGCGTGTAACGGTTTGTCGCACAAAAACAAGTTCGATACGACTTTCTGTTTGCAAAACGTTTGCACTCCAAAGGTCAACCATTTTAGACATAAATTACCAAGAACTTCCTTCATCGCTATTTAACTACTATTTGAGTAAACTCCGAACGAAAAACATTTGAGTACATAAAACACAAAAAAATATTTAAGCATCGAACAACAAATCAACATACGAGTACACGTTCACCCTCACGTTGTTCACAGGAGATTATGTAGACCAAGAATATAAAAGCAAACACGAAGACCTGTTTTTTGTTATTTCTTTTCATAGCTAGTTATACTTTTTCTAGCAAAAAAGGTGTTCGCTCGACAGCAGACGTTCAGACGTGTCGAACACTAGGAACTTTTGCTGTTAGCGGCTGAGATAAATTTCGTCTAATATTAACTGCGACGTCAGCGACTGTAGCGGGCAGCTACAGTAGCTTTAAACAAATCGCAGCATAGCTCACTGAACAGCCAGTTCGAAGCGCTAACAATTTTATTTATTTTTTATTCAAAATTTGTACGTACGGCCGCTAATGCGGAAACATCACACACGCGAAACGCGCAAAATTGCATTTGTTGAATGCAATAAATTGCGGATTTTTTCACGTCACTTGCATTTGTTTGGCAATAAATTCGCAACTAATTGCACTGGATGGGCAATTCTTGAAGTGACGCTCCTTTACACTGCCAGTGATGGCGCTTTTGTTCGAGCTCAATTGTTGTATTGTCAGCGAATTGCTTGGTTCGCGGAAGCTGAAAACTCACTGCTGGGCGTTCGAACTCTCACACCTTATCGCGGCGGCTACACGTTACGGTCTGAATTCAGCCGATAAAAATTTCAGATCATGCAGCCAACTATCCACATACACAGCGCGAAAACTTGTAGCAATTCACTAAAGTCAACTGTCAACAGAAGTCGATGGAAGTTCGCCGAGACTCAAACGGGGCGATGCCAACTATTGGGTAGCAATGAAGCAAACACAAACAATTTATGTTTATGTCCATGCGACTCTCTTTTGTTCCAGCACAACACTGTTTCCGATTCAGAAGCTATTAAAAAACTTACTGCCCGATCGACAGTGAATTATTGTGTTGGCTATGGAGCGTCACGGCTAGCTAAATATGTAGATATACGTAATTGCTCACACACAACACTTTGGGAAATTGTCATCAATTACTCTTTTTGCGAGATAGCTTCAATTAAAGAGAAACAATGAAGGGGCGCTTCAAAATGGCAGCCGCACCAATTCAATGAGCTAAGTCTTTAGACAAGTGCCGTGTGTCGCTTTGCCATCCTCCATTGCACCCATTCCGCGCGCCCCACTCCCGTGTTGCTATAACAAACACAGAGTTACGGAATTGGAAATTTTGCACGCTGCACTATTGCATCCAGTATCAGCGCTTCGATATCGAAACGCGCTTTCAGTGTAAACGCTCGATTTTGTGTTATTGTCAAGTACTCATTCTCCATTATTGTTTTGATTCGTGATTTATTTGCACGTTCAAGCGCTCAGCACTCAGCGTTCGCCATGACAAGTCTTCTGACAGCAATTGATAAGCGCTCCGGCCGATCGTGCTCGCGAATGCTTAGCCCGTTGGCATGAGCTCTCTTTTGGTCAGCGAGACAAAGCGAAATGTTTGCACTGCTACTGAAGGAAGACATGGCGTTATGAAATTTAGTATTACTTTTTTTTAGAAATTCACTCTACAGCAAGCATGCTTGAAGGTAGAATTAGATGCATTTAATCAAGCTTTTCAGTTCGATCGTAAGTAGCAATCAGAGGTCGAATAGACGTCACTATGTTTCAACGATATCTTATTCTTGTACAAAGGGCAGGGAACTTTTGGTAATGGCGTAGCTCTTAGCAGAAAGTGACAAACTTATTATGAAAAACCTTCCGAATCGCCGTTTGAAATTCGCAAAAAACTGTAGGTTTAAATTGTTTGTGTAGAAATTCACTTTCACATTAGTGATGGTTGCGGAAAACAAGTCTCGTTATCGAGCGTTGTGTCAGTTATGTATGTATGTCACAGAGGGAATGTACACTATATACTAAAGGGAATATACCCGCTATATAAAAGGGAATCTACCTAATATACAAAGACGCGTCTAAATGTTTAAATCGTATGCAATATTTCGAATGTAGCTATCAAGAAAATTTAATTAAATTGTGTAATGTACAAAATTATGTAATACAGAGATTATTTTTTAATCTAAACCGTTCACAGCAAAGGAAAATCATAAAAAAATTCAATATCCGAGTCACTTGTTAAAGCGGCTTTGACAAAAACCGAAAAACATTGAATTAAATTGCAAGCAATAGAGCTGTGAAACTATCGATGGCACTATCGATATTATCGATAGTTTAATTTTTTTTACTATCGATAGATAGTAAGACTATCGACTATCTATTTGTGCGCGGCTTGCTCATCACTAATTTTCTGACGAAATTGTGGAGTCGAGTAAGTAAAATACATTTTTGTTTTTTTTTCGTAATAAAACGTTATTTGTTGATATTTTGTTGTTTGTATTTGCTGTGTTGGTGTTGATAGTTCTTCAGCAATGGAATAATACTTGGAAATGTTAAATGGTTACAAAATAAAGTGAAACATGCTCATTACATTTTTGCACATGTTTTTAAAAATTGTAAGTTATTTTTGTATTGTAAATTCATAACATATTAGAATTAGTTAAAAGAAAATAATCTCATTTTTAATTTTAAAAATGTTTTTATAAAAATTAAAATGTATATTATAAAAATTTTTTATGATTAAAAATGTATAAATTTATGAATAAAATTTATCGTCTTTGATATTATGAATAATTTTTTTTAAAAGAGAGGTATGGACCTGGCCAGCACACATTTTAATAGATCCGTATAAACTTCGATACTATCGTCGATATATCGATAGTTTGAACTGTCTTATCTAAACTATCGATGGTGCCGACTATCGATAGTTTCACAGCTCTAGCAAGCAAGCATGTTTCTTAAAAGTTTTATATCCCAAAATTGTACTTTTTCTTTACTTTTTTTTTTCAAAATAATAGTTTTTAATCTAAAGACAAAATTAAAGTCTTAGGTAGGGCTGCTTCACTTGGTGCAGATTGTCACATTTATATCCCATTTCCGGTCTAGGTTATCGAATACCTCATTCCGGTCTAGATTATTGTATATCCCATACCGGGTTATATTATAACATATTTTTTCATGATTTAAAGTACGATTAATTCTTTAAAAATCACCTTTTTTTGAGAAAATATCTTAGTGAAGAAACGATGTACTAAAATTTATAATTTATAAAACTTCACTAGAAAAGAATTACTTTCGAGAAATCTTTCGTATTAAATTTGTTTGGGTTAGATATTCTCGTTCATTAATGACAATTGCTTGATTTTTAAAAAATAATTTAATGACTCACTTTTGCGCAATTCCACTGTGAACGAGGAAATGCGTTCAATAACAGAAATAAAAATTCAAGGGAAAACATGTACACACATAATTAGCGCTACAGTCCAAGCAGCCGGACATTATTCGACTTTCACAGTATTTTTTTTAATTATTTTGCTTTGCGTTGGTTGAGTTGGGATTTGAAGGCAACCTGAAAAGCCTTGCTGTTTTGACAAGTGGTCTGTCACAAGAAGTTGGATCTATGACCAATCCTAGACATTTACTCGGAGCGAAGCTGAGGCGGAAAGTGTGTCCAGTGGACGCGTTAAAAGTTGAATTAAAAATTGCTTGCACAAAATAATTGTAAACATTGTTTAATTGTATGCGACAGACATCTCTTCGCAAGTACGTTTTGTGGTTCGCGAATGACACAGATAAAGCTTCCAAGTTGATAATGTAACAAAAATCCAAATTCCTACTTCATGTTTACGTATTTTATAATGGAAAAACTCAGAAGTATAATCAAAATTTGTTTTCAAATTTCCAGGAATCTGAAAAAATTGCACATTTCTCAGTTCGAAAAGGTCAGTTATTGCATATGGACAACGCGAGAGTGGTTTGCCGCCCCCTTCCAAAGTGTGGAGGCACCAATGAGCGCTCTCACAATTCCCACATATCTGAGTATGTTTGTTGTTGGTCAGTCGGGTGCCAAACTCATGTCGTATGAACAAGTGACAGTTGTTGGCATTCGCCAATACGCAGATAATTAAAATAACACAACCAATCTGCACTTCAGCAGGTATTGGGGCAGTTGTGGTCTTCCGTCTTCCAACCCGATCCCTTTGAAAAACAAACAAACAACTAACACACACCGACACATTTGCACACACACATTGTTACATACCTGCTTTTGCGTTGTACAAGAATTAATCAAGTAAACAAAACATGCTAAATATGCAAATGCGCTGGCAAACGCTAAAGTTCTCCCTGTCCGTTGTACTCCAGTTGTGCGCGGTCCACTAGCATTCACTGAAACTGAGCGGATCCGCCGTCAACGGCACTAAACAAAACTGTTGTCAAATAACTCTTATTTTTTGTCGTCCGAAAAATCGAAACTCAATCGTGTAATAATAGGATTTACTTTTTTTTCGTTTAGTTCCACGTAAAATTTGTGTCCAATTTATGCAGTGTCCTCCGATTAATTCGTCTTTAATCGACCAAAAACAACGAAAATCTGATAGCACCGCACGGCTCAATGGAAACCAGCCAGACGTTATGATGAAAATCAGCTGCAAAAGTTTTCGTTTTGACGTATTTTTCTGCTCCACACACTCTCGCTTGCTGGCGTCGTCGGCTGTTGCTGAATACTACTGTGCGGCGGATTTGCTTGGAGCAACGAGCTGCGCGCTGGGGCCTGAGTGTCGTGTGAACAATGATAAAATGGATGTAAACATGGCTGATTTTTGTTATGTCGCCTCTTATGCTTTGTGCTTGAAATTCGCTGACCGTGTGAAAATGGGGGGAATGGCGACTTGTGCTCTTTTGCGTTGCGGTTTTGCGCGAGCGTGAGTGCAAAAGCAACACTGCAGGCTGGCAGCACTCATGCGCACAGTTTGAAAGACTCTGCAGTGATAAGCAGCCACAGAGAAGTGTCAAAACTTTCGGAAACAAACAACAAGAAAAAGAAAATAGAAGCATTTGCACTAAATTGTTTTCAATTTGCGAGCTCGAAAGTATTTTGCCAGTACGAGAATTGCCAAATATCATTGTATGATTGTGCTTCTGGAACGCGTTGTGTATAGTCCGTCCCGTGTACGTGTGTGTATGTTGAATTGAATAGTGTGCCTGGTGCGGCGGTGAGTGAAAGTGCAAGTGCAATGAGCAGTTCCAGAAATTTGATGCTACGCAGCCAGGATAGTGAGGAGTCCACCAGTGCCGCCTCGAATTTTGTTCCCAGTTCGCCGTCGTTGTCGTCATTGAATCGGCTGCGTGACACATTTCGACGATCCGAAAGTATTTCGTCGCATATAAGCGCCATCGTGTCCAGTGCAACTGGTGTAGTCTCGGGTATTACAAGTGCTCCATCAGAGGCTTCGTCAGCTTCCTCACAAGCTGGCACACCCAAGAAAAAGAAACCCGGTGAGTCAGTTCAGACTGCTTACTTGTTAAGTGATATATTTTGTTTCTGCTGCAACCAATAAGTCGCAGACGCCTGCTGTCCGTCAGGCGCTGGCTACTGTAATTCTGCATAAAAAACACCAACAGGTGACAGCACAGCAACGGGCCAAGAACATAAACTGTGCTCTGTTGCAGTCAAAAGTGAAAATAATGTGTGTCTTGGTTGCAGTTTTTTACATATTTGAACAAGAACATTCATTTCAATAAAATTCTATACCATTTCTTTTGCACTTTGTATGGGCCGCGAATTTGAATTGATTCCATATTGCACGTAATTAACCGATAAGACTGCCACGTGTCCTAGTTATCAATCGTATAATACCTTTTGAACCCTTTTTATAAAATACTGAAAAAGGTTAATGCAATGATTTTAATGACATCCAAAATAGATTCCAGAATTTTTATTTGTTGATTATCTAATTATTAAGTTATACAAATATTTGTATTGCAAATCAACAGCTCGGAAAGCAATTTCTATAACTATTTTACACACAGTAGTAAGTAATTTTTGTTTTGGAGAATCAAATCAAATCTCTCTGGCTGGCAATCTAAAGCACTAATTATGACACATAAGCAAAAATAAACAACAACAACAACAATTCTAAACAATATATTTTTTGGCAATTCCATTACCACTGTTCGTGTTTTCGCTTTGCTTTTGAAAACTGGCACAGATTTAGAAAGTTTCAGTTCCAGTTGAGTTTAGATGAGATCAATGTTGTTGGGATGTTGGTCTTTCCTACTTTTTTAAAGCGTTTAAAGGGTAGTCCAAATTGTGTATTTTTAAATGTCAGTGGCGGATCCAATGGGGGAAGTTTGGGGGTCGAAACCCCCCCGAAATATTTGGATCGACTATAAAACTACATACAAATTAAAAGGCATTTTATAAAAATTAGAGAATTGCTTTTTAAAACCCCCCCGAAATATTTTTCTGGATCCGCGCCTGTTAAATGTTTTCAGAATGTTTTTCCTCATGGGCCGTGAAATTTCGTGCTCTTTTACAAGAGATTTAAATTTCGGTTTTTGTTAATATTTTCGACAATGTATTTTTTTCGAGTTTTTCAAACTTTTTACTTTAAAATTAATAAAGATAATGATGATACTCGGAAAATCGGTTGGTGTGCTTTCTGTGTTTTAGTTTTTTCGATTTACCTGCCTTTTTTGTCTGGAAAGTTGTTAAAAAATAGTTGGACAAAAAAAATCTTTAAACTAAGATTTTAGTTAATACAAAACTTACTTGCGACGCATATCTCCACTGCTTCGAAAGCTATAGTGCCTAGTAGCCGATTGACGTGCGGACATGGCTAAACCGATAAATCTATTATTGCTGATCACAAACCTATCATAACTTTCCTTTCCTCTGTCCGCACAAACTTGACTTCAAAGCGCATTAAACCTCACCTTCCAGTGCAGGGTGTAGAAATGGCAAGCGGAATAGTCTCACTTAACTTACCGGCTGTTCATGTTACGCTCCAAGCTCGCTTGTTTGTATGTATTAACCTGAACAACGTGCTCAACTCACCACCAATTAGCCACACAGCCAACTGATGTTGCATGCAACAGAGAAAACAGGGTGCTATGCCTAAAAATAACACATAATCTGGACGCGTAGAGTGATTGAGAGTGGGCCGCGCTACGCCCACACGCCAAATGACTGGTGAAAAATCAATATCGTTTTTGGAATGCGGTAAATGCGCGAAACCCACAGTGAGTGGCTAAACTCACCATACGAGGGCGAAGTACATACGCAGCCGTGGCTAGTGGGGTGCGAAGTGCAGGCGACAGGCAGGCAGGCAGGACTCATGTAATGGGCACACGGAGAGCCACAGCACACAGCGACACCGTGTACGAAGCATTGACTGCATCAGTCGCTGTGTGGAACACATTACTCAGCGCAGTGGACGAGCACACACCACACCACAACAAGACGTCGTTAAACAGCGCAAACAACGTTTTTTTTCGCTGCAAAGTCGCAAATAGTTGTAATAAAATTGCAGAAAAGTCAGTCGCCATTAATTGCGTATAAATTGGGAAACATATTGTGTGTCGCAGCAGCGCTATTGGTGTCTATTGACGCATCATCGCAGGAGTCGAGCGTCATCGGCAGAAGAGCAGAGTGTCGCTTCGATTTTTCACAAGTGTGTAGAATATTCGATTTCATGCTGTTCGCGATTCGCAATACGTGCGCAAAGGCGCAGCGCATCCACAGTGCTTTAAATTTGTGATTTTCCATTTGCAAGGAGCAGTCCCGGCCTGGTTGTACGGTGGCAAAGCGTGTGTGTGTTTGCCCGGAATCTGCGTTGCTGGACGTGCTCACAGAACATGCGTGCTCTTGTCGAGGATACAAGAAAACTGGCACTGCACAATAACAACAACAACAACAACAGCCAGGGCAATAGTCAAAGCGCTGCTGCAACTAATTTCGCCACAACGGCCGCTCTTGGAAGACATCATAAGGACTCGACACAAACTTGCAACAACAAAATGCAGCAGCAGGGAAACGCTGCCAGCACAGGTGCCCTTCAAAAACAGCAGCAACAGCAGCAGCAACAACAACAACAACTTCACAACAACAACTCATCAACAACTATTGCTCTACCGAAAGCATCGCACGCCAACACCAGCGAAGAGATAGCGGGCGGCGTGCAGGACACGATTTATTTGTGCAATTTTCGCGTGTCCGTCGACGGCGATTGGCTGTGCCTGAAGGAGCTGCAAGATCTCGACATCGGCCAGCAGAACAGCGGCGCCGCAAGTGCCAGCGGCGCTGGCTATGGACAGCGCGGCGCAGCGTTCGGTGCAAAGAACAAACGCTACTCGGGAATGTCGGCGAACGGCCTGGAGGACAATGGTATATTGGCAATACAAAACTTGCTCGGTCGTCGTCTGATCGACGAGCAAGAGCACGCCTACAAGATAAACAATAGTGCGCACTTGCTAACCGCACGACATGCACCAGACAGTGGCTTGATTGGTGTGATTGGTGGTGCGGGTGCTGGTTTTTGTTCCGGTGCTAGTTCTGGTGCGGGTGTTGGTACTGGTGAATGGTCGAATTACCGTAGGTTGCTGCTTTTTATTATAATAATTTCCATATTATTTTAGCACCCCCGTCTCCCCCAACACGTACACTTTTGTGTTCATTTCATTTTGTTGCCACCACAAGCAGACAACTGGTGTCCGTGGCGAGGTGTTTCCTGCAGCGTGCAGTAGTTTCGCTATCGCTCGGCGTCTAGCAGGACACAATGGCCGGTGAAGTAGCCACTTGTGCTACCTTGATGCATATATTAAGGGGGAGCTGATGTCATCATGTCGCACATGAAGCATCCTCTCAGCGAAAGAACACCTTGTGGGTGTGAAGCAAGCATCACGAAAGCAACGCAGCTCGCTTGCATTCAGTGCAGCGTTTTTGTTTGAAAACAATGCAAATAGCTTTGGCTGTTGCACTTGAAAATGCTGCGCACACCCTTCGGCCATAAGAGTCCAATTCTTCGTCTCGTAAAATAGCTGGTCTAGTGTAGTGTTCGGATAACTTAGAGCCAATTATGTTGTTTACACTTGAAATGTCGTTGGACAACATTCTCCTAAAAAAAACCTTCAGTAATTGTCAGATATTTGCTTTTGTCTTAGCTCACATGGCAACCCTCAACGGACAATTAATTTAGGTTTTGAATATGATTTGAAATTTCAGCCAAATGGGGAGTCGGTCGTATAGTTTGATGGTTTTATATAGTACAGGGGTTTCCAACAAGAGGTGTATTTTGGTATTCAAAGAAAAATGCCATTTTTTGAGATAAATGATCGGATGTTTATTTCATAATAAAGAGGAAGGTATGCCGTTAATAATGAAAAACAAACATCTGCCAAATTGCCACCACGACCACACTTACAGGACCATATCCTTTTCATGAAATTTTCCATAAACAAATCGCAAAGTGGCTGCCCTATGTCCTCGATAGCCTCACGAATTCTATCTTTGAGGTCTTGAATCGACGCTGGGCTGTTGGCGTACACCTTATCTTTCACGTGGCCCTAAAGGAAGAAGTCGCAAGGTGTTAAATCACAAGATCTCGGTAACCAATTGTGAAGTTTCCGGACCGTGTTATCTCTGGAAGAGATAACACGGTCCGGAAACTTTTCCCGTAAAAGAGCAATGGTTTCGTTGCTTGTTTGGCACGTAGCGCCGTCTTGTTGAAAGTAAACGTTGTCCAGATCAATACCATCCAACTCCGACCATAAAAAATCATTAATCATCTCTCGATAGCGCAATCCATTCACCGTAACTGTTGATCCAACCTCATTTTCGAAAAAGTAAGGTCCAATGACCCCGCCGGACCATAAACCGCACCAAACAGTCACACGTTGAGGATGGAGAGGCTTCTCAACAATAACTCTTGGTTTTTCCGAGCCTCAGTTGCGACAAATTTGCGCTGTGTTGCGGTCCGACAAAGTGCTTCACGACGACCCAAAAATGCTTTAGTTTTGCGAACTGTGACTGCAAGATTTTCACCATTTTTGTAGTGAATTTTAATAATTTCAATGCGTTGTTGAAGCGTGTAATCGCGTAGTTTCTACTTGTCAAATGTCAAAGAATAAAAGCTTCAAAAGTGACAGCTACCGAAATACCGGGTGATTAAAAATAACACCTCTTCTTGGAAAACCCTATAGAAGAGATGAATGGCCATTTAAAAAGCAAGGTGAAGTTAACCTAATAAAAATATCTAATTGTTCACGCAATCCTTCTCGAACAAAAAATAGAAAACACTTGGATATCCTTATTCCTTTATGCAGAACTTGCTAAGTTTGATAACCACCAGCAAGCACTGGTGCCATTAAAACTGTCTCCATGCTCTTAGAGCGCTGTAACCATCTTATCTGCACTATCATTGAACAGATACAAAGCAATTTCCATCTCGTTGACATCAACACACCACTGCTTATTTGGTCGCTTCGAATATAGATAAACTCTTGGTGCTGCGAACTTTTCCTCTATAGCCTTAATGAGAAAAATATTTTAGCTCACCTGTTCTGCCAGTGTTTGGTCCTCTTAACTTAAGTAGGAATTCACTTGAATGTCCTTTTCCTGTGGTTCGGATGACCTTACATCGTTGAATACAAGGAACCTGTTAAAGTTAGTCCTGCTAGCTTGAAGTTTTCCACTAAAAATAGATATGTTCGGAAGAGTCTTAGTCTTTCTCGTGGTATCAAAGTGCCTTTTTCGTGGCTTAACCCATTGCTGCCGGGTACCAGTTCCGCCCATACGATGTTGATAAAATTTCATACACGACCTAGAAGTGACCCAAAATGATCAGAAACAAATTCAGCTTTATATCTCTGCACGTTGCTGAGATATTCATTAGGTATTTTGTGCCCATTACGCAGCAATGGTAGCTTTTTTCCATACTTTCTGAAGTGATCAGCAAACACGTGAATGAAAGTTGTATTTTTTACAGGTGAGTTAGGAGGCAGATTTTTATTAAGTTCTAAGGCCACTACGATTCGCCACATTTTCCACCTCCGAAAAATTCACGATTTTTGGAGTCTGGTAACTCTAGCTAGATGGCGAAATTTTAGGGTGACCTTCACTAGGTTAAGGTAGTTCCATCTTTACTCTAACTATCCCTATCAATGGTTTCGAGAGATCTCAAACATTGACTTTTTCGTGATTTAAAAAAAAATATAAATTTTCATGGCTAAAATTGTACCCATTAGGCAGCAATGGGTTAAGGAAGTGGCCGAAGCCACTTTGACCTACCCTATCCACTGTCCAAAAACCCATCTAGTTCCCCGCTAGGAAGTAAGTAATTTCCATTTTAACTTTGATCCATATATCGAATGTTAGTTGGTGTACAAAAATCTCTCTTTATTCAAAGTTCACCTTCGATTATGCACCTATGCAGGTCGTTTAGTATCGGTGTGGCATAATAAATAATGGAAATATACATGTTAGCAAATTGAAACAGGAATGCATTCAAAGTACATATTACAAAAATAAATAATCTATCAGATATACATTGAACAATAATGCAACTATAATTCGTACATTGTTTCCCAGCTTAGGGATTGCTGCAAACGGTCCTCCTCCCCTCCCTTCAGCCGCGAGCCGGTATCACTCTGAAAATGCGAAATGATTTACGGTTAATCGCCTTGCAGTGGGTAACTTGTTTATAGTACACTACTCTTAGAAATGCCCAGTCCGAACTTCTTGTTGCCTCCTTTGTTCTCTTTGCTGTCGTTGCTGGTTGTTTCCGGTGTCTTGGTTTTGGCACCGTAGCGTTTTTTGCGCGGCGATGGCGCCGGCGAATTATTCTTTTCGTCTATTGTGACGACTTTCGGTTTGCCCTTTTTCTTTTTCAATTTACTTTCGGGCTCGGAGGACGAATAGTCTAGCGATGTGGTTTCGATGACGGGGGCGCTTTCTGAGTCCTTGCCGCCGCGTTTCGAACAAGGAATGCACTTGGATGTCGGTTGGCAGGCTAGCGACGATGTCGACGAGGATGAGCGTCGTTCTGCAAAGTTGAAACGTTAATTAGTTCGGATTCAGTTTGGAATGAAAGTTGAAGCTAACGTGGTTGTGTGGCAATCACCGAATTTGTGTCGGGCTTTATCAATATCTCTTCGTCCGCCGGTTTTTTGCGGCACAGCAATCGATCCAACAGGCGCTTGAAGCGGTTCTTCTTCTTGGGCTTTGAAGGATCTTTCGGTTTGTCTCTTGGCTTTCGGCACTTGATGCAAAATGCGATCAGCAGTATCATCAGCAGTACGAACAGAATCAGTGCGACTAAACAGCAAACGTATTTAATATAATGTCGCTGTTCCTCAGCTGCTGAAATTGAACCTTTCCCTTTACTTTTACATTTAGGTTTGTGTGTGGTCTTCTCACAGGTCTTTCGGCTCGTCATCTGCTTGCGGTAGTTTTTAAACCAGTTCTCTCCGTCGCGGAATATCTGTCGATCTTTCTCTTGCATTTTATATTCAAGTGCCTTCGACGCCAGCTCCAGGTCGGAGAAGCCCTCGCCATCACCCTGAGTATCGCCATTCTCCAGGGGTTCGTTTGGCGTGAGCACGTCGTCGTCCGCATATCCACTGATGTGCTCGTCCCCCATGTCAATTGCCTTCCGTCCTTTCCGTAATTTCTCAAATATTCTCAATACGCCGCCCAGGCCCGGATAGAACTGCTCATCGCCTAGGTGCGGCTGAATGTTTTCGCTGATCCATGACTTGAATTTGTGATTGAATGCGGTCTGACAGAGAGATTGCGACTTGTAGCAGCGCGTCACCGTCTCGTAAAATCGCACAATAACGAAAGCAGACTTTGGTGATCGCAAATCGAAATCGTGTCGCCTCTTGAACGGCAACCATATGTTGCCCAGGCCCAGTTCGGATCGCTCCAGCTTCGGCAGAACCACGAGCATCGGCGCCGCCTCGTCGCTGGCACAACTTTCGGCCAACTCCAAGCGCGAGCAGCCCGATGGCGCGCTGCTCTCCTCCTTATCGCACCCCGACACCTTTAACGGAGCAATTCGCACACTTTTCATCTCGTCGAGCGAGATGGGCTCCTTCCAGCCATTTCCGTTCGTGTTGAGATATGCTTTGCATTCCTCGTAGAGCGACACAACATTGTTGACCGACTTGAGACTGATTTGACCGGCGTAAAAGGAAAACTTTGCCACCGGCAGCAGATACGAACGCAAGTAGCCGCCCAGCATGTCGTAGTAGGCCTTCTCGACCACGCTTTTGGAGATCTCGGGCATCTTCTGCACGAGCTGGTTGCCGCCGTAGAAGTAGGTCAGCAGCATGCCCAGCATGTCGTCGGTGAGCAGACACTTCGGCAGATCTTTGGGTATGAGCAACTGCAGAGACAAAGAGCCTAATGTGAGCAGCGAAAGTGTGAGTCGTCGGCTGAAGCGCTGCGCTTACCTCGAAGTCCTTGCGGGCCGTCAGCAAGGCCGTATCCTCCGGCGAGAAACACTGTTTGCGATTACCATCGAACAAATTTGAACCGACAAAATTTTCCACTTCCGATGACGTGTCCTCTTCGCTAATGTCACGTAGTAATTTTGTGCTTGGCCTCTCCTCGTTGGCCGTTTCGGCCTCTTCGGCTGCGCCCTCGACGACGGCATCGTTGGCCGGCTGGTCTTTGTGCGCGTTCAAGTTGATCAGACCCTGTTCATACTCCGAATTGAGGTCGGCCGCCAGCTTGAGGTCGTTGCCAAAGTAGCTCGGCTGCTCCACGGTCTTCAGGTTGAAGTCGTACACCGGACATCCGCCTGGGCACAGGAACGTCAGCAGCATCAACGACACACATATTTTCATTTTTTCATGTTATTTGCGTTTGCTTGATTTCTGACTGTTGACAGAAATGAAATGAAAAGCACTTTCGTTGGTAGAGTTTTTGATTTGATTTGCAAACACGTTCACACGTTCAAATTCGGTAACAGTAGTAGATGATGCGGGCAATGCGATATCCATTGCCTGCACTGCGGGCAAGCGCCACGCTGGCTGCATATTAATCTGAACGCCTGTGCACATTCCAATGTGTGCTCGTGTGTTGTGTACTTTTAGCGCGCGATCCTGCGGAAATCGAGCGCAGCAACTTGGTGAACATCTGCAAGCTGGTGGTGAAGGAGCTGCTGGAGCAGTCGCTGCGCTACGGGCGCATGCTCGACTCGGACCACTTGCCGCTGCAGCACTTTTTCATCGTCATCGAGCATGTGCTGGGCCACGGACTGCGCCCGAAAAAGGTGTGTGCCAGCAAGTCGACGAAAGCTAAACAACTACTGACTTGTGTTGCCTCCATTAGGGTCTGTTGGGTCCGCGCAAGGAACTGTGGGACCTGCTGCAGAGCGTCGAGAACTACTGCCCCGAGGCGCAGGACATCACGGCCAGTGTGCGCGATCTGCCAACAGTGCGCACGCACATAGGCCGGGCGCGCGCCTGGCTGCGCATAGCGCTGATGCAGAAGAAGTTGGCCGACTATTTGCAAGCCTTGATCGAGCATCGCGACGACTCGCTCTACGACTACTACGAGCCGCATGCGCTGATGATGAGCGACGAGGTGCGCTGCTCTCACCACCACGCATTGGCCGCAATCTGCTACACAAGTTTCTGTTGCATTGCAGATTGTCGTCATAATGGGCATTCTGGTGGGTCTCAATGTGATCGATTGCAATCTCTGCGTGAAGGAGGAGGATCTCGACTCGCAGCAGGGCGTTATTGACTTTTCGCTGTATCTGCGCTCGAGTTCGCGCAACAACGACAACGACGACGATGCGGCCCAGACGTTGGACGCCAACGGTCAGGGCAACATGATTGCTGTGCTGGATCAGAAAAACTACATCGAAGAGCTGAATCGGCACTTGAAGTATGTGCAATCAAGTTTGGTTATTGCGACACCACATGAAACAAGAAAGCCTCATTTGATGCTCTAGCAACGAGAATTTTAGTGCAATTAAAAGCTAAGCTCGATGGCATTTAAATGAGCTGTACTCTTCACTAAATTTAGTGCTAATGTGGAGTTATCATGTCGCCGCTATAACCGAACTGCAACTTGCTTCAAATGTGTCTCTAATACCTCAACGCTTGACTGATTTTAGTGCCACTGTGACTAACCTGCAAACCAAAGTCGAGTCGCTGACCACCACGAATGCGCTGATGAAGGAAGACTTGGCCATTGCGCGCAACAGTTTGCTGGCCTTGCAGGCCGAAAATCAGGCATTTCGACAGAATGCCGGTGCTTCTAGTACGTAACGCTTTGTTGCTTGTAGGTTTTTTTTTTGGCAAATGCAAACTAACAGTGAGAATATTCTTTGTGCAGAGGATAGCTTAGGCAGTGCATGCTCGTCGAACAGCAGCAACAGTCCACACAAGTCGTCCGACAATAACAAAGCCACAATTGAATCGCTCACAAACGAGTTGGCCGAGGAGCGCAAGAAGACCGCCGAATTGGACAAAGAGTTGAAGCTGCAGGTTTCGCTGAAAGCCGAATCGGACATGGCAATGAAATTGCTCGAAAAGGACATTCATGAGAAACAAGACACAATTGTTTCGCTGCGCCGGCAGTTGGACGATATTAAGCAAATCAATTTGGAAATGTATCGCAAACTGCAGGTTGGTACAGCAACAAAACGGCATGCCGAAGACTAGTAGCCCGTACGCAAGTCTTCAATGCACTCTTTATGTATTCCTTTTCCATTCGCCATCATTAAAATGTAATGTTTGATTTGCTTCGAGTTTGCTTTGTTTAACGCCGTCATACAATCATTTATTGAAACCCACATTTATCGTAAATTAAATACTCATTTAAATGCTGAATTGGTCGTTGATATTCCCCCGCAATCGATTGAATTCAGGAATGTGAAGACGAGCTAACGCAAAAGGGCGAAATGGTCTCGCGTTTGCAAACGAAAGCCTCACAAATTGGTAACATTTTACAATCGTTAGAAAAGAAATACGAATCGAAAATGGACCAACAGCAAATCGGAACAGCAGTAGGCGCCGGTGGCGATAAATCGCCCAGCACGCGTCGCCAACAGAATTTGCAAAAGTTCGAGGCGCTCACCAAAAAGCACCGCCAGGACATGGGGCCACCAGTGAAGCGGCTGCACCTGAAAGTCGACGGCATACCGCCGTTCAATCCTAACAACTACCGAAAATCACCGTCAGCGTCAATTGCATCCGAGAAACTGGAGACTGCCGGCGATCTCAAAACACCGACATCGGCCAAATCCTTCACCGAAGAGGGCAAGACCTACGAGAAAACGCTGGACACCTGCAAAAGCGACTACGCTCTGTCGCAGGAAAAGGCGCCCAACTAGACGAATGACATTTGTATTTGAATTGAATTTCCTCTTCTAAGTAGCCGATATACTGAATTATAGTTTAAAATATTTATACAATAATGCATTTAAGAATTACATTTACAAGAATCGCTGTAAATCTACCAAAAAGTCTTTGTGAATGTTGTTATAATTGTGTAAATGCAAACTAATAATTACGAGCTAAATATGTTCACAAAGTAATGAAACAATGTTACTACTTGTACTTACAACACTTACTGGAAACATGAAGCTTTACGGTGAAAGATCTACAAATATATATTTAGAGCAGGGACACAACTGTTAGAACCAATATTGAAGAAAAAAACAAATTTTTAAATTGCAATTTTCTTTTATTTGCTTGATTTCACAAAATTGTCATTAACTAGTGTTTTGATTTGTTTTCTAATAACCATTGTCTTAATAAGTAGGAAAATGATTTCAATATAAAAAATAAGGGGAACGTAAATAATGATCATGAGAAATTTTTTGAAGTTTAATAAAAAATCATAAATTTTTGTAGGACTCTTGGAATTTTCCTTTGAGAGAAAAAATGCAGAACAGTTAAGTTTTATTTCAAAACAGACAAATGTTACTCAGCATGTTAACTTTAGTTTGTTGATAACAAAGTTTTATTTCAATGCAGACAAATCTAACTGAGCACGTAAACTTTAGTTTGTTGACAACAAAGTTTTAATCACAGCGTGTATTTTTTTTCGTGAGCTGGATTGAAAAATAAAGCGTTATTCCTTGATCGCGAATTGACATTGATAAATAAATATGAAACTATAGTTTTTCAACATTTTGCTATAGGAAATCAAATTTCTAAAAAAAATTGAATTTGAAATCTCTTTTGGTCTGAAAACTTGTTAAATATTTTAATTGAATTTAATTTAATTAATTACGTCTTACCAATTTCTTATTTATTCTACTATTTCAATTTCTTATTCTCAATCCATTCCATTTCTCATTCTCAATTATTTATTGTAATATTTCTGTATTTACACATTAAGTAAAATTTTCCTGTATAAATGTATTTGAGACAAAAAACAACTGGTCACTTATTGCATTTTTATAAGCAAATTTGTGTTCGTGTTTGTCATAACCCTTTTAGTGTTTGACAACCAAATTGCAACAATTCTATTAAGGTCCCTTATTTCGAGTTAGTAATCAAGTAATATTGCGACAAATTACCATTTGAAATGTATTTGTGTAATGCCTTTTACTAATGTAAGAAATATAAATACACAAAATTGCATAAATTATTAGTGAACAAAGTGTTTGAAGTGTTGTTGAAAACTTAAAGCATATGAAAAATGCAGACAATTCTAAACAATAATTACAAATAAATGTTTGTTCTACATTATATGACAGATACATAGACACACATTCGTATTATTTATTTATTGTATTGTACATTACATATAAACTATATACATACTAAATAAGTTATTGAAGCGGCTTCCATACAGACACCGCTTCTTATGTGCTACTACAGCTTCATGAAATACATATATATTTATTATAACATTAAATATGTAATCAGTATGTGGCTTTAAGATTGTTAATTCTAAGTTGACGGCAACTTTTCGCGCTTAATTTTATATGCTTTATTCATCATACTCATTCAATTACATATAACAATAATTTTAAATGTATGCGTAAAATAATAATGATGGAAAAACAATTAAATAAAGACTAAATTATTAATGAAGTGATGACAAATCATTTACTTGTTCGTTTTCTCGTAGGAGTGTGAAGCTTCGCTGAAGCACAAAACCGAAATGTTGGCTAAATTAGAGGTTCAAAAGGAAGATATGGCCAGCACCATAGCACAATTAGAGAAAAAGTAAGCATAAATTTGGTTTTTGTTTGTTTGGTATTTATTGTTAGTGGTGGCCTGTTAGTTGCGGAAGTGTTTGGCATTTTGAAGTGCAAGGAATACGAAATTCGTTTTTAAATATCAAATAGTATAGATATTTCAGATGGGTCTGATTCTACAGGAGCAATTGCATTTAAATTTAAAAGCTGATTGCTTACGATTTTGGCGTTTTCTTTGGAAACTGAAATATTTCAAGATCTAAAGAACTTTAAGGGAATTTTCGTATCGATTTCTATCCCAAAACGAAGCGTTCGTTGCACAAATCGATAAATTTCATAAAATAAAAAGTTAAAAAGTGCAATGCGATTTTGCATTCGATGGTGAAATAAACATATTTTATCATTTGATTGTGTTAAACGTTATTTTATTTTTAATTTTTTTTTTTAGTGTATTTTATTTTTATTTTTTTTATTTTATATTAGTTTATTTTATTTTGTTTTATTTGATTTGATTTGATTTGATTTGATTTGATTTGATTTGATTTGATTTGATTTGATTCGATTTGATTTTATTTTATTTTAATTTATTTTATTTTATTTTATTTTGTTTTCTTTTAGTTTATTTTATTTGATTCGATTTGATTTGATTTGATTTGATTTTATTTTTTTTTTATTTTATTTTAATTTATTTTATTTTATTTTATTTTGTTTTCTTTTAGTTTATTTTATTTTATTTTAATTTATTTTAATTTATTTTATTTTAATTTATTTTATTTTATTTTATGTTATTTTATTTTATTTTATTTTATTTTATTTTATTTTATTTTATTTTATTTTATTTTATTTTATTTTAGTTTAATTTAATTTATTTTATTTTATTTTATTTTATGATTTGATTTGATTTTATTTTATTTTATTTTATTTTATTTTATTTTATTTTATTTTAATTTATTTTATTTTATTTTATTTTATTTTATTTTATTTTACTTTATTTGATTTTATTTTTATTTTATTTTATTTTATTTTATTTTATTTTACTTTATTTGATTTGATTTGATTTGATTTTATTTTATTTTATTTTATTTTATTTTATTTTATTTTATTTTATTTTATTTTATTTTATTTTATTTTATTTTATTTTATTTTATTTTATTTTATTTTATTTTATTTTATTTTATTTTATTTTATTGTATTTTATTTTAAATAATAAATAATTAAATAATTAAATAATTAAATAATAAACAGAAACAATAAAATAATAAATATAAAAAATAATAAATAAAAACAATAAAATTTAATAATAAAAAAAAATAAAATAAAATAAAATAAAGTAAAATAACGTTTAATACAATTAAATGATAAAATATGTATGTATAAATAAACAAAGGTTAAAGGTTATTTTATTTTGTTTTTTTTTTCTATTTATTTTCTTTTAATTAATTTGATTGTAATTAATTTTTTTATTTCGCTTTTATTTATTATTTTGTATTTACAAGGAATGTTATTAGAAATATAAAAAAGTTATTAAAAATAAAAAGTGCTTTAACACTTAAATGTAGGATTTTCCCAAAAATAGAGTTAATCGAATTTTGCATTGACCGGCATTGAGCAACTTTTGATAGTTTAATAGCGATTAGAGTAAAAAGTTCAATGTTATCTGCCAATTTTTATTCTTCTTTTCGAATCGAGCTTAAACTTTGATTACCCAGATGAGTTTTCGAACTTATAATAGATTTTCAATCTTCTTTTCACATTTGCATTCATTCAGAATGCATATGTGTGTGTAAATATCAAAAATCAAAAAATCAGTTACTTAATTTTAATTTCAATACCTTTTTAACCAGTTTTTATCGTCACCTTATTTCTCTCTTGAGTTAGTTTTGAGTTTAGTCTCCGAATGTTTGGGTTTTTATATGCAATAAATTAACAAGAGCTTGAAATAGTTCTTGATATAAAATTTGAAACTCTTTCAACTATTTTAATATAAGGAACGCTCCTTGAAACATAACCTCTCTTTTGTTAACCTTAGTGTATCACTTTGGTAAATTCATTATTTTTATTTTACTCACTTTACTTAAAATGACTTTTCAAATAGAAACAGACAAAAGTAAATAAACAAACCAGAAGACTATTTTCTCTGCTTATTTCTTGAATTCAGCAAAGACGTATTTAGTAACTCAATTTAGAATAATAAATAAATAAATGTCATCCATACACAAAACCTTAACTACGTTTGTACTGATGATTCCTGTACTCATTGCCGATTCAATATCATCCTAAACTATCTGGCCCCACTAGCAGTAATTCTAATCCCTATGCAACTCCTTGTTAAATGAATCACTTGCACATGTAACCCAATGATTGCCACCTCTTCTTTTTGCACTTCCAAACAGATGGGACAACGATAAATCAAATTTGGGCGAAATTCTGAAGACCACCTCGCAGACGCTATCCACGCAAGTGAACGCATGCGAAGAACGCGCCGCACACGCCGAAGCCGAATCGCGCATAGAACGTGAATGGCGCGTTTCGCTGCAGGAGAAGGAAGTGAAGCTCAAGGAGAAAATTACCAGCTTACAGAACTGCGTCAAAGAGCTGACAACCGAGCAGCAGCAAAACGCAAAGCTGCGCGACGAGTTGGAGAAAATGCGCACCCAATGGTTGGAGGCGCAGACCACACTGGAAGAGTTGGGCATACAGCTGAGCGAAAGCAAGCTGAAAGTGTCGGAAATGCAGGAACGCGAAAAGCGTCAACGGCAACTCAGCGCGTCCGACTTGTCGCTACAGTCGCCCGGCGAAGTGGCCAGCGCTGGCATTTGGGCGCCCGACTCGATCGTATCGCACTGCACCGCCTGCAAGAAGGAGTTCAGCTTGACGCGGCGAAAACACCACTGCCGCAGCTGTGGCGACATCTTCTGCAAGGCCTGCTCCGAGTACACGCTGGCACTGCTCAACGAACAGGGCCAGTTGGGCAAACCGGTGCGCGTGTGCGGCCACTGCTACGAGTCGAAGAAGTAGTGTAGATTGTAATTGATTGAGTAGTGTTTTACAATTGAATTGTTGATAATTTTGTGCTAATGTAAATACAAATATGACAGAAATGCGATATTCCATTCACCAAGTGTTGAGGCCACTTTAAATGTACACAAACACATAGAAACACATGTAAACAATATTTTATAAAACATAAACACAGACGAACATTATAAATATTTGCAAAGAAATATTGATATGTATTTGTAAAATAGCATTTGATTACATTTTAGCCACATAACTACTATTTTTATCATACGAATAAAGAACAAATTTGTAATCAAATACTTACGATTTGTGATTAATATAGAAACTATTTTTAATCCAACGACAATGTAGTTAAATTTAATCCAAACAATGGACAGCAGCGCAATCAAACTCCACGCTTAGACAGTTTGAATATTTGCGTCGAGCGTTCGCTATGTCGAGTGGCGAATACAGGCCACAAAGTGCTGTGAGTTGTTGCTTTTAACAGTTGTTCTCTTGTGTGTTTTCTGTCTTCTCCAGACGCACTCGATTGGACTTTCTATACAAACTGAGGAAGACTGTGCCAACTGTTTTCCTGTGCTGAACTCAATGGTGTCAACGTCAACCGCAAGCAGTCTGACACTTTGATGGTAGCTAAGTTATATTATTTTATTGAATTCTCAAAGTAAATAAAACGAAAGGTTTTTATAATTATTGTATTTTTAATAAATTTTTCTTAAATAAATGTTTAACGACAGTTACAAGTTGTTTGATCTGGCACTTGTTGTTTCCATCATTTGTAGTTGAAAGACTTTTACAACTTTGATATCTTAACACTATTGCGAACATTTGAACACATGTTTACCCATCAGAACTTCTGAATTTCAGAAGTTTTAAGAGTTTGGTCCACTACAGAAAGAATTCGCAAAAAATGTTCAGTTTCAAGCAGCGGTGAGTAAAATCAAGAAAATGTTTATAGGTTTTTTTTGTGTGTAAAAAACAACGTAGAAACTATGAAATTAAAAATGTATATATTATATATTTAAATATTACATATTAATCAGGCGGACTAATCAGACCACTACGAGGCCTGCTGGGGCTTTTTCCTCTACCACTAAATAAATTTAGTGATAGCTGAATTTTTTTCCACTTATCACTGATCTGTATTTAGACTAAATAAGTATAAATAATAAGTGTCTTATACTAAATAAGTAACACTTCGTTCAATAATATGTGTGACTAACTAATTAAAACACATTTTTTTTGCCAAAATTCGTTTCTATTCATCAACATAGTCCCCTTTTAGGGAGATACAATCATTCCAACGCTTTTCCAATCTTTCGATACCGCCTTTGTAGAACGATTTTTCTTTGCCTTCAAAATAGGCGTTAGTTTCGGCGATTACTTCATCATTTGAGCCAAATCTCTTACCACGGAACATCTTTTTGAGGTCTGCGAAGAGCCAGTAGTCGCTGGGGGCCAGATCTGGAGAATACGGGGGATGAGGAAGCAATTCGAAGCCCAATTCATGCATTTTTGCCATCGTTTTCATCGACTTGTGACACGGTGCATTGTCTTGGTGAAACAACACTTTTTTGTTCTTCATATAGGGCCGCTTAATCGCGATTTCTTCTTTCAAACGTTCCAACAACGCTATATAATAGTCGCTATTGATTGTTTTCCCTTTCTCAAGATAGTCGATGAATATGCACATCCCAAAATACTGACGCCATAACCTTGCCAGCCGATGTTTGTGCCTTTGGACGCTTTGGGCGGCTTTCACCGGTTGCATGCCACTCAGCAGACTGCCGATTTGACTCTGGAGTGAAATGGTGGATCCATGTTTCATCCATTGTGATCTACGGACGCAAAAACTCCGACTTGTTGCGCGTAAACATGTCCAAACAGCTCTTTGAATCATCGATTCGTTGTTGTTTTTGCTCCGGTGTGAGCAAACGCGGCACCCATTTCGAAAACACCTTTTTCATAACCAAATGTTCGTGTATTATGGTGTGTACACTGCCTGCTGATATCTTTAGAATGTCAGCAATCTCCCCCACTTTCACTTTACGGTCGGACATAATGATTTTCAGTGTTTTTTCAACGTTTTCCGGAATAACAGCGTCATTTGGCCGTCCAGTAGATGGAATGTCATCGGTGTCTGTACGACCACGTTTGAATTCGGGATACCAATAACAAATGGTTCTTTTTGATAGAGCAGAGTCCGAATAATGTTTTTCAAGCCATTCCTGGAATTGAACAGTATTTTTTTTCATTAAAAAACAATGATAAATCAGCACACGGAATTGCTTTGAATTCATTTTTTTTGAAAACTCAAAAGTAGTGTCACTTAAAGCACTGTAACTTGTAAACTAATGGTCGGATTGACATATAATTTTGACAGTAAGCCTAAAAAGGTTCACAATTTGGAAAAAAATATTGATTTAGCATTAGTGCCGCACATCTATGTGTCAGTCACACACATTATTGAACGAAGTGTTACATGCAAAGGACAACTGGTGGAAAAATGTGCCAGTCATGGCGTTAAATCTAAAGCTTCTTCTTCCCCTTCTTTGCAATAACAGTGAACGACAAAATCGAATTTTTTTCAAAATCATGTGACCTTACAATTTAGGTATATAACGTGTTCAACGATTTGATGATAAATAATACGAGGAACATTTTTGTGGAACATCTTAACCTTCAAGTTCTTATTTGTGTAGGTCAATTTAAAATTTGTTGCCGAAAACGGCAAAAATGTCCTTTGAAACAGTTCCATGAAAACATTCGCCATGAAATTCTAGTACAGGTCTCTGAACTCACCACAGTTCAAAATTTAACTTGAAACCCAGAAATAAGTTAAAGCTGCAGAAGTTTTCAAGAGTTTACTTCGAGACCGTAGTAGCTCGAACGGGTCAGAGTAATCCTTGGCTTTTTTTTCCAGGCTAACAGCATTCCTGCTGTTTGGTTTGTGAAGGTAGGTAGACGAATTCCTTGACAACTCTAAAAGTATACTTAGCCGTTGCGAGTCCATGAATGTAAATAGCATTGCCGTGACTTACCACAAGACTCGTTTTGGCAGATTCTCTTAAGATTGTCGCAATGGCAGAGGAGACATCTCGAATGTTATACAGTCGTGTCTGGATATAGTGAACTAATTATTGCAAGGCCTGTTCACAGTATTGAGGTTGTTCACTATATCAAGGTTAACATTTTTGTTCAGAAACTCGTTTTATTTGCTCAAAATACACTTTTTGTTTTTTGCTTGAAATTGCTTTCAAAATTTTGTTCAATATTTAGAGGTTCCATGTCAAAATTTGGGTGTTCAGTATATCACTATATATATATCACAATGGGCCGTCTGGCCTAAGTGTGCTCCTCCTGGATCAGCCACACCTACCTATATCACTATACCCAGACACGACTGTACTTAAATAAATGAATTTAATATTTTTTTTAAATTTTATTGTAATTAGCATTGAAAGTATAATTTTCAATAATAATTTTTAATATTAATAATTTATAAAAATAATTTATAATATTCACAGCTTATTTAAAAAAAATATATAGATATGCCTTTTGCCAAACCGTTTTTAAATTCAAAAAACGGAACGAACAAAGTTCATTGACATACACACCACACTAGCGATAAGTTAAATTATTGTCAATTCTGCTTTAATCATAGCACATAATACGAATTAATACGATATTTGTTCTGTTTCCAACAATTTGATTTACTTTCTCACGTTGCAAAATAATTATTTACATTTCATGCACATAAATAAATAAAAAATAATAAAATAAACACCACTGAAAGTTAATGCAAAATTGCACTGCAAATTCATTCACTGGTTCATCAAAAATGCAACCCTGTCTCACACATATGGCGGAGCTGTGTGCGTGCGCAGAGTTTCCAAGCCACAGCAGTTTGGATTTTACCTTGCAAAAATATTAGTTGGTCGAATTTAGTGCACGGGTGAGGATTGGTTTGCGGAGCTTTGCGAATTTTTTTTGTAAAAAAAATTTGCAAATTTTAAAACCACTTGCAAACTATTGGAAAAGGCTTTCGAAGCACTCAAAACACAGTTTTGTGGACTACTGTGTGCGAAGTTGAACGCCGGCGGTTGCGGCCACAATGTTGTTGGCGAGGCGTCTATAAAACGCAACGACTAATCGATTTTTAGCTAGAAAGTGCAGAGTGGAGCAGCCAGGGCCGCGACGGCAGCAGCGCAGCAGTAATAGGTGCTAACGCGTAACGGAGGCAGCAATGGAGAAAAGCGATCACATATCGGTGACATTGTCCGGTGTGGGAGTGGACGGCGCAGAGGAGGCGTGCACATCGGGAACACAACCAACTCGACGCAGTCTGCGGCGGGTGCGTACCGCAATAAATTTGCTACAATTGTGGCCAATTGCAAGAATGGACATTTTCACTTACGAATTTCGGGAACCTTTTCAGTCTTGGAATCAGTTGCCGCGCTGCCAGCGCAATCTCATCATACTCGGCATACTGGCGGTGTGTGTGATGATGCTGTTCTTTCTGCCCGGCGAGCAGCTCGTGAGTGAGAACGGCAGAACACTGGCCGCGGGCGGCGCGTTTCCTTTCTACGCCGGACGCGAAAGCCTGAGCGCTCTGGCAGGCAACGACAATCAACTGACCAATGATCCGACCGGAGTTGTGGACATTGTGAAGCGCAACGAGCCGGCCCACAATGCCCAGGAGAGCATCAATACGGGCCTGAATGCTGAAGCGAATGATGTGCCCCAATTCAAAGATGTAAGCGAAATACTTTTGTCTTGACTCAACTCTGTTCTACTTGCAATTATGCTAATCTGTTGCGGTTATCGCTCTAATCCTTCACGATTTATAGTTGAAGTGAGCACAGCGTTTGTGTTTACCCAGAAACTAAATTGAGATTTACGTGTACATTATGCGACGCGTTGACTGTTCACGCTGACAACCCATTCACAAGTACGGCGGCGCTGTGACCAATCACAGTGTCAGACGCTATCGACTTTGCATTGGTGCTGATAAGAACATTTTCCCACAGAGCTCAGCACCTTTGTGCTGGCTTGTTACCTTCTGTGATTGGCTAATTTTAGCACGAGCTGTGGGTGTGATATCTTTGTTGACACTGTGCAGGGGACGTGTTAGCGTTCGGACACTTTGCAACGAAGCAATCAGTGTCAAGATTTGTGTCGATCTGAACAGCAGAATTTTTACCCTACAGTTGAGTGACTTATTTGTTTATTTTTTTTATTTTCAATGATAAAAACGTACATTGGCCTTATCTTTAATGGGAGGTGATTGTTTGAGCATTTTAGCTGAAATACTTTTTTAAAACTGTTTGATTATACGCGCGAGGGAAAGTTTAAACTAAATCTGTTTGTGGTTCTTTTTTCATACGTCATGAAAATATGCAAATTGTCATAAGTGGTAATTGTCGATGGTACTTTGCCCTCTATTCTAATAAAACATTGTTTCTTCTGTTAGTTCTACATATTAATCTGACTAATTCATAGCCTTAGGAGCTGATTATCGAAACACTAGAAACTTTTTTCTAATAGCTTCGACGTTGGGTTCGCTTGAAAATTAGTCATTTAGAAACAGCGTCGCAAATATATTCAAGTCATTGCTTTAAATTGATTCCATAAAAGTTTAAATATTAAATTTTCATATATATAATTTTATATATAGAAATTATGCCCTGAAAAATTCTATACCTATAAAAAAGTTTAATGTTAGAGAAATTCTTTTGTCTAAATTTCTACTTCATACTAAAAATAGACACATTGTGTCTACATTGCAATCAGTTCTCACATGAAAAATGTCTTATCTGATCAGTGAATCGACTATAGTTTTACAAAACTCGTAGAAAATTGTCTGTCGACCATGGTTTTTAAATAATACCAGTGTTTAATACAATACAAGTTACAAATTGTATCAGTATTAAAAGATATACAGTGCTTTTCGCTTATAACGAATCCGTTTAAAACAATTTTCCGCCTAAAACGACCCAATTTAAAAAAGTACGCGCTTTATGTTTTCGCTCATTTCGGACTTTTAAAGCGATCTTTCAGTTAAAATGAACCATTTTGCCTGGTCCCTCGAAGTTTGCTTTAAGCGAAAAGTACTGTATAGAAAAACGTAGTATCAGTATTAAAAGATAGCAAACCAATATCGATTAAAGTGCAACCCTTAGATGTTTAGGTATGGCTGTCTATTTTTTGCTCTTAAAAGATCTTAAAATTGCCGGCAAGAGGGATTTTGGGGGTTTAAATCCTCCGAAATATCTGTGTGTTACAAATGTTTTAGGTAGCAAATATGGTTTCAACTGGTATAGAACTCAAAAGTTGTGCACAAAACCTTCCCCTCCCGTCAAATTAAAATCCTGTGTGCGCCACTGTGACTGATTAATAGTTAACTTATTGATTTTACAAAACCAAAAACAGGTTTGTTTTGCTGTACACAATGAAATAACAACAAAACTACTTATTAAATGCAACTTTTTAATTCCGTGAATTAATTATCGTTGTGCAACAGAAATAACACACATTTGGCAAATCGATATAGATATGAAAATATAGGCTAAGGTCAAATATGGTGGATTAGTTGGATAGAGTGGCGATGCCTCGGCGGCTAATTAGCGCCTGTGCCTCATTTCGCTACCAATATTACTCGCTTTGCTATTGGTATAGAGTTGGTTAACCCTTTTGGTGATGTGCTACTTATAGCCATTACGAGAGGTTAATGAAGGAGAAAAGCGAACCCAACTTGATTTTCACTATATGTGCCTTGGAAACCAGTGAACAATCGTCTTTCTCAACGTCTTTCACCTTCTTCTCGGTAGAGCCAAGCAGGCACAGAGGATATGGAGGATAATGTCTCTTTTGTATGGGTTTTTGCAGCAGGTATAGTAGGGGGATAGCTAGGCCCTAGTCTAGTAATCGGTCTTTCGTGACAGTCAATTATTATTATTGATTATTATTGTAGGGCGATGTCCATGGCTGCGAGTTCTCCCATGGGCCAGTGACCCTTGATAATCTTAGTAAGCCTCTCCACTTATTGGCGTTCTCTGTTTAAGTGGACCCAGATAGGCCCTTACTGATCTACTGATTCCTCAACTATATATTGTTCGTTTAACCCATATAAGCCCAGCGATTTTTTTGTCAATATTAGAATGAAACAGATTTTTTTTAGGTGAAATGGGGTCGGACAATTCAAATTTGGAGTAAAAAAAATTTCCCGATTTTTGGTTTTCGCGATATTCGGTGTTTAATAAATCGAACACCTAACTATAAATATATATTGTGGCTATAATATTGCTTTTATGGGAAAAGTGTAAATATATTTTCGAGAGTTTGATCAATTTTTAACAAAACTGCATAGTTACTTTTTTAAATATTATTGTTTTTCAATATTTTTCGGTGCTTTTGAAATTATGTCAAAAATTACCTTTTGTTTGGGGAATTCATAAAACTGGGAAGAGGTGCAAGAAATTAATATATTTATCCCATATTATACAAAATATCCCATTGTTAACTTTTGTTATTATTTATTACAAATCAGACCATCATATTATGCAAAACTTTGGCGTTTAAAGTTTGAAAAAGAGCCCAAAAAAATTTATGGAAAATGCTAAAATTTACTGTTCGCTTCATCGAACGTTGGGCCGATATGGGTTAAGCAAGAAAGTTTCTGGTGACTGCGTTTTTGATTGAGCTTGAATATAGATCAAATATAGGATACCTTTAGTTTCTTTTCATAGCATTTCTTTTGTTCTTTATATGATTTTTTTTAAGATTTTATTCGGGAAGAAAGTTATGTATTTGACATTTTCATAATACAGTGAGCATTCTTTATAAGCAACCTTTACACAAGCAACATTCTATTGAAGCAACCTCTGCATTAGCAACTTTTTTTATTCCAAAATTTCTGTACAAGCAACCATGGTTTTATTTTTCATTTTAATTTTCATTCTTCCGTAAAAATGGAGAAGAAAGGCAGAGTATCAATTTCTTTGAAAACAAAATTATTAATTTTAAATGAACTCCAAGATGGCAAGACACCGACAGAGATCTGCAGAAGCTACAACATCCATAAGTCGACTTTAACGAGGATAAAAAATAATAAAGAAAACTTGGAAGAATTCGCCTCAAAAACGTATGTTAATCAAAAAAAAATTAAGCGAATGAAGCCATTAAAAAATCCTGATCTTGATGATAAACTATACGCATGGTTTTTACTACGGAGAGAAGCAAACGAATTGGTTTCAAACGAGATGCTCAAAGTTAAAGCACTAGATTTAAAAAGGTCACTCAATGGACACGAAGAATTTTCAGCCAGTGATGGCTGGCTTGATAAATTCAAAAAACGCCACGGCATAAGAATTTTGACGGTTTCCGGTGAAAAACTTTCCTGCAATGCTGAGAGTGCTGCTACATTTACAAGCGATTTCAAAAAGATTATTGCCGAAAATGGGTTTTTACCGGAACAGATCTACAATTGTGACGAAACCGGTCTGGTTTACAAAGGTTTGCACAAGAAAACAAACGCTACCGTTTTCGAAAAAACTGCTGTAGGACGGAAATCCATGAAGGAAAGGGTCACCATTATGCCTTGTGTAAATGCAACTGGGACGCATAAACTCGATTTGATGATGATTGGAAAATCTAAAAATCCTCGGTGTTTTAAAAATGTAAATTTACCACTGTATTACAAATCATCCAAAAATGCTTGGCAAACTTCTGCGCTTTTTAAGGAGTGGTACAACGATTTATTCATCCCTGAAGTTTCTCGTCACTTAGAAGCTAAAGGCTTACCAGTAAAAGCAATTTTATTGGTCGATAATGCCACCTGTCATGGGACAGCAAACACTTTTTCCCATGATGAAAACTTTAAGGTTATTTTTTTCCACCCAACAATACACCCTTGTTACAACCACTTGACCAAAATGTCATAAAATCCCTTAAGCAACGGTATCGAAAGCACCTTCTGTCAACACTCTTGGCGTTATGTGTAAACGGCAATAACGACATGGTCTCAGCTCTTAAAAATATTAATTTAAAAGACGTGGCATTTTTGATAGTTGAAGCCTGGAATGATGTCCCACGATCCGTTGTCATGAGTTCATTTAAACATCTGTTTTCATCGATCGACGCAATAGAATTTAATATACCGGAAAATCATTTTGTGGAAGAGGACGATATCCCCCTGGCTAGACTGTACAATTTGGTAATCGAAAATGATTTAACTGAGAACGAAATAATGGAATGGGCGACTGGTAGCAACGAGAGAAGCGTACTTTTTGAAAGAGAAGATGAAATAGCAAATGACGAGAGCATCGCGAACGAAGAGGGTCATATGGAAGAAGAGAGCAGAATCAGCATCGATAATGTGATAGATTCCTTCAACACCGCGGTAGAATGGGCAGAGGAAAATAACCTTACAAGCAATGAGATCTTGTTTTTGCGACGAATTCGAGAAAAAGCAGTTCTTAAAAGACTTAATTAATATTATTTTAACTATGTAATAAAATATAAAACTGCTTATTTATCTATAAATCACAAAACTGATTTTTCTTAAAATTTATACTCCTTTTTTCTATATAAGCAACTTTTTCTACATAAGAAACTTTTTTGAAAAAATTGGTTCAGATTAGTTGCTTGTATAGAATGCTCACTGTACTTTTTTAATACATATTTCAATATGTCAGAAAGTAAAAATGCAATTTTTATGGAAAATACTCTGATGAAAATTCATACGTCATGAAAATGATGAAAAAATCAATTTTTATAGAAAATGCTTTGATGAAAATTCTTTGGGACCTTTAATAGGTTAGACGCTCAACTTGATGCGGCTCTATTTTATGAACTTTTAAATGATTGCTTTCAAAATATTTGTAGTTAAATTTCATTGATACTTTAAAATGATCAGAAACTTGTCTTGCATTCTAATTGATTAAATTTCATGGAAAACTAAAATCAATTCATATTGAACTCACAAATTAAGCTTGGTTTGGTATTTCACTTTTTTAAGTTTCAAATCAAGCTTTGTGAAATGTTGTTTTTTAATGTTTTTTAAAATGTGTTTTTTTTTTAATGTTTTTACATATTTGAAGCATATAATGTTGTTCAGGTAGATATTGAAAAATGTTTTAAATTATATTAAAAAAATTTGTATAAAAACCATATATAAAATAATACATATAATCATAGAAATTGATAATTTTTTATTTTTTTATATTTCTAATGATAAAAAAATACGAAAAATTCTACAATTTCACAAAGCTAAGTGAAAACCAGACAAACAACACTAAGTCGCAAAAAATGCCAGTCTGATGTATGAGTAGTAGCTGTTGAACATGAATCATTTTCAAGCGCATTTCTGCAATTACAATTCTGTTTTCTTATCAGCTGCAATTCCAGTTTGTACTACAAACTTGTAGTACACTCGTTTGAAAACGTATACACGTGTAGGGTATTGGCGCTTTTGAACAGTGATGATGATTTTATCTTTCAGGTAAATTTACTTGAATTGCCGCGAACGAACGCGGAGAATGCTGTGAAACTACCGGAAGCGCAACGAGCTGAGTATGAAACTAGTTTCGATGACGTGGTCAATAAAGTGAACATACAAGATGTCAACATCAATGAAAACATTATTGAAGAATCGTTTGACAATGATCGCGCTGTACTGAAGGCAGCCGTTGAGAATCCGAAAGTGATTCCCGGCACCAGTGAGTTGCTGGATGATTTTGTGAATCGTCTGGACAATCCGATCGATGCACAGAAACAGCATTTTCATGGCGCCACAAATGAGCGTCAGACTGCAGTGGTGGCTGCCTTTAAGCACTCGTGGAATGGCTACAAGAAATACGCCTGGGGCCATGACAATCTAAAACCGATCTCACAGAGTTCGCACGACTGGTTCGGCTTGGGACTGACCATTGTGGACTCGCTGGATACTATGTACATAATGGGCTTGGAAGACGGTGCGTATTGTTTGGTTGATTGCACTCTAATCTCTAATCAGTTGGCAATCCCACCGAGTTTAGAGTGTCATGCGGTGCAAATTGGGGTTTTTTTGCTTGATTAAAAATTAATTCTAATTGTTGTTGGTTTACAGAGTTTGGCGAAGCGCGCGAATGGGTTAGTAATTTTCTAACGTTTGAAATAAAACGCGATGTGAATGTTTTCGAGGTCACCATACGCGTCTTGGGTGGTCTGTTGGCCTCTTATCATTTGAGCGGCGATAAGATGTTTCTAAAGAAATCGGTTTGTATTAATGATATTTTTGGGAAAACACAAATAATGTAACAATCACTTTGTTTGTAATATTCGACCTTTACAGATAGAATTGGGCAACCGCATGCTGCCCTGCTTTCTTTCCGCATCGGGCATACCCTTCTCGGATGTTAATCTGGCTACAATGTCCGCACACTCGCCCAAATGGTCGCCAGATAGTTCTACAAGTGAGGTGACCACCTTACAGCTGGAGTTTCGTGACTTGAGCCGTTCCACAAATGTTCCCATCTACGAGAAGGTGTGTGTGAACACATTGCACATTCGTTAATGCGCCTGTTTTTGAAATAATTTGCTGGAAATCATCTGCACTTTAGATTAGTTGTAGTCATTACTGAAATTGTTTGTGTATTCGTGTATGTTTTCCGGCAGGCAAGTCACACCGTCAACGAGAAAGTGCACGCTTTGGAGAAGAACAATGGTCTGGTGCCGATATTCATCAATGCGAATACCGGCACGTTTCGCAATTACGCCACCATCTCGCTTGGCGCACGTGGCGACTCGTACTACGAGTATCTACTCAAACAATGGATTCAAACCGGCCGCAAAGATAACGATTTGTAAGTATATGCTGTGCCTGCAAACAGCGCCGACACAGCGGAATTTTGTATTTGTCTTGCTTATTGCTTTACAGTCTGATTTTGGACTATATGCGCGCCATTGACGGCGTACTGACGCTGCTGATGCGTCGCACACCGAACGAGCAACACGTCTACGTGGGCGAACTCATCAATGGCAAAGATTTCAAGCCCAAGATGGATCACCTCACGTGTTATCTGCCTGGCACGCTGATTCTGGGCCATAAATACGGCATGCCCGACTCGCACTTGCTGCTGGCACGCGACCTGCTGGAAACCTGCTACCAGACATACATGAGACAACCCACCCAACTGGCGCCTGAAATATCGTTCTTCGCAGTGAACGGCAACGAAGAGCAGGAAATCTACGTGAAGCCAAACGATGCGCACAACCTGCTGCGCCCCGAGTTCGTCGAGAGTCTGTACTACTTCTATGCGTTGACTGGTAATCGCACCTACCAGGACATGGGCTGGAACATCTTTCAGGCGTTCGAGAAACACACCAAAGTGGCCAATGGCTACACCTCCATTGGCAACGTGAAGAACATCTTCAACACAAGACTGCGCGACATGATGGAGAGCTTCTGGCTGGGCGAGACGCTCAAGTACTTCTACCTGCTGTTCAGCGACAATCGCAAAGAACTCGACCTGGAGAAGTGGGTCATCAATACGGAGGCACATCCGCTGCCCATCAGAAACCACTGAATCGAATAGTGGTGTGGTGCGGTGTGGTGTTTGTGTTTGTCGCCAAGTAGACAATTGCGCTGTAAATATTGGCCTCTACATAACTCATACAGTGTGAATGTGCTGGTGCTTGTTAGCGTGATGCCATGTGTGTGTGGAGCAAATGGCAGCAAATGGACGCGTGCGCGTGCACATACAAATCATATTCACACGCACTCATTCTGCATTAGAATTATTAGTATCGTGAAGAACGAGTAGCGACAGCGAGGCGCACCACTTACACGCGCGTCGCCTAGCGAAAGTGCGCGTAAATGCCAAAATCGTCTGATAAGCGAACGTTCATTTCGAATTAAAATTAATGAAATAATGAAATACTAAATGATAATAGTAATGAATATTGATAGCACCTACACGCATACTCGGCTAGCGATGAGGAAATCCTATTAATTGAATATACGTTCCAACGTATTGCAAGCTAAACTCACTGAATTACGCAATTTGATATTTATGAATAAAGATTTTCGGTAGTGTTCGTGTGTAGGAGCCTCACTTGTCCCGCACTCTCGGTCATCGACACTAGTTTTTCGGTAATTCGTAATTTGGTTGTTTTGCTTTTGTTGTTAGCTTTATTAGCATTTTCGTCAAGTGTTCGGCAACTAAGCGCAACTCTTATAATGCTATTGTATTTATTTTATATCACATATTGATTAGACTAGTTTTGAAAGCACACTTTCCGAATATTACAATAATTTTACGAATGCGCGTATTGTTGCACACAACAACGTTTGGAATCTCAAAACTTTGTATGAATTAAGCCGTATGAAAATATGATGTTTGTGTATTTGTAATTAAATTAATTTTGATTAATTGAAATAAAAACTTTCTAGTTTAAAAAGTGAAGTTGACATTTTTACTTTAGCGAATTGCTAAAAATTACAGCACACAAACTGTACAAAGATAAGGAAAAGTATAAACAAAGTTTTTATCGACTACTCGAGTGTGAGAAATGGGCAGCGAAAACGATTTAAATTATATAAACAAATGAGGAAATGACCGCGAACTTGAGCTTTAATCGTTATGTGTTGAGGTCTTAATTAAATTTATGGGTTTTTTGTTCACTAATGCTTCAAGTTGGCTGCACGAGATTAAGTGTGGCAGTAGATGGTAGTGTGGCGTTTATACTTAGATTTGACATAAAAACTGCTGACTCAAGTTCGAAAGTGGAAATAACGGGCGAAAAGAGCATTAAATAAACGAAAGGCAAATATTTTTCTATTACTTTTGGAATTTTCGATGACATTTTGACAAAGATGCGGCTCTGTCTCGCCAATGACGCGTTGGATCCTGCTCCAGGACTTGGTTTTGGTTTATTTGCAGTGACCAGAACCGCAGTTCACAAAACCCTAAAAAACGAAATTGCACAATCTTGATGACCAGTTAACAACAGAATTTCGGGTACCAGATTTTCTGGTAATCGCTGCCCCAATGAAGAAACTATTTTCACAATGCTGAGGAGTTCTCCTTTTGTGTAGCGCTCCATTTTTAATAATCGAAACAATCGTTAACAGCTTTGAAAAAAAAAATTATTCAGAAAATGTAAATCGTGCACTTTTATTGAGATATTCTTTTTATCACTTTTATTTGGGGAATATTTTTAGTATATATATTTCTTCGTTCCTTGTTCACTCTTCTCTGGAGGGCCTCCACAAGACAGCCTTGTGTTGGTTACGTTAAGCCTTTCCGGCATGAAAATAAACCCGTTCTGTATGAATTGTATGGGCTATAGTCCAATATATTGTGACTGAAAGGGTTAATCAAGAATAATTTTTGAAATTATCGTATATATCAAATATCGTTAATATTTGATCATTATTATTATTGATGGGGATGATGCATTGCGACCTGTAGATTTATTGTGCCCCTTCTTGGACATTCACAGACTGTCAGTGACTCCGGTATCCAGGAGGAATTTTAGTCTGCTTCCTACATCTCTGGATACCCGGTTCGTACCTGGTATGCCAGGTACGGACCTTTATGCATGAGTACAGGGCACTCTCCTAGTATATGTAATGCAGTCTCGTTTTCAATACCCGTTGTCACGGATTCCTAGTTTGGCCAGATGATAATTCAATCTGCAGTGCCCTGTCAGCATTCCCGTGATAATCCTTAGATTATTCTTTGATAGCGTCATGCAATCCTCGAATCCTTTTCTATTGTAGGACCCGATAACCATCTTGGAATGTTCTAGACCTGGTAGATTTTCCCTGTATTGAGTCCTTCTGGTTATCTCGTCCTTTCTCGTTAGGCTAGAAGAAGCTCCTTTTCCCAAACCACAAAAGGGTTCAGGGCCGACAAAAGGTGTGGAAGCTCCCCCCGTTGCCAGTTCGTTGGCCCGTTCATTTCCTTCCATGCCAGCGTGGCCCGGAACCCAAAGTACCCAGACCTGGTTGTAACGGCCAAGTTCGTTAAGCTTCTCAAGGCACTCCAAAACCAAAAACAAACAAAAACTTTCGAGGACACCTGGTAGGATCTTAGAGCCTTGATGGCCGCTTGGCTGTCGGAGAGGATAGCAATCTTTCGGTTCCGGTATCTCCTCGTCAGATTGAAATAAGCACACTTTTCAATGGCATATATTTCCGCCTGGAAGATAGTGGTGTGTTTTCCCGTAGGTTCTTACCCTCGGCCCGTATACGCCTATCCCGGTGTACCATCCTCCCTTAAGGAGCCATCCGTGTACCAGGATATCATATGCTGGTCTATCAGATACGTTTCCGATATACCTACGCAGTTCCTTTTGTTACTTTTGTTCAGTTTTAAATCTTTTGACAAAACTGAACTTTAGTGAGATTGTGTCCCTCGGTATTGCAATGTCAGGATACTGATTTGTAAGAGTATCAATCCTCTTACGGCTCAGGAAGCTCTCATTCCCGATATTTATGTCAGTCATTCGTAGAAGAAGCCGCCGTGGCTCAGTTGGTTAGTGCGTTGGACAACGAGTCGAAGGCAGCAACCGCAGGTTCAAATACTGCCTGTAATAACACCTAAAAAAATAACGGGAAACTCGTTTTCTCTTTCTGTGGCTGTCCTCTCAGCTGGAAATGGCAAACTTCTGAGAGTAAAAATTGCCTTTGAAAAAGCTCCCAACCTGCCGTTCGGAATCGGCATAAAACTGTAGATCTCTTCCACCCGCGTACAAAATTCACACGCACAACACGGGTGGCTGCGGGAAGCTAGGCCTTAGTCTCGCGTAAGCGGGCTGTTGTGCCAGTCAATCATAAATTAATCATCCGTAGAAGAGCACTCTTCGCCTGGGTCTGTCTGTGCAAGTGAAGAGGTGTTAGTTCGGAGAGAACTTCTATGGATGCTGTTGGACACGTTCTCATAGCCCCTGTTATGCATACGCATGCCAGTCTTTGCAGCTTGCTGAGCGCCTTGAAGGTGGTTTGTTGGCTAGTCTTGTTTACCCAGACAGCTGAACCATACGTTATCATAGGTCTCACGATCGCCGTGTAGATCCATCTCAGAATAGTCGGGGTGCAGCCTCAACTTTTACCTGCTGGTCCACAGCAAATATACAGGTCATGAAGACCCTGGTGGCCTTCCTTATCGTTTCTTCCAAATGTCCTTTCCAGAGTAGTTTATGAACCAGTATAACTCCTAGATATTTCACCTCCTTCTGGAATGCAAGCTCTATCCCATCCAGACGGATTGGCCTAAGAGCGTCAAGTTTATATCTTCTAGTGAATGGTACTATGGTCTTTCATTGGGCTGGGCAAAAGCACTCTAGCAGAGTCACTAAGACTTGAGAAAAGAACCAGGAACGCAGAACACTGGTTAAATGCCACAAGTCTTAGGCAATCGAAAATCGTCATCAAAGGTTATAACTCCAGATGGAGTGAAGAATGCCTCAGACTGGGAAAACCCCAGCTTAGACTGGTCACCAGGCACTCCAGGATGAGGAAACACATGCACACAATCGGAGTAGAACAGGTAAGCGTCTGCGGACTCTGCGGAACAGCGGAGGAGACTCCTGAGCACGTCATACTGCACTGCGATGCGGTAAGCCGTAGTAGGAGACAGCACCTGGGCCAGTACTGGCTTGCAGAAGAGAACGTCAAACACCTTCTCCCACGTGAGTTACTAAGCTTCATTAGGGACTAGGGGACGTTCTCTAAAGTTGTAGGGGGCACAATAGATCAGCTTTGGTCTCAGTGCACTTTTCCCCTTTCAAATCTATCTATCTATCTATGGTACTATGGTGGTCTTTGCCGGGTTTATGTTCAGCCCCACCTTTGTGCACCATTTCTTGGTTAACCTTAGTCCTAAGGTTATCCTATCCCGCAGGGTATCTTCAATATTTGATCATACTTGAAATTTATTTTCAATAAAGTTCCAAAAGATTTTAAAATATCATTGACGATCTCTGGTAACGTTCGAAAAAGATATTAATAACGAACCTCCTAAATTATTGCAATTTCAAAACAAATTCCCATCCATCATCATTTTATCCATAAAAGCAAATTCCCACAACAGTCAAAGCACTGTGAAGCGTAATTGAAGGCGAAAAAGAAATACGAGTGAAAGTTATAATTTAATAATTTCTTTATTAAATATTTTAATACAACAACACTTTGTAACAGTGTGTGTTTGTATGGGGTTGTAGGTATGTGTAATGTTATGTTCGTTTGCTTCGGCATCGGATGCGAATGCTGTAAGTTGCACAACAGCGTCCGAGGCGCAGCGCACATTGTTTCCGCCAGTGCACCACCGCAGCTGCACTGTGGGACACGCATGTACGCAGTGCACTTGTTGTTGTTGTTGTAGTATTTGTTGTCCTAGTGTCCTAGTAACACAATATTGTGTCAAATCGTTAATCGGTCCTTGCAATATGTACTAAGATTTTGCTTGGTTTCTTTGCTGTTTCTCTGTGTTTGTGTGTGTGTGTGTGGTTTTCACTTAATTTACGACGATATTCTCACTAACTTAAAATTACGCATATTATTATTATTATTAATAATAATTATTGTTATTATTGAAGATTTGTTGTGTTTTTGTGTTTTGTTTTTTTATAAAATATTTGTTGTTGCTTTTCTAAAAATTATACAATACATACCAGTAATGTGTACTTTTTTACTTTTGTTTTGTTTTGTTTGTTTGTTGGTTGGTTGGTTTAAGATATCATTTAAAATTTCCTTTAATTACATACATTCATATTGGCTTAAAAATTATAAATACAATAATTTAAGTTAAGTTACTCCATTCGTATTAAGTTGATAAGTGTTCAGTTAAGTTGTCTCTATGCTAAGATTCCTTTTAAATTACGTTCAAATTGATTGGTTTCGGATTTGTGTTGCGTGTGTGTTTGTCTCTGAATAAACAACTAGAAAGTGTTACATACATACATACTTGATTGGGGGGCGGGGATAGGGAATTCGATTCGGGACGACTATGTACGGGAATTAGAGCAGAAACATTGTCGATATGGACTCATATCGTGAGTATCATTTTTGCAATATCGTTTGAGGTCCTGCGGCATTTGGCCCCCGAAATTGCAAGCCGCTTCACGCAACAATACAAATAGTAAAAATTAATTAATTTGCATGCAATAATGCAAAGCTCGTCGTATCGAATTGAGGGATTTTTTTTTTGTTTTTATAAAACTTTGAAGTAATCCCGTTTTATATTTGCATGTTTACATTTCAATTCTATTTTGTTGCTTGTTTATTTGTATTTTTTTTATTATTTTATAAACTAATCAGACATCAATTTTAATTATGCTATACAATCGATAGTTAAAAAAAAAAATTAAATGGAATTTGCTAAGAGAAAAAACTTAAGATTTTTAAAAGCGAAAAAAATTAAAATTACTTTTAGACAAATTGTAAAGTAAAAGCGTCACATGGTCACATAAACAGTTGCCAGCAAGTGATGGTGGGCGCTCAATAGAGCGTAACCAGTCTACAAAGTTGAAATTGTTAGAAGCTGCAGAGTTTAAATAGTTAGGAGCTGAGGCGGCGCCTGGGCCAGTACTGGCTTGCAGAGGAGAACGTCAAACACTATCTTCCACGTGAGTTACTAAGCTTCATTAGGTCGGTGGGATTGGGGGACGTTCTCTAAAGCTTGTGGGGGCACAATAGATCAATTCTGGTCTCAGTGCACATTTCCCCTTTCAAATCTATCCTTCTAGTTAGAAGCTGCAAAGATGCAAGGATTCACAATGGACTCAATAGGGTCTCAGAGTGGTCGAGTAGAAGTGCACCTAGGGGTTGCAAAGCTTAGGAGCTGTGTCTCGCTACAACTTTCGCTGCAGGATATGCTGTTTGCATATTACTTGGCTGCTGCCATGGCTTGGCGACTCATTAGAACAGTGGTGGCTATTCTACTACTGGCGAGTTAAAGAACGCTCCCAACAAGGCTCCTTCTACTACTCGAGAGGAGCATTGACGCCAACGTGCACAACGAGGGAAGTATCGGTGTTGCTGCTACTTGCGAGTAGCAAATGATCGTCTGACAGTTTAGTTTTTGAACAAACGTGACAATTCTCATTTGTTCATCTACTTAGTTTCAGACCAGAGAACTGTGAGTTCCAATACCGACCAAATTAATAGAAAATAATAAAAAAAAACAATCATTTAGTGGCTTTGCCCTCAATAGGAAAAGGCAAATGTTCCTTTAGCCGTAGACCGAGCTTTGTATCAAAAATGATATATTTGGTTTTTTGTTTTATTATAACTTTTTTCAGGATATAATTAATTGAACCATAAAACCATCTTTCACACTGTTTTAAGAAAGAGGATTCCTTAATTTTTTTTGAAGCTCGATCTACGGTTAAAAAAGCTCAAAATCGGCTGGGTATCTTTTATGTCTGAAACACATCACTAATGCTTTGGCGAAGTTTGGTTCAAGTTAGGTTGAAGTAGCATTCTTCTACATGAAAAGCTCACTTAAGTACAACTTATGGCTCATTGTGATACCACAGTGGAAGGCGCGACTCCCCCTCACAGCATTGAGAACCAAGAGGATTCCATTATAAATCTGCTTATATCCCTGATATTTAAAGGCGATAGTTCGGTTAGACTAATGAAGAAAGCTGAGCCGAGAGACTTATGTCTTCTTCTGGCTTATTTGTTGTCTTAGTAAAACCAAATATTAGAGGAAAAGATCGACAATTTGCAACTGCATTGGACTAATCTTCTCAATGTTGTGTGTAACAGCCAAATTGATTTACTGAAGTAGATTGATTACTTCATTCGGTCACAAAGTACTCAAATATACAATGACAGCATGAAGCCATAGAGTGGAGCACTGTGCTAGGAGAATAATAAGAGTTGATAATCGATAGTTTGATACGCTAACAAATGATTTGGAGACTTCCCAATTAAATGTACAATTCGTTATATTTACAATTTAACTTACTGATTGCTAAAGCAAAAACTAATGAGACTTTTTAAGGGTTCATTTCTCAACACGAGCCTATTCAATATCTCATAATTGTTCAAACATGTACGAGCAAAGCGAGGTGGTCGCCAAGAATCGTCTTAACCCATTCGAGACCGATTGCACACCGTAAGTGCAATGGATTTCCGAGCCTATAAGACAGTAATGTGCAATTATCAGTCATTCTGAGTAAACTAGTCGTCGAAATAAGATTTTTCTGGAACTAATGAAATCTGTAAAGTACAGGAAAATGAAAATTGGGATTTTTATTTTTCTGTGCAATTCACAGAAAAACAAAAAATTTGCTCCTGGGACCGTGTTCGAAAAAAATCGTCGTCTCGAATGGGTTAAATAATAATAAAACACCACAGTTGTTGTTTGGTTAGGTTTAGAAAGTTTTGCCCTCCCAGAGTTTTGCATTTTGCAAAACAAAAAAATTGTATGACTGTTTTCTCCACTCTGATGGTTTGTAATTAAGACAGTACGAAGATGATTCTTAATACTGTGCTAAGAGTTTGGCTTAAGAAGCGCACATCAAGAATATTCACCCAGTTTTATGACAAATCCCAATGGAGGTTTTTGGGACATTTTTTCCCCACTTAAAGGTTGTGCTATTTTGCCTGCCTAGAGCGCACTTGTTCGATTCTTGTAATTCTCATCTGCCTCATGTGGATAGCAATAGAAATATTCAAGCGTTTCACCAGTCCGAGCTGGGATTCGAACCTAGGACCATGGTATGAGAAGCCAGCGCTACCCGCCGAACTATCGAAGAGTTAGACAATGCCAATGCAACTGAAAATCGACTCCCCACGATGAACGCTTAGGCATTTACATGAATATTAACCCTTTCCGTCTTGAAAATAAACCCGTTCTGTATGAATTGTATGGGCTGTAGTCCAATATATTGGACAATGTGACTGAAAGAGTTAAGTACCTCTCACTTACTTGGATAATATCAGTTAATGCGAAGGTAGGTGGGTAGTTTTAGTAGTCGTTTTAGTGACATTACTTGGTCCAATTGGTACATTGTGTTTATGAGTTGTTGGCTTTACTATCTATCATAGTGAAATATCCCCACATGTAAATGAAGAAGTGACATTTAAAAATATGGAAACTCTTGCAACTGGCATCTATTCGTTGTTATGATAGTGTCAACTAATTTTGTAGTATCACCTTAACCGATAACTGTTTACGGACACTGAATGTGCAAAACAAAGCAATGCATTTGTGTCTGTGTGAAAAAGAAAACAACTAAATTTTTATAGAAATAAAAGCAAATTTGTAACAACAAACATTCTGGAATTGTAGCAAATAATTGCTGCAACGTTCACATCACCAGTCTCTCTAAGCTTAATTCACGTGTTGCATATAATTTGGGGGGAAAAAAGTTCTCACATTTAGATACGTTTGTTATTTTACAATTTTCACTAGACAAATTCACTTAGCTTATGTACAAAAAAAGAGAGAAACGGAAGCCGTATCAGCTTCCATTGATCATTGAACATTATTTTTGCATTTGCTTGTTTTTCGTTTCAATTAATTTATTTTTAACAAATTGGCAACGTTTTCCTTTCTCTATATAATTCTTGGGGTCTTTCTCTCTTCGTTTTTGAGTTGTGTTTTCATTTGTTTGGGTTTTTTGTTTTGCATTTTTAAGAAAGCCACATAAATTTTTAACATAATTGCGATGTTTACAACCAATTCGTTTTTTTACCACTCGCAGGCGTTGCGCGGCGATTGTTTCACTTTATTTGTTTTACTTGATTTTGTTTTTGTTTAGTTTGTTGTTTTGCATTATTTGTTTTCGTTTGTTTGGCGAAGAATAAAATTATAAAACAGACTTGTCCATATCGCGATTCAAGCACCTGTCTTCGCAGGCCTTTTCTCAAGCGAATTTCTCTCTTTAGCGTTTATTGCTTTTTTTGTTTGTGGCATTTTCACTAAAGATATTGCTTTGTTTCACGCTATGTGTGGGTTTTTTACGATCAATTTAATTTATGTCCATCCATTTGGTTGTGTGCAAGTGCATTTTTTTTAATATATTTATAAACAGAGCAAATATAAATTTACTAAACTAGAAAACAAACAAATTGTTGCTACTTTGAACTTAGAAGTTGACACGTAAAGAATAATTTTTGTATAAATTGGAACAGCTGGAGATTTCATTTTTCCTGTACGACTCGCGAACGAATTCAACTTTTCCAGTTACATTTAAGTAAATTTCTAAAAAAATTTCAAACAATATTTTCGTAAATCTAATTTTAAAATAGAAATTCTAAATAATTATTGTTCACAATTGACGAGGGCAAAGCTAAAGCAAACCATTTCTGAGCCAAGTTCTGTGACAACTGTGCCAATTTTTCAGTGTCACATTATAGGGTTTTTGTGACAGTGTCAACACGTCTGATTTTTGCTGCCGTTACAGATTTGCTTCACAGTCACATTGAATATTTTGTTTTTGGTACAAGATGACCGAAATGCCAGCAGTCGAAAATGTAGCACAAGCTAAAACTTACATATTTAGGATGGAAAAGTAAAATTTAAAAATATATAAAATTAGAGATCTAAGAACTGCTAACATGCAAAATCAAATTCACTATCCTCAAGGCAGCAAAACACCTGAGCTTCAGATGCTCATTGTGTGCAGACAATGCGCTTAGTCATTGCATTCGTGACACATTACTAGGATTTCAATTTGGAAAGTTGCGTATAAAAGCTAACTAGACAATGCAAGTCAACAGCTCGAGACTGAGCTCAGCTCCCATCTGGTTACTTGGATCCGTTAAGCGCCCCTTAGGCTACCGCCAAGCGCACACCTCATAATGTGCTCGCATTGAACTCCAGTATTATGCTCGAATTGGCAGAGTTGCCAGTAGCAATGGTGGCCGGCTGCTGTGCTTCCGACTGTCGCTCGCCACCAAGTTGTCAGGATGTCATTATGGACTTGACAGCGTCGTCAATGTTGGCCGCAACGCAGCTGAAGTCGTTTGCGAGCACCTGTTGCGTTGGCTGGTGATGCTGATGGTTGTTGGTGTGCGCGTGCAGACCGCTGTGATTGAGCAGATGATGCGGCTGCTGCTGCTGGTGACTTTGATGACCGCTGTCCAGTAAAATATTGCTGGCATTGTCGCCCACACCGCCAGCCGCAGTCCCGCCACTTATAAGGCAATCGCTCAGCTCGTCGCCGAGTTGGCGGCGTCGGTCGGACGCCGGTGTCTGCTGTCGATCGTCCAACATGCTGTCGCCCAGAAAGGAACCCATCGAATGATCCAGCGAGAAATTGAGCGAGTCCGATTCGCTATTTTGCAAATTTAAAATACTGTCTATTGCGTTCTGCACATGGCGACTGATGTCGTCATCGAAATCGGCGCCGCCGACAATCTGATTGTTGTGCTGCTGCTGCATGTGGTGCGACTGCTGTTGTTGCTGCTGTTGCATGCCATGGTGAGACTGGCCAAAGTGCTGCTGATGATCCACGGCGAGCACTCCGTTGTGCGTGTCCATAAGGTTGGCGAACTGCTGATGTGACTGCGCAAAGCCATGATCCGCCTGCTGTTGTTGGTGCTGCTGCTGCTGCTGGTGCTGCAGAAGCATTTGTGTGGCCGTGGGCTCCACGCCAATGCCGTCGTGCAGCGAGAGCAGGTCGGCGTCCATGATGTCGTGGTGCTGTTGCGACAAAGGCGACGACGAGGTCGACGAACCCGAGATGGTACATAGCTTCTTGCTGCTTGGCTCCTCCTCCAGATCGCTGGCGCTCGACATTAGCTGATTGTTCCAGTGACGTTTGCGCGTGTCGCCAGTGCCACAGCTGTTCCCGGTGGTCGCCATGAAGTCGTTGAACTGCGCCTCCATTGTTTGCATCCAACGCGGATTGTTGTTGCTGCCCAGCTGAATGTGATGCTGCTGCGTTGTGTTGCTCAGTGACGAGAACTGCTGCTGCTGTTGTTGTTGCTCGCTCTCGAATATGGCGCCGCCAGCGGTTGAGCGCATGAAACTGTTGCCGGCAATTTCCTGCTCCCAGATACGTTTGTTCTTGGTGGAGCTGACTACAGCGGGCGATTTGGTTTCGCCGAAGATCTCCTCCAGACCGGATTCGATGTCGTGCGAGTCACTGCCGTTTTTGCCTAAATGCACCGGCGACTCACCGAACATTGCCTCCAAACGTGTTTCCACCGATTTGTGTACGTCCGTATCAGAGTTGAAGAACTCACTGATGGCTGCGACGTGGTGGCTGTTTTGGTGTTGGTGTTGCTGGTCGGTTGTCGGCTGCTGACGTTGCTGGCTGCAGCTGTTCGAGGGCGGCGAGCTGTTGGCGAGACTGTCCTTGCTGATGCAGCCGTTGGGAAAGAGATCGACCATGTTATTGGTTTGGCCAGAGCCAGAGGCATTGTTTAGGTTGTCTTCGTTTAAGCGATCAAACAGACCCATCGCTTTGGTGATGTGCGGCTGGTGATGTTGCTGCTGCTGCTGTTGTTGTTGTTGTTGAAGCTTGTTCTCGTTGTTAATGAGATTCAGCTCTTTTTGTATGCATAGCCATTCATCGTCCTGCTGCTGTTGTTGGTGCAACTGTTGTTTTGCCGATGTACTATTCGTTTGTTGTATGTCACAGTTACCATGCGCTGTTGTTGTAGTTGACTTCTGTTGATGGTGTTGGGGTTGCTGATGATTCATTTGTGGTGGCTCGGATATGTGGCTCAGCTTCTCCTTGCTGCAGCTGTTCTTTTGTAGCACTTTGACAATCACCGCAGGCGGTTCCTTGTGTTCAATTTTCTTCATTATGAAGCTGGGTGTTATCTCCGATTCAATGTCGAAATTTTCAAATTCCTTTTTCACATATGCCGCGGCCGCCGATTGCGCTGCATTAATCATACCATCGACACCGTCTCGCTTAATGGCACCGTTCAGCTGTTTGCCGCAAGGTGGATAGAAATTGGCTGTATTCAGCTTTGGCTTCGGCTCAGCATCGCCATACGCTGTGTTATGCCAGGTGAACTTCTCATCTTTCTTGACCTCACGTTGCGTCAATTGGTGCTGCTGTTGCTGCTGCGGCTGCTGTTGTTGCTGGTGATGATGATGCTGTTGCAGCGTTTGCTGTTGCTGTGGCTGGCTTGTGGGACGTTGCTTAGCAAATGTGCTGTTTACATTGCTGCTGTTTTTTAGCAAATCAAATTTGTCCACTGCAGCAGTGGCAGCAATTCCACTCGTAGCTCCAACTCCACTTGCAGTGGATGTGGCTGTAGTTGTCGGTGTGGAACAACTGCTGTCGTAGGGCTCAGTTTTGATTTCGTTCTTAATTTGCGCAGGTGCTGGCGACGGGATTTGTTGTTGCTGCTTTTGGTCTTGTGCTTTGTACAGCTTCGAGTTCTCCTCAACGCTGTTGCTGCAGTATTTGCCAATGCTGAGTTTTGGCATTTCGGGTTCGTTCTTAATTGGTTTCAGTTCGGTTTTAAGTTCGTATTCCAGGCTTTTCGGTTCTTCGAACTTTTGGTCCTGCTCCTTCTCCAATTTCTGTTGCTGCTCGAGCAGTTGCTGTTGGTGTTCGGCATTGCGCAGTTCCTCGATTTCATATCGCAAATCATCGATCATCAGTTGTTGCATTTGACAAGTTTCGGATGTGCGATGGTCGAGCTGTGAAAAGGGAAGAAAACAGAAATCTGTTAATTTCAAGTTCAGATGGCATTGAATTTTATCAATTTTTTTGACAATAATTTTACATTATAGATTAATAAAATGATTGGAATCATTATTCTCTTTAAAGCTGTTTTAAGAAATTTTAACTCATAGTGATACTTGTTATTGTTTGTGGTTGGAATTTCAATTATAATTTTATAGACTCATAACTTACGAATGATTCTTGCAACAGTATTTCCTGAAACTTGCTCGAAAGCACACGATATTTTTCCCGAAATTGCAGTGCAGTATGTTCGAATTCTTCCTCCTCTTCGGATGGTATATCCTCGTCGCTTTCGTACATGCAATGATATCTGAAAAAGCAGTAGTTTCTGTTTGAATTTTCACAGTTCTCATTGGCAATGCTGTTCGCACAAACCTGATAAGTCGCTTCACCGCTTCTTCTTTGTTTTGAAATGGATTGAAATAGTCGGGTTTCACGCAGCTTTGCTGGTCCACTTCCAGTTGGCGTATGAATCTGTAAAATCAATCAGAAAGAATTAGGATTTTTTTATAACTTCAGTGGCGGAAGATGATTTAGGACGGAAGATGATTTGGCGATCGATAGATGTGAATGATCAGTGTGTGTGAAATCGAGAAAGTAGAAGAAGAAATCGCATATTTTCAACCAACTACTCACAAAGAAAGGCGTGCAAGCTTTGGTTTTGGCGACAAACTCTCTTCGGATTTGATAACCGTTGCGGTTGTTGTGCAGGTCGACGTGGTGCTGAGCGAGTGGGCAACATCGCTGCTCGTTGGGTTGGCGGTTGTACTCGCTCCTGCCGTTGTTGTTGTCGGAGCGGTTAATGTCATAGGCGCAGCCGCTGTGGTTGTGCTGTCGCCTATTGACACAACAGCAGCTGTTGTTGTTTGCACAATTGGGCGGTTGTTCGGTTGGAGCTGCTGCTGCTGTGCAGCAATATTGTTTGCCATTGTTGTGGCAATGGCCGTTGCTGCTGCCACCGAGGCGGCAGCTGAAGTGGTTGCAGCAATGATGGGACTGGAAAACACCAGAGGCGGTGGTCCGTTGTTGGTCAGGGTGTTGTTGGCAATGGAAAATTGTATATTTTTGTGCTGTTGCTGTAGAAATTGTTGGGCCGGCTGCTGCTGCTGGAGCTGCAGTTGTGCTTGTTGTGAGTTGGCGGCAATTTTCGTTGGCGTCATTAAGTGTGGCTGCTTCTGTGCCATGAGCGACATACTGCTGTTGGCATTTTGCTGTTGTTGTTGCTGAGATATAGCGTTTAATTTGCCCTTTGTTGCAGCATCTTTTGGTTTGAATTGTTGTTGTTGTTGCTGCTGTTGTTGCAATTTGTTATGCTGTTGTTGTTGTTGCTGTTGTTTGTTCTGTTGCATCGCCTGGTGATGTTGCATGGGATAAATGTGAATGCGATGTGTTACGCTGGATTGCGAAGTCTGCGGCGATTGCTGCTCTTGTTGTTGTTGCTGCAAACTGTTGCCACCAGCTGTTGACGGCGCATTACTATATTGAATTGTTGTTGTTGTGGTTGAGTGGTTGTTGGGCTGCACCACATTTGCTGGGATACTGTTGTTGCTGCCGTTCGACTTGGCAGCGTCGTTTTGTTGTTGGTTCTGCTGTTGTTGTATGGGCGGTGGCAGTGTGGGCGGCAGCAGCGTATAGCCGCCACCGCTGACAGTTGGCGCCTGCAGCAGACCTTCGGGCGTGGGAATTTCCTTGCCGGAGGCCAGTATGCGCTGCTGCTCCAAGTAGAGCCGCTGAAGCGCCATGTTGATCTCGACATCGCTCATGGGTTTGTTGAAGGCGGCAATGGCGGTTGGGTCAAAGTCTGGCGGCAGCGGCAATGTTGCCAGCAGCGACTTGTGCTGCAGCTTGATGCTGAGGAACTGAATCTGCATTTGCACCTGCTTGAATTGTTGTTGCTGTTGCGAGGTGAGTTGGATGGTTTGCACACGTGACACGGTGTGTTGTTGCTGCTGTGGTTGCGCCGAGTTGTTGGAGTTGAAGGCAGCAAGCATGGGCGGTTCATTGAGAATGCCACTGTTGTTGTTGGTGTTGCTACTGGTGGCCATGGTGCTGTTGGTAGCAATTGAAGTGGCGCTGTTGTTGTTGCTATTGCACTGCAAATTGCTGCCATTGCCGTTGCTGGTGTTGACTGTTGCAGCCCCATTTGCTCCACTGCGTTGATTGGCCGATATGTTGACCAAACTCGACTGTTGCTGTTGTTGTTGTTGCTGCAGCGTGTTGCTTGCTGGCTGAAGCTGTTGCATTGGCGCCGTCACGCCCACCAACTTGGTGCCGCTCGTTGTCTGTTGCAAATTCTGAAACGGTTGTATGCCGCTGTTCGTTGTTGTTGTAGTGGTTGTTGTTGTTGTAACATTGTTACTGGATGTGCTGACGGCGATCTGCATCTGTTTGCCGCTGGCAATGTTCGGCTGCACAATCTGCACCGGATTGTTGTTGGGCTTCTGGGAGAGCGGGTCCAGCTTGGGCATCGGCTTCACCACGCTGGCATTCTTGATGATGCCTGCTACAGTGCCGCCCGCAACGTCAGCCGCGGTGGTTGTGGTCTTCGGTTTGCGCACTGGCTTCTTTTTCACCACTTTCGGTGGCTCCAGCTTGGCTTTGCTTTGGTCGATGATGGGCGCCACATTAGCCACTTGTTTGGTGATTGTGGTGGAGATGGTGCTGGCGCCACTACTGGATGCGGTGGCCAACGTGTTGCTACTCAGTGGCTGAATGGGCTGCGGATGCACGATTTGCTGCTGCGGTGGTTGCAGGCGCTGCTGTTGCTGCTGTTGTGATTGCAGCGGCGCACTGTTCATCATTGGGCTGAGACCCATCGGCTGTGTGGTGGGCGGCAGCGGGTTCACATCGTTGAAGTGTATTTGCCCTTGCTGCAGGCACTGCGCCAGCTGTTGTGCGTTGATGCCCGCCGGTGCGATCAGCATGCGTTCGGTGGGTCCTATGGAAGCGGTGGTCTGGCTGGCCGCTATGGGCGTGATCTGGTTGTTTATTGTGTTCAGACAGAAGAGTTGTTGTGTGGCGTGATCAATTTTCGGCAACGCCACATAACGTTGCTGACTCTGAGCGGCTGCAGCCGCGGCAGCAGCTGCCGCTGCCAGAGCAGCAGAATTGAGCAGAGCACCACCGCCGCCTGGCTGACTTAGTTGTGGCATTATTTGATGTTGTTGTTGTTGCGGTTGTTGGGTGCTGTTTAAAGGTAACAGATGATGCTGCTGCTGCTGTTGATGTTGCAAGTCGAGTGTTTTCGTAGTCAGTGACTGTTTGGTCGTTTCATAGACAACGCGCTTGGCTTCCAGCTGAGATTGCATCGGCTGCTGCAGCTGCTGCTGCTGCAGTTGTAAATTGCTGGTGGTTGCTGTTCCAGCTGCAGTCTGATTGCTGAGCCCTGCGTTCAGTTGCAGCTGTATTGTGGGCGACTTCATGGCGGAATTGGTCAGCGTCGGAGCCGGCAGGTGTGTGTGTAGGTTGTTCTTACTTATGGCTCCGCTGCTGGGAGCGATCACAGTTTTAGGCCCATTGAATAATTGTTGCTGTTGTTGTTGCATTGAAGTGGATGCCAACGGCTTGTTGCTGTTGTTGGCGCTACTGCTGTGGCCGTGGCTATTGCCAGTGTCCATCTTGGTGGGCTCGTTGATTATTGTCAAATTGGGCAGTGCGCCCTTGAGCAGCGCTTGCAGTATGAGCTGTGACTGTTGATCCTGCGGCTGGTTGGGGTCGTGCCGCAATATGAGACGCTCACAGTGCTCCGATACGGCCAAGGTCAGACTGCCGGTTAGCTGCGGTATGAGCGCCGCCGCTGATGCGGGCGAGCCCACTGATATCGACACGTTGCCTGGCATACCCGTCAGTTGCGGAGGCAGAATAGTGGCCGACGACAAGCCGGCATTGGGTGCGGTGGCCGTTGCCGATTGAGGTGTCGGTGTCGGTGTGCGAGTCGTAGCGGCCGCCGGTGACTGCGGTATGGCCACCAGTTGCACCTGCCGACCGTCGGCCGTAAACTTTATGCTGGGCTCGTGGGATGTCGTGCCAGTCGTGGCCGTTTGGAATAGTAGTTGCGGTTGCTGGTGCTGGTGGTGCTGCACCTGCTGCGGTTGCTGTGGTTGTTGTTGCAAATGCTGGAACTGTGTTGTGTTTCCGCTGGAGTGTGGACCCATCTTGACGTTCGTGCCCTCTAGTATGGGCATGATTTGAATTTTATTCTCGACTGCGTTGCTGACCGACGTGGGCAACGTGCTCTGACCCGCCAGCTTGGTGGCGTCCACTTGCGAGATTTGTATGTTGCCTATTTGGCTAGGAACTTGCGCCGCTGTGGGCGTAGTGGCCGTATGCAGCAATGTTGTCGTTGGGCTCGTTGTTGCTGTGGTTGTCGTTAGTGCGGTGGGCGTTAGTGTAGCGGCTGCGGAGTGGCTGTTGCAATTAGGTGTCGCTGGCGACGTTGCGACCGCCGCGGTGATCGCGTTTATGCTGGGCTCCGGTTTTTTGCCGTTGCGGCGCACTGCCGGCTTGCGTCGCGGTTTCACAGCGGCTGTGGTGGTGGTTGTTGATGTTGGTGTCAGTGTGCACATTGACGTTGAGGTTGTTGTTGATGTGGGCGTGGTAATGGTGGTGACGGTGGCTACAGAACTGTGGCTGGCTGCGGTGGAGATGGAATTGGTGCCCATGGTTGCAGGCATGGACGACGACAGGTAGCCGGTGCTAGTCGGCGTTGATGTTGCGGATTGTGTAATTTGGTTGATGTGTTGTTGTAATGCCTGTTGCTGTGCAACATTGGCGGCATTTTGAGCGCTCGACAAATTGTAGCTAATCGTGGGCGCATTGCCTTTAGCTTGCTGCTGCTGGTGTTGGTTTTGTGCTGCGGCGGCCGCTGCTGCCTGTTGCGCCAAGTGCTGCTGCGCCTGCTGCTGTATCTCCTCCGCTGTGGGCAGGCGTGGTATGGAGATCGTGTACGGTGGCGCTGTAGCATCGTTTTGGTCGATCTTGATGAAGATGTTGTGCGCATCGGGACCATCGGCCGCACCACTACTACCGCCAGCGGCCATAGCCGCTGCTGCCGCTGGTATGGTGAGCGTGAAGGGCAGTGCATCGCCGCCATTTTGATTGGGTATCGAGATCATTATTTCATTGGAGCTGGGCATTGTGGTTGAAGTTGTGCTAGAGGTGGCCGATGACGTCGGCGGCGGTGGTGGTGGTGCCGCCGACTGGGCTGCACTTTCCTCCGTTGTTGGCTGCGATGGTGCTGCGGTCATGTCCATGCCGTAGTCCTCGTCGTCGTCGTCGTCCTCCATGATGCCGCACAGTTTCATCACATTGCCGAGATCAAGCTTGCCATTACTTGCGCGTGTAATTTGTGGCGTGGGGGATGGTGATTTGGGGCGTGATTGTTGCTGTTGTTGTAGCAGTTGATTACTATTGCTGTTGCTATTAGTGGGTGGCGTTGACTTTGTGCCCTGTGTTCTGTAGTCCAAATGTTGTGAGTTCGAATGTGTGAATTGTTGTTGCTGCTGCTGATTGAATTGATTGTTGCTGTTGCCGCCGGAAGGCGCGGTGGAATATGTGCTATTGTTGCTGGCCAATGTAGGAACAAGACTGCCGCTGCTAACTGTTGCATTTGACCTGTTGCTAAAAGCTGTGGCCCCACTGTTGCTGCCAATGTGCCCTGCGCTGGTCGCGGTGCTCGCACCTGAGGTTACAATCGAATTGTTGGCACCCACTGCCGCTGCCACTGTGGCGACTGTGGCCGTTGCGGCGGGCTTCTTTCTGCGTGGCTTTGGCTTCTTTTTCGTCGTCTCCACTTGCTGCTGCTGCTGTTGCGGTGGTTGTTGCGTCTGCTGTTGGATTTGTATTCCTCCGTTTCCGCCAGCCATTGTGTTCAGGATTGTGGTGCCATTGGACAAATGCTGCTGTTGCAATGTCACCGAGGCGCTGCTGTTCTGTAGCATCGGCGTGGACTGTCGCAGAGGTTCCGGTGTCACCGCCAGCGGCACATGTGCCGGTGAGGAGTGCGCTAGCGTCGCATTAAAGATGTCGGCAGTGCTGGACGACGCTGCTGTCGGCGGTGGCGGAGTCTGAAAGGTGGCGCCAGCCGCTGCGGCCGCAGCAGCTATTTGTTGCAAGTTGGCGCCGCTCAGCTGATTGAGGTTGATAAGACCGCCGGTGGCGCTGCTCAAACTCTGCTGGAATTGCGCCGGCAGCTGTGACAGTATTGTCGTGGTGCCCGGGCCTCCAGCCGCACTCAGTCCATTTGGCATTTGAATTTGCGTAATGCTGCCGCCGTTGGCTGCCGCGGCCAACTGCAGGTTCTGCAGTTGCGCTGCCATACTGGGCCCCAGCAAATGGCTGGTGGTGAACGGCTGAGATCGTGGCGTGTTGGCTGCTGCGGCGGCCGACAGTGCTGCATGCAGTCCGGTCAGCTGTGTGATAGCGGGACTCTGCGGATTCGTCTTGATCGTCTGTATATGGTTGGCAGTCTGTTGTATGAGGTTGGCTTGTGAGGACACAATGAAGGTGGGCGTGGCAGCCGCAAGCTGCATGGTGGCACCGTTGGTGCCCAGTATGCGCAGCAGCTGTTGCGGCTGCTGCTGCTGCAGCTGCGGCTGAGGCCGTGCATTCTGTATCACTAGCGACGGTGCGGCTGTGAGTTGCGGCGTCGGTGGTCGCAGTATGAGCTGCACGCCCTGCGGCGTGTTTTGTTGCACCAACACTGGCATCTGATTGAGCAGCAGCGGTTGCTGCGTGGCCAGACTAGCTGTGGCGCCGGCCGGCAGTATGATCTGCTGCTGCTGCTGTTGCGTGGATGAGGTGGGTGTGCCCGAGACGCTGATCTGCGCCTGCTGCGGCTGTGGCGACTGCGAGATCTGCGGCATTTGAGGCATGTTACTGGCCGCATTGACCACATTGCTAGTTGCACCTTTGGTCTTCTGCTGTTGCTGGGCGGCATCGCCGCCCGGTTGTTGCTGGGGCTTTGGCAGTATCTGTTGCGGGGCTTTTGTGGACTTTGTAGTGGTGCTCGTTGTTGCTACATTGCTATGACTGCTGTACGTGGGCGTGACATTGGTTTGAACTGTTGCGGTGCTGCCGATGAAGCGCTGCTGCTGCGATTGCTGTTGATGCGTGGCGGGCGCTGCGATAATCTGTCCCTGCGGTCCCTGAATGAACTGAAAGACCTGCTGCGTGGGCGCCGTCTGATGGTTCGCCTGCTGTGGCGCGCTGCCCGTTATTGTGAACTGTTGCTGCAACATTTGCATGGGCTGCGGCGTGGGCGGCTTGATTGCGGCCGACGTGATCGTGTTGCTGGGGCTGGGTATGGGGCTGTCGGCTATCAGCGGGCTGCTGCTGTGATACTGCTGGAACTGCTGATGGTGGTGCTGCTGGCTGGGCAGCACCGTGGCGGCTGCTTTTTTCGCTTGACCTTTTGGGCAACTAGCCACATTTGCTGTCGCAAACGAACTGGGCGTGTTGATTGCTGTTGCATGTGATTGCCCATAGCCGCCGGCCACAGTGTTCGCAACAGACGAGGCGGGGTGGCAAGTGGTGGGAAGTGTGGCAGCGGTACTGAATATTTGGTGATGCTGTTGCGAGAGCTGATGTTGCTGCTGCTGCTGTTGTTGTTGTTGTTGTGTTGAGCGTTTGTTTCCCTTCTGTAAGAAATTAAGGGAAAATTAGCCGACCGTACTGCAATTGCTGCACATAAATTGCTCTCCCCCTTTTCATTCTTTCTTTGTTAACAAACCTTATTCAATTGTATATTATTAGAACCAACAAGTGTGGTGTTGAATTCATTGCCTGCCGCCGGCGTTGCTGCTGTTACCGCTGTGCCGCCAACACCGGCTGTCACGCCAATGACACTGGTGGCGGCCGCGGGTGATTGCGAGGGGCTCGGCTGAAACACGACAGTGCCAGCATTGGGACTGCCATTGGTGAACTGATGTATGGACTGTCGTCTGCCAGGCGTCGCCGCCTTGCGTTCCTTTGGGACGAACATAAATTGTTAACATGAAAATGTGGAAAATAAGCACAAGCGACCGACTATTACTTGATCTTGGGAGGTGTTTGTTATGGTATTTCCAGCTACTAAAAGTACATCCTGCGGAAATGGCGACAACGACGGGGATGGTTGCAAACGCGGACTAGCTGATATCGATGGCGATGGACTGGGCGTCAAAAACGGACCCGGAGGAGACAATATTCCTGAAAAAGAGCAAACAGAATGTTGTGGTTAATGCATGATTTCTAAAATTCTTTATATCAATTGTGAAATTTTATGATTTTTGAAATTTGCAGAGTGAATAAAGACACAAATGTATTAAGGGGGTAGTCAGGTAGAATCGACCATGTTTTTAAGTAATTTTTTTTCATACACATTTTTATTCTACATTAAAAATATAAAAAAAAAGTTTCAGCAAATCAGTGCAGTAGATCGGCCGTAATCGTGTCAGGAAGATTTCAAAATGGCGTCTTTGTTCAGTACTCAAAACTATGTACAATCACATATAAAAAAATTTTTAATGTGGAATAAAAATTTGTATGAAAAAAAATTACTTAAAAACATGGTCGATTCTACCTGACTACCCCCTTAAATAATATTGCATTTTTTATTCTTATTCTATGAATTTTTTAAATTGTTTCTTTTATGATTACAGACACTTTCGATGGTTAATTCTGAAATAATTACTTTTGTTTTTTTCTGTAATAGAAGTCCGTGGAAACTGTGCACATTTTTTATTGCTTTAAACAATGGAAAATATATTCAACCCCCTTTATAAGCGCATTGTGCGACCCCTTACAGCGCCGAAGGACGTTCGGCCACTTGTAAATCCTTTGAGGATTTGTATTTGCAGCTTGGCGTTGCTTTGCAACACTCACACAGCTTTCGAGCGCGAATTGTGAATTGATTGCGATTGATTACACTAAAGTAGAGAGCCGTGTCGCATTGAACTGTACAGCAGCCAACTTGTGGGAAGTTGCATAGTTTTGCTCAAATTTTTATGATTTCCAATTTTACAATTCCCAAATAATAGTAAAAACAAAAGCAATATTCTCGCAAACAGTTTACCAGCAAATGACAAATGTTATAATTTTTTCAAGGGGGAGTTTGAAAAAAAATTAAATCCACATCTGCGCAATGTGAGCTTCAAATAATTTTCTACATTTTCGCATACGCGAAACAATAAAAAATCAATGCTCACCCAATGAAATGAGAAATCCCAACAATAACAAGAACAACAACAGTGAGTGTGGAATGTTTGCATTAATTTGCATGCAAGAAACAACCACCAACCAACCAGGCCGACCGTCGTATAGTCGACAATAACGTCATTGGAAAGAGTTTGCCAAAACGGCTTCCTGTCGATGAGTGAATGCGAGGTTTGAGGTGAAACATGAGCAAAAATAATACACATCGCGACTGGAAGAAGGAAGTGTACACCGGCATTGTGTCGGCAGGGAGATTTTTCCGCAAAATCATCATCTTTGGTTACTATGAAATTGTCCTGGCAACCGCTGACACGGCCACTGCTAAAGGCAGTAAGAACAACAACAACAACAATAACAGCCATTGCCTGCCACTGGCATCAGCATCGCATCGACAGTAACGCGAAGCAGCCACGGCAATAATAACAACAACAACAATTGCTACCACAATGGTAACGGCAGCACCAACAGCATCCGTTCATGTCGTCGTCGATGTGAAGGCTGACGTTCAGGCTGCCTGGCTGGCTGACTCGGCGACTCGACTCCGATACAAACGCACTCTCAGCGATCGCTCCTACGAATTATGCCTTTGAAGCGGGCACACCCCCTCCCCGCCCCTGTGCACGGCAGCCAGCAGGCAATATTGTTCCATTTATTTTTCACTAACAGCATTTGGTATTTGCGATTCTGGACAAAACCACACACACACAGGCAAAACACAAACACCAACAAACACACACATACACACGCGCACTCCTAGCGAGGCTCACAGCCATTAGGAATTGTGTGTGTACATCTTCGACAAGCAAAAAAAAAAACGTAAATAGGGAAAATGTTCCATGCGCCGTGTTTCGTCGGCGCTGCGCAGCGCTGCGCAGGAAACAAAGCAAGGAGCGAATTACTGTAACTAGGAGCAAACACGGAGGAGCTGCGGCTCACTCGCCGCCTTCTGCCAGCGATGGGGCAGCAAAACGCCCATATTGTTGTTGTTATTTTGAATTTCAACAAAATTACGCGGCGAATTCTATTACGAGAGACCATTTTCGCAACTTCGTCGTACTCGACGGTGGGTAATGTTTTTATTCTTGTGACGTTGCGTTGTTGGCTGCTGGTGGTGTTCTGCCTCCGTTGCCGTTCCCGTTTTCGTGGCAGTGCTGTGTTGTTGGTGGCTGTCAAAGTCAGAGAAATGCTGTCGTGTTTAGCTGGAAATGTGCTAAAGATGCGCAAAAGTTGGCAAAAACAAAAATCCATTAAAGAAATAAAACCATTTCGAAGGGCATAACCAAGTGATTGCGGCGCACTAAATTGTATTCGGTGCATGCCACAAGCAGTCTTCACTGACTGGTGGCATTAACTAATTGGTTTAATTTCAGAATTTTCATTACATAAGAAAGATTTGAACTGCGTTTGGAACGAGTGTCTCTGATTTTTCATAACTCATTACACGGGTGAAGAAAATATGAACATGTTTCAATGTTATGGTTGCGAAAGCGTTCAAGTCATATTTCAACGACTTGTTGAAAGAGATTGTCAGAAGTCACTGTTTGTGCTTTGAACTGCGTGTCACTTTGAGTTTAAAGATATAGAAACTAGTCTTATGACAAACTACTGCCATGGATTATTTTGCACAGATTTTTGTGCATATTTGTGAAATTTCATGAAAACGAAATGGTTTGATGTGGTTCACTCATTATTATTTACTATTATTTATTTTTAAGATTATTTTCTTTACTATTCGAATTTTGTTATTTTGTAAATTAGTTTCATATGTTAACGTTGGTTATTATTATTATTGGCGAGGAATGTGCACTGCGACCTAAAAGATCTATTGTGCCCCCTTTCTTGGACTTCACAGTTCGTCCGTGAGTCCAGTATCCAAGAGGAATCTTAGTATATTTCCTTAGCCTTTGGAAACCCAGTCCGAACCTGGTATAGTAAAATCATCCAGATGCTTCTTCCGTTTGTGCATTAGTGCAGGACATATGCCTAGTATGTGTATTGCAGTTTTATTGTCCTGCAAACAGAATCTACAGAGTTCGTTCAGCCTGATACCTAGTTTGGTTAGATGATAGTTCACTCTACAATGCCCTGTCAATATACTTGTGATAATCCTTAGATTATTCTTTGAGATGCTCATACATTCCTCGAACCTTTTCTTGTTGTAAGATCCAATAACCAGCTTGGAATGTTCAAGGTCTGGTTGATTTTCCCAGTATTGATTCCGGATGGTTATCTCGGCTTTTCTAGAAAGGATCGATAGTGCTCCTCTGCCTAGACCACAGAAGGGTTCTGGGCCGACGAGGCAGGAAGATGCCCCCCTTCTTGTAAGTTTGTCAGTCTACTCATTCCCATCAATACCGGCATGACTCGGAACCCAGAGGACCCATACCTGATTGTAACGGCCAAGTTCGTTCAGCTTTTCAAGGCATTCCGACACCAGTTTCGAGGACATCTGGTAAGATCGTAATGCCTTGATTGCTGCTTGACTGTCTGACATGATCGTAATTTTTCGGTTTCGGTACCATCAGTATCTGCATGAAATTTAATTTCAAAATCGTTACTCGTTTAGGAGTTATTGTGTGAATTAGTAGGTTGCAAGTTTGATGATTGATTGAAAATCTCTTGATGCGATGTGTGGAGAAAAGTTTAGCGTCTGAATAAACTGAATTCAGAAACGCGTTGTTCTGATCTGTAGAAGTGGCTGAATCAGGCCGGAGCCCACTTAAGGCCCATTATGATACCACAACTAATCGAGCTCAAATCCGCTCACTCATTTGCATACGGCCCGCTAAATGAGAAGTATTGGGGGTCTTAAACTACCTCAATTTAGTGAAGACAGTGTTTACATTGTCCAAAATGTCTGGGTTTTTAGACTGAACTAAGAGTTTTTCGATTGTGGACAGTGCAGACTAACCGGATTAACCGGTTCCTGAAGAGTTCAAGTCCAGTATTCAAATCGACCGAAAGCTTAGGAGGAGCAAGATTGAAAAAATACAAAGAAATTTAAATGATTTTAAATGCCAGAGCGAGGAAAAATCATTCCATCTGATCACAGACTGAAAGCTGTAATACTTATACAATAGATACAAATGCCTGTAAGAACACATCGACACCATTCACTTGATTCCTGTCACTTTCATACAAGTAGAGAAGACATTTGTCTGCCAGAAGTTCTATTGTTAAGATAGTCTAAAATATTGCAGGTCCTCTTATAAATCTAATCTAATGCACTGTTCAACTTTAAGTGAACTATAAGAAATTGCAGATCAAGAACATAGCCAATTTTGAAAAGTTAAAACTACATCATGCAATTTATAGGTTGATCAACAGCATTTTTAGACTGTCTTGGTCCCAAATCGACAGCCGAATAAGTCGACAATCTAATACTTAAAATATTTAGTTTTTGAAAGTGAATGACACAACAAGTCTAACTCTAGAAAGACCATTGCGGTATTTCTGACGGTTTATCATTTTTAAATATCTGTTTTTTCTTAAGTATTTCTATTAGAGTCCTGCACGAGTATGCATTTTTGCTATTCGAAAACATTCAAATGCTTTTGAATAGAATACTTCACTGCATCTCTGCGGACAAGTCCGAATGAATACGAGTACAGCTCTCTTCGCGTACGAGTAAGCTCCGAACATAAACGAGTAGACGTACACTATTTATTCATATTCGCTCAAAGCGGGAAAACGAGGACAAAAGCATTCGAATAATAGTATATACTGTTTCGAATATATTCGAATATACTCGTTTTATTATTCTTAAGATTATTTAGAAATATTTATGTTATATATAAAAATGTATTTATTTGTTATGCTACTTTTTTCAATAATTTCCATTTTGTGTATTAACTAATAAGCCACATCAACCACACCACAAGTATACACATGGAAAAGTGACATACTGCGCATAAAAATATTCTATGAAACTGTTGATCTTCGAATACTTTGCAAAGTTCTCGATTACCGCATACGAGCACTGAAGTATTCGCTTCTCACAGAATACGAGCACTGCAGTGTTCGCTATTCACCGAATATGAATAGAAACGAGATGCGACGCTCGCTGGTTCTCGTTTCTATTCGTTTCGTTGTACACATTCTTCGAATACCAAGTACCCGTACAGTATGCAGGACTTTAATTTCTATCAACTTTTGCTTTGATGTTTTTTATTTTTTATCGGGTTCTAGAATTAGGGCTCGACAATTACAATTAGCCAAATCCGATGTGTATTTTTCAAAATATATAAAATATGTATAATATATAATATGTAGTCTATATGCGGTCTTTTTAAGTGCTAGGCTGTCAAACTTAACCAGTGGTCGCACATTTCGACTCCACAGATACTAAGATATTCTAGAAAACAGATAGAAGGTGCTTGAAACCAGACAATTCTTAGATTGCTCAACTCAAACCTTATATTTGCAAAACGAATTGCATATTTCGGCATAGCGAATATTCTCACTTTTTACGACGCCATTAAATATTATGTCTACACTTGTGTCTACAATAAAAAGGGGGAAAAAAAACCCCTGACACATCTGTTTTAACATTAATAAACGCACAAAATTCGCTTGGTAATTATAGAAATATTGAAAAGTACATCTGCATAGAAAGAAAGTAAACATATACCTAACAGATGGTGACAAAAACTGGAGGCGTCGCACCTATTTTCAACTCAATTGTCATTTCTTACTCACGACCTATTTTTTATGACGTTATCATAAGTTGGTTTTTATAAGAGTTGACAACCAACAATAAGTAGTCACTTCCATAGACTTTTATTTATAACAAATAAATATGTATGTAGAATATTATGCTCCACTGTTGCGCAAATTAACTGTTAGACAACACACTGGACCTTGCAATGGCAAAGGGACACCACTGTGTAGAATCAGAGTCGAAACAATGATCAAATCTAAATGGTCTTTAAAGCTTATAGATTGATGCGCAAGTTTACATACATACAACAACAAGAGAACCAAATAAAGGACAATTTTTGTGAAATGTTGACGCGCGCACACACACACATACATACACAAACTTTGGCCAACATTAAAATAATCCAATTAAAGGAAAAACAACCGACAAACAGCAACGTTACGTTACATTTACATATTCAAAGTGTGGCTGCGGTAGGAGCGAAGGAGAATATGTCAAACTTTTGCTTTCTTTTGTTCATTTATCTGACGGAGTTCAACATGAGCATCGCGCTGGACTTGGCCCGGCGCGCCGCCCTCACCAACCAGTAAACATAATCGCATTGTTTTGCATTAGCGTATTGTCATCCAAAAGGGAAATACACTCCAAGTATGCTATCCAACTACGGGCATATTGCTATTGTTGGTGTTGGCGTTGTTGTTGCTAGTGTACTCCGGTTGTTGGTGCTCATATTCCGTTGCCAGCTCGTTTGAGCTTATGAAATTTTTCATTGTATTAAAGAAAAACGTGTATCCACGGAGAGGATGCAAAGAAGTTCGCTGTCGTTGGTGATGTTGGTGTTATTCTTGCTATTGTTCTTGTTGTTGTTTTCCGCCTGTTTTGGCTGGCAGCTTGCTCGGCTACGGTTTGCATCATTGTTTCGCTGGCTTATGCGCTACACGCTAATAGGGCCGCCGCCGCCGCCTGGACCTGGACCCGCACACCAACCGACCGACAGACACAACACCATCGACTGCGCTACCAGTCCGGCTGCGCTTATTTATGCGAGTACGAAGTTGAGTTGAGTTTCGTTGCGGCGTTGTAGCAACGCCACGGATGCCAGCCAGCCAACACGGCCACTGCTACCGCTTGTCGCTGCTCCTCCTTCGGGTTGCGGGTTGTGTTGTTGCTGTCGCTGATGGAGATGTGTGTATGATGGTGTTATGCTGATACGTTCTTCTTGCTATTGCTGCTGTTTGTTGCTGTAGTTGTTATTGCAGCCGTGCAAAATCGTTGTTAAGGATAAATCTCCGCTGACTGTATATATCCATACATATCTGTTTGTATGTAAGTATCTGTGTGTGAGTATATTCGTTTTGCAGCTTTCCAGCAGAAAACTGGGAAAAAATAATCGGAAAGTGTGGTGAACGCAAAGAACAATGGAGGAATATATAAAGTGCTACTACCTTGCAGCCGAATGCAGCGCGACGGCATATTGGGGGTTCAGGACGCCCCAAAAAAATATACAAATTTCAATAAAATCCAGTATGCCAAGTTCGAGTTTAGAAGACAACTTGGCTGATCACTGTGCGCCGCTGCGCACGTATAATAAATGCAAAGGAGCTGCCGAGCACGACACGGCCGGGTGTTGCAAATGTTGCTGGCTGTGAACACAACAAGCAGTCGGAGGCGAAATAACGTCATGAAATAAAAATCAATAAGTGTAGGCATGTGTAATGAGGGTAGGATGGCCGCGACGAGCATTTCTTAGAAGTGCGCAATTTCGATGCTGTGCGATGCCATAAGCCGTGATAGAGCGCATTGTATTCGAGCATTGAGCATTGTGTCTACTGTCGGCCGGCACCCCCACTCCGCGGCCAATGCTTACTTATGTCAGCACGCAAGTAAGCATCTCAACGAAATGTCATTGATTTACCACAATAAGCGATCTAATTAGGTGCAGGCTATAAATAAACATGCAAATCGTTCGTGACAATTGTTTACAGAATAAACGGGGCTTTTTCCATAAACAAACTGACAGCCATTTAATTATAGACTAAGGAATTATTGTAAGACTAGCGTGTTGAAGTAACAACGCCCCGTTCAAAACAAACACATAAATTGAGTAAGAAAATATTTTTGGAAAAACTTTTGTGAAAGTTGTAGACGAAATTAGACTGGAAATGTTGATGGCATTGTAATCTAAACTGGATTGGACTTATTTCTCATTCTTTTTCTGTACTTAAAACAACTTAATTGTACTTGGCGAACCATGTCCACGTGGGTGTCATTCTACTTTCTATGGTCCTAATTTTTATCAAAAATAATGGAACAAACTCGGTAACTGTGATCCATAATGAGGTAATGGAGCTTGACACATTTAATCTCATATGTTAATATTCATAAAATAATGCATTGCTTTGGCTAACATCAAAAGTGTCTTCTCTTGAAAATTACCCATACATGGTAACCCTAATCAAAAGAAAATGTGGTACTACGGTTCATAAGGGATTAACACTTGAAAGACCATTGCGGTAATTTGACGGATTTTTAACTTTAAATATTTTTTTGTCGTGAAAAAAACCATATATTTTTTAAAATATATTTTGTGTAAAATTTGCCAGTTCGATGTGTGTTTTCTAGATACCAGCCGAGTCTTTGCAAGTATGGTAAACTTGCGGTCTTTCTAGTGTTAATGGGGGAATACACACTTAATTTCAGACATAAATGTTCATAAAATAACAAATTACTTTGGCTAACATCAAACATTTTTATTATTGTAAATTTTTCCTATAGTAAATTACTACCCAGTCGGCCTCGGTAGTCAAGCGGGTAGCGCGCTGGCTTCTCACATCGAGTGCCCCAGGTTCGAATCCTGGCTCGGGCTGGTGAAAAAATCGTCTACTTCTATCGCTATCCACATGAAGCAGATGAGAATTATCAGGTGTACAACTTTGCTTCCGCCGTTTTCCGATAGGTGGCTGTATCGGCTGAGGCTGGTTGAAATACATAGATGGTAATGCCTTTAAAGTGAGTGTGGACAGTGCCTAACGAATTGTCACCGCCGTTTCAGTGACAGTTGTTCTTGTTTTCGTATTATTCACGCTCGAAAATGTCCGTTTATGTGCCCAATTCTCGCCATTTGCGGGAAGTTTTACTTTTCTGTTACAATTCGAAAAAAAATGCAGCTGAAGCGCATCGAATGCTCTCAGAAACTTACGGTGATGCTGCTCTGAGTGAAAGAACGTGTCGGGAGTGGTTTCAACGTTTTAAAAATGGTGATTCCGACATGACAAAGTCATCCTCGACACGACAATGCTCGGCCTCACGTCGCAAAAGTGGTCAAAAACTACCTGGAAACGCTGAAATGGGAAGTCTTGCCCCACCCGCCGTATTCCCCAGATGTCGCCCCTTCTGACTTCCACCTATTCCGTTCGATGGCACACGGCCTGGCAGATCAACATTTTCAATCCTTCGAAGAATTGGAAAAATGGATTGCTTCATGGATAGCGTCAAAAGAGGACTCCTTTTTTCGAGCCGGGATCCGAAAATTGCCGGAAAGATGGGAGAAAGTTGTCGCTAGCGACGGACAATACTTTGAATAATACATCTGTAAGCACTTTTTCGCAATAAAGCTTTTAATTTTGGGAAAAAAACGGCGGAAGCAAAGTTGTACACCTGATACAAGAATCGCACAAGTGCGCTCTTGGCAGGCAGTGGCAAAAACCTCCAAGTGTGAAAGAAAAACTGTAGGTCCCCTCCTTCCCTTCTCCTATCTGAATGTGTGTTGTATTACATGTTGGAAAAAAAAACAGTGTTGAATACACATTTCAAACGGCTACAATTTGTGGTATCACAATGGGCCCATAAAGAGGCCTAAGTGTGTCTCATACAGAGGCAGCCACTGCAACCTACCTACCTACTACCCAGTTGATAGAAAATGTGTTACAACGATCCATAATGGGTTAAGGGGGCATGTCATACTCAGTTCCAGACATAAATGTTCATAAAATAACAAATGACTTTAAATAAAATAACATTTTTATAATTTTAAAAATTACTCCTGCAGTAAATTACTCCCTATTTGAAAGAAAATGGTACGGTTCATAATGGGTTAACACTCAATTTCCGACATAAATATTCATAAAATTACAGATGATTTTGGTTAATATCAAAATGTTCTTATTTCTTCAAATTATTTTATATGGCAACCCTAGTTAAATGTGGGCAGACCATGCCCATATGGTGCCAATTCTTAGTTGTAACACTAATAGTTTCTGTAACAAACTGCATCGCAATATGTTTACTCATTAAGGACAATTGTGTGAACCAGTTGGTTGATGGACGGAAGGACATTGCTCAATCGATTCACATATGTAGATATATTTTTCGCGTTAGGTGTTACTTATTTTTGGTCGAACTTTCTCTGTGTAAAGAATATCAATAAAACTGCAATTTGAATATCATATGCCGTTCATTGTGTTAAAATTGGCTTCTTGGTTAACCTACTTTTTAATTCTCTATGATTTGAATGCATCATACTTGGAAAATAAGGGCCGTTTTCTCAACTTACAAAAACGAAAATAGTTACCAGACACTTTAAAGTGAGGAATAACTAAAGTTCACTTTAGCTAAAGGTCACTTTATCGGTAAGTTGAGAAAACGGCCCTAAGTCTTTTACCAAAAACTCAAGCAATGACTTTATCAAGTATCTAAAATTAATATTTATATTTCGAAAAAAAAAGTTTTGGATCGATTGAGACCATAAAAAAACTTCAATGAAGGTCATATGTCAAGTAGTAAATAAACATTTTATAGAGAATTGGGTCAATCGCTGAGGTAGTTTATGTGTCCTACTTTGAAGTTTGCAACACACATTTTTGAACAGTTTTAGAATTTTGAATTTATTTTGTTCCGTGAAATTCACTTCTATGACCTCGAAATAACTGTTTCAGTTTTAGTTTCGTTTTACATCGCAAGGAAGATTTGATCCCTGCGGTGATAAAATGTCCCTCTCAGTTCTCAGGATCCCTTTCAGCTCTGTACAAAGATAAGTAAGGATAGATTAAAAAAACCAACCATACCATTCACCAGCTGTGACCCTTTCTGACCTCAAAGTAAATGATTGCTTTCAAATCTTCTGTGAAGTGTAAAATTGTAGGTCACTTCGCTTCCTTGTACAAAGACAGTTCTGCTTCGATTAAAACCCAAATTATTACTGAAGCAACGTAAACAAATTGAGGGCACAAAGGTGCCATTTGAAACGAACCAACTCAAGCAGATAGCATCATAACTCTAAGGATTAAAGATTATTAAAGATCTGAAATTCAATGGGGGAATTTTAAGGCCACAGAGGCTGAATGCTGACACCTATTCTTCTTAATTTGTGAAAAGTTGTACGTTTAATAAGAATGATTGCGGCCAGTTTTTTTCGCTCGCATTTAACTGCAATTGAAATACTTGAACTTATTTAGAGAAAACAAAAAGACTGATGCAATGAGTGCAAATCATAAAGGAGCAGTCACGTCTGGCTGTATAGCTCACTTCGATGACTTTTGAGTTTCAGCAGTCAGTCGAGAAGGATTTTAATTCATAAGGAAGTTGAAAACAGCATGAGGTGACTTTAGTGTTTACACGCTAATGAGCAGCAAAATACTTTCCCAGCACATTGTTGTGCTGCTTCATTATTGTTTTGCACTCAAGCATAACAATAACAGTTCTTTTGTGATTGCTTGAGATTCTATACAAACGATTTTCAGCGCTGCTGATTGCCACTTCAATACGGAATACACAAATTAAAACCACAGGAGGTCAAGTAGACATTTTAACAAACAACATTTTGATATTGTTTGGAACGGTTTTTTGTATTAATTCAAAACCATATCACCACCATATTTGTATTAATCTATGGGTGGGAAAAATGGAGAGAGTTCACACAAAGCCAGTACAGCAAATTTCCTATATTTTCATATGACACATCTTGAGCTTTGTTTACTTATAACATTGAAATTTGTTTTCAGAGAGAAAATGCTTTACTCATGCATCATATTCGAGAATTTATAGGTTTATTTGTTTTGGTGGTAAACTACAAACACATTCAACCACAAATTTATTGAGCATTACATAGAAATAGTGACAGACATGTCCACTCTACTCCATTGCTCGACAGAGACAATTTTCCTTTCAACTCATCTATTTTAAGTGACAAATTTTCGTCTCATTCTACTTCAGCAATGACATGTGACGTTGCTAATCGTTGACTAACCCTTGAAAGGTTATTCACTCTGTTTCTTAATTATAACTAGAACTTGTTTTTGTGAATAATACAATTTCAATATTCAATTTTTTAACGCAAGGTGCATGGCTAATTTCGTTATTAAGTTGTACGAGTAAAAACACACATAATAAATGTTTTGTTTGCATAATTCACGCAAAATTCAAATTAACACAAATAGACCGTCAGTCGGACTCTTAACCCTAACGAGCTAAATTGCAGAGCGTTTACGTGCTGCTTGTAATTAAGACTCAGCAACAATTTAAAAGTGTAAAGCAGCGCTTCACAAATGGGTTGTTAAAAGGTGCAATAAAGATATAAAATATACTTATAAAAGATTGAAATGTAGCAGACAGTATGCCAACTGGGAGTAGAGAAACAACCTATAAAAAGATGATTCCTCAAGTACTCAGGTTGAGTAGTCGATTGCACTGTGTACTTAGGAAAGGAAAAGACAGAAAGAGAGGATTGGAGGCAGACAAGTTATGTAGGATTCGAGTAACGCATATCTTATATTTTTAAACTATTTAAAAAGTTGAACTTTAAGGTCGAAAGTCGAACAAAAAGTCAGAGATCGAAGTTTTTCGAATAACTTTTTTAGGAGAACCATTATATGAGATACAAGCCCTAGGAACTGTTAACATTGCGTTGGTTCGAGGAGTTAAAGTTGACATCCATGTGCGGTTAATCTGTCAATGAAGCACATAACCTTAATGTGACAATCGATAAGTTCTAAGAATAATAAAAGCTACTTCGAAATAAAGTCAACAGGTCAGCACAGGTCAACTTTTTGGCGGATTGAATACCTCAATATTTGTTTTAATGTTTAACGAGAAGAAAGCATCGAAAGCCTTACCCACTCAGTATGAGACTTTAACACACTAAACCTCCTTGCGTCATGTACCGGTTGTCCCTCCGAATACTACCGTCAAGTTTTTCGTCGAAAGAATATCTCAGTGTATGACAACCCAGAAGATCCACGAACAATGGGGAGATTCCTCTTGGCACAAATCAACTTTTCAGAGATGTGGATACCTTAATTACTCTAGTTGAGGCAGATAAGTTGAAGCTGATTCCGTTTTGCTAAGCTAAAGTTTGCTCCATCCTAGATTCTCGGAAAATGCTTTAGGTTAGTAAGGAGCCTCTTGGACCTAAGCCGAGCAGAGCTTAGATTCATGACGGGCATCCTAAGCGGACACTGTCTGCTAAATATGCATAGAGCGCGACTGGGAATCACGGACAACGAACTATGCAGATTTTGTATGGAAGACGAGGAGACTTCTGTACACATCATAACGGAATGTTCCGCCCTCATACACGCAAGAAAGGTACTGGGAAGGGAACTGATACAGACAAAGGTTCTGTCTGAATTTGATCTAAGGAAAATAAAGGAGTTCCTGGATAATATCGGAGGATGCGAACTCCTCCAGTAAGATAAAGGGACGTGACACAATAGTTCAACACTGGACGCAGGGTCTCGGGCAGGTGGTGCTCGACTCCCGCTACCCAATCTTAATCTTAGGGACCCTCAAAACAATTATTCTGATCTTATGAGCCACGCAAAATATTTATTCGAATTAAATGTCACCGGATAAAATATTGATTTTAGAATTTGTGAGTATGCAACATAGTTTTCTAGCCTCAGTCTTCATAGCTTCTTCTTCTGCTTCTTCCATTCCTGATGAAACACTTAGTTATTTTTGGAATGTGAACCAACTGCCTTGCTAACCTTATTCAACCTGGAGCTGTCATACAAACAATTTTTTCAGACTGCTCGTCATTTATTCTGTTCTAGTCCGACTTCTTCTCTAAATGGAGGTGGGAAGACCTCGAGTTCAATGACCCGAATGATTTTAAATTTGTAATTATAAAAGACTCATTAAGATTAACTTAGAAATCAAGGTGACTTTAGTACAGATCTCTAATAAAGATCTGGTAGAAGGTACACTTTTTCCCTTTCTCTGTAGTAAAACACCAAATTCACTTGTTGATCTGTGTGCTTTTTCGCCAATTTTGATGCCTTTAGAGATACTTTAATTAACTTAAGTTCAAAATTAAGCTCAGAGTAGACTGTAGACTGGTTCATTTGTTAAAGGTCTGCTTTAGGGGAAAAGATGAAATCTTGAAGACTAATGCAACCATGTTATCCACTTGTTGATCTATGTGCCTTTTCGCCAATTTGTTTGCCTTTAGAGATACTTTAACTAGGTTCAAAATTAAGCTCAGAGTAGACTGTGAACTGATTCATTGGTTAAAGGTCTGGTTTAGGGGAAAAGATGAAATCTTGAAGACTAATGCAGTTTAAATTGTACACCAATACAATATGAATTTGAAGTTTAACAGTAAAAGTGATTGAAATGAAATTAATATGCAGTATAGATATTTGAATGCTTTTTTACCAGAAGTCACTTATATAAATTTAGCTCTTACGGTTTCCAGGATATTCAAGGATACAAATTTAGTTGATGTCCTTTATGTCCTTGTTTTACAAAATTTTTCAAAAAACGATTTTGTTTCCTCGACTTCATATCATTAGCTTTCATTTGGCGTAAAAATTATTCCTTTCTGACATTTGAGTCAAGAGATATGATGTTTTAAAAGTTTCAGTAAGGGACACTAAGCCGCCATCTTAAAACAGCATTTAAAAAAAAACTGGAACATCCCGGGAAAAATCCTTTGACACTTTTTCATCTACTGAGGTCCTCTATCGAATGAGATCGGTTTGACCTTGTCCCTTTGTTTTAGTGTTCCACTGTGTAATCGATTCTATCGAGTATTGAAATTTGTTTGAAAATCGAACACTCAATGCATTCAGATGCAATCCAACACGTATTTTTTTTAATGTTCAATATTTTTGAAATAATTTGATATGTCAAAAAGTTTGCCAATCGCTGTAGTTAGCGCTGAGAAGAATTGTAAATATTTCTCGGTGTAAATGTTCAAAAGCAAATTGTAAGCAATTCAGCAGTAACACAACAGCGACGGCAACAATAACGAAAACCCACTTGAAGTGAATAACTCGAATGTGTCTCAAGTGTTGTCGAAAGTTTGAGTTTTTATGTTGTTTTCCCCCCTTCACACGTTCCACCATCTGCGCAGCGACGGCTTAATTGATGTTGGTGTTGTGGCTGGTGAAATGCAAGAAAAAAAAAGATCAGCTGAGAAAAATCTATTTTAAATACAATTTATGAGCATTTTGTGGCGCTTGAAAACAGAAAAGAAAAAACAAATTGGTTTTTAAATTTTGTTTTCTGTCATTCCGACAATCTTCTCGTCGCATTGTTTTGTGCGAATTTGGAGCGTGAAATGTGTATTTTAATGTGGATTCGTGCAGGGAACCGATAAATGCGTACAAAAGCAATAAATGTTTGGCGTTGTTTTGATTTCACTGTTGTTGGCGCTGGGCGCCATATTTACCGCCATTTTTCTGCCAAGTGCTGCCAAGTTCAGCGCGCGTTCAAATACAGTGCACTTTGTTTGTTTTGTTAATGAGCGCGGCGCGGCGGCTGGTGGGCCAACACTAGTCAGCTAGTCAGCCAAGTTGCCAAAGCGCCAACACGGTGCGCGGCATAAAAGTGATAAAACAATAAAGGTAAATGGAATGGAAGAAACGGTTTGTAGGTCGCACGCCAGCAAAATGCACGATTGCGAGTCGCTTTGCGTTGAGAGTTGTTCGTCTTTGTGTTTTTGCTTTATGGTTGTTTTCTTTGCTGCCTTGTGAAATTAATTTTGCATTTTAATCGTTGGCCAACAACCAGACAACACTTGGCTCTCTCGTGGCGAGATATTATCGACAGTGGCATGAAAAATGTCTGTCGACTTCTGGTCTCTACTTGTTCATTGGTCTGTACAAGTGAGTAGAAACGCCATAAAGCCACAACGATTAACTGTCACATTCGGCTTATGACCTTTGTGCTCGGAATTGAGTTGTTAACGTTTTATGTTAATTACGAATCAAAATTGACGACTTGACTTGAGGCGCAATTGCGCCCATGCAACCATGTAATCCGGTCCGGTGTTGGGCGTTTAGTGTGCGACAATTTGTTAATTGCGCACACGGGCGACACTCACACGCACATTCGCACTCGACATGCAAGTTTAACTATTTGTGCGTTATTCATGTTGGCAACGGGCTCATGGCAATGTATTTATCGCCACTTTGGTGCGCATGAGATCGCAATTATTATTAATTTTATTGAGTCGTATAATAAATTTGCTAGCTGGTGCCGTTGTTGTCGTTGTCGTCGTTGCCGTGGCCGATACATATTTGCTGCTGTATTTGAACAGGTGATAATTGATGACGGCGACATGGCATATGTTTTTCAACAGTTCAATGACAACAACAACAACAGCATTGCCAACCATTCGCACTGGACGTACGAAATCATTTGTGTGTGAACAGCTTTATTGTGATTTGACTGTTTATATTTCAACAAATATGTATGGTGTCGCTTGGCTGCAACAAATAGTAATAAATACTTTGTGGTCTTTAATCGCTTTCAAATGACAAATATTTTAATGCAGTCATTGCCGATAACAAACAAACATTCAATATTAGATTTAGTTGATAAGTGTGCAAAGTGCACACAAATCATTCGCTGAAAGGTGATAATCAGTATGAACAACACTTTGTGACCTTGAAGAGACTAGACTGGAATGTAATGGAATTTCTAGATGGATTTCTGATTAGTTGGAATCGTTGTCATTGTGCGCAGAGTAATCAATCTTTAGTGAATTGCATTCGTCTTAAATCAAAGCAGTTACGTAATTAAGTCACAAGTTTCGTTTTAGTAGATAACATGAAAAAAATTAAGTCAAATCGTAGCACTTGTTTAAATTGACGATTCATTTACAACACGTTGAAAGGGTAAATAACAAATAGGCAAAATTCAGATATTTAAATTGCCAGTGATGCCAACTTTAAATTTTCGAATCCACTTTAACTAGTAAACTTTTATTTCTAAAAGTAACAAACAAAATTGTTTCACCAGTGATGGGAAGTGTAGACTAGATTAGATTAAAAAAAAGGTTGTCCATCTGTTAGATCGATTGTGATGAATCATTAGGCTAGTATTCCATTTAAACGACAGTTCAAGTCGCTATGATCATCGATCATTCAAGTCGCTACTCATAGATTTAATAAACACGACTTCAAACCGCCTTGAACCTTTTAAGCGTATCGAACAAAGCGCTTGTCATATGAGTTCTTAAACTGTCAAGTTGGTACGAAAATGCATATAAACGCTTAAACACTTTCAAAGTCGTTTCAAAATCAGCTCATGAAGATGTAAACTTAGTTTATTTTCTCAAGTAAAAAGCAAGCAACATTTACAGCTGATATTCATTACATGTGAAAAAAGTAATAAAAAAGAAAGAAGAAAACACTCCTTTTATTCCATTGCTGCCAGGTACTAGTTCCGCCCATACGATTTTGATAAAATTTCATACACGACCTGGAAGTGACCCAAAATGATCAGAAACAAAATTTCAGCTTACCCTCTCTGCATGCGGCTGAGATATTCATGGGGTATTTTGTACCCATTAGGCAGCAATGGTAGCTTTTTTCCATACTTTGTGAAGTGATCAGCTAAACACGTGAACGAAAGAAGTATTGTTTACGGGTGAGTTAGGAGGCAGATTATTGTGAGATTCACCTCCGGAAAATTCATAATTTTTGGAGTCTGGTAACTCTAGCTAGATGGCGGAATTTTAGGGTGACCTCCACTAGACTAAAGTAGTTCCATCTTTACCCCAACCATCCCTTTCAATGATTTTGAGATATCTCTACCACGAATTTTTCTGTGATTTTTTTAAAAAGTCAGTTTTCATGGCTAAAATTTTACCCATTAGGCAGCAATGGATTAAACCGTCTTCAGTCAATTCGCTTCTGAAATCAATGTTTTTAAATACCTGGCTTAAAGAAGTATCGAGTCTATGCAAACCAACTGGGACCGTCATATAAACATGGTATAGAACGACCTCATTCAGGCAGATCCTCTGCCAAACTGATGATTAATTTAAATCGGAGGCATCAAGTTGAGGGAATCGGCTTTTGGTTAGTTCTTAGTTCTTAGAATTTAAATCTCATGAGGTCTTTGACTGTCTTAGTCTCAGAAGATTTTCTCAGGATTAACTTCTTATCTTGCTTACAGGTTCGAGAATCATAGGTCAATAAATAGTATGTAGTATAGTTAATGTATAATTAAATGTAAAATATAGTGGCACATTGAAAGTGTAGTCATACCTTCGAGAATCGCAAATGTTTTGGGAAATCTCCATATTTTAAAAACATTTTTATAGCCAAGACAACCCTCAAAGCACTAAAGTGCTTTCCCATTCATTTTATTGCTCAAGAAATTTTAAATATGGTCAAAAAACTGGTTAATAGACATATCTGAAAATTACATAAATTATCATTTTTATGGTTTTGATGATGACAGGTTATTAGATCATTAGGGAATAAACGAACCTGCAATGGTTATTAGTTGGAGTCTGAAAGGGAGACAAGCATCTTTTTAAGGGTCTTGCTTAAGATTTGGACTGTGAGGAGGGAGTTGTGAAGGACATAAAATACTTTTTCTGTAATAATGAATCAGCGTTTGACGATGAAACTCAACGAATTGATCGCTCCGTGTCTCCCTTGTCTCCCTGTCCTGAATTTATTATGAAATAATACAGAAGTTTATGAAACAATGCTCACATGTTCTAGAACAAAAAAAAAGCTCTACACTTCTGTTGTCCTTCTAATCTTTCAATGGTTACTAACACAGAGGATAACGTCTTACATACAGTTCCTGTAAAACAGCTCTGTTATGTTACGAAAGTGACTGCGCATGTTTGTGACCCAATTCCTTATTGACCATTACGACCTATCAAAGATTGTCATTGGTTTATCGGTTATCGGTTCATTGAGAAGACCAACTAGCTTGTTCTTTAAATATTTTTAACCCCTTGACATATTTCCACGAGTCTGACTCGTGGTACAATTTTTGTGCCAAACATGATTATCACCAGTCTGACTCGTGGTCAGTGTTGTGTTTTAGAAAAATTAAATTGGGCATTTCAATTTTTTACCGGTTTGTTTTGTGCAGAACAGTTGGAAACGAATTTCGTTGCGCTAACTGATACGTCAAGGGGTTAACATACCTAATTTTTCGGTTTCGTTCGATTTGCAGCCAATGTTGGGGTCGTGATTTGGGGCCTTTAAAACCAGCGCCATGAACATCAAATGAAGAACATTTTTATTTCGATAGCTAATTGTTCAATCGGTACTGACACTGGCCAATTGACAAAAGGGATAATGTCTTACGTACAATTCCTGACACTGCGCCATCATGTTACGAAAGAGACTTTGCATGCTTGTGACCCAATTCCATATTGACCATTACGACCTATGAAAGATTGTCATTGGTTTATCGGTTCATTGAGAAGACCAACTAGTTTGTTTTTTAAATATTTTTAACATACCTAACATTTGGGTTTCGTTATATTTGCAGCCGATGTTAGGTTCGTGATTTGTGGCCTTCAAAACCGGCAACATGAACTTCATATGAAGAACATTTTTATTTCGATAGCTAATTGTTAAATGGGTACTGACGCTGGCCAATTGACAAAAGGGATAACGTCTTACGTACAGTTCCTTACACACTGCGCCGTCATGTTACGAAAGAGACTTTGCATGCATGTGACCCAATTTCTTATTTATTCCTTATTGACCATTACGACCTATCAAAGATTGACATACGGTTTTGGTTCGGTTCATCGGTTTCGGTTCATTGAGCAGATAATTCGTTCTTTAAATAGTCCTTTCAATGATTGACATCGGTGACTTGTGTGGGCTCATTGAGAAGACCAACTACTTTGTTCTTTAAGTATTCTTGCCTAAATTTAGGGTTAGTCATATTTGCAGCCGATGCAAGTCAGGTGATGGTGTAGGTGCACGGGGTCGTGATTTGTGAACACCAAATGAAGAACATTCCAACTTTGAGTTAACCCTTTCCGACATGAAAATAACAGCCCGCTGTATGAATTGTATGGGCTGTAGTCCAATATATTGGACATTGTGACTGAAAGGGTTAATCAATCTCTGGGACTAAAATAACTCTACAGACAATTTCTTTCATTCTTGAAGGCTATCCTACATTTAACTTTTCTGCTCTCTATATGTAAATAGTTACAAATGTTAGTTTGGGCATATGTAAATCACCGCACAAGTTTATATTTGCCATTTATGCCAGAGATAAGCTTCGAAAGTAAAACTTGAGAAAATTTCTCAACTTAATAATTGCGTCTGGTGTACATTAAACAGTTTAATTGTTGCACACAAGACTCGGCTACAACTCATGTCAATGAAAAATGATATGACGTCGAAAATAACTCGTAAATGTTTACATGACGCGCCAACATAACACATTATTGTCGTAGTCGCCGTCGCGTGTTGTAAACGTAAACAGAATACAACAAAACGCACACAACACAGACAATTTACAACTTGCGAATTTGAAGGTAAAACAAATGATTGCGTCGAGTCATTAACACTGACACTGTGCACCAAACTCGTTGTGAAAATGCCAAAAGGCAATCGGGCAACAGTGAGTCGCACGCTGGGATTCACCCCGGTACGCACATTGTGAAGCAACCATAAAACAAAGTATGTAATAACAAAACAAAATGAACAATAAAACAGCAGATAAACTGGCAGAGCATTGCTTCACTAAGTTTTTAATTCGGTTAGTTGGCTTAGAAGTGGCTGTGGTGTTAAATTGGTTGATTTGGCTAATAGCCAACAAATGTGGGTTTCTCATGCAATGCAATGAGTTTTGCGGGAATTGTGCGGCATTGTAATTGCCAATTAATAGAAAAACCGTTGAAAAACAATGCAGCGCTGCATTAAAATGCAAATCGCATAATTTCAATTGCAAGTCGACTCACAATAGAGATGCGGGTCACAAGTGCATTCAGACAAGTTATCAAATCTAGCTACCAACAAAAGCGCCAACAAAACACATTACATACAACAACAACATTGGCGAGAGTTTTCCATGCATTCTCGCGCGCTCTCTCTGGCTGTAAGAGTGTGTGTGTGTGTTTGTGGCGCTCGTGTGAGAGCAATGTCCATCATCAATGAGCAAAACGAAGAGCGCCAGAAAGAAAATTTTACTTCGGAAAAATCGAAACTAAACAAGAACAACGACAATAACAACAATACCCCAACAAATAACAACAGCAAAACACACGCACCCGCAGTTTAATACGAACAACAAAATTACCACCAACATCAACAACAACAACAACTATTACAAGTACTCAACTCATCAACACAAACACACACGAGCGCAGAGAGAAAACACATTACCAACAACAAACGCAAGCAACTAAGGTGAAGAAGACCATTAAAATGGCAACAATAACAACAGCAACAACAACAACAAAAAGGAACACCAGCAATTACAATGGGAAGAAAACAACAATAACAACAACAATGGCAGCGACAGCGACAGCGGCAACGGCAACTGCAACACTAACTAACGACTCCGCCGAAACACAAAACCGATGTTGAAGAATCACACACAACAAACGAAAAACGATAGGAAATAAACATGACGAGCAACGAGAAAAAAATGTATCTATATCTGGTTTGTTGCTGGTGTGTTGCCACCGCGCTGTGCTCATGGATATTATGTTGTTGTTGTTGCTAATTTTCTTCACAGCACTCTAAATATTGTAGTATGTTGACGGCTGGAACGCACTCGGCGCTGCTGGAGGATGAAATCGTTGGTACTCACTAAAGAACTGCGGAAAAATGTTGAAAATTTTGAATCCTCAAATTACACTGCACGGGAAACAAAAACCACCACACCGCACCACCGCGCCGCCACTGCACACCAATAATGCCCACTTTGCGCTTTTTTGATTTAATTTATTTTTTTTTAATTATTTTTTATTTTTTAATAAATTCAATATTTTAATTTTAGAATTTTGTTTTTGTAATTTTGTGTATCTGAAATATTTCAATATCACTGCTTTGATGTGAATTCATTTGCTTGGCGCTCGCTTGGCGATTTTATTCAACACCTTGTTTCATTATTAATCATTTGCATTTGTTATGCATATTTCTCACAGCGACAACAACACTAACAACTACACAGGCGCTCGTAACACGCGACGTTCGGTTTTTAATTTGATTTGTGTGATTTTAGTAATTTAGTTAGACGAGTAGCAGCAGACACTTTGCATACGCTCGACGAAGCACTTTTCGGAAATTTTTATTTCATATATAATTTTTTTTTCGTACGCGTGTATGTATGCGCGCGTATGTATGTGTGGGTGCGTGTATGTACAATTTCTATTTTGTATATTTATTATTCCGCCGCACAGAAATTTATTGCACGCGAGACAAATAGATTTTGCTGCCATTCATTGCTCCCCGGCACGTAACACTATTCGGGCTAACCACACAAAAAATTCCATATCCCGTCATCATCATCGCTGCCATCAGAATACAAAGAGATCTCAACAGCCAGAACAACAACAGCAACTACATCAAATAATAACAGCAACAGCCAGCCAGCCAAATACAAGAGAAACAACAATAAAAACAACAAAAGGCAAAAATGAAATGAAATGAATGAAAAAAGCAAAAATGAGACGAAATGAAATGAAAGAAACGTAGACGTGTGGTGCACCATACACGTAAAATCACTTAGCCCGGAGAGCAACAGCGGCAAAGGCTGCTACAGCTACGGTAACATCAACAGTGCGCCTATAAGGGACAGTGTTGCCACCATTAAGGAAATTGACATTGAATTGCTTTGCTTTTCACTTGCATACATAACGAGTAGAAGAAGAAGCAGTGGCAGTAGTAGAGCGCTGGCAAGCGGCAAAGTTGTTGACTGATTTGACAACAAATTTTGCTCTCTTTCAAGGTGTCAAGTCAGAGCATTCGTGAGGTGAATGCCGCCACTCGCCAAGTACGAATTCAATGAGCCTAATAAATCACTTTTCCACATACCAATTCCTAACACTAGAACGAATAACCAATCTTAATTGAATGTCCATATGAAATTATGTTGGAAAAAATTAAAATTTTTAAATGAAATTTTTTTTTTTAATTTTTTTTTAGTTTTTATATTTAACCTTCGGAGAGCACACTGGGTCATGTAGACCCAAAAATCATGTTGCAAAAAATTACAATTTTTTAATTAAAAATTTGTTAAATTTTTTTAGTTTTTATATTTAACCTTAGGAGAGCACACTGGTTCATGTAGACCGAGAAATCATGTTGCAAAAAATTAAAATTTTTAAATTAAATATGGAAAATTTTTTTTAAGTATTTATATTTAACCTTCTTAGAACACACTGGGTCATTTAAACCCAGAAATCATGTTGCAAAAAATTAAAATTTTTAGATTAAAAAAATATTAAATTTTTTTAGTATTTATATTTAACCTTCTTAGAACACACTGGGTCATTTAGACCCAGAAATCATGTTGCAAAAAACTAAAATTTTTAAATTAAAAAATATTAAATTTTTTTTAGTATTTATATTTAACCTTCTTAGAACACACTGGGTCATTTAGACCTAGAAATCATGTTGCAAAGAACTAACATTTTTAAATTAAAAATTTGTTAAATTTTTTTAGTATTTATATTTAACCTTCGGAGAATACACTGGGCCATGGAGACCCTCCAGTCCAACCTCAAGCGACAATACCAAAAATTGTTTTTTCCGAGAATTTTTTCAAGTATGTTACACACCTCAGGGAAACTTTTCATTTGTTAAAACAATGTTCAACAATTTATAAAATAAGTTTAAAATATTAAATACTAAAATATTCAATAGTGAAAAAAAAATTTTATACTATAACATAAGACAAAGTTCAAAGAATATTTTTGGTATTTGTATTTAACCTTTGGAGAACACACTGGGTCATGTAGACCACAACTCCTACTTTAAACCAGAATATCAAAACCTGCTCCTGCGAATTATTTTAAGTATTTTACAAACCTTAGAAGAATTTGTAAATTGTTTAACCAATGTTCAGCAAATTAAAAAAAAATAGTTAAAAATTTTTTATAATAAAATATTAAATAATAAAAATAGAACTGGTATATATTTAGTGTTATAGCACACCATTTATTTCGAAGAATATTTTTAGCATTTGTTTTTTCCTAGAATATTTGAAGTATGTAACAAACGTCAGAAGAATTAATAAAATGTTCAAAGTACCCCAACATTTTTTTAATTCAAAAGGTTCAGATTTGTGGAATTATAGGCGATCAAAAGTGAACAGGGTCTAATTGATCTGAGTGTTCCTGATGGTTGAAAAAGTTTAAATATGTTTTCAGCTCCTCCTGCGATATCTCGTTTATTGTCGTTATTATCGTTATATCTCGTTATTCCGCGAAGTGGTAATTTAAGTCGTGGGAATAAGAATACGTTACAAGGAGCTGACGAGTATGTTTCGCATATTTTAATGGGGCTTAAATGATAATACAAATAAAATAATAAAAACAAATATGAATGGAGTCATCTGCCCCCTTTAGCCATTCTAGTGTTAACAACGTCAAATTTTGCGCCCCGTCAAATGACGATGAAAAATGCATTATGATATGAAATTATGTTACCCAGTTTGACGTCAAATGGCTAATTAATGTTTCTCAATACAAACCTTTAACCCATTTCTCACCCTGTGAGACATTTACTATCGAAAAACTTGAAGATTCGTGTTCAATTATTTCTAATTGAAGATTAAAAGTCTTTTCATATAACATCTTAACCCATTTATAAACTTTATAGACGTTGATTTAAAAAAAAAATCTTTCTTAGTGACTGCCATTTTTCTAGAACAAAACTACTGTTCAAATTTCATGCTTGTAGCTCCAGTAGTAAATTAAGTTAGGCTATGATCAGTCAGGACAATTGTGTGGGCAGATATACACTTTCTCAGTCAGAATTGGTAGAACTGAGCTCAAATCCACTGATATACACTCACACGGAAGGGTCTTTTGAGGGTTAAAATGCCCAAATATCTGTCTGTAACAAAAAATCTGTGTGACACATAGGTTTTCAAATCATTGAAATGGTGAGCTCAGAAGTTGTGTACAGAATCTCTACCCTCAAAAAAATCTTGTATGTGTTAATTTATATTAGGATGGAAAAAACTTAACTGCATTCAAACTGCTCAACTGAACTCAAACTACACTGATCAACAGCAAAATGGCTTTTCTGGGTTTGACATCAGTTCTGGGGTAATTAGGTACCGCTGATTTCGAATCCGCAAGCCGTTTTTAAAACTTAGTTTCCGTTTTCGCAAAAAATGGGCATGTAACTTTTTTGGATTTTCCCTGACTTTTTTCATGTTTGGGATTGTAACTTCTAAACCAATAAAGCGGTGGACATGATTTTCACTTTATGGCATTTACAGCACCTCACGGCTTCTTTTCCAATGTAATTTGCTTTTATAAGTTTTACAATTTCGCGGTAATTGGACGTCAAAGTCGGAAAATATGGAATTTCAAGGCGTTTTCCTGGATGGTCAAAAACATGCACAGTTTTCTTAAATCTATTAATGAGTTAGGTGTTAAATGAAAGCGGAAACATCAAATAATACAACACAGCCAAATTATTTGGCGTGGTTCCCATTCTTATCGAAATAATAGCAAACATGTGCCATCGTCATTTTCATCACTGTTCATACTTTTTCCTTAAAAAATCAACGGCCTCAAAATATGCTCTTTTATATGTTCTATTTACAGTTTGGAATACAAGCAAAAAACAAAACAAATTTTGAATTGCTCGAAACAAAACAAAATTAAAAACGTTGCATATTTTAAGGCACCTAATTTTTCAAAAAAAGAAAACAAAAAAGAAGTGCCTTCGCTAGAATGAGATTACGTACTTTGGGTTTAGATGTTATGAAGATGAGCGAGGTCCATTCCCTTGTCTTGTGCAATTTCTTAAGATTCATTCAACCATGAAATTTTTGCAGAAGACGGGTTAAATCTCCTCACCTACTTTTCCCCTTTCTTACATTTGGCAATCCTCCTATCTCCATCATTATTTTCTGAGCCTTAAATACAAAGGACTGCCTAGCCTAAGTGCTTGAAGAATGGACATCTTGCTCACTATTTGTTCGGCTCCCCTCACATCTATCTATGCGATCCAACTGCGAAGAAAATTATCGAGCACTTTCTTTGTAAATGAGGATGAAAACGTTAGGGAAACCTTTCTTCGAGGACATTAAGGAAACCTCAGCAGCAGGATAAGCGATTTGCAGAAATTTATCACCGCCTCGAACTGGTTGGTTCAGGGCCATCTGAATAACCGTTACCTGCACGTGGATACTGAGTGAGTGGCATCAAAACGTAACATTAGCGCTAATCGGATGTAAGCAACCAACCATAAGCAACCAAACTTTCAATCTGACTTTTATTGAAAAATAAACCCATAATCGATGATAATGGTCTCGGCTATATTCATTTGTTATGAAAATACGTACAAATGCGTTAATCCTCAAGCATTTTCAGTTACTGTGACAACACAGCGGGCACTTGGGATTACTGACGCTTCCATGCATCAAACTCCCTGCCTGTACCTTTTGTTGCCTTAGGGGGGATTACAGTGCGAGTATATAATAAGCACGCATCAATAATGAGGCATAAAGGGATATTGGGAAAATATGGCAACATCAGTAGTCAAATAAATTGAGCATACACAAATGTGAAATGTTAAAAAAGAACTCACAAAAATGTTAAAAAGGAAGTGGCACGAGTGCATGTGGATACAAAAGCTATACACACAGTTCCTAGTCGCCCTTGTTGCGATGAGATTAATTTCCCTTCTTCGGTACAGACGACGCTGACGCTGACGACGCGACACGTTTTGGCTCTCAGCCTTGCGCTCTCCTTATGGGCTGTCGGGCTGCTTGGACTGTTAAGTCGGTGGGCTCTTTTGGCAAAATCAGACACACACGAGCGGCCGTACTCGCGCCGTGTGCACAAATGGACAGTGTCGGTGTCGGCCGAGGTTAGAGCCCAAGTACACGGTAAGTGTACTTACGTGCCGCTGTACGTGGAAGCGCGAACAAAACAGAAAAGCAATAACCGGAGAGCGCGGCGCATGCAAAGTGGCGAAGAAGAAGGTGGTTCGGTTGCCAGCAGTTAGCAATACAGTTCAGCTGGGTTCATGGCGGCGTTGACAGGCCAATTGAGAGGAGCACACAATCCAGTTGCGGCACAACAACTGAGAATCGAGCAATAGCGACGCGACGTGATAAGGAACAACCCTTCAATTTTGTTGAGCGCAACCGTGAATCATGTACAAATTGGGAGGGGAGGCAAAACACTCGACTTCTTGCCACATCAAACGAAAAAATGGGCCAGAAAAGGCGGCGAGAAGCGCAAATTCCAGTGGCGGCAATCATGGGTTTGGGTTAAGCAGAGTTCGACGGCGTCAAGTGACAGATAGCTATCAACGCAGATTTATGGGTAAACTAATACTTTGCACACGAGCAATGTTCAGTCAGGCGAACATTTGAATAGTTGTGTGTAGTTTGTTGGGAAAAAGGAAAGTGGAAATGTGGCAAAAGTAAACAGATGTGCGTAAACAAAACGAAAAGCAATGACGTACGGAAAAACGTGGGACAACTTGACAAATTAAATTTGCCATAAATCAAACTGCAGAACACAATCGGCTATCGCAATCGGAATCGCATTGCATCGGCGTGTCAATGTTCACACATCATGGGACCAATTCGAGTTCATGTAATGTGATTTTGATGGGCCGTGAAGCGGCGATGCTATCAAAAATCAAACAAACAAACAAACAAATAAGCGTGAAACAAGTTAAATACGCGTTTCAAATGAAAGCAACCGCGTTTGTATTGTGGGAACATGTGCAACGCAGTGACGCCGATGCGAACGCGACCAATGACAACCGAAGTGGGGCCTGACAAGTCCCAGCAATTGTCACGTATACGCCGAGTATCTGAAAGATACCGACGCCGTCGAACGAGATAACGCAAGCGCACACACCTTGCAAGTTGCAGCCACAACAATAACAATAACAACAACGACAGCCACCAATCCAAATAATGACAACAAACAAATGTGATGGCAACAATAGCACATCGCCGTACAACACTTTTGCTGGCGGAGCGCAAATGAGCGTCGCCAGCGCTGCTGCTCACAAAATTCAAAACAGCCGCCAAATCGCGTGAGAGTGAGCGCCGCCTCGGTGCCCTCTATCGGCGGTTTTTTGTGGTCCGTGTTGTTGTTATGGGGCTGTCAAATCGTTTAAACTGAGAAAACCAAATAAACACGCTGATAGAACAAAAGTGAGAAAGCGCTGTTGCCACAACTGCAACTCTAACACCAACAGCAACAACAACAACAACAACAACAGTCTTAAGAGCAGCAATCGTATGCAAAAGCGCAGGAAGCACATCGCTGTATGCCTCGCCGTCGTCAGGTAAAAACGGCCAAACAGCGCACAATGACGATGGCCAACACTAACAACAACAACGACAACAGCATGCAAGAAGACAACGCCACTGAAGATGATGAGCCGCTGAACAGCAGCAGCAGCGGTAGCAGCTTAACTTGTACACCAACAACAAAAGATGGCGTGCAATCATTTCATTTTGTTTTCTTTTGTCTTCCATGAGGTTTTAAATTTTTTTTGTTTTGTGTTGTTTTGGTTTTGGCTTGCTGCCGCTTCCTCGGACAACGTTTGGCAGTTGGCAAAGTTCTTGACTTGATTTGGCTTATTGCTTGTGGGAAATTCTTTGTTTCGCCCCATTTGCCATCACGTACACAACACGAATTGTCTACATTCGGCAAAACATGTTGTTGCTGATAATTTCACTGCTGTTGTTGTTGTTGTTGGTCGGTGCGTCTTTATTGCTCTCCGGCCATGTGCAGTCGCTGTCTTAGTTTTTGTGTATCTATTAAAAAATTGAACGCGTTTTTGTCAAGCGCGCAAGAGGCGCAGCGGAGAGGGCAGCCGTCTCGATTCGCCGCGCTCTGTCGGCCTCCGTTGACGACAACGATTTGTTGGCCAAGTGGGGCGGGCGTGCGGGCACCCTGAGAGCCACTAACGTGCTTGTGAGCGCCGCGTTTTGGGCGCAGGAAATACATTTTCCTGACAGGTCAGTAATTTCGTTGAGGCAAAGAAAAACTGTCAAAACGCAATTAACTATTTGGGGGAATGTATGTTTGTATGAAAATAAGTAGAGAGGAATTGTGTACAGCATTGTGTAATTTATACCAATTTTCATTAATTCATGGAATGGAAATCAGAGCATTTATTTCGATCGATAAAAACACTTGCATGTTAACACTTAACCTCAATACCTATTATCCAGTTTGAATTGTGGACGTCAATTTGCGCCTAAAAATATACTACAATGCGCAGTACATTTGGTGGCATATCGATGAGCTGATAACTATTGGTTGATTGAAGCAGCAGCAGAGGTCATCGTAGCACAAGTGAAGAGTTTGTGGGTTCAAATAATAAACAAGGTGACACCCCGACTATAATTTCCCGGGGGTGTTTAAAACACTGAATCTGAATTCGGTCCCAGAATCGCCTCATCACAACAGGTTTTTAAGAGACCCTAACCTAAATATGGAAATGTCACAATATTAGAGGATCTGTTACTGACAACTCCAGATTGCTTTTCTCCACGACATTTGAAAGTTATACCCTTGAAAGTTATACCCTTGAAAGTTATACCCATTTTAAACCTTTAAAATCTTATAGTATAGTAACGGCTAAAGTCAGTATTGTGGTACATCCTCAGCGCTTGGGTTAAGTTTGGTAAGCAAGTAGGCCATCTATAGACAATGTACAGCGCCTAGCAATACCAGATCGTAGTAGCGTATGAAGTCAGTATTGCTACGTTCTCAAGACTTAGGTAAGGTAAGCTGGTAGACCGTCTCGAGCGCCTAGCGATACCAGATCGACCAGAATTTGAGTCGTAATAATGCATGTGTGTGATAATTGCACATTACTGTCTTATAGCCTCGGAAATCCATTGCACACACGATGTGCAATCCGTCTCGAATGGGTTAAACAGTCCCGTTAGACCCTAAGAGCGATTTTGAAAGCAAGTTTTTGCTAAAAAAAAAAGAGCAAAACCTGCACACAACTTTGAATACCGAGATTAGAATCTCACTAAAATCGAATGTGTTGGATTCGCCGTCAAAAACTTTTAGAAAACTAATCTTAACTAAAGTCATCTAATTTGGAAGGTCAGATAGAACTTGTAGACCTATGATGATTGCATTTTTTAAAGCTTTCATTATTATTTTTTCCCTTCGGAAAATTACCGAGAGAAATGTGACGTTTTGCAATCAGTGTTGGGTTATAAGAAGAACAGAGAAAGGACAAAGAAAAAGGACGAGTATTAATGGAAACCCTGATTAGAGAATTGTGCCTCTACCAAATCTTCACAGTTTTGTGAGCGCCAGACAGAATTAATTAATGAGTTGTGACTCGAGGAATTTCACATGGGCAGCAGTGACCTGGTAGGCGCCTCAGTGTTAACTGTGGGTATCCATGTTTTCAAGGCATTTGATTACACAGTGCGACAAAGATAAACAAATTTTAAAACACACCAAATATAGTAAAACTGCGTTTTAAATTTTTCTCTTTGACGTCATAATATTTTTTAAAAGGACTTTGAAACTTCCAAGACATGAATATTTCCAAAAATATTTTTTCCAAAATTTTGCGCAATGAATATTAACCCCTTTCCGACATGAAAATAAACCCGTTCTGTATGAATTGTATGGGCTGTAGTCCAATATATTGGACATTGTGACTGAAAGGGTTAATACGGGATTTCATACCCCAAGGGATGAGAAAATTCTTTAAAATTTAACCCTGTATAGCCAACCATATTTAATCTGTTTTAAGTTTTAAGATCAAATTTTAGAAGCCGGAGTTAAAGTTTAGTTTAGTTTTGAAGCCGGAGTATAAAATGCGTTGAAAGTGAATGAAAATTAGAGAAATGAAATTAAAGTGCATGAAATGAGAGAATCTGAGAGCGTAAAATGACAGTTCGTTTTGTGACAGCTGGCAAGTACGGTTGCCACTCGACCAAATTTTGTCAACACATTTTTTCTTAAAAAGTAACCAAAATATAGAAAATGTAACCATTGGCTTCCGTTGTTCTTTGGTATTTTCTTGTTGTGGCAAAGCTTTTACAAAACGTGTTTAACTCTTTTGGGGGCGGAGTTTAATGTTGAAATCCCAAATACTCTCAGAAGAAATATTCCATGTTATGAATTGTGGGGTTAGAAAATTATATTGGATGCTCACAAATTCTGAAATAATCCTTTTATGCGGGAACACCGAAATCGAAAAAATATTTTGCGTGGGTCGTAAGATTACAATAATTGTTTTGAGGGGCATTAAAAACTTGCTGGGACGTATTATGCCAGTAGTCCCGAAAGGGTTAACATTTGACCTCACGACAAGATAATGAACACACTTACCTTGCAAAAATATATAAAAAACGAATAAAAGTAACCAAGTAACTAATCACAAAAATTAACCTATTTTGGTTAAAAGTAACCAACTGTGGCCACAGTGCTTCCAGAGAAATATTTGCTAGTAATCATTTAGCCAGTAAGAAGAAAAAGAAAAACATATGATGGGCTGTCAAGACAAATCATTTTTGAAAACATTTGGAGGCAAATGGAACCACAACGATTTTGTACTCAGCTCAGCTCAGCTTTTCCTGATGCTGCTGAAACGGAAGAATTGCATTTTGAGCCCAAGGAACCATTTACCTTTTGCATTAAATGTCTGATAAAACTGAAGTTTCCCACAGCTTCAAACTTCAAATGAAACTTTTCAATCAGCTGTTTCTTTAACTCTCCTGTTTACAACATTTTCCCTCTGTATTGTGAATGTGCCAAGTCCCACAAGTGTAGCTAAGAGTTAAAACTGACAAATTCTTCCATATTTCTGTTTTTTTATTTATTTGTTTGATACTTTAATTTGTACTTTTAAAGTTCCCAAACAGACCAACTATGTTCATCGAAATGTATGATTGATTGCTTTTCCGCACAATTATCAGTCAAATAGCTTTTCCACACTTTCTTGGCCTATTACAATAAATTCAATATTGCAATGACTAATCAGCACGGGAATGCACTACCAAACTCAATTGAAATTCATTCCCAAATACAGTTGTCTTCCGTTGGAAAAAGGAAAAATGTCAAAAGAAGCCAGTCAGTCTGACGTGCTGACGGAGAGCATGAAATCAAAAATGTAATTAATGTGCTGCCACACAACGCACAAATGTTTTATGTATCCAATGAATACACACATCAACAACAACAATAGCAACAAAAACAACTGCATTCGCTAGCCACACATTCGCCGAGTAATGTGTATTCCTCGTACAACACAACGTGCGCTCGTAAAATTGAAATGCAAATGAAAACGATAGAATACGACGACGAACGGCGAACCAATGTTTGTACTTAATGTCTTCCGATAGGGCCCGACCAGGCCGGGCCCCGCGCACAAATGCGCCAAAGCGTAATGCGGCTGTCATAAAGTGGAGAACGGCAATTAAGCGATGCGTACGGATGTACGGCTCGGTGAGAATTTGGTGCATCTGCTGCGCGGCGGCCGCTGCACAATGCCGACTAAAAATAAATAACGCGCGCCAAGTACGCCGAACGCACAGATCAAATATGCACAAAGTCAACTGAAGATGTTGATCGCCGTGGCACTGCGGCAGTGACAATTTAGTGACGTCTGCTGTGCTGGTTTGTTTGGGTCAGAGCAATGAATGGCAGGCAAAGCAAATAAATTAGAACTGACGTGTGGTGGGGGCAACGATTTTTTGGAGCGCGCACATTTAATTGAGTTCAAGTTCGATACGAAAATAAGACTGCACTCACATTAGGAATATTTAATGGCTGTTCGAAGCGACGCACGAGGGGGGAACTAGAAGTACTGTCTTTATTTAGTCGCCGTGGAGAGCTGTGTTGGAAGTGGGTTAATGTCCACGCGAGGACTGGACAACAACAGCGGCACGTCATGCATATCAGTGATTAATTAGGCGAATGTGTGCGAGCCGAACAAGAAAAACTGCGTCCAATTGGCGCCGGCCTGCACAATGAATGCGTGCGAGTGCCAGTGGGCGGGAGTGTTTGTGTTGGTGGCTAATCGAATTGTCAGGTACGCCTGCACTTGAGTCGCATTTGTCTAAAAACCACCACGACACGGCGGTGAGTGGCGCCGAGGCTAACTGAATTTCGTCGCCTCGCATATGACCGACAATAATTATGTAAATTAAATTCGAGCAATCCGATATGGATAGAGTTTTGTGGGTCTGGCCATGACTGGCAGCACGTGTGCATAATTTAAATGGGCTCTGGGCTGCAACGTCTTCGATGGGGTGCAGGAAAGTGAAAGTAAACAATGGCGCAGGAAGGTGGAAAGGACGAAATGCTGAGTGCATTCGGTTGGGTGAGCAATTTCTGGTTGTGTTGTGTGTGGTTTGAGTTGTCCAAACAGGTCATGGGTGCATATTTTCGCTTTGATGTTCATAACATCGGTTCTGTGTTATGTGCAACATCCTAATTCAACAAATGAAACATTTGTAACATCAAAATACTCACCAACTACTCTAAATTCAAAACCCTCACCAGTGGAGCAAATTGGATTTAATTTTGGGGGCGGGTTTGCGTACAACGTTTGACAACGATTTTTGTGTTTGGGGTTTAAACCCTTAAGCCCCTTTGTGCGGCACTGACCCTCACTATCTTCATCGTATTGTATGATTGATTGCATTTCCGCACAATTAGCTTTTCCACATTTTCTTGGTCTTACTATAACTTTTTATCCAGATAGTTAATGGAGTTCAGGTACAAAAAATGCTCAATGCCATAAATGGAGTGCCATAATGCCATAAATAAGTAGATCGTATCTTTGTTGAAAAAATCAAGTAGGAGGTTTTATTTTTGTTCTGAATATAGGAGATTTTATCTACTGGTGGTTTTTTGCTTTTGTTTTCTTCCTTGTTCACTTTTCTCTGGGGCATAGGGCCTCCACAAGACATGCCTTGTGTTGGTTACGTTAATCGGTTGTGTTGTTCTGCCAGGGTAGGTGATTGGCCTGCCGCAGGTTGTCCTTAGTGATGGGGCCGCCATCTAACGCCGTTTAGGAGCGTCTGGTGGCGTGACCAACAAAAAAAAACCAACTCTATCAAAGAAAGGATGTTCGGATAGGTTCTTACCTGGACCCGAGGTTTATAGTAATATGTAGTTTTTTAATTTATCTAGAACTAGGGAATCTAGTGCGTTTCGGCCTCTCCAGAACCGGATTATCTTGACACTATCGCAGGTTTGTAACGAGTTTTTGCGGTCAGTTGAGTGAGATTTATCTCGCAAGAGTTTGTTGAAAAAGTTGCTTCCGCTGTTTTGAAAACACAAAGTTTAGTGTTAGTAGAAAAAAAAGGCCTAGACAAACTGTCTGGAAGTATAAAAGGGACCTTGAAAAATACGTGAAATACAGTGATTCGATTGAAACATTGAAATCTGTGGTGAGGATTACAAAAAAAACGTGGCAAAGCAAAATAATTTTTTGAAAACTATACAAAAAGCTGTCGGCCTCGATAGCTCAGCGGGTAGCGCGCTGGCTTCTCATACCGAGCGCTCTAGGTTCGATTCCTGGCTTGGGCTGGAAAGAACACTCATTTACTTCTATCGCTATCCACATGAAGGAAATGAGAATTACAAGAATCGCACAAGTGCGCTCTTGGCAGGCAATGGCAAAACCTCCAAGTGTGAAAGAAAAAACTGCCAATCGCCGTTCGGATTCGGCGTTAAACTGTAGGTCCCCTCCCTCCCTCCCTTTCCCCCATCCGTTTGAAATGTGTGTTGTGTCACATGTTGGAAAAAAACAGTGTTGCATACACATTTCAAACGGGTGGAATTTGTGGTATCACAACGGGCCCATAGGCCTAAGTGTGTCTCATACAGAGGCAGCCACTTAACCAACCAACCATACAAAAAGCTTCAGGTGGATAAAATCTCAGGTGGTTAAAATCTAGAATAGAGAAAAAGTTAGGACGCGTAAGGTCCGGGACACATGGGCTGCTCCTGCTGTGAAAAATTAAACCACAAACTGCCTATAACTATAAATTAGGGTCTAGTATATAACATATCTATACTTATTATATAAAGCCAAGTGTGACGTTGCTTTTTTGAGCCACAATCAGGCAAAAACCGCTGAACCGATTTAGATGAAATAAGCACCAAACATATTTTTAGCTGGGGGAATGGTACATAGGCTATATGAGAATGACCACGCCCCCTTCTTACGCCCACTATGGTAACAAAACTCATATATGGTAAGCTTTTGTAAGGCATTATGGGTATCAAACGATTCAGCGTGTCATTGCGGCAACCATATATATAATATAATATATAATATAATCGGCCACGCCCACTAAACTAACAAAACGAAGCTACGGTCATGTCTGTAAATCAGTATAAATACCAAATGATTCCATGTTTCATTGATGTTAACATAGGATATATAAGATTGACAACGCCCACCTGATATGCCTTTTCACTACGCCCACTATAATAACAAATCAGCCATGGTATATTTGTCATAGCAATATGGGTGTCAAACGATTTAGCGATTCGATAGGGGGAATGGGGTGGGTTTTTGACAAGGGGGCGTGGCACCGTCCCCCATACAACTTAAATTTTCAATATGGAATATCTTCTATTGTTTTCAATAACTTTGGAACTGCAAATCACACATCAAGATATTTGGCACATACCAACGATTTCGACGTGCCCTTCGCCAGGGAGAGTAGAGTGGGTATGGGACGTCGGGCATGGCACCGCCCATAGAACCCAAGTTTTAATGTGGAATATCTTTGGAACAATAAGTTGGAAAGCTTTAAAGTTTTGTATACCATCGTCCCATAGATGTGTCATTCTACTGGCAAAATTTTATGGGCGTTGACAAGGGACGCGGTATATTTTTTGCGACTGAAATTTTCCGCGTAACTTTGGAACTGAAAGTCGCATATCAATGAAACCGGGTCATATCCTTCGGCTGGAGGAATGGTTTGGGCATTACATAAAAGAGGCGTGGCATCGCCCATAGAGTGTAGTATGAAGAAACATGATTTATTGGGCCCATTGACTTCAAACTTGCGTGCAAAGCCGCAGGGCCCAACTAGTATTACATATTTACATTAAAATTACATAGTTATTTTAGTGAATAGCAAATGTTTTGTTTTGTATATAAAGAATTAATTACAAACCTTTGGAGTCAACGAGTCATTACATGAAAAGAGAAATAAGAAAAAAATGACATTAAAACATATTTTCAAAGATTTTTTTATGTATTAACATTTACTTCTATACAGTGGCCCACATTGCATTTTATTTTAGGGGGGTTTGTGTAAAACTTTTGAGCCTAATTCCATTCGAAACCATATTTTGCACTAGCAATTTTTGTGTTTAAGGGTGAGGTTTGAACCCCCAACCTCCGCCTCCTGTGTACGTCACTGCTACTACAGCTACATACTACAGTACTGTATGTAATATTTGTGTAAATTGCTTTTAAATGTATTGAAAAACGGCTGCCTTTGTATGTATTTTTGCAACTGCAGTTCAAAGAAGCAATTCTAATCCATTATAATTAGTTTTCAAATACGAATTTCCATCAAGTTGAGTCACTGCTTCTTAATTGAATTGCATTATTATGGATTGTAAGTCACGTTGTCTTATTACAAAAAAATCCCAAAGCATTCTTGCATAAAACAACCCTTTTACAATCCACTCGACGTAACCCAATTGTTTGCGCATTTATGGTCTAAACAAACAATCAATCATCATTGCTGGCGTCAGTGACAGTGACAAGTCATCAGACGATACAATAAAAAGCATACAACTTTTAAGGTACAAGCGAACGCATGGCGTGAGAGACAACAACAACCAGTGTCTTTTTTAGCAGTCATTGGCAAGTCGACAATGCACTCAGACACAGACCAATTAAACAAAATGCAATAAGTAAAGAGGAAGAAAAAAATTAATGAATACCATAAAATATTTAAAAACAAATACAAATTAATGTGAATGGTTCACTGTTACTAAAACCAAATTCTCGTACAAATTCCAATTTAATATGCTTAGTAAATATTTTCAAAAACAAACAATCGACCCATTGCACACATTACTCGTCCGATTGTTTGTCTGCGCAACTGCTCGACTGTCTGTCAACGCATCAGCTCTGCGTTGTGTTTGTCTTTTCATCTACACATGTAGACTGTGTCGTTGTCACCGCCACCACCACCAACAGTCACCGCAACACTGCCGATTTTGCACCGTTATTGCGTTTTTCGCCCAACCACCGCGGCGAACGTTAAATTGCACAAATGTGTTTTGCAAATGCGAAATGGGTGGCGGTGAGGTGAATACACAAAAAAAATGCAAAAATCAATCGAACGACGCTGTCTGGCGGCAGCAGCAGCCAAAAACAAAAAATTGCCACCACTCACACTGTTGCTGTCTGTTGACTTAAACAATAACCAACATCATCGTAATCGTCAGTTGCAGCATTACGTCGAGTGCGAAATCGAATGAGTTTTGAATTTGTTATTTGTGTGTGTGTGTGTTTGCTGCACGCCGACCGGCAAATACAAACGCCAAACAATCGGCAATGGCCCAACAACAAAGCCAACAAATTATAATGCCGCAACAACAATCTGCGCGCAATTCAGTGGCATGGCCAGGGCCAAAATGTCGGCGGCGCTGCTAATCGCTGTGTGTGTGTTGGCGGCTGGTGTGTTTCGTTGTGCTCTCATGCAGCCGCCGCAACAACAACAACAACAACAACAACAACAACAATAGCTATAATAGCAACAATGTGCAACTGAACGAGCCCAGTAACTGTAAAATACTTTTATGCCACTTGCCGGCCGTCACCACACCAGCCACGGGCTGTCGCGGCGCGTTCCAGTTCGTTGACTCTCGAATCGCAGACGATGTGGCTGGCGCGCGCATCGCTTGCACATAACTGCATTATTTGTTGTTATTCAACATGCGCAATGACATTTTTACCACTTAACAACAGATTTTTTCATTTTCGCTCGTCGTTTCTTTGCCGTTTCATTTCCCTTGCACCTCACGTTTCTAAATAAATGCAACTCGAACGTGCTTTGAAGTCTCGCACAGCGTCGACACATGTGTGTCTCTCGCGGGAAATCGCATTATGACTTTGCTCTTGTTAATGTTGTTGTTGTTGTTAATGTCAAGTGCAAGCACGTAGAGTTGCCTCCTGGCTACACACAGACGCAATCGTCGAATTGAATTCAATGCGCCCACACACGGCCACGCGTGCACCCCGCACCTGTGCGACGCAGCTATTGGCGACCTGTTCGGGCCCAGACAGGCCGCCGACTTGATGGCTGTTGCGGTCGTATTGTGTTGCAGTGGGTTTGTTGTGCGGCGCTGATGAGGGCAATTTTACTTAAGCGATATTGTCGACGTGTTTCCTCATCTGGTCGTCCGATAGGCTCGCATCATTACAACGAGTGGGTACGCGCGTCTAATTGCATTTAAACTGTTAACACTTTCACGCACAAGCAATGACAATTTCAAATTCCCTTTAATCATACCTAATGACAGCAAAAGCGATAAACACAACAACAACAAACAGCAACAAAAACAACGGCTGACGACTGACGGCGATATTTCGGTGATATGTGGAGCAATGACGTTGCGAATGGCGGCGCTGGTGAACGGCAACGTTAATGATGCTTGACTTTTGTCTCGAGTGGTGTTCTTAATTATGGATTTTATTTCATTTTAATGTTGGTGATTGTTGAGGCTTACGGCATTGTTTCAATGTATTGTAGAGTAATTTCGGCGACTGTTATTCATTTTAAGCCAAGAAATTATGTAGTTTTCCAAGTTCTTTTTAGTTTATTTAATTTGGTTTACGAGATCGCAAAGCGTTTCCTGGTATATTAAAAACTTTCAAGTTTTGTTATAAAATGGTTGATTGGCTTTTCAAAAGTGATTAATAAAGTAAAGATTGATTTATAGGCAAATAAGAAAAGCTCTTCAGTGAGATAAGAACCTTTGAAGGGACTATTTATTGGCCAACTTTGAAAATCATTTTACGAGGTTTCAATTTGATTAGAAGTTTCAAGCATGTTGTGAAACAATTTCTCAGAACTTTATGATGTCGGACGAGCCATTGGACACTTTACAATATTCAAATAAGCAATGGGACAATTTTTAGACCATCATGAAGTCTCTAAAAGATTTGAGAGAGAAGTTGATGAGATAATTTATTGGTCTTTTAAAATGTTTTATGATAACAGAGCAAAGTTTTCTTTGCATTAAAAAATGAAGACATGTTATGAGAGAATTAAGTGGCACTGAAAATTGGTGTCTGAGTTCATAAAGGCCCTTCTGCTGTATTCACATACTTTATGTTCGAGCTCAACAAAATCAACAACAAAAAGTAGATAAGGAACATCAACATGCATGAACCTTTTACATGAACTCACCACTTTATTCAATGACTCTCATACCATCAAATTGTGAAACTTCACAGAATCTACACATAATTTTCCACACGACTGACCACATAAGAAATAACAAACTATCAACCCCGAACCAAAAAATATGTCTTCAAAATAAAACATAAACATAACATAATTGTTGTTGGCATTTTAATCGGACAAGTCGAAGCATTGTTGCAAAGTGTGAGAAAATTGCTTAATTTTTATGCTGAAATCATTTTCTTTAAACGAAAATTTACAATTTTACACAACACTTGTTTTCACGTCATGTCAACAACAACTATTCTTTCCCGTCCAGCGCAAATACATTGCACGCACAACGACGCACATGTAACAACGACGATAAAAACAACATCAACAACATTGACAACAACAACGTCAACGTGAACACACGCGCAACATTATGAAAAGGCAAAATTAATTAAAATTGCAACAAACGTAACTGTTTGCAACTTGTGCATGCGTGAAAATGAATAAACAAAATTTATTTAAATGAACCGACCACGAGCGAATGAGCAGCAGTCAGCAACAACGCCAAAAATAACAAAAAAATATGTGCAAACCACACAAACGCTAAAAATATAAACAAAGTAATAAAAAGTTGTTGAAAAAAAGTTGTCGAGAAATTTATAAATAAATAAAAGTGTTTCAAATCGGTGTGGGTCGACTTGTTTGGGACGCTGCGCTGTTTGGTTTTTTTTTTTCTTCTGTCTTTAAGCAATAGTATTTTTATTTTAAGAAAAGATTTGTTGGAAAAGGTTGAAGAAGAAGATTCCATTTGTCATATATCGATTGCTGGTAAATTCAATGGATGCTAAATTGATTGATAGATTAAAAATTCATTAAATTTGTTTCTTGGAAGACTATAGACATAAATAGATAGATAGATAAATATACTGATAGATAAATATATGAATAGGTAGGTAGATAGAAATATGGACATATAGGTAGATGGATAGCTAGGTAGATAGATGGACAGATAGATACACAAATAGATACATAGAGATAGGTAGATAGATAAATGCATAGATAGATAGATGAATAGAAGAATATATGATAGGTGGAAGGACAGATAAATGGATAGTTAAATAAAAAGATAGATAGATAGATAAATAGATAGATAGATGGACAGATAGATTAACTAATTCTTGAAAAATGTTAAGGACCTGAAGTTGGGATTCTAGTAGATAAACCCCCAGATAGGTAGATGGATACAAAGATAGGTAAATAGATAGATAAATGGATAGACAGATAAAGATGGGTAAAAAGATCGATAGATTGATAAATGGATAGATAGATAAAATATGAGTAGAAAGATCGATAGATAGACGGATAGAAATATGGATAGGTAGATAGATAGAAATATGGATAGATAAATAGGTAGGTAGATAGATAGATAGATAGATATATAGATAGATAGATAGATAGACGGATAGAAATATGGATAGGTAGATAGATAGAAATATGGATAGATAGATAGGTAGGTAGATAGATAGATAGATAGATAGATAGATAGATAGATAGATAGACGGATAGAAATATGGATAGGTAGATAGATAGAAATATGGATAGATAGATAGGTAGGTAGATAGATAGATAGATAGATAGATACATAGATAGATAGATAGATAGATAGATAGATAGATAAATAAATAGAGAGATAATGGATAAAGCAATTTTTGAAAAATGTTGAGGATTTGATGTTGGGACTCTAGTAGATGAACCACCATATAGATTGATGGATATATAGATAGATAAATGGATATACCGATAAAAAGATGGATAGGAAGATAGATAGATAATTAAATAGATGGATAAAATATGGATAGGTAGAAAAATGGATAGATAGATTAGTAGGTAGATAGTTAGACAGATATGTAGATAGCTGGACAGATGGATGGATATATAGAAAGGGTCTATAGAGAAAGATAGCTAGATAAATGGATGTACAAATAGAAAGAAGGATAGATAGATTGACAGATAAAAAGATAGATGGATAGATAGAACTCTTATGAGATAATTACTTCCTCAGGCCGAGTCCTACGTTGCATATAACGCGCAGCAAGTAGGAGAGTAGCTAGGAAGGGTCGGAGATAAGAAAAATAAAACTTCGGAAGAAATCAGGAGAGGCGGAATCAGGGAATAGGTAACCACGCTTCCTTCGGTGCATTTTTCCTGGGCTATTTTATGAAACTAAGCAAATCACTCAGGGTAAGACTGGATGGAAAGACAAGTATTCATTCTCAGAGTATCCAGCTAGCATCATTGTTATAGGCTATAGCCCCAAGTCCCTTTCAAGCGAGTCCTATCAAGAAAATGTGGGTTGCTATCTTTTCTAGACACGATGCTTCAGTTATAATCTCGATAAAATTCGAAGTGCCTATATGCTGACTTCATGCATTGGGTCCCATGATAACTTCAAGCATGAGCCTTTTTGCTCTACTTTCAGAACAAAAAATGTCAATTCAACTCTTCGAAACTGTTCAGAAATCACCCAACTCCTCAGCAACTTTACTACGTTAGTTGTCCGCAAACACATTCTAAAGGTACTTTTAACAAGTAATTTCTTCAACTTATCACTTCTCAAATTGACCACGCCCACAACCTCTTGAAACCGCACACTGCCTGACAAATGAGTGCAGGGTATCGTAAATTGAAATGTGAAAATTCGACGCGCTAATTAGTAGCAACGGCTGCGCGTCAAGTTGGGCGCTTAATTCTCGGCGCGCTGGCCTCACGTTGACAATATTGTTGGCGTCATAGATCAGACGAGATTGCTCGGCGCATAACGGTTGATGACACACTGTCGCTGCAGTGAGGGGGCGCAAATTGAGGCTTTGACGTGTGTTGTTTCTCTTTTTGATATTTAGTAAAGTTGCAAAATTTCAGCCGGCGCGCCAAAAAGAGCGTTTGCGGTTTCGGTTAACAGCGCTAACCGGAAGTGTAACCGGCATCGAGTCAAACAAAACTCGACAACATTCAAACAGTGAAGAGAAGTTCTATCTTTGCGGCGCGTGGCGCTGGCGGCAACAACAGCTGGCTGCGGTCAGCAGCAATTGACGTTGCGGTGTGCACCGGTGCCTCGTGCGTGTGTGTCACTGTCAATTGAGAGGTTTTTTTTAGTATAGTTTGTATTTATTTATTGACAGAGAAGTAAATACAGGTTGAAAAAAAATGCAAACGAGCGCAAATTGTGGTTGACGCCGCTGAAAGTTCGCCTTGCAACATAGACGCGAACAAATGACGTTATGCATAATTCGTTGCATATGGCAACGCCATCGACCATAATCACATTTGCTCAGTGCGATTTTTATGCATTTGTATTTTTGCACAACTTTTGTATTTGTTTTCATGTCAATAAGGCAAATGCGCAATTAATTAATGACAGCGGCGAGTGCATAACTGGGTGTGGCTAATAGCGGAACGTGTCTGAGTGTAACGTGTGTTTGTAGTTATGCGTTAATTGGTGCGCATTGGCAACACTGCTCGCAGCGCCATTGCATATGGACAAATTATTCTAATTACTCTGAGGCACAATGCGCAAGTAATTTTAATCGAATGAGAAAAAAAAGGCACGAAAGCAATTACCTGGCAGTGAAGTGGAAGTGTCACGGCGGCGGCAAAGCACTTTGACACAATTAGCCGTCAAATAATTGCAAATTCATGTTAATGACCAACAACAACAACAACACATTCGAGTGGTCGCTATGCTACGGACACTTGAGTTGTGGATCAAAAATAGAATTCAGACTCTTGCGGTATAATTTGTCTGGGCAAAATTGGAAGATTTCATTTTGTGTAAACTGTCAAAGATATATTCGACAAGTAAAGTTGTTGTTGTCTTAGAAGTATCTAATCATTTTGTGCGTCGTTACTGACGTTACTTGGCTGGAGATAATTAAAGGCGAATTCTGTTTGCACGTACATACTGAATGTGTTTGTGAATGTGTGTGTGTGTGTGTGTATGGTAAATGTATTTTGGTTTCAGCCAGCAGCCAATGCACGGTTGGTGAATTTTCCAATTTCTGGCAATTTCGGCAAATCCTATCATTTTGGTGCAAGCTGTAAGCAGACTACGAGGGAAGTGACAAAAGTTCATGATTCTAAATTTGATTGTTAACGTTTAGCTTCACTTGAAAGTTAAATTTTGAATACAAGTGTGGGGTTTCTAAAACATGTTTTGATAAGCGTTCATTTGTTAATTGTCAGACATGTACAAAAATTGTTCAAGAATTCGAAATATTAAAGCACAAAAATAGTTAAAAGGTAATAAAAGTAAGTAAGTTTTTTTATGAAGTACTTTCCATATACAAATCAGATTTGCCGAATTGACTAAATAAAAATTAGTTCTGCTTAGTTCTTTGCTACCTCTGTAGTTCACGCAAGTTGCAAGTTCTTCTTTCAAGGCATTGTTACGAAAATGACTTCTCTAAGTTCGTATCTGGATTGTGCTTGAAAATAAAACCACTTCAATTACTCAACGCAAAACGCATTCCAAAACCAGCAATCGCTTTATTTACAGATATACACTTTGCTTGTATCTACACTTGTTACCACTTTGCTTATTCAACTAAGACTCGACTCTCTGTGCTGCACATTGCTGCCTTTTGCCTTCGCGCCGATTGTTCTTGCACATTCCAGTTGGACTCTCTCTCGATCATTCTCGCATAGCCTATTACCATCGCGAACCATCCTTGCCATATCGGAATTATAGCAAGGCGGCCGAACTTTACAGTGCGTGCCTAAAAGTATGCCCGTAAAAGCATTCATGCCTAGCACAGCACAGAGTGCCTCGTTACAATATTTTCAGTCAGAAAGACCTACCGACTTAACCGACCATTCGGATCTGTAAACTCTTTAACTGAGGTCCCTAAAAAATTTTAACTGCTGTCCGGTATTTGCCTGAAGAAACAAACACATCTTGGGTCGGGATGTTGTATGTATGAGAGAAGCCTATTCCTTCTATTCCTATTTCCTTTCCTTCAACAAGCACAGCACGAACACTCCTCAAAACAAGTGCTTTGAGAGACTTTTGCCTATAATTTCCTCTTCTTAATCTTTTTTGATTTTTTTCCAAAGAGCAGAGTGCAAGGATCATTACTAAGTTCTTTGACAGACTTTTGGCCTCCTTGAACACAATCAAATCGAAATCTAGTCATTCGTCAAGGGATTATCTATGTCTATGCTTAAATAGTTCTCTGGTGTTTCCAGTGGCATTTAGAGTATTTATGCTCTATTAAAGTCGCTTTAGATGTTAATTATAAATAACTAACCCACAATAATTGATCCAAATGATGAAATCTAACAAGAATTATGCAAGTTGTTTCAAATGTTAGGATGCGAAAATGATTAATGAAAAGATTCAACCAGACTTATGAAGAAATCGACAAAATTGGATATCTCAGATTTGTAAAAGAGATTCGACAACATTTGGCATGTTGGATTGAGTTTTGTAAACCAACTCTCCAAGTTTCAGCTAGACGAGAGTACGACAACATTTGATATCTCGGATCAAAATCGTTGAGTTTTAGCCAGACTAAGCGTATACTGGGAAGGGAAGGGAAGGGAAGGGAACTAATTCAGACAAAAGAGCTGTCTGGAACTAATCTGGGAAAAATCAAGGAGTTCCTGGACAGTATTACGGGAGATGAACTCCTCCAATAAAAAACAAGGGATACGACACAATAGATTTCTTGGGATGCAGTGTCTCGGGCAGTTGATGCTCGGCTCCCGTATCTATTCTAGCCAGATTTTGTACTCAGATTGAGGCTTGTTTCAGCCAGAAAAAGATCTCGAAAAAATTTGAATATTTTTAGTCCAGAGCCCTGTAAAAGGATTCGTTGAATTTTAGACAGACTTGAGAATGATAGTCCAACAAAATTAGGACTCTAGGATCAAGTTCTCTAAACGAAATCGCTGAGGTTTTTGCAGATTTGCGAAAGAGGGTCCAACTAAATTAGGCATCTGGGATTGATTTTATAAACGAGTCCGCTAACTGTCAGCCAGACTTGAGAATGATAGTGCAACAAAATTAGGCATCTAGGATCTAGAATAGTGTCCTCTAAACGAAATCGCTAAGTTTCAGCCAGACTCGTGAATGATAGTCCGACAAATGATAGTCCTAGATCTAGGATCTTGAAAAGAGTTCTCTAAACGAAATCGCTAAGTTTCCGCCAGACTCGAGAACCATAGTCCAAATCGCTGAGATTTTCACAGATTTGGGAAAGAGAATCCGACTAAATTAGGCATCTGGGATTGAGTTTTGTAAACGAATTCGCTGAGTTTCAGCCAGACTTGAGAATGATAGTCCAACAAATTTAGGCATAAGGATTGAGTCCTCTAAACGAAATCGCTGAAATTTTGACAGATTTGCGAAAGAGAATCCAACTAAATTAGGCATCTGGGATTGAGTTTTGTAAACGAATTCGCTGAGTTTCAGCCAGACTTGAGAATGATAGTCCAACAAAATTAGGCATCTAGGATCGAGTCCTCTAAACGACATCGCTGAGATTTTCGCAGACTTGCGAAAGAGAGTCCAAAAAAATTAGCATTTGTAAATGAGTTTTATAAACGAATTCGTTAAGTTTCAGTCAGACTCCAGATCGATTGTGGAATAAAATTAGGCATCTGGGATCGAGACCTCTAAACGAAATTACAGAGCTTCCGATGGACTCTCAAAAGATAGTCCAACAATATAAGAAAACTAGGATCGATCTTTGTAAACAAAATCGCTAAGATTCCAACAGAGTTGCGACTTAACTGGCTGAGATCCTGCCAGAGCTTTTTAAAATGTGTCTTCTTGGATCAAGTCCATTAAACAAGGGAGCTGAGAAAAAGCTAAATACAGACATACAAAGTGGACTCTTTCGGTTTTTAAACAAAGATGCTGAGATTGAATCAAACTAAAGCAACATAGACTTCAATTGAACCAAAACGGAAATCATTCAGATCGATGTCTGTAAATTGAATTCTCCAACAAAGCCGCTAGATTAAGTAGAGAGTTTTTAAAATGGGACTTTGTGGATCGAATTGCAAAGCAAATAACCAAACTTATATGACAAACTTACACTATACAACAAGTTATTAATCGACTCTTAATTCTCTCTCTTAGAATTCAAGATAATTCTATCAAGTCATGAGTTGAAAGGATCTGGCACTATTTCGCAAAGATTTCTTGCAAATTCAATGAAGTAATTCATACGTTTTTTTTTATTACCCTCGTATGCAGCAAAAGCGGCAATTTAATGTTGCATGCTGAGCATTTTCTTAATAACAGCTTGAGAGTTCAATGGCACTGCAGCTAAGACGTTGTATGGACGGTCGTATCAGACTTGTGCTAAAAACTGCCAAATTAATACTCGTACTGGCTAAAATCGATACGAGGACGCAGCAAACAGCCAACAAGCAAGCAAACAGCAACACAACACGGCGCATGTGGTTTCAATTAAGGGGGTCGTCTAGTGTGACGGGTAAAAAAAAATCGTTTTTGTTTTTTTTCATAAATCACTTCTAAAACATGTTTAGAAGACGTGTATAAATGGATTTTTGTAAATTCGAAGCCGTTATCAAGTTGCACTTGTAAACCGGAGTAGGTATGCGGAGCGCATACCTCCAACTTCCAACTTAAAAACGCGTTTTTCTCAAAACACGTTTTTTCAAAACTGCTGCCACGATATCTCAAAAACTATTTAACTATTAATGCTCAACTTTTTACACCATCTTGAGTACATGTCCAACTACAAATTAAGCTAAAAGAATTAAGATTGCTTCGTTACTTTTTTTTTTCTTCAATTATATGCACGTGAAAAATAGTCGAAAAACTCATATTTTTTTATGTTTAGGCAAAAAAATACTTTTTTTTGGAATTCGAACTTTCTTTTAGCTCAATTTGCAGTTTGAAGTCTCAGGAATGAAATGGCGTTTGGTTTTTTGATTTCAGATAATCACAACGCCCAGAATCATGGCAGCAGTGGAGCAACTTTTTTTTTTTACGTCTTCCTGTTGAGTGGTGTAACTCCGATACTAATCAATGGATTGGCTTCAAATAATTATAAAACTTTGTCGATATGTACTCAAAGAAGAAATAAAATTCAAAAGTTATTTTACTTGAACGGTTTTTTTAATAATGACTGTCAAAAAAGGCATAAAAATACGGCCTTCACACTAGACGACCCCCTTAAGACGTTGCAGGAGACGCTATGCAAATTGATCCATTGAGAAAATACGCATTGAGCGGCAGTGCGTCCCGCCTGCTCACGTTGCCGTGTCGGTTATTGGGCAATGTTGCATTGTTTGTTTGTTGTTGGTGCATGTGCAAAATGCCATTTCATTTATTATTAAATTTCATCTTACGAGCGCAAAATGTTGCAAGCGCACTGCCGTGAAAAGCGTTTCATAGCAACCGATAAATTAGTGCGAACTGCAGCGGGTGTCAGGCAGCTGAAATTTGCCTATGTCGAAATTTATTCACCGATGCAAATGTTCAATAATACTTGAAAACAGCACAAATCAGACATAAAACTTTTAAAAATTCTCGTTCATTTAAAAATAACTCGAGCGAAAAACAAGCAGAAATTTTTCTGGCGAAGAGCAAACAAGCTTGAACCGCTCAATTTGCGGTCAGCGATTATTTAATATGAATTTTCTATATTTCAAAAATAAAGACTTGGAGACAAAAGTTGTTGCTGACTTAATTGAGGGGAAAATATTTGGCAAAATTTAATTAGAATTGCGCCAGAGTGATTCAATGAACGATTGGCGGCGCTTGAGGCGCGTGATGGGCAGATTTTGGTGACCAAATCTTACACTTTCGCATAGCTGTTGCTCTATGCGACTGTTGTCGCTTTGTCAATGATTGACAAATTTTTAAAGAAAACCGAAAGAAAAAAACCAAACGGCAAAAAATATTTGACACAGTGCCAAATGCTGTGGGAATAGTTTGATCGCAGGTCCCCAGGCCATGCACAGTTGCCTCTTGAGAAGACGTGACAAATTGCAATGACATCTTCTGGCGAATATATTGTTTACAGGCTGTCGTCGGTGCTGATGTTTCGAGCACGGAAGAGGCCACTAAAACCATTTGAAGTTGAAGTGCGCTCCAAGAGAACTTGAGGCAATTTGCCACAGTTGAAGCTAAGCGGAAATGCGAGAATTAGAACTTGAAAAAATACCATAAATCAGTCAAATCATTGCAATGAGACACACAAAGCGGAGCCACAATGGTGTTGCAAAACTGTATAAATGTAAGCGGCCCGAGTCAGTAATTGCTTTGTGGAGTTCTAAGAAAGCCGCGCGCGTTGACTGCTGAAAGCTGAGCTTATTAATTCGAGAGCGACCACTGGCGGCTAATTGAAGCTGTGCACAGCTGCTCGTTTAATGCGAGTCAAACGAGCAGCAAATTGATTGGATGTTTGGTGTTTGTAATTAATTTAAATGTTTGCTGATTTTTGGTGCTGCAGAATGGCATTAACCCACATGAGTTGGATGGGTAAAGGAGGCTTTATTTTGTGAGCAAAATTTAAGAGATACAACGACCTAAAGTAGGCTGACGTCTGAGTGGTGTCTGTACTTGCACCAAGTGGCGCGTCTGCATTATAAAAATTATTTGGGTCATTGCAAATCTCACCAACTGCACACAAAGAAAACGAAACCCTTATCGGTACAACACACCAAGTGGGTTGTAAGCGACTCACTGTATGCTACAATGCGCCTCAGTGGTGGAAAAGTTTTGGCTGAACTGAGGGTTTGATGGGCGGCGAATTTTTGGCGGCTGCCACTTGAAATATGATAAACGAACAAACAGAGCAATGAATGAAAATGAATGAATGGATGTGTGGTTGGATGAGTGGCGCGAAAATGCGCTCAAACACACATACACATGTACACGTTCAGGGTGGCAGGAGGCGTTTTGCGGCCCAGTCAGACCGGAAGCAGCACAGTTCAAAGCAAACGAAAAAACTAGTAGCACAACTACGACAACAACAAAAAGCCACAACATCAACGAGTACATCACACAACCCACCACAACCAGTTGTTACCACTTGAACATTGAAGCGTTAAAGTTTTGCCAGTGGCGGCGAATTGCGCGCCACGCTCTTTGTGGTCTTTTGTGGGAAAGCGCGCAAGCAAGCGCCGGCAAACGCTCGGCGTAGTATCGCTTTATGATCTTTTTTCGCGCACTGCATTTATTATTATTATTTCTCATATTTGTTTGTAGTGTTGCTGCTTTATTTTTTGTTTTTTAATGCCACTTGCAGCTTGTAGTACAAGCGGAATTTTTGCGCAAAAATGCACCTTTGTTGTTGTTTGGTTTGCGCACATAAAAAGGCGCGCGTACAAGTGCACTTGAGCACTTTTCGCAATTCAAGTGCAAAGGCGTAAACTTTGTGGCGAAATGTGCACATTAATGAGCCGGTGAAAAGCGAGACGGGCCCCACTGAGCGAAATACAAAAGTGGGCAACGACAACAACAACAACAGCACTGCGTTGAGTGTCTCAATTAGGGCGTAAAGGTCAAAATCAGTGAAAAGCAAATGACATGGAGGGTGTGTGCCAGCTGTCAGAGAAGTTTTCGCACAAAATGTCATTAGTCTGGGCCAGTGTTGCCGCATTATTGCCCTTAGCTTCCAAGGAATTTCCGTTTCCGGTAGCAATAAATGTGCCACACATTGCTAAGTTACCACCACCTCGCAGGCTAATAGTGGCCCAAACAACACAGCCAAATTGTATTAGTGTGCTCCACTAAACACATAACAAAAACAACAACAACAACATTGAGATATTTCTGCACGTAATGACATAAAAATGATTTTGGTAATTACATTTCTCTTTCACGGCACGGCAAAGTTTATTCACACCGCGCCCCCTAGCGGCGGCCACCATCAGTCACATACAGTCAGGTCAATGGCCGGCGAGGCGTGCTTGCAGGTTCTAATTTTGCTCGTCTCTCCAAAAATTTCAACTTGGCGCATATTAAGCGCGGTTAACTGGTAATGAAAGAGCCTCACCGCCAATTCAGTTAAAAGCGCCCGCGACTTGGCGGCCGCAGCGGCAACGGATCATGAGAAGTTACAGCCAGAAATCCAGACACGCCACGAAATCACCAAACACCAACTCTACGCGCGGCCACATGTTCGGCTGGCTGGCTCACTGACTGCGTTGATCCGTGTGTTGAAACATGAAACCCATTAAAGAAAAGTTTCTTGACCGCTAAACCAACTTTGCAGTTTGCACACTCCAACACGAAAACGTACTCATGCACATATAATGTAAGAGTGTGTGTGTGTGTGTGTATGTGTGTGAGTAGGAAATAATAAAAAGTCCCAAAGAAAGCGTCGAAATGTACAACGGTGACGCAGAGATCAACGATTGGATGTTCATAGCTGAGCAACAAATGGCTGACTGGCGGACTGGCACATAAAAATCACTGCTCGAGACGGAAGGTTAAACATCAAATTCAGTTATTGCCGCACGTTCAGCAGTTTGGTGGTTTGTTTGTTTGTTTGTTCGAAACGTTCACGAAGCGTACACGCCATGCCATGGCTCAGTGTTTTAACGTTTGCCGTATTCGAGCATTTGCGCTTTTGGCTGTGTGAGGTGTTTATGTTAAAGTTTTTCCTTTTTTGTTGCTGCTGCTTTGCTTTTCTAACCTACAAACGTCAGCAGAGACGATGCGTTGCTTTCTTCTTCATTCTTCTTCTTTGGTGAGTGGGGGAGTGGTAATTGTGGTAATGCTGTTACGCTTCGAGGGCCACCAAAGTTGTCTGGCCAAGAGTGGCATTAAGTTTGTTTGATATTTGGTGAGTTGAATTCAAGTCTTTTGAAGTGGATAACAATTTGTTTGTGAATAAAACAGAACACAATGTGGTGTTATGTGTGTGTGACACACAATTCAATTGTATTTGTAAAATGACTGTACCTTTCTTATTGTCTGAAACTGCACTTAAGTGAAGTCCAATATCTATCAAAAAGTTTTGGTTTTGAATAATGTGACAGATTAATATCTCTAGACACTAAAATTCTTTTCAATTCTTGAGAACTATTCAGCTGAAAAAGTTGAAATGATGTCGCAGGGTGTTGTTGGGACAGAAAGCAATAGAAAGCAAACCTGAGCAATATAGCACTGACTGATAAGCATCTCTAGCCACTGGCATCCTTTTCAATCCTTGAGAATTATTCAGCTGAAAAATTGACCTGATGTCACAAGGTGTTGTTGGGACAGAAAGACATGAACCTGAGCGATAAAGCAATGACTGATAAGCATCTTTAGCCACTGACATCCTTTTTCATCCTTGAGAATTATTCAGCTGGAAAGGTTAAACTGATGTCACAAGGTGTTGTTGGAAGAGAAAGACCTGAACCTAAGCGATATACTTGGCACTGACTGATAAGCATCTTTAGCCACCGAAATACTTTTTAATCTTTAAGAACTTTTCAACTGAACCTGAGTAGCCCCCCTACTCTGTAATGCGATGCGAAAGTGAGTTGCGATGCGAAAGTCAATCGATACTCTGTATCGCTTTCGCATCATTGAAAAACGACCCTTATTTTGTTTCGAGAGTAAGTTGGCATTACTAGCGTCGAGTGTCATAAAATTCAAACAAAATAAAAAAAAAGTAAACAATCGCATTTGTTTGACATTTAAAATCGAAATATGCAGTGCTACAAATGCGGAAGTAGAAAATTTCAATGCGATTGTCGGATTTCAGAGTACTAAGTGTGCGAATGCGATAAATTTTATGTTCGCATCGCATTAGAGAGTAGCCCTCCTGGTGTCACAGGACGTAGTTGGGACAGCAACACCTGAACCTAAAAGATAGTACTGACTGATTAGCATCTCTAGCCACTAAAATCCGTCCTTGAGAGTCATTCAGCTGAAAAGGTTGGCCTGATGTCCCTGGGTGTTGTTGGGACAGAAAGACCTGAACCTGAGCGATATAGCAATGCTTGAAAGGCATCTCTAGCCACTGAAACCTTTTTCAATTCTTGAGAATTATTCAGCTGAAAAGGTGGACCTAATGTCACATGACTTAGCAACACCTAAACCTAAGTGATTTAACACAAATCTTTGACTTTTAAATCGCTGAATCTAAGAATAGATAATTTCGAATTTCGAGAAAACAATGTTTCCTTTTTTTCCCCCTCCAACTTTCAAGGAACGTTTTTAATTAATTTCCAAATGCTGGAGAGAGAATTCGGACTCAGATCCAGAAAGGCGGAGAAGGAGTAGACTTGAAGGCACACATTGGTCCGTTGTGATACCTCAGGTCTTAATACTACTAGATTTCGAATCATTCAGAATCTATAATAAGGCGTATGAAGCATTTCAGTTATCGGCAAGGTTCTTCAAGTAGAAGAATGCACTTCTTGTGCAACTGATAAGGAGCCAGTCAGGTGCAGAGGAGCTGTAACAGAGCCTCCTTCTCTTGTTTGTATCCACAACTTTTGTAGAAGTACGCCTGACAAATGTAGGTGACCCAGACCCATTCTTTTAGCATGAGTACCAAAAATATAGTAGCAACTCCAACCGCAGTGCAGAGCGAGCCTCTATTTAGTCCAAGCAGAATTTCCGGCAGCCGCCGTAGCTCAGCTGGCTAGTGCGTTGGGCCGCGAGTCAAGACTCCGCGAGTTCAATACTCCGTTGCGTTAACACCGAAAATAAAAGAAAAACAACAATTTTTCTTTCGGCGGCTGTCCTCTCAGCAGGAAATGGCAAACCTCTGAGAGTAAAATTGTCTATGAAAAAGCTCCCAACTCGCCGTTCGGAATCGGCATAAAACTGTAGGTCCCTTCCAACCTTGAAAAAAAAACATTCGTACGCACAACACTGTTGGTTGCGGGTAGCTAGGCCTTAGTCTCGTAATCGCGCTGTCGTGCCAGTCAAGAAGAAGAAGAATTTGTTTGCACTTCCGGTAAATATAGGACCGATTTGTTGCAGTATTGATTACCTTCTCTCCTATATATAGTTTTTATAGGTATTCAGGATAAAGTGGCTGTCAGGGAACCTTACCGGGAAAACACACGTGGGTCACAGGTTTGGTCTTTTGTGATAGTACAACAAGGAAGCTGTGATGTGTTCCTACTGCAAGTGATTCAAAAGCCCAATTATGCATTCTTATCTTGTGAATGAATCCTGGCAGGAAGGTTAGGTAAGGTTATGGTGGCTGTCTCTATAAGAGACACATTCGAAAGTCCATTGAGATACCACATATTTCATCCGTTTTTGAAATGTGTATGCAACACTGTACAATATGTATTTCAAGCGGATGGTTCAAGAAGGGAAGGGGACCTACAGTTTAACGTCGAATCTGAACGGCGCACAGTGTTTCGTCTAGAACAAGCTAGCTGGACAAAAACGACATCTTTATTTTTTGATTTTTCTGTTATATAGTCAATATAAATATTCATACATTAGGATCTATGTGAAAATAACACATCGGCACCTTTTATATAGTGAGAAATATCGCCGAATATATCGGATAACCGAAAATTTTAATAATTCCTTTGCATAGTTGGTCTGAAGTGTTTTATATAAATAAGTTCCTGTCAAAAGTCGGTGGCATTTTTCTTTATTAGGGAATCTGAGCTTAAGGGTGAGTAGTATTTTTGCAATATCTTGTATTAGCAATTAAGCTATATTTAATAGTTGTACGTGCCATGATTAAGAAGGAAAGCAATTTTTCCCCAAAATTTTTAACTTCAAAGGTGAAAAGTTAAGATGTCTCCTCATGTCACCTCTGCAATTTTTATATATATTCTTCTCATAAGTGCCTACTAAAAGATGAAACAAAAAACCATTGCGAATTTTTTGCACATCTATTTTATTTTATTTTTTATAGATACATATGTTTACAAGCATAACAAAATTTATGTTTTTTGAAATTTGGTTGGAACACTCAAGTGAAACGAGAAACGAAGAGATAATGGAACACATTTTATCAGTGGTGACACTGATGAATTTTCATTAAATCTCTTGCAATTGCGGGATGATGAAGGTAATATTGTTTGGCAGAATCCTCCACCGTTTTCTACCAGGTTTTGTCATCCTATAAAGTTTATTTTTTCCAAAGATTTTATTGTTTCTGAAACGAACAAAGTTTTGGAAGAGATAAGCTTTATAGTACAAAGAGCATGCTGGAAGAATTTGAAGTTTATTTCCAACATAATATGCTTCTAACCATGATTGGGAAAGTTTGTAATGCTTTGATCGAAATGTCTTCTACTCGAAGTAAATCCAAAAATAATGAATGACGAGACACAGGAGCTTGTACCCAACCGAGAAAATCTGGGTTTTGGTTTATCCACACTGCAGGCTTGGATTAGGTGTTTTGAATGTCTGCTTCACATTAGCTACCGTCTTTATATAAAAAAGTGGCAGCTTGAGGACGTTGATGCCTACTAGTGTTAATGAACCAATTGGTACCCCTGCTGTATCTAGTTTTCATGGTTCTGTGACTCATAGTAATGACTAATTGATAAATGATTCATCCGATAACAGTGATGATAATGTCTGAGAGAATTATGAAAACTGTCCGTAGGTAATAAACTGACAAGAACTTTCTGTTGTGCTAAGACTAGATGTTAAAAAGTTTAATCTAAAACTGCTTGAACTTTACTTTTAGCGTTTTATTCACATCAATTTGCTCTGGATAACAAGCAGCTTTTGCCTTTGTAATACTATTATTTGCCGGAAATACCTTATGACCAGTTTGGACCCCACTTCCGAGTCCTTTTGAATGCATGACTAGTCGATTGGCTATCTACATAGTATACTAAAGCTTCTTCACTACTCAAACATCTAGCACTTTGTTTCAAATTTTTTTTCGTTCAGAGATTCTTGAGTTTCACTTTTCGCAGTTTTGATAACACTTGCTGAATTTCTCCAGTGGACAACCGTACAGATATCTACGCAGCATAAATCAACTTATCAGTATATCTGGTATGTTTTAGGTCATCTATTTTTCTCCGTTTAGTCCTCAGACCGGAACTATTAAATTCCTTAATATATATATGCATATATATGTATATGTACATACATTCCTATATGTATATAGTTATCAAAAAACCATATAAAACTAAAAAAATATATGTATCTGAAATAATAAGCCGCATATGAAACGAAAAATCCTGAAAAATATTTTTGTCCAGCTAGCTTGTTCTACACGAAACACTGTGCGGCGGTTGGCAGTTTTTTCTTTCATACTTGGAGGTTTAGACATTTTGCACATTTCGCACATTTAGACATTTGTTTAGATGTGCGATTCTTGTAATTCTCATCTGCTTCAGGTGGATAGCGATAAAAGTATACGAGCGTTTCACCAGTCCGAGCTGGGAACCGAACCTAGGGCCCCGGCAAGCCAGCGCGCAACCCGCTGAACTATCGAGATCGGCCATCCTAGTCGGTAACTTATATTGGCTGTCTTGGTTCTGGAAGAATCGTGAGCCTAGTTTTTTAACTCCGTCTAGCTAACCGCGGGCAAATATGACTTATAGTCTCAATTTTCAAAACATGGTTTTAGGTCCTGTATAGTTATGTGTTTGTGATATCTTTGAGGCCGGACACTCAGATAAGGTACACGTTCCGCTGTTCAACCATGTTGTCCAGAGACTTAAAACTACTTATAAAAGTTTTAAATGACAAATTGTAAGACCCCAGGGCCTTGACAGCCACTTGGTTACTGAGAGGAATGTCTCGTTTAGAGATATTGTTTTCTTTAACCATTTCGATGGGGTTTCTATAGCTTGAAAATCATTACAATGACTAGGAAGTATATTTTTCTAACCTCAATCTCTCCTTTCAGGACTGTTCAAATGATGCAATCCTTAATCCTTCTTGTTTCGAACAAAATTTGCTACTCTACTGTTTTGAATTCCACCGCGACAGTCACGCACGTTGGGGTTCGCAAAGCATCGGAAATGCACATAATTAGTTGGCATTAAGAAAACACCAGTCAACGAGCTGTCATCGAGCACAATTGGCAACACCAGTCAGGGTTTTACGGCAATGTACACATTATTGAATTATGAAGCGGCACCTCTTTGCGCAGCTGTGATTGCTCAACACTTCAGTGTATGTAATATCGGTCGGCACGTAGCGCAAGTGTCAAAGTTAAACATGGAAGAAAATGATTTACATTTATCGCTGTGCGTTTATTTGTCGGGAAATTAGTTTGAATTGCGTCCTGATTTACGATGTTTACCTTTGGCGCGAGTGCCAACGAACGCTTAAACACACTCGAGTTGTTTGAACGGAGGGGAAGGTTTGGTTTTTTGCTGAAGTGTAAACATGGATTACGGACAAAGCTTTGAGTGCTTTAAATGCGCTGAAAGTTTGCAAGAGTTAAAAAAAAGAATATGTGATTTTTTCATATAAGTTTTTCAATCGTGGCTGCTTACTGATTAGTGGTTAGGATCAGAAGTTTGGCGGCTGCAGAATGGAAACTGGCTTCAGCAAAAAATATGGAAAAAATTTCTTCTAAACTGTTAGCTTTTTGTTCCCAGAGGATTTCCATTGCATAAATAACCTTGACTCATAACGAAACTATGCCTTGGTTGCCTTCAGGGCTATGTGAAAGTTGGAAAGAAGATGTAGGAAGACATTTTTTCAGCGTGGGAACAATCAGACAAAACTTGATAAACTGTATATGGGAATTTGATTGCTCGATTGGTATCATCATCATCGAAGCGTTATTGGCAGATATGCCACAAAATCGTATTAACGTTATAATCGCCCACGAAAAAAAACGGATTTAGCGCTCTGTGAGCACAAAATTCCGCAATAGTTTCTATGGAAAAATACCAATAACTGCATGAGGAATTTCTGGTTGCTGCTGTCGACATTGAGTGGAGGTAACAAAATGCCGCCAATTGACTGACAAGTTCAAAGGTACAGAAAACTGAAGAGCGTAGCACAGCACCACACAAAAAAACCATCACATAAGAAAGGCAATGTGAGGAACGGAATTGGGGTGGGGAATGGAAACTACGTGTACACAAGACATCAAATGCATCAGCTGTTAGCAGTTGGCTGAAAATAAAATTCACCATTCCAAGTTCAAGAGAACACACACAAACCCACAAAAGGCAAAATAAATACTGAACTGTAGAGGAAAAACGAAGCGAACAACCATTCAAAGGGAAACCAAAGACACTAAAGATTGTACGACACATTGTAGAATACATAATGATGAAGTGGCCCGAAACAGTGGCGCAATTTTAGGAAGGGGGAATGAATGCATAGATGTGACATTAAAGGTTAAGTAAAATAAACGAAATCAAAAAGTGAATTAATATTTAATTTGGGTATAAATACACTGTGACCTTTGATATCTGTAGAGCTCCAACCAAAAGATCAGCGTTCGATTTTAAGCTGAATTCATTGGGTAAAAGTAAGAAGATGTTTTTCAAGAAGGCAAGAAGTGTCTGCTATTAGCTCTTTTTAACTTGACGAACTGTTCCTAATAACTTTATTCAAGTTCAAGTGTCTGTTGTAAATTCCTTTTAACTTGAAGAACTGTTCCTAATAACTTCATTGTGAGTCTAATTAAGGTTGAACTATTGGCAGTGTCATGATTCCCAAGTTCTGTTTGAGAAGAGTGATGCATGCTTTGAAATGTCTTAGGAAATACAATGGTAAAACTTTCTTGGATTGTCCGAAAGTGTCTTATTAGCTTGTTTGTTGTTGTGATAATTAGTATGAATTTAGAATAAGTGTTATCTAGACTAAGTGCTGAACTATGTTTATATTCCAACAAGTTTAAGAAAACCATAACCGTAACCGAAATAACTCTGCAGATTGACTTTGATGTAGGTTAGGTTAGGTAGGGAAGGGTGTGTGCGGCAGGACCGCACTTCCACTCGGAGGCCAAAATGGTCCATTGTGAATCCCTTCTTATGGTATTCTCTTAATGAAGGAGAGCAGATTCTAGATTTCGTCTTTCGTCGCGCAAGCCAGGTCTGTCAGGAATCTTGACACCAAGGTGCGGAGTCGGCGTTCCTGCAGAGCCGGATAGTGGCACAGGAAGTGTTGTATCGTTTCTACTTCTTCTTCACTGGACGAGAGGCGCCATTTGCTAAGCATAGATTCAATAGCGCAGTGTTCAGTGATGACTCCAACGAGCTGTCGAATGGAGGTACGACTTAGGACCAGTACGAATCGTGTTTTCGTCAAGGGAGGGCCACTTTGATGTAGGTCCGTACACAAACCTATGAAGATTGACTATGAAAAAGTGATCTTTGGTGAGGTTAACTTGATAAGTTTACGTACTTTAGGTAGATCGTGAATATGTTTGAAGACATTGAGTTAATTTTTGTCTATTTTTGATCTTACTTAGTCTGAGTTTAACGTTAAATCCTCTTACCAATACTAGGCTTGTGATGTTTACCTTAGTCTTACTCAGTCTGAGTATCACTGAATACCTCTTACACATCCAAACATGGCGAATCAAGCTTGAAGACCCAGTCTAGAGGTATTTACCCAAGATGATCCTCATCAAGTTTGGGTATACTGTGATTTTGCTTACTGCAAAATCAATAAAATGCTTGTAAAATATGAAATTATAGGTTTATCTTGAAAATAATACCCTAAAAACGTAGGTGAAGTCTTCAGCTATTCTTGCTAGTATGTCCTCCCTCTGTATTTCGAACGTCTTCCATCCATTGGTTTCACTCTACATTTTCTCCTGAACGTTTTCCTACCATTCTTCCCACTTAGGATCTTACGATAGTAGACTTGCAAATTATTAAAATTTTCCTATAGAGACATAAGCATGACTAGACCATTATAGACCTGTAGATTCTAGACCAATCTTAGCTTCCACATAGTATTAGCTTTAGCAAGTCAAAAAAGATCTTGATTATCTTTACAACCTTTATTCAAGTTTGTTAGGTTATGTCAAGCATGAAACACAAATTTGACATAGTTAGATTGCCCCTTTTGCCAAAAATTTATGTGGCATGCCACTGTTGTGATGTACATCGCCAAGTACCGTAAACTGAGACTGTCGAGCACCAACTAATGTGCGACTCCATGACGTGCAGAAGCGAATAAAAGTCGCAAATGCAGACAAACACACAAGCCGACCGGCAAGCGAGCGCGTCGGGCAATTTTAATGAAAAGAAGCAGCGAAACCAGCAAATGAAATGAAAAAAAAATGGCATAAGTAGCAAAATGGCAAAAAAATAAAAAAAAAATAAAAGTAAAAAGGATAGAACGGAGGCATAGAAAAATACACAAACAGTGAAGAAGTGCTTCGCAGAAACAGCCCAACAAAATATATGAGAAAAATTGCTATAGCAACTGACGATATGGCATGATGTGTGTGTATGTGTTTTCTCATTTGAAGGCAGAAATAAACGCCGCAACATACTTTCGGTTGTTGCAACAACAGCACAGCGGTAGCAACACGGCCAACATGGAAAAAAACGGACAGCATTTTCGGTGCAAAGGCAGGAAGCGAACGAGTAGTGAATATTTCGACGACCGACCTGACATATACACAAACACACAGAAACGACAACGATGGCTACGAGTGAAAAATAAAATCTTTTCATAATGGCAGCAGTATGCACTGGCTGCTGCAGTCGTGTGTGTGTGTGTGTGTGTGTGTGTGTGTGTCGAGTTTACAAAAGAAGTAGCAGGCAACGGCAGGAGCACAACGACAGCTGATAGCGCAGCGTTCGAAGAGCATTTTTTCGATATTAGTCGAGCGGTGCGGCGAGTAGTTGTTTGTGCTGCTATTTCAAGTGGGAAGGAGCAAGCAGTAATTGTTGTTGTTGTCTGGGTGCATCGCAGGACCTGCGTGCGAGCACCTTTGCCTCGAGTGGTGCTCGGCATCGTTGCCATACCTGTGCACCTTTGTGCCAACTCGACAGTCAGTGTGGTGAATGATTTCATCTTTTTTTCATCCTGACTGGGTTCTTTACGTACTCGTTGTTCTTGTAGGTGGAGGGCAGATGTTTTGCTGTGACCTTAGCTTGTGTGTCGTTATGGTCGTATTATTCCGGTTATTAGAGGGTTTTCAATAATTCCAGATTATAACATAAAAGTGTGTGGTTGCTTAGGGATGTGCAGAAGAAAATGTCTGATTGATTTGCAATTTTAATTCAATCGAAACGAATTGAATCTTTAGCAGCACTACAAACGATTAACATCTTTAAAACCCAATTATGGACATTGTTTAGTTAATTAACATCTTAGGGGGAGACTAGACAAAAGTAAGTGATGCTTTTCATCACTCAATCATTCTTCTTTCTTTTCAAAAGCAAACATTTACATCTCATTTTTCTTTTCAAATGTTTATACGGTTTTACTAGACCAAAGAGCATTTTTCCGACTGATTATCGCACCAGGCGTTGGCAACCGTTGCATTTAATTGCGATAACAAATTAAATCATATGAAACGCCCTAATTTGGGCCGCCAACCATGCAGAAGCAACCCTCAACTTCTTTTTGTGCCGGTTGAAAAGGAGTCTTTCCACTCGGTTGCCAAGCGTGGTGCGTTTTTCGAAGCACATAATTGAAATGATTTCATTGAAATACAAAAAATGGCACTGCCAGAAAATCATCCCCAGCGTATAATGAATGCAGCGTAGATCAGGGTAAGCAAACAGAGGCGCAGACTCAAATCTAATAAAAGGGAATTTGAGTGTTGTTGAATCAGTAATGGGCGGTTGTGTCAATTATTTGGAGAACAAACATTATTAAATTAATCCTTGACATTATAAGGAGAGCAAAGTTGACATGGGTGACAATGATGACAACAGGATTGCAATTGTCCTTAAATATTTAATCTAACAAACTCGAAATTTGACTTTAAACACTGTACTCAATGGCAATGATGGCAACAGGATTGTATTTCAAGATTAAATATCTAATCTTACAAACTCAAAATTTGATTTAAAAACTCTACTCAATCAATTTTGTGACATGTCACAAAAATATGAATGATGGCAACATGATTGTAATTTAAGATTAAATATCTTACAAACTGAAAATTTGACTTAAAAACTCTACTCAATCAATTTTGTGACATGTCACAAAAATACGTAAAGTTTGATATAATTCAAAGTTCGAGTACAAAAACTCTATTTAATAAATTTTGTCACACGACACAAAAGTATATAAAATTGTTACGATAAGCTCAAAAATTAGTGCAAAAATGTAAGAAATTTGACTTTTAAAAATCAATACCTTTATTTTGTGATAGAGCGTCACAAATGTAAAGTTTAAAATGTCCTTTTAACACTACCAAGTGGTGAAAATTGTGATCGTTACTAAAATCTATTAACCCCTCTGCTATGATGCGGTCAAAATTATCCACTTTTGACAAATTTGACTGTTGTATGTATTCATTGTTCTAAAATCATCCTTTAGATAAATTTATATAAATTTCCAAAATAATAAAAAAAATTACTCCTTCCAAATTATTGTTGTTTCGTTTTATTGTGGTTTAATAAAAAATTAATGAAAAGTAAACTAATTTTTGTGTTAAGTGAGTTAAATGAATTTTTTCTATTTTTTTTCAGAAATTGTTTCAACAATTTTTTCTATTTTTTTTGTCAAAAAAATTAAAAAGTTACTCTTTCCAAATAATTGCTGTTTGATTGAGGTTTAATAAAAAAATAAAAAAAATAAAATTGAATTTTGTGTTCAATGAGTTTAATGAATTGTTTTTCTAATTGGGTCAATTTGACTCAACAAGACAGTAGTTGGGTCATATTTTTGAACACTGCAGAAGGGTTAATAAAGTAAAACTCTTACAGAAAATATAGTAAGTAAATTACTTATAGATGACATTAATAGCTTTATAATAAAAAAAAAATAAAATATTTTCAACTCGTAGGTACTCGAGTTGTAATTAAAAAAAAAATGAATGAAAGTATAAAAAAATATATATTTTATTATTATTTTTAGTTTTTAATTTTAATTATTTACTATTTTATTTATTTATAATAAAAAAAATTTTAACTCGTAGGTATTTTGAGTTGCAAATTCCAGAGTAATTTTTTCAAATATGATAGAAAAAAAAGTAATGAAAGTATATAAAAAGATATTTTGTCGGCACCGACGTTGACTTTCGGTGTATTTGGTACCAATTATTGTTTTGGATCGAAAAATGTATTTAAACATTTTCTGGAGTATATTTTCATGACTTCAAGATTTTGTTAAACTGGTACAAAGGATCTCACAAAACATGAACTGAAGGTCTAGAGGGGATTTAGAATGACTAGAGAACATTGTAGTTCATCAGCCCGAAAGATTTCAACAGTCAAAACAATCACTAACGATTTTATGAAAAAACAAAGGAGACCATAAATCCACAGGGTTTAAAGAATTTCAATGGAGTTTATGAGAGAAAGACTTGAAATGTCTACATAAAGTAATCAATCATCAATATTTGAAAACCCTTTCGAGATCTCTCAATGTGGGCGATAAAAACTGAATACTAAACAAAAGACAGGTACAGGACAAAGTACGAATAAAAAAAACTCGAGAACTTTTTAATGGCTATAGGCAAACACTCATAAGGCTTTGAAGATATCTACATAGAAATTACTAGAAATAGTCAGATTGGAGTATAAAATTTGGCCCAAGAAGACCCCTCTTTCCAAACAGTCGAAACTGCCGCCACCTGCAACACATGGAGAGATTTGCAACCAAACAAATATACCAACCCACATTCTTCAATTGCCACAACCGCCACATGGCGTATAACTGTTCTTGTTCGCATGAAAGGGACTTCACTTTGGGTAAGTAGATGGAAATTGGGACAAGAGGCCGGCGCGACCACGAGAACCATTCAGCGTGTGCAAGCGGCTCTCGGCAGGAATAGCACAATTGTGCGCACTAGTTCTGGTGCTGGTTGCATAATTCAAATTGCCTAATTGTTATTAATTACCCACATGAAAGGCAACTGTCCGCAAACGTTTGCGTGCCACATGGACGGGAGCAGCACGTGGCGAAAAATCGCTGCCAGCACGCTTGGCCCACTTAACCTGTGGCGAGTGGATTTTCGACTTTGCGCTGCACATTTCAACAGTCGCCCAACAACTTGACCCACTTCGTGTCGGTGACCGTTGAGTCGAGGCACCTTTATCAGATTTTACTTGCACTTGCACACATAAAACTTTTTCACAAGCAATGACCTCAATTGCTTGCAGTGCGCAAAGTGCTGGTACGACGACAAGCTGGGCGGCCGGCGAACACCCCCGGGAGAGCAGCAGCAGTTGCCAAGTGGCCGAGCGGCAAGTGTGAGTCGGTTTCTTTGGGTTACTTGCAACAGCAGCACAACTTCACACTTTCCACTTCGACAGCGAGGGCGACATTCAATTCCTTAACGGTAATAAAAGATTGCCGGAAGAACGGAAAGCATTCAAGAAACGGATGCAAAGCGAAGCAAGCAAAACGTCGCACGGTTTAATGTAGTCGCCTCGTTCTTTGCTCTTCGATGTTGCAGCGAAAAGTTGGCAATAAATTTACTTTTGAAACATGCAGCAAACGGAGGCGAAGCGGAAGGTTGCACGAACAAAACGAACTTACAAAATTGTACGACGAGTGTAGCCAACTTGCGTACGGCACGACACGACACGGAGTGCAGTGTTGCTCGTGCGTCCAATGTCATTAACCCACTGACCAACTGCGAGAGCCGTCCAAGTCCAGGCGACTGCACCCATCGCAGACGCTCTCGCACATCGCGGATTGGGTGTCGTTGCATTGTGCGTCCCTCTAAAGTGGGCAATAAAACACTGCCTGTTCACTTTTTTCTTGTCACACAAGTGCCCCTTTGTTGTTGTATTTTTTTTTTTACTTGTTTATGTAATGTTCCCTGCCCAAAAGACAACCGACAAAGACAGCCGACACGGCGCAAAGTGCAAATGATTGCCAAAGGCAATTGGGCTATGAAGTGATACAGTTAAATTGCATGCATTGTTGTTGCTACTAATTTGTGTTTGCTTTTTATTGCGACGAGCGCACTTTGCTCAAGCGAACAATAGTAATCCAATTACTGTCAACTTGGTGTCATATTCCATTGCGGAAATGTGATATGTCCGCAAGACCGCTGCGAGTGTGTGGACGCATCGGCCGGTGTGAAGGGAGCAATGCGCCGGCGGCACTGGACGAGGGCGACTTGCAACGTGAGACGGGCAAGTGGCATTAAGTGGGCATCATTTTGACATATTTGGAAATTGCACAGCTCATTTTATGGCGAAAAATTGCCCAATAATCGTAATCTTCCTTATAAATCTTGCGCTGTACGCGAACTAATTTTCTGCTCAATGAAGTTGGGGAGTAATAAGTTTAAGTATTGCTCGCTGTGTATTGAGATGTAAGCGTCATGGATAGAAACTTTTTCTGTCATGACATGAAGAGATTATGAATGGCAACTTGGTTCTTGATTACAAATGGATTAGGATGCTACGATATCTCTTTCATGACTGAGACTTCCACATGGGATATGAAGCGAACACCTCTGAATGACTGTTAGAGAGAGATTACTTTACTATCGAGGCTTTGCTTGTGCCTCTTAAAAAGTTTGTTGGAGTTGGGATTCGCTCAGAGTTATAATCCAACTCATTATTCGCTACTAGTACTAATCGCTTTTTTACGATAAAAACAGAACCGCAGAGCTCTTAAGCAAAGGCCGCCGGTATGTGGCAAGACAGACAGCGGTCATCACTGGCAACTGGGAATCCCCTTCTATACCAACTGAACTCGAACTCGCGAAGGAAACCGTCCACCACTTTCTTTGCGCCTGTCCCACTCTATCAAGAAAGAGATGGAAAGTGGTTTACAAGCCAACATTTCAGAAATTCGAGGCGATAATGAAGTTGTGGTATCACAATGGGCCAATAGGCCTAAGTGTGTCTCATACAAAGGCAGCCACTACACCCAGCCAACCAGCGAAGTGCTCTGTTAACTTGCTTCACGCCTTCATTAACCTCTCGGACTGGATATAGCGTCTATATAGTCGAGAAGACGACACACCAACATACCTTATGGTCTCTACCGGGAAAAATGAAAACAAAACGGCGCCTACGTGTTGGATATCGGTATATCGCCACAGGAATTAACCAACGAATCATCTCTTTTTTATTAATCACAGTTAGAATCATATAGAGGGCCCAAAGAGGGTTTTGAAGGGATAAAACAGTCTTTAGTTACCACCTCATCACGCCTAAGCCTAAGATTGATTGCCGCCCATCTTAAACTGAGACTTGTCCGACTTAAATGGGGTTTTGAAAGAACAAAAAGTAGCAGATCGATTACGGCTCATCTTAAACTGAAACCTGTTCGATATAAATAGGGGTTTAAAAGAACAAATAGTCTTCGTCCTCACCTTTTCTAAGCGAGTGATTGATTATTGCCCATATTACGAGGGCAGTCCGATAAGTACTTAGCCCCACCGCCCGATGGTGCCACTATCGTAAGAGAAATTGACTATCGTGTAGTACATCCTCGTAGACGGCTACCGTCAAAATTTCAGCCATATTGGATTTGTAGTTTTGTTTTGACCGCGTGTGAAAAGGAACGTGTCCGCGGATTTTAGAAAAATGGAAAAAGGCAAAATCACCGACCAATAGGTGAATCGATTCTTGTTTTTGGAAGGGAAATCGCGCAGCGGAATCAAAGAGCGCTTGGATGCTGTGTACGGTGACTCTTCTCCTTCAATGGCGACCGTCAAAAATTGGTTTAACGAGTTTCAACGTGGTCGCACGCCAGTTTTTGATGAGCCACGCCCAGGTGCCCCAAAAACGGCTACCACGGAGGATAACGTGACAAATGTCCACGATCTCGTATTAGCAGACCGCCGATTGAAGGTGCGCGAGATAGCTGAGACAGTCGGCATCTCAAATGACCGCGTGGTTCATATCCTGCATGAAATATTGGATATGAAAAAGCTTTCGGCTCACTGATTCACTGGTGCACACCAGAGACCAAGGAACAGTCGAAACAGTGGACTTTGCCCGGTGAATGTGCTCCGAAGAAAGCAAAGACTGTGCCATCGGCCGGAAAGGTTATGGCCATCGTTTTCTGGGATTCACAAGGTGTGATCTACCTGGAGAAGGGCAAAACGGTCACAGGGCTCTACTATGCCGAACTATTGGGCCGATTCGATGTGGAATTATAGAAAAAACGGCCCCATTTGGGGAAGAAAAAAAGTGCTCTTCCACCATGACAACACACCAGCTCACACCTCCGCCGTCGTCACGGCCAAATTGGTCGCATTAGGTTACGAACAGCTGCCCCATCCACCGTATTCTTCAGATTTGGCCCCGTGTGACTTCTTTTTGTTTCCAAATTTGAAAAAGTCACTCGCCGGAAATTTGAGTCGAATGAGGAAGTTATCGCCGCCACGGAGGCCTACTTTGCAGATTTCCAGAAAACGTATTTTTCAGACGGGTTAAAGAAGTTGGGTCAAGCTGGGTCAAGTGTATCGAGTTGAAAGGAGACTACGTTGAGAAATAAATCGCCACTTTTCCAAAATTTTAGTTTTTCTTTTGTAGGCTAAGTACTTATCGGACCACCTTCGTAGACTGAGACCTGTCCGGTGCATCAAAAACCACTGAAAACTTCATGGAACATCAGGCAAATTATTTAACGACATAATCTCTTTTATAATCGGTGTTCCTCAGAGTTCATTAAACTGGATATTAGACGGATTCTTACTTGAAAATTTAAAAAGTTCGTATGTTCAAAACACATCTGTGGTCACGGCAGTAAAATATGGACCACTATAGAGCAGAACCGCAATTATGCATCAACTTGAATGTTACTACGTATTTGATGATAATATCTATCATACACCATCTCATTGATTACAGGATAATGAATCAGTTTGGATACTACGAAACGTTGGGACTAAGAGTTCAAAGAATAGATGAAACTGTGCCTTCCTAGGCAGAAAAAAGTTTAAGAATATTTGGCTTACTTTACTTCACTTAATTTCGAGGAAAATTTCCTGTAAGACGATTTGTATAACAAGATTGTTTGACGGGAATTTTTAAAAACCCACATATAAATTATTTCGCAAAAATGACAAATTATATTATTTTATATTAAATTACCGATATTTTCATATCACACTTCACAGCTCATTGAAATCATTTCACAACTCGTTAAAATTCTCTGTCTCACCACATTTGAAGCACTCAATTTCACTACCACTTCAAGTGTCTAACATTGCAACGAGCAAAACACACCAAACGAAATCGAGTCAAGTCTAAACGATTCTCAACGGATTACAAATTTCGCATTAATCTTACAGTAGCTGTATCAGCTGTCATTCAACCATTTAAGAGCAAAAGTAAGAATAACTCGACACTTGTGTCGCATGTTGACAACGGCAAACAACATCCAGACAACAGCCGTGCAACCAGCGACATGTAGACAACGGCTGAGAAGTGCCCACTTCAGCAAATTGACTTACGTTGCAAAATCCCGTACTTAACCCGTTGTTGGCTGCTGCTCTTCAGCAAACAACAACAACTGACGCATTTACCGTTGTCGCTGCAGCAACGCTCAACCACATCCAACTGAATCAATGACACTTGTGCAAATATTTACCATATGAATTTTTAATGGAGCTTGAAAGGCGAATGCAAGTGGCAGCGACGGAATTTTGAATTTTAAACTGTTTCCAAATTTACTGCACACTTACTCACTCGTCTACTGTTACAGCCAAATTAGCATACATAGTAATTTCGACGGGAAGCGGAGTGCGACCGCGACTGGGCGCCGGAGCGGAGTATTTGCGTTAAATGTGTGGATTAAGCCGGAGTAAAAGTTAATGTCGATATTGCAGTGAGCCCCAGCAAATATGTCAAGCGGTAGGTAACGTAAGAACGCACCCGAACTGACAGCGCAAATGTCAAGTTAATCTGCACAAAGCCGCGATGCGGCCAGGGTGAGGATTGTGAATTTTCGAAAGGAGCAGTCAAGTGTAATGAAATCGCACTTAAATCAACTCCACGGGCGGCAACGGTGGTAATATGTTAATGCATCTCAATGCTTACAAGGTGGGTTGGGCTGGCAAGGGGTGGGTGCCAAGTGTTGCTTATGCGATGGGAGTTTCATGTTTTTGTTATTGTGTCTGATATATGAGATTTTACTTTTAGCATAAATTGAGGAAAAATATGCCACGAAACATTTATGCATAGTAGGAGGGAAATAATAGGCACAAGAAATTAAAAGAAGAGCATTGCATTGATTTGGTTGCATTCAACACTGTTGTCGGTGTGAGTGTATTTGAAATTTTGCAATTAATGGACATTGTTGGCCAACTCTGATATATTTTTATTATAATTATTACTAACCCAAATATGCTCGAATTCTTTTTCCTTCGAATTTTGCGATAATATTTTTTGAGCAGTTTTATATGAAACACAATTTTGAAAGTTTTTTTAAGTGCATGTTTAGAGCGACCATATGGTCACCGTGGGCACTACCAAGTTTAACACAGGTCTGGCAAAAGTTTGCCCTTTGTGGTCTGGTTTGCGCCTCCTTCCTTGCAAAGCATCAAACGGGTCCACTTCTGCTAGCGAACCCCAGAAGAGAGCAATTTTTAAGAAATACTCAATTGCGCCCCTGCAGCTTGCAGGACCCGAGAAAGAATCAGTATAATGTGACCAGTTTTTGTTACTCTGATCCATACAAAGGTATGGATCATTATGAGCGGCAATCACAGAGCGCAAGAAAGCAAAAAAAATAATAATTTCTATGGAACAAATGTCTCTTAAAAGACTAGAAATAGTGCAGGCATCACCTTCAATGCCACTAATTTTTACTATAAATGTTGTTAAAATATTATCATAGATATAGTTAGCAAGTTTTCAACTGGTGCCTTCGATGCTGGAATTCGTCACGAAGTGGACAGTTGCGTTAACGGCGTCGCTAAGCTACTGGAGACGAAAGCAGACAAATGGAATACTGAAAGACTGATGACCTACTTGACCCGCCTACGTATCCATGATGGTCCCAGAAGTGGTGCCGTCTGACAGTGAGGAGGTTTCAGTCGGTGAAATCTCACACTTCCATACAGTTTCAATGCTTTCCCTCTATAAAGCTGCTTGTAACATACAGACTAGTTCCTTGGATCACAACTCAGAGAATTGAGTGTTTGAATATCAGCTCAAATACTTTAACCCTTTCAGTCACAATGTCCAATATATTGGACTACAGCCCATACAATTCATACAGCGGGCCGTTATTTTCATGTCGGAAAGGGTTAAGATAATAGATATACACTGAGAATAGAATAGAATTTGACGGCGTGTGTTCCACGGAGACCAGAAGTGATCTATTCTGCCCCATTCAAGTTGTTCCAAGAGAATATTCCCTAGACCCACCGACCTAAAGAAGCTTTGTAACTCACGGAGGTTTAGGTGCTTGATGTTCTCTTGTTCAAGCCAGAACTGGCCCATAGATACACACTTATCTGACCCTATATCCAGATAATGTGAACAAGGCGAAGTTTTCCGCAACCATTCGTATTGTACCAATAGAAGTGACTTTCAGTTTTACGACGATTTCGAAGGGTGAGTAAAAAGCTTTTTTAATTGGCAATTTAATTCTCAGAAGTTACACATATCTTTCGACATAATTTCTCTCAAAAACTTGCATTCACAAGCGTATTTTATTATTGCAATCGAGAGTTCTGAAATGACCGAAATAAATGGTAGTCAAATGGTACCAGGTAGGAGCTTTATGGAGGAAGGTTAGTTTAGATTAGAGAGCCATTCATGGGTCAGTTTTATCGCGCTGTGTTACCACCAAAAATAACCTCAACTAAACATCTCGCACGTTTGAAAGAAGGCAACCATTGAGATTTTTATGAGACAGGCGATATAGATTTCGGAGAGTCATCAAACCGGATTTCTGGGAGTCATCAAACTAGTATACGGCCTGGCGTGGCGCAATGAAGGAGAACGTCTTATAACAATTTTGATAATTTGCAAGTTTACTGTACTAAAGTGAGAAGAATGGTTTGAAAACTTAGAGGAGGAAATGAAGAAGGTAAATGAGGATCTACATTTCTTCGAGGTGGCCGGAAATAAAATGCTTTTGGAAACCCTTTTCATTTAATCCTGTTAGGTGTTGACAGTAGAGTTGAAAAATTTATCCAGATGGCAGCAGTTCGTAATCCTTTCAAGTCCAAACAAAAATGTACAGTGCAGTGCCACTTTGTTCTATGAAAACAAAGCAATGGCGCTGATATAATTCGTTCCGATTCTTTTCTTGACTATATTTTTGTTCTTTGCCATTCAGAAGGGAAGAAGAAAGACATAACTTTTTTGTTGCCTCTGGAATGTCTGATTTCAACCTAAGCTATATTTTGCATTATTTGAATAAAAATAATAATTCAAATAAGAATTACTACCATTTCTTTTTTCATCATTTAAAAATTTGTGTTATAACACATGTTGGAAAAAAGAGTGTTGCATACATATTTCAAACGGGTGGAATTTGTGGAATCACCACAGGCCATAAAGGCCCAAATGTGTCTCACACAGAGACACTTAACTGTATTTTACCAGTTTTACCATCAGAGAACAGTTGTGCAACAAAGTTGGAAATAAACTTAATTGAAAAAAACACACACATTTTTAAAAAATCCAAAGTCAACTTAGTTACATTGAAAATAGCGGCGTTCATAATTCAGTGGTACTGCACTGTTCATGATATCACTTTGTGTTAATCCATGCTTTGCAGCTGTTTTGACGTCCTAAGCCAATCAAACGTGATTCACTTTTCCACACGTGTAATGGTTCTACTAAAAATTGGTTCAATTTAGTTTCAGCAGCGAGTCACAAATACAAAATCAATTCAGTAAATTTTGTTCAATCAAATTATGCAACCACACTAAACTTTTTTGCCGTTGACTATTTTGAACTACTTTGAATTGTTTGTAACAAATTGATAAATTAGAGCCAAATTTAAATGCTGAATCACAACTGAATCCGTTCTGTGTTCAACTTTTTATGGATCGACAGCTGAGGTCATAAAATAAGTCTGAAGGCCAAATTTCAATCAAAATAGATTTTAATGAATTTCGGTTTCTTGCTGCCTAGACTGTCATTTGTTTTGTCTGTCTGTCAGCATTCAAAGCTAATAGTCCGCGAAAGTAATTTTATTTTGCCTGGTTTCGCAGCGTGTGTGGGTAAAATATTACGACAAGCACTGAAATGGTGTGACAAAAATATTTTAAACAAAACTATGCACGTGCTGTCACACGCTCGTCTGCTTGCTTACCTAATAAAATGGCAAAAATTATGGCTTTGCTGCATTTATTGCCATTCAGTTACTTGTCGTGTGGAATTTCGTTTTCTATCAGTTGTTGGTGTTGTTGTTGTTGTTGCGGCCCACTCAAACAGCGCCAATAAAAGAAACAATTACATGAAATATGCGAATTATTCAGCGTTATTAGCGGCTCAGTGGTTGGCTCAATATTCGGTTAGACCAGCCCGGCCGCCAGCTCAGCTCATTCCACGAGCGGCGCATTGCTGCAGCCGGTGTCGGCCGAGGGGATTCCAATGTTTCGTGCACATTTTCGCATTCTTTCATTATGAACAATGGAGTAAAGGGGCAGCGGCGAATCGCATGGAATGCTGCACAGCGGCAGCCATTTGGTTCGAGTGCCGGTCGGTTGCGGCCGCTATGCCGCCAATGCATTCGAGATTTGTTTTGTGATTTTGTGCCTTGCTTTTATTTTTATTAAATTTTTTCTTCTGCTGTGCCACCAGCAAACATAATAATTCGCGCGCACACACACACGCGCACAAACAATGCTAATGTGAAGTAGAAATTGTGCGGAGCAGTTCAAGTGGAAGCATTTGCGACGAGTGGCAAACGGCGGCAAAGGCGTTTGTCCAAATCTTTTTTCCGCAGTCTGACAGTTTGTGATTTTGGTTTGGCATTCTGTGTGCTGTGTTTTTTTCCTGTATAATTATAATTGCATTGTAATGCTGACACGGCATAGCACACAAGCCGCACGAATACGCGCCGACGACACCAGGCCCGAGCGGCGAACAAAGCATAAAGCGCAAAATAGCAGGGGGCTCGTCTCGTAGCGGTTCATCGTTCTGTGGTGGGTTTTGCAAAAGTTAACAAACTCTGTCGGACGATTACTTACCATGCGCTGAATGGGTTCTTAAGTGGCGATGCTCTTCAGCCAAATGAATTGTGATTTATAAATGTGCAGACGATGCAGACGGGACGCCGTCAAATCTGAATGAAATTTGGCGCTTGCCAGCACTTTTGCAGGATAATAAAATAACAGTAAACGAGGCGTTCAAGGACGTTGCATACATAGGGAGAATTTGCAGAGAGCACGTAAAGGTTAAATGTGTCTCAATAATTAATTGGCAATAATTCGACCATTTCACTAGAAACTAAACATTTGCGAATACTTTGCGAACAAAAAGCGACAAGAGAACTGCCAAAATACAGAGAATATTAACTAATTTTAATTAATATTGAAAAACGTAATAAAGGGTTAAGTATATATAACACTTTCGGGAAGGAGTTTAATTTTGAAATCCAAAATACTCTCAGTAGAAATATTATCATGCTATGAAAGTTGGGGTTAGAAAATTATATTGGATGCTCATCAATTCTGAAATCATCCTTTAATGCGGGAGCACCGAATTCGAAATATAATATAATAATAATAATATATCTGGTACTACGAGTTTTGAAAACATACGAAATGAAACACAATTCAGATGATTAGATGATTTGATGATTTCAATGAAAAAAAAAAAACAGAAATACTTCTGTGAACAGAATATGAGTAATTTGTGTCAGTTACTCTACAAACTTATGAAAAAACCCAATGTGTGGGAAGCATAAAGACTTTTTAAAACACACAGTTGAAATGACAGTTCCATTATATCCTTTGGAAAAGATGATAAGCGGTGGGTTGACGAGTGCTTATGAGTGTGTTATGGATGAAATTTTAATCCTGGATGGTCCTCCCTTTCCTGGAGGAAATCGCGATATGTATCTACTATCTCTGAGTCAAACCTATTTAAGACAGCTCGTTGAAGTCATCATTGGACACTGCGACATTGAATCTATGCTTATCAAATGGCGTCTCTCGCCAAATGATATCTGCAGAAGTTGCAGAGATGAAGAAGTAGAAACGATTCAACACTTTCTGTGCCACTGCCCGGCGCTGCAGGAACACCGACTCCGTGCCTTGCAAAAGTTGAAATTCCGGATCTGCTCTCCTTTATCAAGAGATAGAATTGGTTTGCTTCGGATTGAGATTGATGGATTAGCTCCAGAACCTTTTTAGGAAGGGACTCACAAGGGGTCAATTTGGCCTTCGAGTGGAAGTGCGGTCTCTGTGCAGTACACACCCTTCCCTACTTTACCTAACTTAGGGTCCCGAAATGAATCCCTTCCCTACGTTACTTGTCCTAGGGTCCCGGAATGACTTTCTAAAGCACTCAGTAAGCGGGGAGTTGAAGTGTCCTCAAAGTTAAGATCCTGGTAGGAATTTCCAAGAAGTAGAAACGACAATTTCATTGTGTTTTATGGAAAAGAATTTACTTCAATCTTTCTAAGTTTCGTTTATGTTCTATGGAAAAGAAAGTAAGCAGCAGTTGAAGTGGGGAACTGCGAATGTAGGGTTCTCTTACCAAGCTTCATCGAAATTTACGATCACAGACGCTAAAACATTGCCAAATTGGCGAATAAAATCTGCTTGGCTTTGCGATTCTTACAAAGCTTCACATAGCTATGGGAAAATTTTACCCAAAACTATTCTTCTATATGAGAGTTGCGCATCTTCTATGTAGGCGCCAATTAAATACATAATCTCTGCTGAACTTATGCCAATTAATGGCTTCGAACCCTATGAAATATTTGCCTGTTCTTTTTCTATTCAGTTTACAGAGAAACCTTAGTACCCGAAACTCATAGATAGTTTATTTGGTTACATTAAGCAATGAAATGGAATGGACATGAGGGAAGCCGAGAATGTGAACCCTAGAGGGTCCATTTTCACAAGCACTCAGGCTAGATAGATTAGAGTGAGATGGGGTTAGGTTGGTTGTAGTGGCTGCTTCTGTATAAGACACACTTAGGCCTGTATGACCCGTTGTGATACCACAAAATTCACCCGTTTGAAATGTGTATGCAACACTGTTTTTCCAACATGTGATACAACACACATTTCAAACGGATTGGGAGAGGGAGGGACGCCGAATCTAAACGGCGGTTTTTTGGCAATTGTCCTTTCACACTTGGAGATTTTGCCATTGCCTACCAAGAGCGCACTTGTGCGATTCTTGTAATTCTCATCAGCTTAATGTGAATAGCGCGATAGAAATAGATGAGCGTTTTACCAGCCCAAGCTAGGAATCGAACCTAAGGCCTCGGTATGAAAAGCCGAGGGTGTTGACGCTGAAAGAGAGAGAGTGTTAACTAAAGAAAGTACCTTAAGCAATACTTTTAAAGGTTACATTGTTTTTCATTTAGTCACATGTGAATTGAAATGTCTCAATATTTATTCCTAAATAGAAAATCTGTTGCTATGAAGATAAGGAAAATTTGTATTGCTTTATAAAGTCTTAGACATCATAAAGTATATTACATTCTTTGATTGAACACAGCAGTTGCGTATCGCCCTTGCAGCATTAATGTAGACAACGCAGTAATATAGATTACAGACATTGCAACTAATAGTTGTGCTGTCTTTAGTTGTTGTGTACACAAATATTGAATAACTAACTAATGAGGTAAGAGGGCAGTTTGTGGCGTCATGTGTAGACCAAACTTTTCGTCAAGTTCTGTACTTGTGATGGAAATGCTTGCAATGACCCTTTCAATGAAAATGAAAAATATCAGGGCACCAACAAAAAATCCTTTTACATAGTCAAAAGTCAAAAAATACTTCAGAATATTTATTAAATAACGAATTAATCAACACAGCTTCTATGGTGGCTGTTGAAAATTTCAGCAACCCTTTAGTCAAATTTGCCGAATGCTAATTCAATTTCATTTCATAACTCATGCCATCAATTAATTAAAAAGCAACGTTGCCATTTTTCGCCTACAACACGTAAATACATTAATTACGATGTGTAAACCTGTACAATTTATCTATAATAAAAACTATATATGTACACATATAGATGGATGTATGCAGTGGCGATAACCAACTGAAGCAGACCGCAGCGCCAATGTTACGTGTCGACTAAAAGGGGTGAAAAAATCAAAACATACTCTCGCGAGAGCAGCCAACACGCACCGAAAAGGCATCCAAATGCGCCAGACGCGGAAAAGCGTGAATGGCTTTCATTACTCATTTCATTTGCAAACTTGTGCCAAATGCTCGGGCCAACACAACAATAAAGTAACCCTTAAAAACGCCAAACGCCTGCAAATCGATTAAATGCGCCTGTGTGCGACTGGCGGGGAGCGGGGCGCGGCGGCGAGACATGCACGTCGCGGCGCGAGTGCCGCCCGAGCTGCAGATTATAATCTCAGATACAGCGCTGAGGACGCGAATGGATACAAGAAATTATCGCCGCAGATGCGCGACGAGCGACGAGGCCAACGCCAAGTCAAGTTTGGGAGCGAGTGCGCGCCTCGAATTGCGTGCATGCGTGTGACACAGAAAAGCCAACGCGCGCGACAGGACACGACACCACTTGGGTGGGTGGGTGGTTAACGTTGTGGTTGTTATTGCCATTGTCATTGTTGTTGCTGTCGACACCGACGAAAGGAAATTTGTGTACATTAAAACCAAAGTGACAACAGTGCCGCGCAACGAAATGTGGCAACCACAGGCGGACGGCGGCAAAAGCGCGTTGTTTCGACGCCGCTGTAAACTAACAGCGGAGAAATCCCTTTCTCGCTTCGGCCCAGGCGCCTTCTTGCACAGCGACAAGTACGTGTCGGCTTAATGACAAGAAGTCACACGGACTACTTTCTCTGCGCCTGCGAGAGAGCCGAAACGGCGCTGTAACGTTCTCTCAGCAGGCACAGCCGATGGAACGGCCCGGCCCGTCTGCCGCGCCTTCCGTCTTGAAGTAAGTTTTTTCCACGCCACTTAATGGATAGATACATATCGCTCGCTCACTTTCGACGACCAAATCCATAAAACGACGACCGACGACACACGCAAGTAACCCCCGAAAACTTGCGATAGACATTCATGCGGCACGCCGCAATCCCACGCGCACGCACACACCGAAACCGTACGGCCGTGTGTCAAATAGCTGAGGCGACAATTGTGGCCAAACTTGAAGCTGACAAAAGTTGGCGATGAAAATGGCGCAATAAACCGCAAACGAAAAACTTGCCAAGGCAATAAAGGCGGCGTGCCAGAGGGCGTTGTATGCCCGACGGCTAATTGCCGCCGCCCGCTGACAGGTGAGCGGCGCACGCCAAACGGAAACACGGCAACAATGCGGCAGCGTTGCAATTTCACCGCACAGCCGACGAGCGGGCGTTATCAGGGATTCCACCGCTGGGCAGCGTTTGGTGCCATTTCGTATTCCGTTGAGCTGCGTCGAATTGCTGCACACAACGAACGACAATGAGTGCAATAAAAATCGATTGCTGATAAGGCGTGAAAACAGCTAAGCAAACAACTGAGAACACCGAAAGCATTATGATGTATGGTTGGTTGGTTCATTTTTAGCACAACAGCAACGCTGATAAGAAATGCCACACAATTGTTGTGACAATTCCAATGAAAAGCCAATAACAAAGCGTGCAAATATAGAACGAGCGTGGAAGGGAATCAAACAACAACGAGCACTTGCCAAAGGAGTGTTGACGGCATGAAGAGTGCCATAGAAATTGAAAGCAATTCGAGGCGCAGCCACTTAACGACGCTTAATTCGATCGGATTTCATTTGCATGGGAAAAGGGAGATTTGGGGAGATGTCGCACGTGGGCAGACGCGGCTTCTACGAGTATTTCGGCTGCAAACGACCGCAAAAGCGCGTCAAGGTTGAGTGACTTGACCTTTCGAAATAACTCAAAGTGCGTCATTACAAGTGACAGCATTAGCCCTTCAAATCGACTTGGAAGACTGATACACAAATATCCTTTTACATCAACACATAAGCAATTTATAAATTTTATATATCGTAATAGAAATGCCATAAAACATGCAGGTCGCCTTGTGCTCCAAAATCAGGTACCAGTTTTTAAACGCATTTAAAACTGCAGAGATACGAAACGTATTGAATGGCCGTGAAGTGAAACTTATAGCAGATTTGTTATGATAATTGAGTTGTTTACAAGCATTGTAGTCTCCTCATTAACGAGTTATTGAATCTTAAATATCCATCAGCTAAAACCTTCCACTCATCTCGAAAACGGCACAACACAAAGTCGTTTTGAATAGCAATATGTGGTGCAAAAAATCTCTTATTTTCATTGCAAACGATGCCAGTTTTTTAATGATTGCATAAATTATTCACGATTTTGCTTTCATTGATCATGAAAGCACTTTACACAACATTAAACTTTATCATCAACTTGTGCAGCTTAGACACGCACAACTTGAATGGTAAACAAAATTATCGTAAGCCTCCAAATCGCAAATAAACAAGCAAGTCTCTAGAACAAGTCCCGCCGGTTGGCAATTGACAACCGAAGTGCGCCACTTGGCCTTCAAAGCGAAAGTCAAACAACAGCCCGAGGCAAATAGCCGCATCGCAAACCAGCTGACAGCGCGCTCAATTCTAACCGCTAATTCAATTAATACTCATTAAAACCGCGAACGGCCGCCAGGCGTTGGGCGCTTGTCAGTCAAAAATTTGGGCTAACTGCCAGTTAGGCAGTCAGGTGCACTGAGCAGCAAAACAAAATCAACTTTTTCTATCGATAACATAACAACAACAAAGTAAAGGAATTTTTGCCGATTTTTATTGAACGAAACTTGACAGAGCAACAGCGAAAAAATGCAATAAGCAATTCAGATACAACGTCACAATTTCGGATACTCGTAAAATTTTTAACAGGGAGCAAGCAGAGTAGAAAGAAAACAATCACAGCAAAAAAAAAGGAAAACCTATAAATAAACGTTAAAATTATGCTGAAGAAGTACAACACAAAAAATTTCAGTCACGAGACGGAAAAAGAAAGAGACGAATGAATAACAATTTGGAAGACCAAAAGAAGGCGAGGAATTCACTTCGAGATGCCCACAGCTTATGTAAACTGTATGAGAGACTTTATGATGCACAAGTTTCTGAGATTTTTCAAGCCCAGTAATGGATGGATGGATGGATGGATATAAGGGGACCCGAGAACATGAACCCTAGAGCGAACAATTTTCCAAGCTAAAGAATCGTAAAGAAAAGGGCGTGATAGAGGTAAGTGAAAATTCAGAAGGAACACCCCTGCCTTCCTGGTCGGCCCTAACACAAAACACTTGGCAGTCCTGCAGCTTCCCAGCTTATTGGTTCTGGTTCCTAGCTATACATCTTCATTAGTTCATAGGTTATGTGAACAGTATGAAAGACATTATGATGTAAAATTGTCTGAGAGCTTTCAAGCCCAGCTATGGATGGATGGATTTGAGGGGAGCTGAGAAAGTGAACCCTAGAGGGTCAAACTTTTCAAGCACTCAGGCTAGATATCGCATTGTGTCTAAGAATCATGAAGGGAAGAGGAAAGTAAGGTAAGGTTATAGAGAGAAAGAAAGCAGTAGGGAAGGGATGGGGACTACAAGTTGTCTTGCACGAATTTCCTTTGATGAATTTCAGGAGATCGCGCAGAGTAAGAGATTGTGTCCTCGTCCATCCTCATAACATCAGAACTCAAAATACGGACTCTCATTCTTGCGAAGGCGGGACATACACAGAGAAAATGCTTTGTGCTGTCTACCTCCTCGAGACAAGTTGGATTATAAATGATGCCCATTGCGGCCGATGGATTGTGTCCTATAAATCCAGCGATCTAAATCTAAACGATACAGCGAAGATTGTTCCTTCCTTAATTCAGAAGGAACACCCCTGCCTTCCTGGTCGGGCCTAACACAAAACACTTGGCAGTCCTGCAGCTTCCCAAACTAGACCAACGCTACATAGAGAGTTGTTTACATAGAATTTGATCCAGTCCAGGGTGTCTGGTTCTGGTTCCTAGCTATACATCTTCATTAGCTTGTAGCTTATGTGCGCAGTTTGAAAGACCTTACGATATAACACTCTCTGGAACTTTTCAAACTCAGCTACACATCTTCATTTGCCCACAGCTTATGTGAACAGTATGAAAGACTTCTCTGGAGCCTTTCAAGCACAGCCATACATCTTCATCAGTTTATAGCTTATGTGAAGACTACGAATGACCTTACGATTTGACATTTTCTGGAACTTTTCAAACCCAAACCGTTACGATATAACATTCTCTGGACTCTTCAAGCCCAGCTATACATCTTCAACCCCTTTCTGACGTCAGTCTGTGGTATACAGAGGTTTTGGTCGAGCAAGGGTCTTATACGGTGTTAGTGAATTTCATCTGCTGAGGTTTCAAATACTCAATTCCTGAGTGTACAACAGCAGTAATGCTATATATAAGAGTCCTATTCCGCCTTCCCAACACAGCAAGCGTTTTCCAGACGGAAGTGCTCGGATGGCATTGGCGGACACAGCCTACAAACACCACATTACAATACTTTCCGCCAGCCTATCCACGATCATGGCACTGGAATCGTCGATTCTATTGTCAAAACTAGTGCAGGAATGCAGGAGGCTTCTGATAGAACTAGCTTAACAGTTCAGAGTTACCCTGATATGGGTGCCAGGGCACAATAACATTGACGGGAACGAAAGAGCTGATGAGCTAGTGCGAAGAGGCTCCGCTCTTGATGAGAACGAGGCGCTGATGGTTCATGCACCACTGGGCTCTATCAAGAGCGAGGTCTCGAAGGACTTCCTCGCCAAAGCCAACACTAGATGGCAGAGGATGGAATCCTATAAAATCAGCAGATCACTGTGGCCAACATGCGACCAGAATAAGACCGCGGAGCTTTTGAACAAAAGGATGGGGATGCGACAAGACTAACGGCTGTCATCACGGGCCACTTGGCGCATTGGAGAGAGCATGCGGCAAAAATGGGGATTCCATACAAAACCAGCTGTCACAGCTGTGAAAATCCGGATGAGAAGGAAACCGTTCAGCATTTGATCTGTGCCTGTCTGGCCTTAGCAAGAAGGAGATGGAAAACGCTGGGAAAACCGATATTTCAGACTTTCGAAGAGATACCAAAGTGCAGCGTAAACTGGATATGAAGGATATATATGGATAGACACATATAAGTCCAAAAGACACAACACAATATACCTTAGGGTACCTTCCGGGAATAGTGGTATCAAAACGGCTCTAACGCGCTAATTGGATGTTGAACATCGCCACTTGAACCAACCAACCAAGAGTGCTATAAGACACTTGCTCTATCAGCTGGAAGAGGATGCTGTGATTAAATTTTCTACTGGAGAAAATTTTACTTAATTGCATGAGAGCTTTTCCTTGAAATTGGATGCTGTGCTGGCAATGTTTGCAAGTTGTATTTAGTTCAGCACGATTTAGTATCGTGGGTATTTGATTCTAACTCATTTAAGTTCAAAGGTTCTAAACATTTAAAGGACTAAAGCTATAAAGTTTTGTTCATATGAACCAAACGAATCTTGTTCTCTCTTTACTAATTATTTCCAGCTATTCATCAACAAGCCTCACAAGTAATTTTTCTTTCAATTAATTGAAGCAATCATTACATAACAATTCAACATAAGCTTCAAAATAATGTAGCTTCTACCACAGCATTGAGGTTAAGAAATAATCTAACGCTTATTTGAAATGGTTATAAACGCTTCTGGCAGACATCTTTAATGAATTTTCACAATAAAGCTGTTAAAATGTTAATCAATATTAATTTTGTTTTTGTAAACACTGAGATAAAAACCCAAACAAGTGGGTACGTCCCAATGCAAAAAAGAAGAAAAAAAAAAGAAGCAAATTGTGTAGCGAATGGGGGGAAAAAGTGTGAACAAACTTTGCGGTTGAAATGTGATCGTCGAACAGATGACGTTGCTGCAACTGTAGATGGCTTGGAGCGAGTTAAGAGATAAAAACTTATTTCGAAGTAAAAGAAAAGGTAAACAAGAACTTTGCCTGAAACGGTGTTATTTAGTTAGAAATTTTGTTCATTGCTCTTTGAATTATCAAACGATTTTACGAAATTGACCCATAACGATAGAGTAGCATAACACCAACCACAACAACAAAGTGATGACCCAAGTTTCTGGCAAAACGATGTGAAAAACGACAGACACAAGAATGATGACGAATCGAGAGGACGATGGAATGTGTCGGGATGCGCAGTGATGTGGAAAAAGAGCAACAAGCAAACAAGTTGTGACAGCCGAACTGTCATGCGGAAACGGAGGACCTAATGTCGTGTGGCGTTTTGTTGGTGTTTTGATGCATTTGCATTAAATGCATTTGATGATTTATTACTATTTGTAGGTCAGGGTTGCTGTAATAGAGCTGTACGGCACATCGAGCGTGTGCGAATGCGAATGCGGCAAATTGTGCGCCAAGTTGAAAAACGAAAAACATATCGAATTAAAATTCCAACAGCAGCGGCAGCGGCGACAGCGCCACCAATGAATAAATTACGAAACCCTGCACGCTAGCGCAAAATTCTCCGTACAGCGCGCTAAACGCACCGGCAAATCAGCTACAAAAACAATGCGCGCTAAATTGGCATTGGTTCGGGTGGGAGTGGCGCACGCGGAGGGGATCGGCGTGCGGTTGGCGCAAGAGGGTTGGAGGCGCCAGCGACATGTGCATTAGATAGTGTTGCGCTGACTGACTGACTGGCTCGACCGACTCTGTGTTGGAGGTGTGTAATGGCGCGAAACTAAACAACCCATACAGTAGTCAACAACAACACGTTGCTGGCTCTGCGATTGCGATGCTTTGATGTGGAAGTTATTGGTTTTGTTGTTGTTGTTGGTTGAATGGAGGCGCGCTTTAATGGCCAACAATTTAAATAAATGAATTTTTTATGTGCATGCACGATGCCACTATTGACGAAATCGGCAAACACGCAACTTGATTTTTCGGCGACGACAACAAAATGAAAAATTGACAATCGCATTTTTGTTGACGGCGCATGCAAACCGCCACTAAGGGCCGCCCGACGTCACCTCACGACTGTGTGGGACAATTACAATTACAAATTGTTGTTGTTATTGTTGTTTCTATTACGATTTCATATAATAAACCACAACCACAACTACAACAACAACTGTGATTATGAATTTCATTTGTGGCGCCAACACGTGCCGACACGTCATTAGAAATTCGCCAAATCGATTTTCCGAATGGTGTGCGGCGTTTTTCGATGCTTACGTGCCAAGAGTTGGGGGGCTGCAGCTGCTGTCGCTGCCGATAAAGTTGACTAATTTCAATGTGAAATCTTTTGCTTAGACTTTGTGTGTGTGTGCGCGCGTCTAATTTATGTCACCCCATAAAATACACGAGTGAAGTGGGCGTGTCGGCAATGCAGAAGCATCGTTTTTTGTTGTTGTATCAATACCCAACGACAAACTGATTGATTGCGACACAAATGAGATGACAAAACTTAGAGTCATAATCGCTGACAAGCGTTGGTTCGTGCACGCTTAGTCGCGCAGCAGCTCGGCTAGTCGAATCGTTTTTCGTGTGTCTCGTTGATAAGTCGCCGTTTCGCCCTCGAAATGTGCGCTTATCTCACTTTTCAGTGATGACCTAAATGCTTTAAAGTCCAACTAATGGCGATTTAACTGTCGAGCGTTTACTTTTTGCTTTTGTTGCTGTATAATTATAACTTTTCCACTTGCCAGCTCGACTTGTACATAGAAACAGCCAAATAAACGTACATTTTAATCACCGCCAATTGTCATTAATGACCAACTGGCGCGCTGCAGCAGCTATTACTCGTGCTCGGCGTTAGCGGCCGCCGCTGGCTAAACTGAATCCGAACGCAATAAACACTCGACGTGTTGTTGATTTTGCGAAATCTGTTTGTCATGCTTTGTTGGAATCATTGCGCTCACTTCGGCCAGTGGGGGCGCACGTCAAGGTTATCAGTCGTCAATAAACTAGACGTGTATGCATTTGCGAGAAAGCTCAGCAGTAAATATTAGGGAATTTCTACTTAAATTGGCGTAAGTCACTTTTCGATGTTGTGTCTAGTGGGATAGTTGTCGGTCAGTGAGGCAACTTTGATTTCCAGAATGATTTAGTGCGAGAATCCAAACACAGATAAGAAGTCGAAATGACTGAATAAGTATGAAGCTTTTTGTTGCAATCGACGAAATAGACAAAAGCAAAGTTTAGGAGTATTCGGACTATTGTGTATGTGAATGGAAGATATAGAAAAAAAGTGTTTCACAAAGTTTAGTAGAATTCGGACTATTGTGAATGTGAATGGAAGAAAATTATGAAACACAGCTGTCTTGTCGAAAATACTTCAAGTAGGTTCAAGAGAGTGAAAATCAAGAAAATGAGCATTCGAAAAGTGAAATTTGGTGTAAATTTGAATTTTTTTAAGGCGGAAAATATATGAAAAAGATTTATATTCTGTAAATTTCTATCCATGAGTAATAGGGATAACTAAAATTGAGTTTAGGAGTATTCGGAGTAGTAATTAAGGGACCTAATAATAACAATTTGAAGTAGATTTAGTTGTGTTAGTGTAGATATATCTCTATATACAGGTATATATGTGTCCATGAGTATCCATGAGTAATAGGGATAACTAAAATTGAGTTTAAGAGTATTCGGAGTAGTAATTAAGGGACCTAATAATAACGATTCAAAGTCGATTTAGTTGTGTTAGTGTAGATATATCTCTATATACAGGTATATATGTGTCCATGAGTATCCATGAGTAATAGGGAGAACTAAAATTGAGTTTAGGAGTATTCGGAGTAGTAATTAAGGGACCTAATAATAACGATTCAAAGTAGATTCAGCTGTGTTAGTGTAGATATATCTCTATATACGAGTATAAATGTGTGTATATAAAAGTATATAACGGTGTACATAAAAATAACTGTAAGTTTGTTTGTTGGTCATACGACACTAAAACTCAAAAACTAGACGGCCGATTAAGCTCAATCTTACACAAAATGTTCGTCTTAACTACATCCCGGTAAGCCACACAGTTCGAATACAACAAAACTGATGGGCGTGGCACCTCTCATAAAACCCACATTTTTAATATGGAATATCTTCGGATTTATAGGTCGGACAGCAATGAATGTATGTCGTATGGTAATTTGGTATTTGAAACTACGGGTCACACATCAATGACATCTGGCACAGACTAACGATTTGGACGTATCCATTGAACCGTATGGCAGCCAGTCATATGTTTTTCTTGTTCTTATTCTTCTTGGCTAAAAGTTACTGGACAAAATTTCTCCAGTAAAAACTTGCAAGTTCTCACGAAATGAACTGGCGTTTCTCTCTCTCTCAGTTTCTCTCTCGTTACTGGAGATTTGGCGTCAACAAACAGGATCCAGTAAAAATTTGTACAAATTCGTACAAATTATTCTCTGCCAAACAGACCTGATATCGAGGTGTTCACTATACCCAGACACGACTGTATGTGTCATTTTACTGGCAAATTTTTATGGGCGTTGGACAAGAGGCGTCACACACATTTTGTGACTCTGATTGAAATTTTCAGTGTAACTTTTAAACTGTAAGTCGCACATCATTGAAACTGGGTTGCACCCTTCGACTGAAAGAATGAGTTAGGCATTTCATAAAAGAAGCGTGGCACCGCCCACACAACTCATATCTATGATTGACTGACTGATTCATCCCCGCCCAGCCAAAGCTGCTGCAGCTACGAACATGAAACTTAAACTGTGGGTACATTCAACAAAAATTCTGCTAAGACCTTTTTTTTGGAAAAGGAAAATGAAAGGAATATGAAAAAACTTGATTTATTGGGTCCTTTTACTTCAAACTTGCATGCAAAGCCGCAGGGCCCTGCTAGTATATTTGTAATCAATGTAATGTGAAGCTGAATTAGTTGTTGTTTAGATTGCATTTTAAGTGTTTAACGCATGTTTGATAGATGTTAGGCTGAATTAGGTAGGACTAGTTTTACTTGCATTGGAAAAGTTAAAAGTAAATAAAAGTAAGTAATTAACTTATTGAAATGTCGTAAAATTCAGATAAGGAATGCGGCACGAACTAAACGAAGCACAAAAAATTTGTTTGTGGGGCGAAAAAATTATGCTCAATATTCATAATTTAATTTCTGTCTTTTATGTTCAGAATAAAATTACCAACTCAAACAAGAATGAAATATTTGAAACAACAAATATTGTGTTAAAAATTAAGTAATAAGGAACCTTCATGATTTGCATGTGACAAGTGATTATCAAACTTTTAGGCAGGCAACATTCAACCTGCACCCGAATCACTTATTTTCGCATGCGCAATGTTAATCATTCGTGGGCGCTGACATTTACAAGAAATCAATTGACTAAACGCTAAGGTCGCGAATTGTGCTGCACGGTATTGAACGCAACTCTCTGTGAACTCAATCGGCACGAAGCAAACTTGCAGCGGCAGCATTTTTTCGCACCAATCACCCCATGACAGCTCTTTTATTATCCCGGATGAAGCTCAGCGTTGACATATCGAATGCGGCAATTAATACCGCAAACTTTGACGTTTACCTGTGCGCAAAAATGACAAAAACACCAACAAAGAGCAAAGCGAATGCCTCGTAAAAACAAATCAAATTATGTATCTGATAAAGCGGATGTGTATGTATCCATTTTCATGAGCTCCCCGCAGCCCATTGACACACGACCGCCGCGGCTGATGCGGAAAACGCCAGAAAAGCGAAAATAACAATTAATAACGTTGCGTTGCCGGTGTTTGAGCTTTGACTGTGTTGGCCATTTGTTGTTGTTGTTGTTAGTGATGCAACGCCAACTGCACAAAGGTATGACGAAAATCAAAAGACGAGCGAATTGGATAGCGAAAATCAATTGGACAGGCAACAACAATGCCCAGCGCCAGCAACACCAAATGAAGTCGATTTTATGAGTTGGTGCCGTCGTCTGCACCGGGCACCGGATACACATCAGCCGCAGCTAGCCACCGTCCGTCTGCACTGCTGTCTGTCTGATGTCATTTGCTGGAACTGGGAAAATCGCCAGTCGAATAGACAAAGGATGCGGCAACCGCTTCGGCGGCTCGAGATGTCGATTATGTTCTTTCCGTACTGATTGATTTTCTTCTGTCTTACGGATAGCTTTGCGAATTACAACAGATCGGCGCGCACAACAACTATAAAATTGAAAGTAAAAACGTTGCCAGTCGTAAACTGCATCGATGTGCAATGTGGGGTGCCGACGCTTCGTTGGAATTTTAATTTTCAATTGAGCATCGGTTGGCGATTGGTCACTGGGCCTGGTCGGAGCTGTCCGGCAAGCGGTGGCATCACTTTGATTGGCAGCAGACAACGTTGGCGGCTTTTATTTCACGTTATAAGCCGCAATTCGTGCCGGCGAATGCCGCAACTAGAACTAGAATGCCGGCAGCAAGTGGCCATTGGAACAAAGGCAGCGACCGTTTATGTCACCCTTCACCCTTCAGCCCGCGTGGTTCATTTAACCGCTGCGAGTTTTGTGGCTTTTGTTGACAGAGTTGCGGGGGCTGATGTTACGGTCTGCGCGTCGCTTGTGCTGTGTCCGCATCACTTTCTCTTTTCTGCAAAATTGAATTGCAAATTTGTTGCTTTCTCAGTGCTCAAGGCAAATGCCAAAAAAAAAGTGTGTGAAACGGGTTTTTGTCCCCTTACGGAAACCATTAGCAGGTTGACATGCATTTTTTATGTGAGAGAACCCAGACAGGGTTTTGGAGGTCATCAATGATACGTTGATAAGATAAATGTGTTTGCTGTGAAATATTTTTTGTTTTTTAAGACCAAAGCGAACATTACGTTGTTTTTGCATGGACAGACAGAATATTGGGGAAGGAGGGAACTTGTGATTATATTCTGCCGCACTACATTCTTAAGTGTTTTAACTTTCTACAACTCAACTTGCTCCAACTTATCAAAGATTTGCAGCCGTATTTTGGTGGTCAAAATCCAAGCAAAGACAATTCTGTGGTCAAAAGCAATAACCGCTTAAGTCGACTTAAGAAGAAATTGAGTTATTGATGCCACCACGTTCCCTTGACTGTGCTCGACGTTTGTGTAAAATCGGGGAGTTTGTAACGTTAAAATAAAAAAAGTTATTAACAAAAACCTATTCGCATTCCCATAGCGAACACACTACGCGCTAAAACTTTAAAACGAGATTGCTCGAAACAGCAATTTTCGACTTAGGCGGTTATTGCTTTTGACCACAGAATTAAACGCTTGCTTGCTCTTGATAATGAAAATATTGCAAATTCGAGCTCGCCCTACGCCATTCGAACGTAAGACAACTTATTGTTATTTGTCTTTGGTCAAACCTTGTGACAGTCACAATTCCTTCTAACCACTCTATTCATCCCAAAACTTTACGAAATACCTCTTTCTGCTTCTTAGCGAATGGCCAACAACTTACCTGCTGCCACTTTGCCGAGCCAATCATAATTTCCCCTCAATACATTCAGAATAGCATCGAATGGCAGCACTGTTTACTTTGTTTCATCTTCTCAGAAAATCTCACCACACTTCATTCAGGAATTCATCAATTCTCTGCGAAGCAAAACGCAGCATTACCATAGAAAATCTTCAAAACATTCAAAGGTCGGAAAAAGACAACAGCTGCAGCTGCTGTGGTGAATTTCGCTCGGCACTGTGATTAAGTGTGGTGGGCATTCGACTATTTTTGGCACGTACGAATGCGTTTTCCAAACAGCCAAAGCATGGGCATTTTCCTCACACACACACACACACACATTTCGTTGCGTCTTCATTTTCACTCACCTGGTCGATCCAATGACTGTCGTCGACTCATTGGCAATTCTTTTGATTGCGTTTAGTGGAAAAACGACGTCGAACTGTGCTGCAAGTGCCTGAGTAGCTTCATGTGGAAGGAGGGTTCATTTGTTTCTGTGGCCTCTTTCTCTATTACGAATATATACGACGACGAAAGCGTGCAATTTCACAATTCCATACAAATTACACTCGGATGTTTTTAACTTTATTCTTAATTATTTGTTTGCTTGAGGGGGACGACGTGCAGCGTAGGAACAGCGGCCGAACGCCTGGGATGAGCATGCGAAAACCTCATAAACGATGAGGAAGCAGCGTGCAAGGGAGAACCACGAAAACACGAGACCGTGAGACGGCACACAGCCTACGAAAACAACGAACGCAAACGCAACAGCAACACCGACTTCACCAGAGTTGAAGAATTCCGTTTCTTCCGCATCTTTTCTCGCGCACTCGCTCACTGTATTTGTAAACACTGCACTTTGCTCTTGACTTCTTGCACCTGTTTCCAAATTAGTTTAATGCATTTGCACGTTTTTTTTTTGCCAAAATTTTATTGTTGGGGCAATCTCGCAAGCGCCGCCGTCGACGCAGGCCAACAATGGAAAATTGTGGTGTAAAAGTCAGATTTTTTTTTTGTTGGTGGCGATTTCAAAGAGCGTGGTGAAAATCTCTACACACCATTCGCACAGATTCACAATAGACACACTTTGCTTGATATTGCTTCTCGTTTCTTGTTTCTGCACTTTACAGAGCAGCGAGAGAGATGGCTACCTTCGACTCGGCGCGTTCGATCTCGTTTTCGCATACCTTTCTGTGGTAGAGAAGAAAAAAGCAAAGCAAACGACACAAATAAGTGTATTTTTTTTGCTCTTGTGCTATTTCTTTAGCGCTGCTGTTGGCTGGAAATTTCACTTTTTCGCAAGAGATTACCACCAAATTTTATGGGCGATTTTTGAATTAGTAGCATTTGATTGGTATTAGCGACATGTGATCTGCGGGCATTTGGGCGTCGAATTCACACTGAATGCTGCTGCTGATTGTTTTCATCGTGATTTGTGTTTTCTTACTTTGCTTTTTGGTCTTTTAGTCGATTTTTGATCCGCACACGACAAACGCACACACACACGCACAGATACTACGCGACCTGTCGAGGAACTGCGGTGGGCACTTTATCCTTACTTATTTTTAAACGTTTCACGGGCCAAACTGCACTATGTTTTTATCACTTTTAGCTTGCGTCCATCGTACGAGTTACACTGCATCGAAATCGAAGGGTTTAGTTTAAAAACTATGCGCTTATCCACAAAAAATGAATATTTTCTTGAGGAACGTTTTTCAGTCGCCGTTCGTCTCCGTGCCGTTGTGGCAGACTTCGAGAGCTGCCAGATTGCAGCAGTTTTGGGGGTCAAGCAGAAGTAGTCGGAACGAGTAGGACAGATTCGGACTTTTAATAAAACTTTATAGTTAAATTTGCTTTCGTAGTTGATTTATTGCAGGATTTGGCATAAAGTGCATAGGAAATGGAATTTTATGACCAAATTTAATGCTTTCATAGAACTAGCGCTTAGGTGGCAGCATTGCAGGAATTAGTTCACCATAGCTGTGCAAGTGTGTGTATATATGGGGAACTGGCATGGAAGAGGATTGCTGTCTCGTTCATTGTTCAGCAGGGCACTAGCAGTTGGCAGTACTGCAAAATTGCGCTAATCAGGATTTGTGGGCAATAATTTTGTTTTATCATGTGGATCTGTTTTAATCAAAGTTTTAACAGTTTGTGAGAAATCTGTAATTGTAAACTATTTGCATATTTGTGCCAGTATGTTTATGTCCAAACAAATAGTCTTCTCACAGAAAACGCATTGTGAACTGTTATCAGCGCAATGTCTATTGTGAATGGTAAAGTGCGAACGGCAATCACAGCAACAGCTGGTTTTGATTTCTGACAATCGAGCAAGAGTTGAAATTAGTCTAGAAAATATTTTTCAGAATTCTTGAATGATTATTGTAACAAGCCGCATCAAGTAATGTCCAAGCTGGTAAATAAGAATCGTTTGCGTCTTTTGGACCCGAAGAAGACTGCAATGTTCCTCTGTGACGTGCAAGAGAAGTTTCGGCCTGCAATGCCACTTTTTGCAGGGCTACTCAAGAACGCCTGCAATCTTGTGAGCTCATATTTTGTAATACATTTTTCGGCAGAACAACCATCTGCGGCGACAATTATTCGATGCGTTCAATGCTATTAATCTCTTTGTCCAAATAAATCTTACTAAGACTTGCTTTCTCCAGGTGTGCACGTCCAAGGAGTTCGAAGTGCCGCTTTTTGTCACCGAACAGTATCCGGAAAAGTTGGGCCACACCGTAAAGGAGCTGGACATCTGCAATGCCTGCTGTGTAGTTCCAAAAACTCGATTCAGCATGCTCGTACCGGAGGTTGAGTGCAAAATGGAAGAGCTTTTTGGTAAAAAACCCCGTGATGTGGTACTCTTCGGCCTGGAGGTAATATTTGAGAGTGAATAAAAAATAGAAAATATATTTGACTCTCGACCACTTGTGAACAGGCACACGTTTGCGTTGAACAAACTGCTGTGGATCTTATAGACAGGGACATCAATGTTTTCGTGGTGGTCGACTGCTGTTGCTCGCGCACAAATCAGGACCGCAACATGGCATTTAGTCGAATGCAACACTACGGCTGCGTCTTGGCCACATACGAGAATGTGATGTTCAACTTATTGCAGGATAAAAAGCATCCTAAGTTCTCTTGTGTACAAAAGTTAATTAAAGAACCAAGCGTCGACATGAAGCTGGCATGATTTGTTGTAGTTTAAGAAATTTTAATTTTATTGTTATGCCTGGACATAGATAGCACGGCCTTCTGGGTCTATTCATATGTTACCTAGTTAAAAATTTGTGCAGACGGAAAAATTCACCTAGAAACGATGTGAACACGTTTTGTTCATTCCTTTTCTTTGTTATGTTTATTTGTTTCAATGTGGAAAAGGGTACAAACATGATCTCAAATTTATTATTATATACATATATATTATATATTGATGTATCCATTATACATCTATTTGAATTGTATTATTATTTTTAATATATGTATTTTCATTGATGTTGTTAAAAATTTTAGTCTAAAACACAGAACTGAAAAAAATCCAAAGCCTAATGCTTACATGTGCTGTGATATTTTCGAAACAAGAAGAGATTGCCAAAAAAAAACAAAATTATTTAAGTAGGAATCCAAAAGCATGGAAGCAATGCATCCGATGCCCCAAACTAATCATAACTGATTGGTGGAGTAAAGGAAGTTTTAAGTATTTGAATATTTTTAAACTCAACATAAATAAATAAATTCAAGTTTTAACCTAAAACTAGTTAAATTGTAACTTTTTCAGATAAATAATGTCTTACTCGAGATGATTATTGCTTATTAATCTACTACGAAAAAAATTATATAACTTTCAAGTAATACCAGATGTTATTTTGTATTCATTCCATAAAATTGTGCCTACTGTCACTCTTTACTAAACTTTATGTTGGATATTACTTTAATCCTAATTACTAGAAGGGAGCCTCACAGTCTCACTAAAGATTTCAAATGGTGATAATCCTCTAATGGAATGTTAGAATAATATTGCATTTATAAATTTAAAATTTCAGACAGTTTTTGTACTATTTAAGCAAAGGTTTTCAGTAATTTAGCTCATATAAGCCTGACAGTCTCACTTCTGGGATTACGTTACTTTAAATTCTGGAAATTCATCATCAACCATGTCGAAATATTTCTTGAATATGGTTTTTATTGTTAATGTTATGCATACAACTTTTATTTTAGGTTGTGCTTTGCATAAAATACATTAAACAATATTTAGGAAACTTTTAACTACAACAAATAATGCTTTTCAAACACCTAAAGATTATGGCAATTGTTTAATTTTACTTACTATAAGTTTTTATAAATTTTTGTGGTCAATTTCAAACAAAACCATTCGAAAGTTGTCATCTAGTCGAATTTTTTCCCCCATTTTTGTCAAAGATTTTAAACAAAAACACCGGAAAGTTGACATCTAATCAAAATTGTATGTAAAAATTAAGGCTAATGTGAGATATTTGATCAAATTAGTCCATTTACTCTAAAAAATTACTCATACAGTGACTTTTATACTAAAAAGAGAGATTGTTAATTGCAAAAAAAAATTTTTATTATTAATTTTAATTTTTACATTTACAGAAAGAAATGAAAATCGAAAATCAAATCGAAAAAATAATCTATAACTTAATTTCATATTCAATAAAAAGAGGTTAAATATCTTGTTAGCAGAAAATTTAGTAAATAACATTTAAATTTAAAGCAAAAAACATTTTCCCGAACTTATAATGGTTTTTCAATTAGAAGCAACAGGTGCGAATATTTTTTGAGATTTAGTTATGTGATTCGATTCGAGACTCGATTTTGAAAAAGAAAAAGAATGTGAAATAAAAATGTTTTTGACATCCTTTGTGATTTAGTTATGCGATTACAGACTCAATTTTTAAAAAGAAAAATAATATGAAAATAAAATGTTTGTTGACAAATATTTTTATATAATCAAAATGTTTGCCACTTTTTATAAGTAAAATGTTAATTTTTCTTACTTACTTTGATAATGTTAAGATACTTTTCCTCTAATTTAACAAATTTGTTAATCTGCAATGTCAATGAAGTAGTCTGCGCCAAACTCACAAACGTTTGATTAAGTGAAGTTAATCGATTTGAGTTGCATTTGAAAAATTCATAAATCATTGTTTTCATAACTTCTTGGCTAAAAATTCCTTATTGATAACTGGAAAAAACTCGCCAGCAATATTCTACTGGCACATTGCAGCCATACAGTGTGGAGCAGCGCCATGTGTGTGTGCGATCACTTTATTTGCTGCATTGTTGACATAAACTTTTGAGCATTGGCGCAACGCATTGACTTAGAGGTGCCTTATTTGTGGAAAACGAAGATGCCAGGCGACCAGTGGCAGCAAAATGTGACACAATTTATGACATGGCTTGGCTGGACGTGCCGCGCGATTGCCATAGAAAACGCTGTACAGCTGGCGGCAACAATAAAATGAAAGTTGACCGACTGTGTTGGGTGGTAGCTGGAGCACAGACAGTGCCTCTGCCTGGCAAGTAACTTTATAATCGTTGCAATGAGCAGCACAAAAAGGGCCAATATTCATGGCGAAAATATTGAATTGCTGTCGAAAAGCATATATCAACAAATTATGAATTGTTGCCAGCCAAATTTGGAAACAACTAGCGAAACAACAATCAAACTGCAGCGAACCCTACGAGTGTGTTGTTGCTACTGAGCCAAAGGGACAAAAATGTTGCTTGCATTGCTGATTGCAATCGTTGCGAGCGCATGAGTTGTGTTATCGCTTGACTTGATGCGACTATTTGCTTGCATTATGCTAAACAGTTTAGCGAAAAATTACCAATTGTCGATGGTCGATTGATATTGTCATGTGGGGAGTCGTGCTCTTTGTCGGGCATTGTCGCTTTGGTGCTGTAAAGCGCGCCATGACATTTCAATGCTATTGAATTCATGTGTGTACACGCATTGTTTGTTTTGTTGTTGTGCTTTTGGTAGAAATTGCAAAAGCATTGCAAGTTATTGAAATGCAGCTGATTTGATTAATAGATAAGTGTACTTGAAATTGTGTTATATATATGTTTGTATATCTGCCAAATAGGACAGTGTATATATATGCCATCAAAAACAATATTGTGATCCAAAGAAAATACATTTTTTTGCAAGCAATTTTAGTTTGAGTTGTTGTTAACTGATATTTGTGAAGCAAATTGAATATTTTTTTTTTATATTCTAAAAAGTTTAACGCCCATTCCAATAAATATATATAATAAAAATAATAAAGAAAGGGCTAATAAAAATATTAGCCCTTTCGACCCCGAATTTCACCCTGTGTCTCGATATTATTTTATTGGTATTTAAATCATGAAACATTTCACTAAGAAGTGTGCACACAACATTTGAAGTCGCCACGGCTCTTTGTTAGAGTTCTAGAGCCAGTTTACCTTTGAATAATTTTAGCTTAGAACAGGTTAAATACATTTTTTATCAATATTTTTTAAATACAGAAAAGTTATTTAATATTTATGGAAAAATACAAAATTATCATTTTTTGATTTTATTTAACCATTATTAAAGAAACGGGGTTTTGATCAAACGCGCCCAATCGGAAGACTTCAATTAGAACACAAACTTTTCTTGATATGGCTGCAAATTATTAGAAAAAATTTAGAGGATAACAGTAAAATTTCTTTAATTTGCTTTGAATTCACTTCTAAAAATATTAATTTGTTGGTGCCTACTTAAATTAAACACATAAATCAATTGTAGCTTTTGCTATAAGATGACAAATAGGTCAAGTTGCTCTCAGGCAACTTTGGGGCCGAAAGAGTTAAAAAGAAAGAGAAGCAGAAGAAGAAAAAGAAGCAGAGACCCACTTTTCAAGTCCTTTGTATGCAATGCTTATAATTTTAATTCGAAGTAGTTAATTGGAACCGTCACTGAAATTGTGAGAGACATGAAATGGCACAACACACTTTATGCTGAAATCTTTAATGCCACGAGACTTTTTTTTTGTCAAATTCTATGTTTTTGTAGTTTATTTTATTAAATTTAACTTTACTTACTTTAACTTTCTTCTTTCTATCTCTATATTTCAGTGGAATGGATTCATGATTTATAGTTAGGTCAGCGGCTTCTCAGATAAACTTTTTATCCATAAAGATTAATTTGACTTTAGAAACGAAGACAAACGACGACTTTATATTTCTGTTTCTTGTGCAGTGAATACAACTCAGGATTTGCAGTTTGGAGGCTTTGCAGGTTGGTTATCTCTGAGGTTTATGTTGTGTTGTTTCAATTTAACGCTTTCGCTATTTTGTTGCCATATGGCAACATGCTACTTTGTGGACGTCTGAGGCCTCTACGGTTCCAGGAATACATTTTTTATTGATCCTTAGAATAGTTTGAGGTTTTAGGAAAAATACAAAATTAATAAACTCAATATTTAAGTTGAAAGAAGAGAAGTATACAGGTTTTTTGAATGGTATATCTTGACATAGTAAAGGAAGAAGAAGCAGAAAAATTAGATAACTTTTTAATTTGACGTTTTCTTTCAATTTAGATATATTTTTTTAATTTTGGCTGAAATAAATGAAGAAATATTAAAATTTTCGTTATGTGCAAAAAGTTTTATGCTTAAGTAATTATTACAGCCACAACGATGTGGTTGCTCTCATAGAAAAAAACTCTAAAATACAGGGTTCGAGTATAAAAATTAAATATTTCTTATGGAATGTTGCTAACACAAAATTTAAAATTGTAACTTTCCCCAGTAAAAATCTGTAGCGAAAGGATTAAGTTAGGTTAGGTTAGGTTAGGTTAGGTTAGGTTAGGTTAGGTTAGGTTAGGTTAAAGTGGCTGCCTGGACATGGGACTTGCCAAAAGGCACACTTAGGCTCCGAATTGGACACGTTGTGATACCACAGGTTGTTCCAGCTTATGTAATACGAGAATATGAATGTGTATGCGTTTCATATAAGCAAATAGTTGCTACGTTCGACCAGCTTTGTGATATTTCCAACTGGTTCATAAACTAATTTAAAACGGCGACAGTCGCTGCCGCCCCTTTGCGCAAGCAGCCAGATGTGTGTTTGTGCAGTGCCTGCAGTGACATTGTAGGAAACGGCAGCAGTAGCAGCAGCAGTGATTATTGTCGCTTGGATGACTGCATCGCTGCAAGGAAATAGTAAAATTGTAAAAAAAATCCCACCGAGGCAGCTGCAACAAACCAACCCGCTGCTACTGGTAAAGTGTGCATAGCCATTGTCGTTGCTGCTGCTGCAGCCGCAGTTGCGCCGCAATAACTCATTAAAGTAAAGTGCGAAAAATCCTAAGCCGTAGTTGGCGATTATTACGCTGCTGGCTGCACCGGCTGCTGGCTGATCCGCTTGTTAACACATGTTATGCCGCAAAGATTGCCTCGTCTTGCGTCGCTCTAAGTTTGTAAATTAACTCATAATCTGCAATTGAATGTCTGCTGTCTGCACAGTTGTGTTGTGCGTTCGGTCCTTTTATGTCGACCGTATCGCAGTGTGGTCGTGTGCGTCTGATACTGCACCACTGCCGCCTCCCGCACTTTTTGCACGCCCATGTAAAATGTCGCTATTCATTAGTGCTTAGTTAGTCGGCCGGTGACTTGGCGCTCTTCCTTATGGCCAACTGACCATATTGCGGTGTGTTGCTGCTGTTGTTGTTGCTTCAATTGCGTCGGATGATGCTGTCGCTGCGTGACGTTGACTTGCGGCACACTGTCTTCGAAAGTGACGTGCAGTTGCGCGTCATGACAGCCACGACAAGAATGCAAACTACGCCCAGATTGGACAGATCGCAGATCGCGGCGCGCCATATTGTTTGGTCATGTTATGCGTTTTGAATTTTACGCGCAGAAAAATGTGTTAATTAGTGGTGGTTATGGTTAGAAGGCGGTTAGCAGATGCGGACACGTATTGTATCTATGTCTGACAGAACACAAGTTCAGTTGCTGTATTGTGGAGAGGAAAGAGGTGGAAGCTTGAATGAATGTGATGATTCATTTTAGTGTTTGCTGGAAAAAAGAAAAACTGTAAATCTGGAGCTAACTTAGGGAGATTCTATAGTTTTTTTACAGCTTCTTTAAACTAGGAATTTCAGATTTAAATAACTAACTATAGATCAACGGATGTAGTTCTAAAAATATAATTTTAAGTATTTTTTATCAAAAAGAAACCAATATTCATCACATGTTTCAATATTTGTTAGGTTAGTTTGAAAATACCCAAAGTTCCAGTTTTCTTACTTGAAGTTGTTGTTTCCAATAAGTAAAACTAATTAAAAATTAAACGAAATTAAACTCAACTAAACTAAAAAAAAATATTCTTATTCTGAATTTTTTTGTTGTATATTTTAGGTTAGTTAGGTTTTCAAATATCTGAAATTAAGAATTTCATGTATAAATTTAAGTGTCATTTAGGTTTTGTTACTGAAATTTACACTTCAATAGTCTTTGAAATTCACCAAGTTTTTTGTATTTTCTAGGTTTGTTAGGTTTGAAAATATCTGAAGTTAAGAATTTCATGGACAAATTTCTGTGTGATTTAGGCTTTAGTACTAAAGTTTGCAATTCTATATTGTTTGAAATCCACAAAAAAAGTTCTGCACTTTTTTCAGTTTTTTGAGGTTAGTTAAGTTTACAAATACCTAAATGAAATAACAGTGTTAAATCAAAAGCTAATATAGGGAGATCACCAAAAAAGTAATTAGTTTACAGTTTAACGCTAACTGGGATGTTTAAGGTTCAAAAACGAATTACAGCCCAAACAAATAATTACAAATTTTCTTATTTTTTGTAAAAATTCATATTTGGCACTTTTTCTTCCAAATTTTTTAGGTTTGAAAACAACAAAAGTTAATAGTTTCAGATTCCTTACTTGAAAATTTTACTTCCATGAACTATAACTAATTACCATGTGACGGATACATTCCTAAAAAAATTATGTAATGCATATCTGCAGATTTTCCAGATTTTTTTGGTTTTAAAAATACTTGAACTCAGAAATTCCGTTCTTAATTTCGCTCTTTCTGTGTTATTGAGGTTTTAGTACTAAAATTTGCACCTAAAAAAATTATATAATGCATATCTGCGGATTTTCCAGATTTTTTTTTTTGGTTTTATTTTTTTTTTTAAGTCAGAAATTCTGTTCTTAGTTTCACTCTTTCTGTATTATTCAGGTTTTAGTACTAAAATTGGCACTTCAATATCATTTGAAATCCACAAACTTATATTACGCAATTTTTGAATATTTTTTTAGGTTAATTGAAATTGCAAATACTTGAATCTGTGAATTCTATGGCGAAATTTCAGTGTTATTTAGGTTTTAGTACTAAAACTTTTTTTACCATCATTTGAAATCCATAAACCAATGTTTTGAACTTTTTTTTTCAGAATTTTTTAGCTTAGTTGGGTTTCCAAATATTTGTTGCAAATTCTACGTCAAATTTCAGTGCTATTTAGATTTTAGCACTAAAATTTCTCTTCCAACATCGTTTGATATCCACAAAACTAAATGTTCCGGACTTTTTTCCGTATTTTTTAGGTTATTTGGGCTTGCAAATACTTAAAATTGTAAGTTCAATAGAAATTTTTTATGTTATTTGGGTTTTAATACTGAAATTTCCCTTTCAGCATCATTTGAAATCCACAAACAAATTTGCGCAATTTTTTTTAGTATTTTTTTAGGTTAGTTGGGTTTGCAAATATTTAAAGTTGCAAATTCCGAGGCAAAATTTCTGTGTTATTTAGATTTTAGTACTAAAACGTGCATTTCAACATCGTTTGATATCCACAAACAAATAATCCGCACCTTTTTTTTCCATATTTTTTAGGTTAGTTGGGTTTGCAAATACTTGAATTCGTAAATTCGATGGAACATTTTTTGTTTTCTGGTTTTTAGTACTAAATTTTCTCTTTCAACATGGTTTGATATCCACAAACAGTAATCTTTGACAATGAAAACTTAAAGAACAATAGTTTTTACCAGTGTTGCAAAGTTTTATTTTTATTTCAAGATAGCTCGCAGCCTTTCTGAAAAATTAAACCTGTACATTCCTACTGACTTTTAGACCATTGTAGCATCTTTCAAGTTCGTCATTAGGATTGAAGCTATCAGTTCTTTAAAAGGCAACAAAAGAGGGCGTGTTGTTTGGGTCTTCATGAGGCCTGTGTTAATGACACATATGTTGAGTAGAAGACAAAATTGGTCAGGGGTTTTGAATGTCTTTTGTAGATTCCAAAACCATCTCAGATCTTTTGCGTAATCCGAGATAGTTTCTGTTTCCTCTTACCTAAGCAGAATCTATAAAAGTAATTAAAATACCTGAACAACTAAGTCTTAAAAATTGTTCTGCAAACTTGACCCAGCTATTTGTACGAGTTCCTGGGATTTTAGAAATAATGCCAATAAGTGGCATAGTTGGCTTTAGCAAAAGCTCCAACTGGTTCAAGTGGTTGGTAGAGGAAACAGGACTGAACCTTCCATCAGGCGGCATCATAATGGGCCATAGAATGGATCTAAGTGTATCCATTTGTGGCAACCTTCTCTAATAATTTTCAACCCAAGGTAACTCAACCGGATTTACTCTAACCTAAAATTATTCAACATAACCTAAAATTGTGCTTTTGCTGAATTTTTGGTTTATTTACATTTTTATTTGACAGTTTTGCCTCTTACAGTTATAAACGCACACAACAATGTACAGCATAGCCTATGGTCAATAATTGTGTTAGGTTCGACTGTACCTAACCTCACTTAACTTTACCCAACTTAACTCAACCTAACCTACTCAAACAACACACCACACTTAACGTAACCTTGAAAACAATTGTAACCGTTGAGAAAACTTTGACTTTGTGATTTGATGCCCTTTTACTTTCTACTTCTATGGTTCACCAAACTTTGCAAGTCTCTTAAAACGTTTGCGAAGCGTTCAGCATTTCTAAAGTGCGCCATTGATTTCACTTAATTTCTTTAAAAATATTTAACAGTAAATTGAAAATTTGCATTGACTGCCATTATTTCTTCTGAGATTTATAGTCAACGCATTTGCATAATAAAACCGCTTACTGTCTTTTTGTACGCTTCTCTGTCTGCCTGTCCATCTGACTGTTTTGACTTGACATGCCAGAGTGTTGTATTCATGGTCGTTATTTATTTTTTGTTGTTGTTGTTTTTTGTCTGCTCAGACCATCGCAGCATACAAAATGAGTTTAGTTTGAGTTTTCGTTTATTTGTTTGTAAAAAACAGTGGCGAAAAATTTCAAATTCTTGCCAATTGTCAAAGCCAATCAGTTGTTTTTATGATAATCAAAATAAAAAAACGCGCGAAATCTTTCAATTTCGGCAAAATCTCCGACTGATAAAAGATTTCTCTCGAAACACTTTTTCTTGCCGCAACAACAAAAACCACACAGCACTCGATAATAAATGCAAACAAAAAAATCACACTCGCACTTGCACCCGCATTGTGCGCCGGCGACGTGTTTTCATTGCCTGTCATTGCAATGGTCAACGGTACAACGCGCCAACCAGCCAATTGCCAATTTCGCAAATGTGATTGTTGCTGCACCAAAAATGGCAACGGCCACAGCGGTGCTGACGGACGGACGCTGGCGCATTGTTTGCGTTGGAAATTTCAGTGGTCGATGCTGTGTCGCAGGCGCTGCATCACCCTCGAACGCACACACTCTCACACACACATACTCACTGTATTGCTTGACATAGTCGTAGAGCGTATCTTGGTGGCGAAATTGGGACAAAAGTGTCAGCCGTTTTGACACTTTCCAGCGCTATGTCGATATGTCACATTTTGTGCAGTTGACATTTGAAATTGTTTGGCCATCGACAACAACAGAGCAAACAAACACCGAGCAACCATTGCCAATAGTGCTGACAACAATTGTCATTACTAAAGGGTTATCCACTTTGTTGCTTCAAAAGTTAAATAGAATATTGCAAAGTATGAAAAGTGAGAAACTTAACCTCACTTCATGTGCCAAAGTTTCGTCAGCTGTTCGTTGACTTCTTCAGGGATATTAAAAAACCCAAACCTTAGTATGAATAGATGAAAGGTGTAAATTTTGTGTTGGTGGGGTTTTAAAAGAATTTGACGTATAGAAAACTATCTGTTCAGTAGTCATTCTCGATCACGTTAAGTTGTTTGAGAAGATTCCATAGGCCATGTTGAGAATCGTTAGGGGTCTGTAATCATTACAATCGAGTGTATTGTTTTTGTATGTATTGGACAAAATATTTTAAGCTTCCATTACTCCAACACTTTTGTTTACAATCACAAGTTTGACAGTCGCCAAATCTTAAAAAACAAAAAAATAGTCTAACCCTGTATACAATTTTTTTGCGCGCTTATTTTCAAGTATGCGCTTTGTTTTTGTCAGATTTGCATGCGCCATTAACTACAAAAACCAAAAATTTTTTATATACATAAATTTGTGGCTAAAATCAAACAAACCAAGAAAATTGCACTCTTGCTGCATTTTTGTTTAATTTGCATTTTCATTTGACAGTTCTGACACTTTGGCCCCTCACAACTGTCAACGCACACAACAATGCCCAGCATAGCCATATGATCAATAACGGTTATTATGCTGGGCACCCACCGTTCCAACAGGTTCGACTGTAGTTGCAGCCGCAGCCGCAGCGGAATTTCTGCTTTTCATTCAATGCGCCACAATTCCCCGTGGGAATTTACACTGATTTCATATATACTTATGAGTGCATGTGTGTGTGTGTGTGTGTTTTATATGTAGGCCACCCCAATCAGCGATGAGCCATTTATGTTCGGCTTCGCAGAATCAAACGGCTTTGCGGCGGTCTTGGATTACAAGAATTTTTATTTGAATGTTGCAATGGCAAAGTTGTGCGATCGGGGCGGCGAAATGTTTGCGCTAAATTCTTGCGCCGCAGATGGCCTAATGAGTAAATTAATCGCTCGAGTGCAGCAGTGATGAGCAATGAGCAGCGCAGATCATCGCCATAATGCGCAATAAAAAGTCAATTAAGTTAATTGTAACAGACAAAACGCTGGAATAAATTAGTTGACCATATGCGGTGCACCGCTAGTTGCTCGTCTATTGCTGCTGTTGTTGTCGCTTGTCTGCTGTTGACAACACTTTACTTCAGTGTCTGTTACGCGTAGTCAGGTGTTGATGAACAACGAACGTGGCTACCATTCAGCTTAACCCTAGAAGGGTTGTTTGGTGGAAAAGATTTGAGATTAACTAGTGGCGGCACTTTAGTTGGTTTTGAATTGACTGACAACTTGTAGTGTCTATACCAGTGTTGGCTGGTACATGAAACGATTTTCTGCTAAATCTTAAAAAAAGCTGAAATTACCAAAAACTAAAAAAGAACTCCAAAAATTTTTTTTATAAGTTTTCACATTGCAAACTAAGAAATTAATTCTCATAAAAAAATAAAAATATATTCTGTTTTTTTATTAAAAATATATATGTATATATTTTTTTTATTAAATATATATTAATTTTTTTTATTAAAAACATATTTATTTATTTTTTTAAAGTATATTAATTTTTTTATTGCAGCCTTTTTATTCATTCAGCTTCAGCTTAACAACAACTTAGCACAAACCAAACTTAAAAAAAATGATGTCGGTATGAAATTTCTTTATTCATTGCATAAATTATAAACTTTGAAGCAATAAAATAAAATTAAAAAACATTTACGCTTTCAATATTCAAGGCTTCAGTGCCACAAATGATGTCAAATGTACTACCATCAAATTCTCCTAAACTTTCTCCGAAACAATTCTTCCTCTCAAAAATTCTTCTAAAAAGCCCAAAATCTCCTAAATCTGGGAGGAAAACTCCTGATCTGGCAATACTGGTATATATGACTTTTTGCAGTGATATGGTAAAACGTGATGTTCGACGCGGTAGTTACTGGTCACGGCAAAGAGAGACACTGTGTCTCCGGTACATGGATCAAGTTGAAGTCACCCTATCATCTCTTCCTGTTACAAACTGGAGAACTGGAGAGAACACTTGCGGCAAACCGTAGCCCACTAAGGGGTTGTTATACATAGTTAGTTAAGTCAGTATAAAATAGAATGGAATGGAATGGTTCATCCCATGGTGTCCCAAACATGTTGAGTTCTGATTCTGATAGAAACATTTTCAAACTTGGTAACATACTGTTATGTGGCAACCCTACTTAAAAGTGAGCGGACCAAGCACATTTTAAATAATTTCTTAGTTTGAACCCCAGTTAAATCTTGATGCAGATTTTTTCTTATATTGGATTGGCGCTATAATGCAATTAGTGGGTTGCGAGCAAAGATGATCCAAACTTCCTGAAAACAATTGTAACGGGTGATGAAACATGGTGTTCCCAATACGATCCAGAAACCAAGCGTCAAAATGCGGAATGGAAATCAAAAAACTCACCACAAGCCAAAAATACACGAAAAGTTCCATCCAAAATCAAAACAATGCTCACATTCTTCGATAGCAAAGAAATTATCCACAAAAAATTTGTTTCAACTGGTCAAACAGTAACTGCCGCATATTACCTCGAAGTTTTGAAGCGTTTGATGGCCAGAATCCGTCGTATTCGATCAGAATAGCGCGATCCAAAAAGTTGGTCTCTGCTGCACGATAATGCACCGAGTCACATAGCACTCATTGTTCGTCAATTTTTGGCTCGGAATCCGGTCTGTGAGTTTAATCATCCGCCGTATTCACCTGATTTGGCACCGTGCGACTTCTCTTTGTTCCCGAAACTGAAATTAAAGTTGAAAGGATACTTTTTTGATGACATTCAGACCATACAACGGCCTTCAACGAGAGCACTGGAGGAAATTTCGAAAAATGAGCTGGAACACGCGTTTGAATCACTATTAAATCGATGTAACAAGTGTATTGAATCAGGAGGAGAATATTTCGAATAAATATACCGAAATTAGCAGATATCGTGTTTCAAGTGTGTTTTGTAGAGGCAGTCTTAAGACATAATTGTCGCACTGTGTACATATGTTATAGCGGATACTGATTTTATTTTATTCGGACTATGAACAAGAGTTCTTATAGACTATAACAACATAGCAGATTGTCCTTACACACTAAGAAGTTTATAAATTACGGTTTGAGTCAATGACTGGTTTGTGTGACTAATGGGGATTTAAGAGCGCAAAATCAATGTTCAATGAAACAAAGAATTCATTGAGCTCTAAAAGGGCCATGAAAAGAAAAGCATTCAGCGCGTAGTTTGTCCTCACGAAGCCAACATAAAATGGCACAGAGTTCCGGAGAAATTTAACGACGAATTAAAATATCTCCAGTTTAGAAAATATGAGACTAAAAACTTTAAGTTCAAGAAATGCTATGAAATTAAACTTAGAACCAAGAAGCAACGATTTTACGAACTCTTAAGGCAACTACACAGAAATGATTGACCACTTTGAGGTGAAAATCATTGAGCCAGTGACTAAAAACTTGAAGTATTTTTTAATACCGGAAAAATCAATTACGCTTACAACAATCCGAGGTGATTATTGGGTCATATAACAAAAAAAGATTCGAGGCATGTATAAGCCTTTCAAAGAATAATCTGAGGATTATTGCAGGCATCTTGACAGGGCATGGCAGGTTGATTTATCGCCTAGCCTTTTTTTTAATAACTTGTGAACCAATAAAGTTAGAGTATTGAGATTTTAACATGTGATCAAAAAGATTTTGGAGTTTAACATACTTACTTTTCGAGAAAATTTGATATAAATTTTCAATGATATAAAGGATTCAAATTTTCAAAACACCTTTTTCATATCCTTTTTTTGCAAATAGATACAAAATCAATTTTATTTAAATTCTTGATCTTGCCTTTCGTCCTTCATTCCTTTCCTCTTTCATTTGATATACATATCATCATATTCTAACCAGGTTAAGTATTTTTTTTTATTTTTTATCCCCTTCAAAATTTTTAAGTCCTTTTAAAAGGATAAAGGATGTAGAAATGAAAAACTGAGTACGCAGTATTACCATATTTGGTCTCTGGTTTCATATACAGTTGGATTTTTTTTTGTGTGAAAAATGCTGTGGCACGGTGTAATATTACTAGAGTATTTTTTTTCTCTACCACGTCTTCAAGTTCGTACTATTCGTTAATTATCACTGAACACACGAACAGTGTGGAATTTTTGACTCTGCTTGACGTTGAACAGACTTATGTATAGGGTGTTTTTTTAGAGGTTTGTTTTTCGAATAGAGATAAAACTGGCATTTTGTGGTCAAATCTGGCAACTCTAATGTCATTTATGTTCAGTTTGGTTTGCCATTTCATCATGAACAGGTTGACAAAAGAACAACGCTTGCAAATCGTGCAAATTTATTTCGAAAATAATGGTTCAGTTCGCGAAGTTTACCGCAAGGTCCGTCCATTTTATGGTCGACATAATCGTCCATCAGAGCAATTAATTCGGTTAACCATGGGTCCTTTTCGCACTACGTTTACTCTATGTGATAATACACATCCGCAGAGACGTCGAACAGTGCGCACCGAAGAAAAAATTGCCGCTGTAGAGCAAAATGTTGAAGAGGACCCGAATGAATCGATTCGCCACCGTGCACAGCAATTGGAGCTTTGTCCATCAACTTGAAAATTGGACCTGTAGAATTGGCTTTATTCGAGCCAGCCGCGGCGGCCACATGCCCGAAATCATATTTAAACATTAATGGCATAAAATTATCCTTCCAATAAAGCCAAATTGATGGACATTAAAACGATTTTCTTGTGTTTTATTTCAATTCGAAGTTCTATTCCTCTAAAAAAAACACCCTATACTAACCTTCAACTCAGCTCTGTTCTCTTCTGTTATGTTCTGTGTAAGTATCAATAAGCAGTCTCGACTTTAAATAAGAACATTTAGTTGGATTAATTTTCAATATTTTCAAAGAACTTCTGAAATAGAAATCATAAGAACCCTTAAATCATATGTTACCATTCAAAGTGCCCAGCAATTTTATAAATCCTGCATGTCACTTGGCATTCCTTCTTTTACAATGCCGACATTTAATAACATTTGATTAGGGAAATTTATATACTGGAATGAAGTAAAATGTCATAATTTTATATTGCATGCTGTGTTGTTGTTGCTCTTAGCTGCGGCACAGCCATCATTAAACCCACCAACATAAACAACACACTCCGAGCGGCACAGGTGTCTGCCCGGCTGTCTGTCTATATCCGCTGACTGTGTGCGCACTGCCTACGCGAGCGGTGTACAGCAAATCGTTAGAAGCGTGTGCCACAGTCGCAGGACACACCGTTGTACGCAGCGCGCCGACTGACTGACTGCCCATGAATGCGGCTGCGTGCAACATATTCCGCTACATGTGTCCTAACTGTTGCCGTTGTTTCCTATCGGCCCAGCTTCCAGTGCAACTAACTAAAACAACAACAACGATAACAATAATAACAACAATGCAACATGAAATTCCTTAGCCAATTGCAGTTGCCTGTACGCGATGTGTGTCCGTCCGTGAGGCTGCTGCTCGGCGTCTGTAGCGGCAGCAGTGGCCTTGTCATTAAATACAGCAAAATGATCTACACACACATGCATCAAGATCAAATTGCATTTTTTTGCCATAATATTTATTAGCCATGCCGGGCTGTGCGGCTCAAACCGGCGCATTACCCAGACGAGACCAGACCAGACCGTTGCCAGTGTCCGGCAGCCGGTGCGCGGCCTGCTGTTCTTCTTGTTCTTGTTCTTGTTTTATGACCAGCGGACATGTTCACATGTTGAAGGCGAAAATGCCAACAACAAAACACATTAAATAGCAACAAAAACAACAAAAAACATATTAAAAAGTGGTTAAAGAGAGAATAAAATACGAGCGCACCTTCCGTAGCAACAAGTTGTCAGTTGTTGTTTTTGTTGTTATTAATATTGTTGCTATTTATGTTGTTGTTGTTGTTGCTGTCGTTGCGCTTGCAGCCGTAACTATTCTGCACCTAACATCGAATGTCGTTAAGTAATTCGGTTTGTTGTTGGTGCGGTCATCACTTCCTCCTCCCAAAGTCGATGATGATTTATGTTTTGTTGAATTCAATCGAAGGTGAATTGCATTTTCTGTTCTTTTAAATGGCTGCAAGTCGTGATAATATTTAAAAGTATGATTTTTTAAAGACTATGCTGAGGAGTTGTTTTATATATATTGGACCATATAGAGCGATTTGGACTATTTGAGCGAGAGAAATAAAAAACAGATTCAAATCTTCAGAAGAATCGACTTGTCAATGGTTGTTCGTTAGTCAATCGGCTGGTTTGTACAAAAGCAACTGAAAAAGTATGGATACCGGATGATTGGATATATGTGTGTTTGTATGTAAGAATGGGTTAAGAAACTAACCTATAAAATTAAGAAATTCAGTATAGCAGAAATGCTGTTAGTGTTTCAACTAAGAACTTTTGCGAATTGATCTTCCAGAACACAAACATTTCGTTCTACTTTAGGCGCATTTTCATCTTTATTTCAACAGCGAACAAATTTTGCAGAGGGAAATTAAACTCGGATGCGTTGCTGATCTCCTTATAGTGAGCTTTTTTAAATATAAATGTATCTAATTTCCATTGATTGTCTAATATTCTTGTTTAATATTCTACGTGCCAGTATTTAACCCTTTCGACCCCAAAGTTGCCCGTGAGCAACTTCACCTATTTGTCATCTTATAGCAAAAGCTACGAATGATTTATGGGTTTACTATATTTTTATATATTTTATATTTTTTATTGATGTTTATATTTTTAGAAGTAAATTCAAAGCAAATTACAAAAATTTTACTGTTACTCCCAAAATAAATTTCCAATAACTTGCAGCGATATCAGGGAAAGTTTGTGTTCTAATTGAAGTCTACCGATTGGGCGGGTTTGATTAAAACCCTGTTTCTTTAATAACGGTAAAATAAAATTAAAAAGTGATAATTTTGTATTTTTAGATAAATGCTAAATGCATTTTCTGCGATCAAAAAATATTGCTACAAAATTTATTTAACGCGTTTTAAGCTAAAATTTTTCAAAAGTAAACTAGCTCTAGAACTCTAACAAAAAGGCTTCTAGACTTCAAATGTCGTGTGCACACTTCTTAGGGAAGTGTTTCATGATTTAGGTAGGTAGGTTAGGCTGGCTGACCCTCGGGGGGGTCTCACATAGACCATGTTGGTCCATAGTGGTACCAGAAAGGTTCTGGAGCTTCAGACGCGACTCTTTCCAAGGAAGGGAACGACGCGGATCCGAGGCAGCTGACCCGTGATCTGTAGAGAGCAGGGCAGTGGCACAGCAAATGCTCCAGGGTACCCTTGGCACTGTCTTCACCACATCTTGTGCATGCATCACTTGGTACCAAGCCAAGTTTGGCATCGTGGGACGGTGTGAGACAGTGTCCCGTGAGGTATCCCGGTCAATAGTTTGCAATCATCTCTTCGGAGTGATAGTACAAACTCTGTGTTGTTGACATTATGTTCGCGAAGCATGATTTTTGCTGTCCTGTGAGATGTAGATCTCTCCCACATGGACGCCGCTTCACGAATCATATTCTCTTCTATTTCCGTCTTGAGCGTGGAGAGGGGTGGATGGATGTCTGGCTCGCTGTTTCATGATTTAAATATATATATATATACTAGCTGACCCCGCGGACTTTGTCTCGCACGACATTTGTTGTTTTTTTATAATGAGATACGCGAGATGGCGATGCAAATTGACGAAGAAAACCAACTAAAGGAAGAGGAGGAGCTACTGATTAACGCAATCGAGGCCCACAAATAAGCAATGTTGCTACTAAGTTTCAGTAAAGCAATGGACTGCGCTTGAACCGGATTTAAATTATATGAGCGGTGCCATGCCCTCTTATTCAATACCTGCCCCTTATTCAATGCCCTCTGTCGAAAGAGAAAATGGTAGGTTCGTACTAAGTTTCATTGCTGAGCAACTTATAGTTCAGTAAAATATTTGGGTCACAAAAAATGTGCCACGCCCCTTTGGGGTATGAAAAATAGATAGTAGCCGATTCTCAGACCTACTGAATATGCATGTAAAGTTTCATAAAAATCAGTCAAGCCGTTTCGGAGGAGTATGGTAACTAACATTGTGACACGAGAATTGTATATATAAGATATAGTCCTATGGTTCCTCGCGGGAGCATTAAAATAAATACCAAATAGTAATTTCTAGACACAGGGTAAAATTCCAGGTTCCCGTTCGAGTTCGAGTAGATCGTATGAAAGATCGTTTAAGGTCTTGTTAATGAATCAATGTCTTATTGTTCCCGACATTTGCGGATTCGGATGCTCACCGCTCTTCCACTTGGAGACGGAAACGGCTCATGGGACCATTGTGATTGCTTTCGTATTTTTACTACGCCAGAAGATATAAAAAACAATTTCTCCAACCAGTTCTTCCAGTAAGTAAGTAAGTAAGTAGATGGTAAATACGATCGTTTAATGTCTCCCGTATGAAGTGTTCGAAGCAGGTCCAAAAAGTTTACAATTCCCTTTTTTCACTTCCTTATGGTCCCTGATATTTGCATATCCGAATGCCCACTGCTCTTCTACTTGGAGACGGAGAAGGACTCATGGGACCATTGTGATTGCTTTCGTATGTTTTCTATGCTAGAAGGACTGCAAAACAATTTCTCTAGTCATGAGTTTTAGGACTTTTAAACAATTTCTCTAACCAGGGTTTTTAGTAAGTAAGTAGTCTACGAAATAAGTAAGATTGATGAAGGTCTCTGAATGAAGTATTCGAACCAGCACTAAAAAGTTTATAATACTTTTTCTTTAATTCTTTTTGGTTCCTGACATTTCAGGTGCCCACCGCTCTTCTCTTTGGAGGTGGAATGGACTCATTGTGATTGTTTTCGTATTTGTTATAAGCCAGAAGAAATATGAAATAATTTTTCTAAGCAGGGCTTTCAGAAAGTAAGTTAGTAGATCGTAAATCTTAAAAGTTTACAATTCTTCCCTTCCTTATTCCCCCTTCTACTCGGAGGCGCAGACAGACACATGGGACCATTGTGATTGCTTTCGTATTTTTTATATGCCAGAAGAAATGTAAAACACTTTCTCTAACCAGGCCTTTCAGTAAGTAAGTAGATCGTAAGTAAGTAGATCGTAAGTAAGTAGATCGTAAGTAAGATCATTTAAGGTCTCATGAATGAGGTGCTCGAACCAGGTTTAAAAAGTTTACACAATTTTTCTGTTTACTTCCTTATGGCTCTGACATTTGCACGTCTGGGTCTCCACCACTCTTCTACTCAGAGACAGAGACGGACTAATTTTTACGCAGCATTGTGATTTCGTATTTTTTATATACCAGAATAATTTCTTGGTAGATAGGTGTCCCTACTAAACTATTTTGTATTTCAGATGATCAATGCCAGTAGATCGAAAGTAGATGCAAATTGTTTTACTTACTTCTGTTCATGAGTTAACATGATCTTTACTTATAAAAGCTGTTCCCATCTACAAATTGAATATTGACATAGAAAGTGCTGCATCGATTCTATCTCGTTGTGCTCGTTCTGCTCGCTTTGCTCTGGCGCCAACTGACTGACTACTTCAATACTTCCGAATTGCATAGTAGAACGCTCAAGAAAGTGACTGCAGTGACTGAAACTTTCGGCAGCCGGCGGGCGTTAAGCGGCGTCCGCCCATTGCAGCCGGCCCAGCACAACCTTAACTAATGGTATGGCCGCCGATTGCGACTGACACCCGGCCGAGCATAATTCGAAATTGAATTAAGTTGTTTAGTGTTTGCTGTCAGCGTTGGCCAATGTCGTTGCCCAATTTGCGTTTGCCAGTGTCTGCTGCACCATTTGCGCACTAAACGGCTGTGAACTTGAAGCGGCCCCAAGAGCATTCGACGGCATCAATTGCTGGGTCTGGCGAACAAGACAGACCGACAGACAGAAAGAAAGAAAGTGCCACACTGACTGCGCACAACTGTCCATTGTGCGCTCCCAGCGACCGACCGACCGACTGCACTGCACTCGCGCCGCTGCAATTGCGATCGCAGCACACTTTCCGCGCCGAGGCCAAGCGCCAACAACAACAAGTGCCGCCGTGTACAATAACAATAACGTCACAAAGTGCCACTTTGGCATTTTTGCCTCTTCGACTTTCGTGCGGCACTTGTGCCGTTTTACGTAGTTTAGGAATTTCGCAGGCAAACGCTTGACATGAATTCCGCGCGCGAACGACTCGAGTAAAAGTGTTTTCATTTTCATGTCGAGCGTCGAGGGAAAATGCTGGAAAATTGCGCACTGATCACTTCGACCGCCACTTGAGTGCCGCGCCACTTGAGAAGTTGGAAAATTGAAACCGATATTTCGCTTAGGCGGCGAATTTAGTTTCAGTGTTGCTGCTGCCGTTGCTGTTGCTGCTGCAACGCAGGGCAACATTAGCAACTTGGCCGTGGCATGAGAAAAGCTAAGTTTGTGCAAAATGATGGTAAATTAAACACAAAAGGGGCTCAAATATTTATGGAAAAATTGAAAAAGTCATTGAAAGAAAATATAAAAAAATAAACTAAAATAGAAGTGTGGATTTGGTGGCGAGTGCAACATGTTGCGAGATTGGGTCAAAATTGTTGCTTTATGCATTTTGTGCGCATTGAATGCAATGTCGGTGCATGTTGTACAACAAATTGCAACAACACGCAATTGCTACAACTATTACAATTTGTAGCATGCGGTGGCAAGTTTGTTGGCAATGGTTGCTGCCTTTGTTTTGCCATTTGTTGGCACTTTTTGTCTGTTGCATCCTCTGAGAATTGCGTGTTGGCTTTTCCTGAATAAGGTTTTAGGGATTTGCGATTATTTGTTTCAACTTTCCACATGTCTGTTTCAAGAGTGCAACAGGTCAATGTGACTGTCAGTTGATCCAATTCGATGGTCACTTCAAATTATGCAATTTTCTTTAAGGAAAAAACTTGACCAAAAATCAGGGAAAAATGTTGGCGATTCATTTAACCACTTTGGGTTCCTTATGAAGAAGCTTAGTGAGCTGTGAATAGTTCTATAGGCTGGATCTTCTAGATTGTTGAAGAAAAAGTTATCCAGGAGAGTATTTCTTCTTTTACATAATTCAGGACAAGTGAAAGAATGTGAAGTGTATTTTCTTCCTCTTCAATCGAACTTAGTTCGGATCATTCATTAAACCAGTTTGAGCTCTTTATGAAGTCAAGTAGACTTTGTAAAGTTCTATCGACAGTTTCTTTAGTCTTTCTGAGTCTTTCTTCTTTTAGACAATTCAGGACAAGTGAAAGAAGGTGAAGTGTGTTTTCTTCTTCTTCAATCGAACTTAGTTCGGATCATTCATTAAACCAGTTTGGGCTCTCTATGAAGTCAAGTAGACTGTGAAAAGTTCTATTGACTATTTCTTTAGTCTTTCTGAGTCTTTCTTCTTTTAGACAATTCAGAATAAGTGAAAGAAGGTGAAGTGAGTTTTCTTCCTCTTCAATCGAACTTAGCTCAGCTCATTCGTTGAACCACTTTGGGTTCCTTATGAAGCTTAGTGAACTATGAATAGTTCTATCGGCTGGATCTTCTAGATTGCTGAAGAAAAAGTTGCCTAAGTGAGTATTTATTCTTCTACATAATTCAGGACAAGTGAAAGAAGGTGAAGTGTGCTTTCTTCCTCTTCAATCGAACTTAGTTCGGATCATTCATTAAACCAGTTTAAGCTCTTTCTGAAGTCAAGTAGACTTTGTAAAGTTCTATCGACTGTTTCTTTACTCTTTCTGAGTATTTCTTCTGTTAGACAATTCAGGACAAGTGAAAGAAGGTGAAGTGTGTTTTCTTCCTCTTCGATCGAACTTAACTTGGCTCATTCGTTGAACCAGTTTGAGTTCCTTATGAAGCCTAGGGTCCTGTGAAAGGTTCTATCGACTGTTTCCTTAAGATTGTCAAAGAGGAAGTTGCCCAGGTGAGTCTTTCTTCTTTTAAAAAATTCAGGACAAGTGAAAAAAGGTGAGGTGGGTTTTCTTCTTCTTCAGTCGAACTTAGCTCGGCTCATTCGTTGAACCAGTTTGAGTTCTTTAAGAAGCCTAGTAGACTGTGAAATGTTCTATCGACTGTTTCCTTAAGATTGTCGAATTCTTCTACATAATTCCGGACAAGTGAAAGAATGTGAAGTGTGTTTTCTTATTCTTTAATCGGATCATTCTTTGAACCAGTTTGAGCTCTAGTAGACTGTGAAAAGTTCTATTGACTACTTCCTTAAGTTTGTCGAAGAAGACGTTGTCTAGAAGTTGAGTTCTCTTTTTTTCTAGATAATGTGGAACGAGTTCATAGAACCTAAAGTGCGTTTTCCTGCGAAGTAATTGGACAGATAATCCAATCTGGGTGTCAATCACTCACTAAGCCGCCAGAACACCAATCGTGGTCCTCATCTGGTCTCTTGTTAAAATAAGTTTTATAGAACGACGAAAGTGCTTTCAGCCTATCTTAGGTTGGTTTCTTATATAAAGCTTGTATGAGTATGAAACTTATCAGCGAAAAGAGGGACATCGAAAGTTGCTATGTTTTGTCGAAACTGTTCAATCGTTCATTGCCGAGCGAACTTTTCTGCTCGACACTTTCTTTCAAATTTCCTTTGTTGAATCAAAGCTGTAACATGAATTTGTTTATTTGTTTTGTTTTCGTTGATTGGGAGTTTTTTAAGGCATTTCTGTAATTGCACCTGTTGCTAAATTGCCAAGTGGAATCATTGTCATGGCCATTCAAATTTTATATTTATTTAAATTTTGCATTTCACTGCAGTGTCCACTTGATGGCCAACAGTTGAACCACCAACTAATAAAAGACACTAAAAACCATTTGCATGATATGAGTAAAACGTTTTTGCATGATTGAAACGGGTTTAAAATAATGTTCCGGCTATGCAATTTGCCAATTTGGCCAGCTGGCTGCGTCAGTGGGCCACGCGGCGCACGTACAATGCGCCAACCTGAGTCCGCGTTGGGACGCCAGCATTTCTACAACATACTTGTTGTTGTTTTTGTTATTGTTGTGGGGGCAATTTGTTTTTCATTTAACATATGTATGACTTAACTGCCGCACGACAACAACAAATTATTTTTGCCAGTAGCGCACATTATTCGGTCCGCGACGACCGTGAGCGGCAATTTTGTGCCGCTTTATATTTTTTTTTTTTTTTGAAATTTTCACATCATGAAATCTATCCACGAAATGAACAAAGAGGTTGAAACTGCACGCCTATTAAAACTTCAGTTATACGAAGTTTGCCTTTTGTTGCGGCATTTGTGCGGCAACCGCGGCACGTTCACGCGCCGTGTGTGACGTGCAACGAGAGCAATCGGCCAGCACTGGTAACCCAATGCCACAGGATATTTGACGATTAAGTTGTCGGTTGCATAATCTTGTGATTAATTCTGCGTATTACGTTTATTTCTAGCTCGATTCGCATTTGTAGACAACATAACTGCCATGTGGCAGCACAGCAATCCGGCCGAGTTGGGCTGCGAACGAGACAAATTGCACGGAACGTGTGCGAGCGGAAGGTTTGTGCGAGCGGACTGGGCGGACTGTTTTGCCAGATTGTTGCGAATTTAATTAAAATCTACAATTAAAACGGCGCTTGAATGGCGTTCATTGATGAATTGGTGAAAGGCTTCTATTTGATTTGTGGTTTTATATTATTTGATGCCAGTGCAACCAAGTCTTTAATTTGCTAAATGGGGACAGTGCGTTGAGTGTTGGGAAGGTGGCAATAAGAGCTATGATGCTGTTTGGTCCATTTGTATTGGGAGTGTAAATCAGTTCGGTATTTTAAAGCAAAACGAATGGACAGATTTATCAAATTGTCCATGGTTCTTTATTACATTTTTAATCTCTCAGGCAATTTTTGAATTCCATGTCAAAAAAATGTTTCGTCTTTTGATGCAATTCAAATTAGGAGCCAAGTTTTAATTTCTACAAAGGGAAGTGAATCGATTACACAGTGCAACACTGAAAAAAGGGACAAGGTCAAACCCATCTCATTCGATAGAGGACCTCAGTAGATGAAAAAGTGCTAAGGGATTTTTCCCGGAATGTTCGAGTTTTTTTTTTAAATTGAGTTTAAAGATGGCGGCTTAAAGCCCCTTCCCGAAACTTTTAAAACATCATATCTCGTGACTCAAATGTCAGAAAGGAATACTTTTTACGTCAAATGAAAGCTAATGAAATGAAGTCGATGACACAATATTCTTTTTGGAAAAATCATTTAGATATAATTTTTGTAATGCAGCCTTTTTTTATTTATCTTCGGCTTAACAACAAAAACTTAACAAAAACAAAACATATAATGATTAAAATAAAAAGTGCCATTGTTGGCGGCATTTCATTGTGACAGCAATAAGTGAGAACGATATAGAACGAGCTTACATCTTGTAAGCTAACAAATTTTTAACACTATTGGGTGCTTTGACTATTTAAACAGTGGCCAAAATATATTTTGTTGACAGTGTTCCCAACACATTATACTTTGTTATCCAAAAATCTCCCAAAAATTCACTAAGGATACGAAAAATCCCCTAACATAAAATATAAATCTCCTAAACTTTCTCCTAAACAATTCTTCCTTCTTCCAAAACTCCTAAAAATTCTTTTAAAAGGCCAAGAATCTCCTAAATCTAGGAGGAAATCTCCTGATATGGCATCACAGTGATGAGTTAGTATCTGCGGTTGGTTTGAGTTAGAATTCTTTGAAATGCAAGGTCTGAATGTGATCAAAAAAGTATCCTTTCAACTTCAATTTCAGTTTCGGGAACAAAAAGAATTCGCACGGTGCCAAATCAGGTGAATACGGCGGATGATTCAACACACAGACCTGATTCCGATTTAAAAATTGACGAACAATGAGTGCTGTGTGACTCGGTGCATTATCGTGTAACAGAGACCAACTTTTTGGATCGCGGTATTCTGATCGAATACGACGGATTTTGGCCACCAAACGCTTCAAAACTTCGAGGTAATATGCGGCAGTAACTATTTGATCAGTTGAAACAAATTTTTTGTGGATAATTTCTTTGTTATCGAAAAATGTGATGAGTATTGTTTTTTTTTTGTTTTTATAAACGAGCCAACGCGCAGGGGATACCCCTATCAATGCGAGGCATTGTGCTGGTTCCGGAAGGATATATATCCGGTTGGGAGAAAGGATTTTGGGTGAAGAAATTATGGTTTTGATTTTGGATGGAAATTTTCGTGTTTTTTTGGCTTGTGGTGGGTTTTTTGATTTCCATTCCGCACTTTGGCGCTTGGTTTCTGGATCGTATTGGAAACACCATGTTTCATCACCCATAAAAATTGTTTTCAGGAAGTTTGGTTCATTTTCTGCGGCTGCAACGATGTCTCTAGAATGACTGACTCTCATTAATTTTTGCTCCTCGTTCAATGTGTGTTGAACACAATTTTGCGCAGATCATCAAGTTCAGTGAAGCATTGCGGTCTGCTGCAATAAAATCACGAACTTTCTGGATCATTTCCGCCGTCCGAACTGAAATTGGCCCTCCTTCTTTTATTTTATCTTCCAGTGACTCTCTGCAATCCACAAAACGTTTATGCCATAAAAAACATTTGATCTTGATAAACAAGCATCATCCGGAATGTTTCTGATGCACTTTTACCAATTTTTGCATGGAATGTAATGACCGCTCTTTGCTCCATGTTAAAATTTCAACATCAAACAAAAACGTGTTTTGCAAAATGAATTTTAATAAATATTAAATGTCAACCAAATGTCCTGAAATTTGACAGTTAATAGGGAAATGTTGAAGCTTCAAAACGCATGTGCTCGCACACATATGACGCCCTTGGTTGCTAAGATATGGTTCGAGTCTTAATACATAATTGTCAACCTGTGTATTCTCAAAACCAACATAGGCGAGTACAGTCGGGTAGTCTCTTTAAAAGGTTTTCTATAACCAAAAACAGTCTTTTATGTTATTAAAACTTCACTCAGAGTTCTGAGAATGGGTTGGCTGTACTTCAAAATATAATGTCTGATGTGATTTGCAGCCTAAGCCAATTTAAAGCTACACAGACTGCAATGACCTCAGACTGAAAGACTAATCCCACAACTGGAGTTTAAGTTGCTCTAAAAAAATACAGCAAAAAATAAATAAATAGAATAAAATAAAAATAAAATAAAAATAACAGCGAATCTTTCAAACACATTCATTCACTCGCATTCGAGTGAAAGTGTTCCATACAACAACAACAAAACAGCGGAACAACTAAAGGTTAAATGACTTTTCACTTTTATTCGTCACCCAAAAGCAAAAACAAAAAACAACACATCAATGTAAAGTAACAAAAGACAACATTTCAGTTGGACACCCAAGTTCAAAGCTAACACAGTGGGAAAATAAAACTTGCTATACAACTGACGAAAATTACAACAACACTACTACCTAGCTGCCGCAAAGAAATTTCATTTTTGTGGGCAGAAACTCGCGAATGGTTCTTAGTTGAAGCGAGCTTAGAAATTAAAAGCAGATTAGCGGAGTAGGTTAATAACATTTTGTAGTACATGAACTCAACTAAGCGCAGCCCAACCCAACGCCTCATCGCTTCAACGCCTCGATTTGGCCTTCATTAAAGGCGGCTAAGCCAATAAGCCACAATGCTCGTCGCGACGGTCAACAGTCGCACCGCACCTTGTCGCCGACAGCTGCCAATGTGCGACGCGCCCGACCCGCCACAACTGACGCATACTTGGACGTAGACCTGTCAACCTGTTTTGGCGCCCATTGTTTTTGTTGTTGCTGGGGGGTTTTTCTTGTAAATGTATTTCTTGTCTTGAGTTTTTGTTTTTGCTTAGCTACTTTTCATGTCAACTCAATGAAAGTGAACCTTTTTGTGTGACGTAGCCGGCAGCGTCACCCAGCGTCAGCGCGACTCGGTCGTTTGGTCGTTGAGATCGCATTTTTGTGGCGAGTGTGAATGTGAGTTGTGCATCGTTGCTGATTGATGCGATTAATGCGACAGTAATGAAGTGTTTTGTTTCGTTTTCGAATTTTTCATTCATTCATTCAGTCATTCATTTATTCGGAAATTTATGTGTTGTCGCCTTAATGTTTTGTTTTCAATGTCAGTTTTCGGCCATTTCAATAATTAAATGTTTGTTTTATTTAATTATTTTCATTTTATTCGATTCGATTCGATGCAATGCAATGCAATGCGATTCAATGTTAATTTGATGCTTTTAATCGACGAGTGAATGTTCGCTTTTCATGTGAAGAAATTCATGTTTGTTGTTATTGTTGAAATTTTCATAATGGTCACAAATTATTGAAAATTAAAAACAATTTTCAATTTTCATTTTCTTTCGCTCTTTCGTTTGACAAATCAATTAAGTAGAGTTTTGAGTGAGCAGGTGGCCAATGCAGCTAAAATTATGCTTAAAATTTGTTTAATGGCATTGAAATTATTCAAAATAGCAGCAGCAGATTATAAAGTTTTTTAGTAGTGCTAGTTTGACTTTTGATTTTACACTAACAACTTTGTTTTTTTTTTGAAAGTGGTCAGACTGAGACTGGATACAAACTGGATTGGATTGAGCTCAACAATTTGTTTGAGTCCTTAGAGTTTAACACTCTGTTAACACTAGAAAACCAGAAGTTTTCCATGCCTACAAAGACTGCATATTATATTCGCTGATATCTCGAAAAGTACACATCGGATTTGGCTAATTGTAACTGCACAGTTCGAATTGTAGAACTAATTTTAGAACCCAATACAAAAATTAAAGACATCAAAGCAAATGTTGATAGAAAAACTAAAGAAAATGCAGATAATTAAAAATGAAAACCCGTCAAAATGATGGCATGGGCTTTCTAGGGTTAATAAGGTTCGCAGGTTTTCTAAAATTTCAACTCTTTTCAAAGCTACAGTAATGTAATTTTTGTTCGTATTCTATAAAATGTGCACACAGCCAGTACAACAACCACTTTAGTGAGGTCCTCCTCCATCTGCATTTACATTCCAATCAGTAGACACGGTGGCCACCTAACTAAAATGTTTTCTAACAAAATGTGTTTAACCCTTACATATGTGTATGATGGGGTACCCGGTTACCCAAATCACTTTTATATCGAATCATAAAATATACTTTTATATTACTGAGAGCTTTAAAACTAAGCAGAAACGGCAAAATTTCGTGCATTGCAAGCAAAAAGTTAGAAATTTTCATCCAATTTGTAGTGGGTACTCGGTTACTTCATCATACGGGTAAGGGTGTGTGTTTCTTCAGCACACACACTAGGGTTAAAAAACCTAAATGGGAATAAAACCAGCATTTTTTGTTTATGACAAATTGTTTTTAACACAAAAAAAAAGAAAACATAATTTTTGTATCAAAATTTTTGCCGTTTGCCTTTAAAAAGTTAGTTTTTTTGTATAAAAAAGCACAACTAACATAAAAGCGGGTCGAAGGCCCAAGTGAAATAGAAAGACCCACTTTGGGTTCAAATGAACTAAAAGTGACAACCATAGCAGTTCAATGCACTGTTGCCAGATACCTGAAATTACTTTTTTCTTAATCTAAGATAATGCCTGAAATTACCTTCAGAAACGTTTCGTTATTAAAACTGCATTTGTAAACTTTCCTACTTACAAAAGGTTTCACTATTTGCAATATCGATTCATATATCGACATGACGAAAATACATTATAGACTCGAAAAACCACAATTTGAAAATGAAAACTCCTGAAAATTCCCCTAAAACATTCTTCATATTCACAATTCTTCTAACAAACCAAGATTCACTCAAATATTACGAAATTTTCATTCAACTGACCCACTGTGTGATATTCCAATCACATAGAAAACCGATACAAATCTACAAAACGTTATATAGATCGATTATCACATACAATTTCAACAGCAACAACAAAGCAAAGGCCAAAAATATTTAATGGCAAAACACTTTCTTTTTCGTATGAAAATGTTGTGTGTGTGTATAAACGGCAACAACAACTCGCAGCACTGCATGATAGTGATGAGTGCAAGCGATACCATCACCAACGTTTACCATCAGCATCAACACCAATTAATGCAACAACAATCGGTGATTCAGCGATAAGTCAAACGCGGCAGCGACGAGTGCAGTAGCTGCAGTCAGATTCGACTTGTTAGCGATGGTTGGAACATTGCCAGCAAGTGGGAATTTCTACAAATACAAATTGGTGTAATGCAAATGAAATGCAAGCTGAGATTGTACTAATGAATTGGTGGTTTGAAATATTTGAACGGGGCGGCTGTGTGACGGCCAGAGGCAGCGGCAACAGTAACAGCGGCTTCAGTCACACCAATTCAATTCACTTTTCATAGCATAGTTTAATTTGTTGTTTTGTTTTTAGTAATTTTGGTTGTTTTTGAAGTAATTTTAATGGCATTGAATGTTTAGCAGCGACAAAAGTACTTTTTGCCTGATTAAAAAGATGAATACTACTTGAACTTGTTTGCTTTGAAAGAATTTATTTCGAATGTTTTGGCAAAATTGAAGAACACAATTAAAGGAAATCTATTACACTGCACAACACAAAAAAAAAATAACAAGGTTCTGACAACGGATTCTGGTAGAGGGGGCCAAAAAAAATATACGTGTATTGGCGTTTTGAAAGTTTACGTTTGAATTTTTTAGGGGGGGTCGAAGTTTTCCCTTTTTGCACATTCTTATGGTGAATCGGTATACGAAAACCACATAACCTCACATTTTAGGTATATGATGTGTTCAGCAATTTGATGTAAAATACTACGAAGAACATTTTCATGGAGCACTTTAACCCTGTAGCTCCTATTTGTATGGGTCAATTTGACCATTTTTCTAAAATACCAAAAATGTCCTATAAAACAGGACGTTTTAGGGACAAAATGTACCACGAAAATATATGCCATTAAATTCTACTATAGGTCTCTGAATACATCAAAGCTCAGAAATGAACTTGAATGCCAGAATTAAGCCAAAACTGAAAATGTGTTTAAGTGCTCATTTCGTTGTTATTAAAAAAAAAAGTTTAATTTGTTGTGCAGTGTTATTTGGCATGAAATATTGAGGGCTTTCTTTTAGTAGAGTAAGAATAAATGGAATTAGCTCAAATATGCCCCGTTTTGTTGCAGAATTCGCTAAGATTTTGAAGGTAATTCCATTGTTTCTATCTCATAGAAAACCTTGTTCTCTTTTGAAAAAAAAACTCTCTCTTCGCTTGAGGTAAATTTTTCAGCAGAAAATTCATTTTCAATAGACATGAACTCACGGTAATTACTTGGTACTAGGTCCAGACAATAAGAAAGATGAATACGAACCATCAAACTAAAGTTCCTCAGCTTCTGGTGAGTCACTATCGCTGTGAGTCTGGTCCGGCGTTGTTCTCATGGAGCAGAAAACCTCTTCTATTGGCCAAAGTTGGCTGCTTCTGAATGATTGCTTCCTTCAGACACTCCAACTGTTGACAGTACAGATACGAATTAAGAGTTTGACTGGCCAAAGGGGAGCAGCTCATAGTAGACAATTCCTTGCTCATTCTACCAAACACACAGCAAAACCTTCCTGAGCGTAATTTCTGGCTTAGCCAACATTTGTGCCAGTTGACAGTGATTTGACTACAACCATTTTTCTCTGAAACTATCGGAAAGGATCCACCAAAGGAAGATTATAAAGATCTTGTAAAGATTGTAAAGATTAACTTTGGGATCCACTTTCCAATACCAGTCACCATACGCTTCAGAAATGGTTCGAGTTGGATGGAATTCAGCATAAGTATTCGAATTTTTTTTTGGGTTAGTAGTTCATGTGCATCTATTCTATGAGCTACTTTTTGCATCTCGTTTGATTCAAGTGGTTCCAAATGGTCTCTTTTGTAATGTTTAGCTCCTGGATAATCGAAGCAGTGCTTACTTAACTGTGAGACTGCAAAAATCCTACTATTTTATGGACATTTTCAACAATTGGTCTTCCAGAGCATCTTTGCATCTTTGATATCAAAATAACCAAATCGGAGTACACAAACAGAACAGAAATTCCACAAATTAAAAATCAAAAAACTTCATAAACTAACTAAAAAGTAGCTCATAGCTAAAACACAAATTTCATAGTCAAACACAAAAAACAAAAAAAATGAAATCTATCTGTCAAAGTCGCCAGGAGTCAAGACTGCTGATCTCCTATAACATTTAATGCTCATGCTTTGTTGTCTTAGTAGTTGTTGTTGTTGTTGTTTTTGTAAATGTTGCTATATAATATATTTAAGCGTTTAATCAACACCATTGATCTATCGCTCTCGATCAGCACTTTGTACAACAACAAATGGCTCATTAATTATAATTACGGTGCGAGTGTTGAAAGGTGTCTGTCCGTTTGTTCGTTCATTCATACTGCAAGCACCATACGGTTGTAAGCAACAAAACTAACACCAATATAAACACACACATGTACATCTCCAAGTGCAGCCATTCACACACACTTGCATGCTTATCGAAGATTCCTCATGCCATGCGGCAAAAGTGAGAGTCATCAGCAGCGCATTGTTTATGTCAATTAGATTATTTTTGTAGTTTGAGAGCAGTCTGTAAGCAATCCCAATGCGCTGTGTGTTTGTGTGTGTGAATGTACAGCAAACAGCACAGAGTGTCTCAATGTATGTGTGTGTTGAATGCGCATTCATTGCGCATTTATGTAGCGTTGCAGTGAAAACTGAAAACTTTTGATTTTCATTTTTGTTGCGGGTGAAAAAATAAGTCAGTCAACCAGACAGTCCGACTGAATTTTTTCTTACATGACGAGAAAATGCGTTGAAGCGATTTTGATGTGCTTTGAGCGTTGTTTTCTGCTTGGTATGCAGTTTTTTTTGGAGCGACCCTGCGCTTTATGACTGTTGTGTGTAGTAACTGGGGCTGATGTTGCAGCTGTTGTTGTTGTTGTGGCAGTTGTTACAGTTGTTTGTCTGACTTTTGTGCGTTACAGTTATGATTGCTGGCGGTTTGTTTGTTCGAATTCACTTTCGTTTAAGGCGTCGTTTGGATGCCAAATTATCGCCGTTGCAGCTGTTAGACTCTTCTTTCGTCAGAAGACTCACCACGACATAATGAAGTTTTTGTTGTTGTTTTTCTTGTTATTTTGTGTACTGGAACATTTTTCGCTTTCATTGAATTGTTTTATTTCTTGGCTTTGATTTGATTTGATTTGTTCGCGTGAGAGCGAAAAATTTGTGTTGTGAAAATCGAGCGCGCGTTTTTTATTTATTGTTATTTTTATAAATATTATTTTTATAAATTTTTAATAAATTTTGTATAAATTTTATTTTAGTACCACACATTGTTGTGAATCAAATTTACCATTGGTTAGTAGAGGGAATAGTAACTATGTTGTTTTTTTGATGAGATGGAAAGCCAAAACGCTGTTAATGTGGAACTTTATCCATGTCTCTCAAGTAAAATTTACTCCTCTGGTACAATCGTCAGATTTATTGTGGAAAATGGTAACTTTGGGTGTGGGTTTGTGTTTATGTTATTTGACATTTTTATTAATTTTTGAGTGGCTTTATGGAACAAAATTTTTGTTCTGAATTCTATTTTATTTGTTTGACCAAAAAGTTTGAATTTGAACTCTGAATCTGAATTTTATTTCATTGTTTGATCAAAAAGTTTCAAAAGGCTCAGAAATTGCATATGATTTCTTTCAACTTGATGGACTTTCTTTCCACTGATGACTAAAGTCATTTTGGTCTTTTGTTAATTTCTTATAGCTTCTTATCTTAAAACTTGTACAAAGACACCTTAAAAATATTAAAAAAGAAAATGTTCCCTATTGCTTCCTATATTTTTATCTATATTCTTCTTTAGATTAGAATACCAGAGGGAGATTGTGTCTCCGGCGAAAGGAGTAAGTTGAGGATATCCTATCATCTTTAGTTGCCAACAACAGGAAGGGAGCAGAGTAACCTGGAGAGAACTTCTGAGACAGGCCCTAACACCATAATGGATGTGATGGCCAGTTGAGCAAGTAAGTAAGAATATCCTTTAACCTTTTGGGTAAATGACTGCTGTGTGTGTTTAGTATTCTGTCGAGCCCACCTCTAACTCCATCCTTTCCTTCTCATTCTGTACTAATGTTCCCATTTTCTGCTCACAAATTTCGGTCGTTTGTATTGTAAAATTTTGTTGTGCTTCTTTTGCCGACATTCGTTCTTCAATGACCAAATAAACGACACCACCAAAACTGATTACAAAGTTTTTTCATTTAATCGTTCCGCTGCGATCCGACTTATTCATCTTTAAAACATAGTCTTGCATGGCAACTTCAAATTTTGAATGACCATCATTAACAAACACGTCTCAACGTCAACAAAAAGCGCCACAAACAAAATCAACTTGGAGCCGAAGTTCCAACTAAGATGTAACAGAATCGCCCCTACAACTGCAGCAACCAAATTAAGACATAACCTCACTCTTGATACAAATCAGCCAGTCAAAAAACATAACAAAATGAAAATAAACAAAAATATAAGAATTATTGTAGCAGAAAATATCAACTGCACGAAACGTTGCACGCGACAGCGGACATTTGATTACGACAAAAGCAAAGCAAAACAAAGCAGCACAACAAAAATATTTGAAAGAAATTACATCAAACACTCAAAAATTATGCAAACGAATAAAGAGCAGCAGAGGCGTACCGCACCAAAGGCATTTTAATAAAATTTATGAATTTCTTTGTCCAAAACAAAACGAACACCAAACAAAAAAAAGAGGAAACAAAACAACAATGAAATTCCTAAAAATCCTAAAAGCCCCAAAAATAAAAGCAAACAAAATCACACACTTCAAAGCCTTAAACGGCAGTGGGGCGTTGCAGCCAAACACTCGGCCCGAGTCATTCATTACTCATGTCGCTTCAGCTGTCCGGCGGCGTGTCGGCTGCGAGTGTGCACTATACGTCAGCGTTCGAAGCGAGCGCACAGAATTGCTGACGTTGTTGTTGTTGGTGTTGTTGGCGTCACGGGCAGGCAGACAAAAAGCGGTGGCTTTCCGTTCAGTCGATGCATGCGGCATTCTGGTGGGCGGGCAGGAAGGTAAATGCGGAAAGGCATTTAACGCTTCTTGTCGTTGCTATTGTTGTTGTTGTTATGTTTGTTGTTGCTGTACACGTTTGAAGCGCTGTAGGTGCGATTTGTTGCGCTAATATTTCTCTTAAATACTTTTTGACGTTTTTTTCATCTCCTCCAACAAAAAGTTTTTTTCATAACAAATTTTTCGTTAATACGTTGGAAGCGTGGAATTTGCGCCAATGGCATTTTGCTACAGGCGGTCCATTCTAACGGTTAACAATTTTAATTAAATGCAACTTTCATTAAAATGTGTAAAAAAATGTGTATAAGTTTGATTTGAAATAGATGATTTGAAAAATTTTGTTTTACAATTATTTGAAATTACATTTGGCTGCAAGTGAAGTAACGAACTCGTTTTTTATTTATAATCAGGTTTTGAGGTTTTGAGAAAAGTGAGGTAAAATATAAAAATTTTTGCTATTTGGAAAATCAAAAGACTTAAGTAACAAACTCCAAACAACATTTGAGCAACTTTTGAGATGGAAATGAAGGATTTTGTTATGAAAAGTTTAGTGTGAAAGTGAAACACTTAGACAATTAAAAGACTTAAGGAACGAACTCGTTTTTAAGTTACAAAGACAAAGACATGCTTGGAAACTAAATATTAGGTACCTAACACATTTGCATGAATTCTATTTAAGAATCAAAAGATTTAAGAAACGAACTTTTTTTTAACTTTAAACCATCTTTTTGGTCTACGATAAAGATTATGGAACTGCTTTGAAAGTTGTATATGAGTTTTAAAATGAATTTTATTAATTACAAAATAGAAAGACTTAAGTAGCAAACCTTTGCTACCAAATCTTCAAGTGAAGTGGACACAACTTGACGGACATCAACTATTAGAAAATTAGTTTCCAAATTATTTGAATTAGCGAAGTGGACACAACTTACTGACACCAACTATAGCGCAATGCGCCTTGGCGGCCGGCACGTTTCGTTCGTGCTCTGCATGGTCGCAACACGAGCGCACGAACCGAACGGCGCTGGGCTGCGGTGTCGGCCACTATTTGTTGCGGTATTTAAAATGTTGAATTATTGATAAGCTAATTTGCCATGTCTGACCCAAATAATTTATTACGGCGTGCGCGCATTGGGCCGGTGCAGGCGCTGGCGTGCCGCCACAGCAACAAAGGCCGGCGCACTGAAATCTTAATATTCGCACACGGTTCGTGCCAGTGCAGCGAGTGGGAAAGACGAAGAATTACAACAACAATGAGCCTAAATAAAACAAGGCGACTACTCGTAAGGCAAGTGAAGTGACCACAAGCGAAATGTCAGTTAGAATTCGGTCGCGCGCGTGCGACTTCTAGTACACGCGCGCTGCTACAATTTTGCCTTTTTGTGTTTGTTGCAGTTGTGCGCTGTGCTGCGCTGTGCTGGTCGTTTTGATGCCCGGCGGCAGGCGGGCGCACACAGGACAGCGGCAGGCGGCAGCAGTCGCGTAAGCGCATGCGCTGATTACAGATCTTTATGTTTTTATTTATAGTCGGTGTTGAGTGGGCGTTTAACGGCAAATTTGCACGAGTGTTGCAACAAACAACAACAACAACAACTGGCGTGCAGCGCAGGAAGCGCAGCACAGCGGGCGTTTCGGGTGTCGGTGTGCACGCGCGCGTGGAAACTGTTTAAATAAGCCGTTTGACGTGTTGAGGAATTGAAACGGTTTGTTGAACTTGACATCTGAGTGTCAAAGTGATGCGCGAGCTGTCATGGAAGTGTTGAGAGAGACGTTGAAAAGTTGTTGAAGGAGGGGTTGTAATGAAATTGAGGAATTGTTGAATAGACACACGCATACACACACACACACCCACCCAGACAAGTTCATTTGGTAAACTTAAGTAACGAATTTTTACTTATTACGTATTGTGCAGTGTGTGAGCGGGTTAGCGGGAGAAAGAGTCAACTTTGGCTGGCAACCTCAAGTTCATAGCAATCTGACGAAACAAAAGACTGAAGTAACGAGCTTGAGTACAACTAGCAACTAACTTTTGGGGTGAGCGTGAAAATGAAACATTTAGGCAGAGGATTTGTGGGTTAACTATATGAGAATTAAAAGACTTAAGTAACGAACTCATAATTTTTTAGTATTAGAGTTAAAGTTGGCATAGTTACGATAGAGTGAGATAAAAAACTTTTGTATAGGGTGTTTTTTTTAAGGTTTGTTTTTCGAATAGAGATAAAACTGGCATTTTGTGGTCAAATCTGGCAACTCTAATGTCATTTATGTTCAGTTTGGTTTGCCATTTCATCATGAACAGGTTGACAAAAGAACAACGCTTGCAAATCGTGCAAATTTATTTCGAAAATAATGGTTCAGTTCGCGAAGTTTAACGCAAGCTCCGTCCATTTTATGGTCGACATCGTCCATCAGAGCAATTAATTCGGTTAACCATGGGTCGTTTTCGCACTACGTTTACTCTATGTGATAATACGCATCCGCAGAGACGTCGAACAGTGCGCACCGAAGAAACAATTGCCGCTGTAGAGCAAAATGTTGAAGAGGACCCGAATGAATCGATTCGCCACCATGCACAGCAATTGGAGCTTTGTCCATCAACTTTAAAAATTGGACCTGTAGAATTGGCTTTATTCGAGCCAGCCGCGGCGGCCACATGCCCGAAATCATATTTAAACATTAATGGCATAAAATTATCCTTCCAATAAAGCCAAATTGATTGACATTAAAACGAGTTTCTTGTGTTTTATTTCAATTCAAAGTTCTATACCTCTAAAAAAAACACCCTATACTTCTATTTGAAAAATCAAAAGACTTAAGTAACAAACTTTAGAAAAACATTTGAGCAACTTTTGAGATGCGAATGGAAGTGATAGATTAATATAAAAATTTGAACCTGAAAATGAATCACTTCGGTAAAAAATTTGTTGTTTTGAGCATCAAAAGACTTAAGTAACGAACTCATATATAATTTTGAATCAGCTGTTGAGTTTGCCACCTAAGTAACAAACTTTAAAAAACAACAACAACAAACAACTTTTGAAATGGGAATGAACAATTTTAATATGAAAATTTAAGCTTAAAATGAATCATTAGGTAGAAGATTTGCAGTTTGTTTTCGATTCTTCCAAAATCAAAAGATTTAAGTAACGAACTCATTTCTTATTTGAAATAGGCTTTTGAAGTTAGCAACAATATGGGCGAGTGAGGTAGAAAATATAAATTTTACTATTTGGAAAATCAAAAGACTTAAGTAACAAACTTCAGTAAAACATTTGAGCAACTTTTGAGATCGAAATGAAAGATTTGGTTATGAAAATTTTAAGGCAAAAATGAAACACTTAGATAGCAGATTTGTAGTTTGTCTTTTTGATAATCAAAAGACTTAAGTAATGAACTATTTACTTAGTATTTAGTTTATTTGGGGTTTCTCTGCTTGGAAAATCAATAGATTGAAGTAACAAACTTCAGACAAAAATGTGACAAACTTTTAAGATGGAAGTGAAAGATTTAGTTATGAAAATTTTTGTGCGAAAATGAAGCACTTAGATAGAAGATTTGTAGTTTGTCTATTTAAGAATCAAAAAACTTAAGTAGCGAACCCGTATTTAATTTATTTAGGGGTTTTCTTCTTGAAAAATCAATAGGCTTAAGTGACAAACTTCAGAGTAAAATTGAAGCAACTTTTAAGAAATGGAAATGTATGAGTTTATTATGAAAATTGAAGCTTGAAAATGAAATCATGAGGTAGAATATTTTTACTTTGTCTATTTGAGAATTAAAAGACTTAAGTAACGAACTTGTTTCTAACTTAGAATTAGCCTTTGAGGTTGGCATATACATATGTAATAGAGCAGTAGCGGATCCAGGGAGGTTGGGGGTTGCAACTCCCCCGAAATATTTGGATCGACTATAAAACTACATACAAATTAAAAGGCATTTTATAAATATTAAAGAATTACTTTTTAAACCCCCCCGAAATATTTTTCTGGATCCGCGCCTGTAATAGACTGAGGTAGAGAATTGGAGTTTCCCTATTTGGAAAATCAAAAGACTTAAGTAACAAACTTGAAGTATTTGAGTAGAAAATTTCTTATTTTTTTTACTTCAAAAATTAAAGACTTAAGAAACGAACTGCATTCAAACTGGGAAAAAACTTTTGTGGCCAGAATGAATGTGAAAATAAAAACGGGAAAGTAAGAACGAACTTCAAACAAGTGCTAACTTATTCATACTTGAAAATCAGAAGACTTAAATAACAAAATTTTGCATAATTTTAATCAACTTTTAAGGTTGGTGTAGTTGTAAACCAATTAAGTTGGGTAGTTGGGTTTTTGCGATATGGAAAACCAGAAGACTATAGAAACGAACTTTGGAAAAAGTGGTGATCGAGGCTGAAAGACTAAGTAACGAACTTCATTAAAGCTAACAAATAACATTCGAGAAGAGAATGGAAATGAAAAATGTAAGATTTCAAAAATGTAAAATAAAAGACTTAGGAAACAAACCTTTAGCTATTTTCTTTGAGAAGGAACCGAAGCAGCTGTGAAATAATAAAATTAATCTTTTAATAACGAAATAAACGAGGTTCGGGCATCTAGTGGGATTGTTGTTTGTTATTGCAACAATAGGTCAAAGTTAACTTAACTACTGCAAACTACTTAATTTTAAATGGGTTTATGAAAAACAAAATTAATTTACTAACTAATATAAATCAATTTCGGAGGAATGCAACAATTTCACATAATTTTTAAAATAAATCACAGCCAAAGCATCAATCATAACCTTTTTGCTTACTCTTTGTTGCTTTTATTTTTAGATTTTCCTCCGCACCAAAGCATTAAAACAATTTCACTCAGACAAACAATTCACGTACGAGCTGTAAAACAAGTTCAATTGAAATACAATTCAATTGACGAGAGCAATTTTGCCAATAAACCAACGGTGACAACGGCAACGGCAACAAATTGCTAAGCCACCAAAGTTGTCAGCGTCAAACTGCCGCCGCAGTAATGTGGCGCAGTCAACAAGACCCTTGAATAAGTAAGACCTTTTTTATGAGCCATTTAAATTGCATTGCCAATCAATTGTGGACAATTCATTTAGGACACTTTAGTTTACGTCTGAGCACTGCCACATTGTTGGCATTGTTGTGAATGACCTTCGATTAATTGACGACAATTGAAATGCCTAAAGCGGAACGTGTCATATTGTAGAGCAGAAGTTGTTGTTGTTGTTATTGGTTGTTTTTGTAATGGCGCTTTGTGCAATGTCTGTGTTGCGGCACTGATTGGCGCGGTGCATTATTGAAGCACCAAAAATGGAAGCAATTCGAATTGATGGCAATTTTTCTATGAACTGTGCGCCAAAGTTGTTGTTGAGCTGAATTATGCTGCACGTCCGTTGGGAGCAAATTTTTTAAATACCACAATTACAGGCGGGAGGACACACATGACGGCATGTGGAAATAAGTGGTTCAAGTTATTGGATCGCTTAGGAGGCCATTTGGATTGGATTGGTTGAGAACAGTGGGTTGTGAACTGATTTTGTTACTGAAAATATTATTTGTTTTTTATTTTATTTAAAAACGTGGAACAAATAATACAAATAAAGAAAATATTAAAAATTTTTAAAATTTTTTAATGTTTTTTGTTTGATTTTGAAAGCACTTAGTAAAATGTAACAAGATAGGTGGTAAGTTAGCTTTGAAACCATGTTTTGGAAGTAAAATTAGTGGAGCTGACTCTAAGATTTTGGAACTTGTTATCTTAATTGATCTCGATCTTGAATCCCAGCTGGATTTGGACTGAGCGAAGTAGTCCAAATCCAGCTTCCAATTTTTTGGTTTTAGTGTTTCTTAATCACACCTTACGACTTAAAGGATTGCAAAGTGTACATGTCCCATTGTTTAGAAGTCATCACAGTACACCAGTTCTCAGTTTGTGTCCGAAAACTGGCATCTTTCGTTCTTTCATTTGAAGCAAAGCTTGCAGAAGCTGTGCGCGCTTCCGTAAATTTTTCTACAAGGAAAAAGTGTTTCTAGAAGAAGCAGAAGCAGAGCTATGGGCTTCACACATTCCAATATTGCCAGGAGATTTCCTTTTTTTAGAGGATTTGTTTTAAAAGATTTCCTTAGATTTTTGTTTGGTGATTTCCTTCTAAAAGGGACAATCTTGATTTCATTGAAGGATGATTTTTTAAAAATTTTATTTAAACATTTCAATATAATTTCAATTTTTCAATTTCAATTATTTTTTATAATTTCAATGATTTCTTAAATCGAAAGCTGTAAAACTTTTGCACAAGTGGCAATGTTTTTCATTTTCAAAATAGAAAGACTTAAGTAACGAACTTCTATAACTAGGATTAAGCATTTGAGGCTAAGATGGAAGTGCAAATGTCAGTGGCGGATCCAGGGGTGAGGGGGGTTTGGGGGTTGAAACCTCCCCGAAATATTTGGATCGACTATAAAACTACATACAAATTAAAAGGCATTTTATAAATATTAAAGAATTACTTTTTAATCCCCCCCCCGAAATATTTTTCTGAGTTCGCGTCTGCCAAATGTTAAGTAAGAACTTAAATGTTTCTCATTTCGTAAGTCAAATGTCAAAGTCAAAGTAGTTTTCTTAAATCGACTTAAGCGTTTTTTTTAGATCACAAAAAAAATTTGTTTTGAAGTTTGTAAAATTTTCCAAAATATATCAGGTGTACAACTTTGCTTCCGCCGTTTTTTTTCCAAAATTAAAAGCTTTATTGCGAAAAAGTGCTTACAGATGTATTATTCAAAGTATTGTCCGTCGCTAGCGACAACTTTCTCCCATCTTTCCGGCAATTTTCGGATCCCGGCTCGAAAAAAGGAGTCCTCTTTTGACGCTATCCATGAAGCAATCCATTTTTCCAATTCTTCGAAGGATTGAAAATGTTGATCTGCCAGGCCGTGTGCCATCGAACGGAATAGGTGGAAGTCAGAAGGGGCGACATCTGGGGAATACGGCGGGTGGGGCAAGACTTCCCATTTCAGCGTTTCCAGGTACTTTTTGACCACTTTTGCGACGTGAGGCCGAGCATTGTCGTGTTGGAGGATGACTTTGTCATGTCGCTCTTGATATTGTGGCCGCTGTTCTTTTAGCGCGCGACTAAGGCGCATCAGTTGCGTTCGGTAGCGATCTCCTGTGATGGTTTCACCCGGTTTTACACGAATCTTCATCAAGCAATGCTTCTAGTTGTTCATCTTTGAAGGTTTTTTCTCTTCCACCACCATGTTTGTCTTCGACATCGAAATCACCATTTTTAAAACGTTGAAACCACTCCCGACAGGTTCTTTCCCTCAGAGCAGCATCACCGTAAGTTTCTGAGAGCATTCGATGCGCTTCAATGGCGAGAATTGGGCACATAAACGGACACTTTCGAGCGTGAATAATACGAAAACAAGAACAACTGTCACTGAAACGGCGATGACAATTCGTTAGGCACTGTCCACACTCACTTTAAAGGCATTACCATCTATGTATTTCAACCAGCCTCAGCCGGTACAGCCACCTATCGGAAAACGGCGGAAGCAAAGTTGTACACCTGATATTTAAGCAATTTTTTAGATTTATTAACAAGCAATTTCAGGTGTCTGGCAACACTCATCCACCCTTTGTAATCTAATCTAACCAAACATAATCAAACCTTACCTAACCCAACTAAATTCAGTTGAACATTTTAGATCACGTAAAAAATTTGTTTTGGAGTTTGTAAAATTTTCAAAAATATATTTCAGTTATTTTTTTATATTTATTAAGAAGACATTTCAGGTGTCTGGCAACACTCATACACCATTTTCAATCTAATCTAATTAAACATAACCAAACCTTACCTAACCCAACTAAATTCAGTTGAACATTTTGCTTGACTCACACAAAAACAATGATTTGTGATTTATTTTTTTATTTCTTGTTACTATGACTAAGTAGTTCTTACTGACTTGTGCCAAATTTGTTTTGTTCCATTGTTTCTTAATTTTTCAGATAAACTGAACTTATGGCAACAATGTGTCCAAATTTCATTTTCGATTACATCAACTAAACTTGAAGTTCGCGTGCATTGAACAAACCTAAGAATAGCAAAAAACAATAGCAGCACGTCAAATGGGCTGCATGTTGTAAAACAGCACAACAACAACAACAAAAGCAAAACAAAACCAAGGAAGCATTCCGCGTAAGTTATGTTGCACGATTTTCGAGCATTTAATTTTATTTGTGTGGTGCGAGTATTTAAAAAGAAACGCGCAAAACCGCTGAGAACACCCAAATCGCACACGCAGCATTTCCAGCGAAACGTCAACAACACCAACACTGCATGCAACATGCAACAGCAACAACAAGGCTACAAACCATTGGCTGAAAAGAGCAAGTGAACGATGCTTCTTCCAGCGCAGCGGCGCTTTGGATGGGTGGGCAGTTGCATGGACGGATAGATGGATGAATGGATAGATGGATGGATCGATGGATGTATGAATCTATATATTCAGTTGGAAAATGTGGCGAGACTAATAATTTCCATGAAGCGCAAAAGATCTATGGGCCTACTTGTCATCATCAACATTAGCCACATCAGCGAACCATTGCCGACGCCATCGCCAGCGTCAAAACCATCGCCAGCGTCATCATTCTCATTCTCGACGATCATTATCGGCGATATTTCCTTTGCTCGCAATACACATTGCAGTTTGTGCTGTGGCGGCAATTTCAATTATTGTTGTTGTTGTTGTTGTTGTTATTGCCAACTAATGGCAGTTATTTAAGTTGCTTTATGTGTGTGCACAGCGATCGTTGTTCGTTGATCATTTTCAGTTATCAGTAAAGATCAACAGGAAGCGTTTAAGCGGCAACCACGACTACACCGACGACGACGAAGCGGCGTTGACGGCATTTTTATCGGTGTTGCATGCAACACACATTATAGTAGCGTGCGCCAAACAAACGCTGCACCGTGAGTGGTGGCTTGTGCTCAGTTCGATCAATTCAACAATCGATCTGAACGCAGATCGATGGCTATTTACGATCGGCTGCGAACGATGCCGTCGCGCCGCCTCGCTGTTGAGTGCATATTACTTGTAGGAAAAAAAAGGTCTTCCAACTGTCGGTGCATTAATAAAACACTGGTGTATCCTGGTGTTTGCCGCTGCGTTCGACTCGCTGTACAAGCGGCCAGCGGGCGGTGCTGATCGTTATTATGGTTATTGTTGTAGCGAGTGCGAGTGCGCATGCGCAGTGTTTAGCATTCGGCGGAGTGCTGAGTAGGAGTTGGGCGGCGCATGTGGTACACCGTTGGTGCCGTGTTGTGGCCGGTGTCGGAAGTGTGCCGCAATGAGACAGCTGAAATATTTAGTAACTTCTGTTTGGCGGCATTGCTGCGCTGCGGTAGGCGACAGCATTGAGTTGCTGGGTGAGGCAACTTTTAGGGAACACGGGTGCCTGGTGCAGCTGTTTTTTTAATCACTAAATATGAAGTTTTCTGTTGTACGACTAGAAAATAATTGGTATGAGGAAATTTTTGGAAGTCAATGATATTAATGGAAGGAATATAATTTTTTATGAAGTGTAAGGGAAATAATTATTTTGTGATGAAAATCCCAAACTTATACGACTTCCAAACAAAAAACTAACCTAAGATTGATTGAAGACAACACAAAAATTGGCAAATCTTAACACTAGAAAGACGGCCACTTTTCCATTCCCACAAAGACTACATATATCCGCTGATATCTCAAAAAGTACACATTTGATTTGGCTAATTTTAGTTGTAGAACCCGATAAAAAAAGCATAAGTCATCACAGCAAAAGTTCATAGAAATACCAAAGAAAGTACAGATATTTAAAAGTAAAAACCATAAAAATGACTGCAATAATCTTTCTAGTGTTAAACTTTTGTTCTTCTCGAGAACTTTCCTCACCAAAAGTAACCAGATGTGAACCATAATTAGTGTTTTTTATCTTCTATGTATTTGTGTCGCATTGTCTGGAAGTTTTTTCAGGACAACTAATTTTCAATGACATCGCAGTGCACTTATTACGTTGTTTAGTATTTTGTAAAAATCGCATGTAAACTTAAGAATTTTTTCTCTTTTTACTTACAGAAAGGGTGAAAGAAGTTTGTACCCACCCAAGTCAAATTTGACTTCTGTCGGAGATATATGAACAAGGAGAAACGTATTTCATCTTTTATGCACTTGTCCCAAATTATTTAGAAGAAGACAAACTCCACTAAGGGAACTTCTGACAATTTAGGATATCTACACGATAGAAGTTATATGTTATTCAGTGTCTACTCGAGAGCATAAGGAGCTCAAACTGCTCAATGGAGGGAACGAACTTAACTTCGATTAAAGAGGAAGTGAACTGACTGCGCCTTCTTTGCACTTGTCTTGAACTATCTAGAAGACAAGGAGCACACATAGGCCAAGCGGCCCATTGTGATACCATATGAGATCGAGCATTATGTCGCTCACTCGTTAAACCAGTTGGAGCTATTAACGAAGCTTAGTAGACGGCGTATGGTCTTATAAGCTAGATCTTCTAGACTTCCGAAGAAGAAGTTGCTAAAGTAGGTCAGCCTTCTTCTGGATAAAGCAGGACAGTTACATAGTAACTGAGGAATGTTTTCTTCTTCCTTCTCGTCCAAACAGCTGCGACAAAAGTTGTTCGAAAACAGCCCCATCATTTTTGCGTGGGTGCTGATGACCAGCAGAAGACAAAAGAAAACTCAGGGATAGAACTATAGAATTATATAGAACTATTCACAGTTTAGTAGGAGCTCAAACTGGTTCAATGAATAAACGGACTCAAGTTCAATTGAAGACGAAGAAACGAAGAAGAAACGTTCTTGTTCCAAAGTATCCATCTACCTACAAGAGGAAAAATTCACCTGGGCAGCTTCTTCTCACAATTTGGGGGATCCAGCCGATAAAACTATTCACAGTTTACTAGGCTTCGTAGGAAGCTCAAACTGGTCCAACGGACTTGGGCTCGATTGAAGAGAAAGAAAAGGCACTTCACCTTCTTAAACTTGTACCACATTGTCTTGAAGCAGAAAGACTCAGTTGGGCAAGTTTTTTTTAACAACCGTGAGGATCCAACTAAAGGAACTTTTCACAGTCTACTACTTACTTCGTTAGGAGCTTGGACTGATTCAATGAGCGCACGGATTCTTCGATTGAAAAGGAAGAAAACGCACATAACCTTCTTGAACTTGTCATGGATTATTTAAAAGAAGAAAGATTCACCTGGGCAGCTTCTTCTTTGATAATGTAGGGAGTACAGCCCATAGAACTATTAACAATCTACTAAGCCTTTTAAGCAGCTTAAACTGGTTTAATGAGTAAGCGAACTTAAGTTCGATTGATTGTGGCAGCGCAATGAGCTTTTTTGTTCTAAGTGGGCTCCACCTTGAGGCAGCCACTACTCTCTATCTAACTATGTACCTAAAAAAATTATTGATCTGAACCTGAAATTGATTGAATATTGATCCCGATCTCAAATTTATTATATCGATCGATCGATCACAAAATGAAAGTCATAAGAAAATTTGCCACCTAGAAGGCTTTTAGAGTCCTAACCTCATTTCAATAGATTATGGAATGATTCCAAAGGTTTCAGAACATTTCAGAGTTAAATTTGTAGGATTATGCAAATCTTTGGGTAATGTATATGCAGAAAGATACGAAATTTGAAAACACTGGAAAAAAACTATCTGAGATACTCTTCTTCTATGCTGAAAAAAAATATCTGAGATACTCTCCTTCTATGCTTTGTACGCGCCTTCTTTATCACATCAAGAGATGGTAGGGCGTTGTCAATTTGATTCTTCCAAGGCAGATACGATCTCTCTCTTCTCCAGTGACCTTCAACTGTACCATCGAACACCGCTTTCAATAAAGTTTCATTGTTCATATGGGAGACATGGTCAAGCCAGAGAGACAGAGGCCGTTGGATGTTGACTCGCTTATGTTTTCTAAAAGCTCATACAGCTTCTTGTTTCTTTGTATTTGATAGTCGCTTCCAATAGAAATAGTGCCAAAATTTTTTTTTTGCGAAGAAACGTGCTCTCAAACATCTCAAAAGCTGCCAAGTACCAATTTTGATTAAATACGAAATAAACACTTAAACACACTTTCAGTTTTGGCTTAATTTTCGCGTTAAAATTAATTTCTGAGCTTTAATGTATTCAGAGACCTATAGTAGAATTTTATGGCGAATATTTTTGTGGTACATTTTGTCCTTAAAAAGTACTGTTTTACAGGACATTTTTTGGCCTTTTAGAAAAAAGGGTCAAATTGACCCATACAAATAGGAGCTACAGGGTTAAAATGCTCAACAAAAATGTTCTCCGTAGTATTTTATATCAAATTGCTGAACATATCATATACCTAAAATGTAAGGTTACATGGTTTTCGTATGCCGATTCACCATAAGAATGTGCAAAACTTGAATGTGGGAAACTTTGACCCCCCTAAAAAAAAATTCAGATGTAAACTTTCAAAACGCCGATACACGTACATATATTTTTTTTGGTCTCCTCTACCAGAATCCGTTGTCAGAACCTGGTTATTAAAAAAAATATTATTTTGTTGTGCAGTGTAATTTAAAAAAAATGCAAATGAAAAATCAAAGGAATTTGTAATCTGTTGCAATGAAATTCTTTAAAAACATAAATCAAATCAGCAACTGCTGGTCTTAAAATAAAAAAGTAAACATAAAATAAAAATAATTTTTATTTATTTTGTTTATTTTTAATTATTTTTTGTATGATTAAAAAATGAAAAATTAAAGTAATTTGTAAGCGCAGAAAAACAAAGGAATTTCCAATTTTGCTTTTGTTTTTTTGACTTTGTAAATTTGTATGCCAATGCAATTCCTGGAATAAAGCGAATGCAAGTAGCTAAGAAAAATATGAAACAAATTCGTGCCATGAAAATTTAATGAAAAATCAATGGAATTTTCCATTTTGTTGCAGTGAAATTCCTACGAAATTCAACGTTGAACGGCTGTGCAGTCAGTTGCAAGTTTTTTGTGCTTTATGTCTGTTGCGCTGTGCGGAAAAAATGCAATTATTTTGGAATTTCGCACAATTGCAGCTGCCATCGAGACTGCCAAAGCCGCTGCCACTGCCACTGCCACTGCCACAGTGCGCCTCCTACGACTTGAGAAATTGACGGCAATTAAAAAAAATTTCCTTTCTCACACGTTGTACGTTGCGCACATTGGCCAAATGCCATTCGCGTACGCGCGCTTGCAGTACATATTTGTTGTTATTCTAGTTGTTGTTTTTGTTGTTATTGTTTCTTTATTTTGGCCAACTACAGTGGCAAACATTTGCATATGCAATTAAGAAAGTGCGGCTGCTGCAGTTTAAGCTGTCCGCCTACTTGGGCTCGCTTGCCGCGTACAAGCAGCGTCAGGCCGAGTCAGAGCGAGATTCGCCGCTGCACGAAATATCCGAAATGTGCCTGCACGCTGCTACGCATAGCGTTCGCTTTACTTCTTTGCTCGTTCGATTCGGTTTGGTTTGGTTTTTCATTCAATTAAAGCGTACAAGTGCAGTGCGACAGCTGACAGAGAGCGTTCAATGTGCTGGCCGCACTTGTGATTTCCATGCTGGCGAATGTGCGCGTTACAGTTTCGGTTTTTGGTTGGACATGCGCTCTGTGTGTGTGTGTGTGTTTGTGCGCCGGAACTGTCAGTTGGCATGACAGATTTTTGCGTTTGATAGCAAGACAGCGGTTTTGTGTGGTTCATACGCGCTGCTTTGGTGCCTTTCTGCCGTCAGCCGATTTGCCTTATATGTGCGAACGAGAAATGCGCGCACCGACAATTGCTGGCAACTTGCATTCGCAGTTAAGTTTGCGTTGACATTTATGATAAGATTTGCGCATTTAACATGCTTTGAGAAATCAAAATATTTGGTTTAAATTCACTGAATACATTCAGCATTCACAACGCTCTAAGTGGGGCTGCAAAGATAACGAAAGACTTAAGACACAAACGTGTTTGGTGGTATGAATGAAAATCGTAGAAATTGCACTGGTCAGCGCGAGAAAGAGCATTTGTGAGTTGCTTTGGCGTGGGTTCGAAGCGCGGCGGGGGTGTTTGGAAGGAACAGTTGGAGGTTAGAAAAGTTAGATTAAGGTTTGAAATGTTTGGAAGTGGAATTTGATGAAGTGCGATATGATGAAGTGGAAAGTTTGTTTTAGGTGTTTTCCTTTTCAAAAACAATGTGCAACAACTGTATTAAGTTAGGTTAGGTTAGGTAAGGTTAGGTTAGGTTAGGTTAGGTTAGGTTAGTTTAGGTTAGGTTAGGTTATAGGTTAGGTGTTAGGTTAGGTTTTAGGTTGTGTTAAAATATTTAGTTCCACAAATGACAGAAAATTCAAATAAAACAGCGGTTTTAAATTTTTGAGTGGTTTTTTAGTTTAGGTTACGTGTCAGGTTACGTTTTAGGTTAAGTTTTAGGTTAGGTTTTAGCTTGGGTTATGTTAAAATATTTAAGAAATTGTATTTAAGAAAGTTTTTAAATTTATCCTCCAATTATTATTTTACTTTGCATCATTATGCAATCTTTTCACTTCCGATGTTTTGGCATTGATTGCATTGCATACAAGCTCTGCTATACATCTGTGCATATAGTATACAACAACAATATGTATGTAGTTAAGTATCCACGCATTATCATTCAGATTTATGCAACAGTTTTCATGATAGAACTCTTCGTACTTGTACTCAACCCCAACCATAGGTTCCACAACAGCATCAAACACAACAACAACAATCGCAACCATAGCAACGAAAATTTACAAATCACTGATTAATATTGTAATAATTTTTCGCTTGATTCGCTTGCTTCGCGAAGAGAGAGAGAAATGTACCGAAAGGGCAGGAGATGGTTTAGTGCGACAACCAGCCGATGAACAATTTTCCGCAAGTCAATGACGACACAATAGTGTCATGAACTCGGGCATGCACAGCACGCTGCGACAACATGCCTTTGCTGCAAACAACAAAATCGCCAACAACGGCCCACAAGAACAACAATAATGCAACAGTCCGTTGCTCGACTATCAGTTAGGGAAATCAGCAAAACCAAAGACGAAAATCGTTAAAGCGTGTTGGCGGCGCGTCGATGATTCAGCGGCAAATTTTATGCAAGCCAAGAACCCTCAGAAAGTCCCACAACGGCATAATAGCAACAAAAACAACAACAATAACAATAGACAACACCAACAACAATTGATCCTGCCAGCTCCTGTTGTGTGTTTGCCGGCTGCTGCTTGTTCGAACGGTTTCGGGGCAATGCCGGCAAAGTGTGGCCCGAAGCGACGAAGCCGGGGCCGCACAAACGGAGAGCAACGAACGAACGCGCCAACAACCGGAGGCTGAATCGAAGAAGACACTACTGGCACAATTTACACAGCGTACAACATTTTAAGTTGTTGTTAGATAACTTTTGTTGTTGTCTTCATTGTTGGTGGCAGCCAAGCGCAGATGAATGCATCAACGACAGCAGTGGCCATAACAGCGGCGGCAATGGCAGCGGCAACGGCGACAGCGGCAACATTAGCAACAACAGCTTGGAAAAATCCATACCGGCGGCATGGCGGAATGGTGATGGCAACGCTGGCGGGGAACAAAATCAAAACTGTAAGATGCACACTTCCGATAGCGTTGCGGCGGTCGGTACAATGGCAGTCGGCAGCCAGCGGCAGCGGCAGCTGCTCGCGCAATGCGGATCAATATGGCTGGGGGCGCGGATAGAGCGGCGAGCACCAAACAATGCCAGCCGCGGGCAACAACGAAACATGTTAAACGGCAACACGGTAAGCCAAAGTTCAGAGGTGATTCTTCGTGCAGCGGCGAGTGCGGTTGGCCCAAACAGCAACAACAGACAACGACGACGACAACAACATCATCAAAGCACGAGTTAAATGTTGTTCTAAAATGCAGTTATTGTTATTGTTGTTGTTTTTGTTGTAGTGCTTTGTTGTTCAATGTTGTATTGATAGCAACGGACAAGGCCGATGAGGTGTAAGTGGAGGGCAGAACGCCGCCGCACTGCCGGTGGCGGTTCTTGTTGCTTAAAGGCGGGCAGAACAAAAAAAAAACAAAAAAAAAATGATAAAATGCTTCCGCTTGGATTTTTGGGAGGTAATTTTTTTTTTATTTAGTGGAAAGTTTATTACAACATAATTATTTTTTTATAATTTAGCTGAAAATTTATTACGAAATATTTTTTTTATTATAAGTAAAATATTAAATGAAATAAAAAAAAATAAAAATAAAACTTCGGGTACTCACGATACCAAAAAATTGTCTTAGAAAATCGAAATAAAAAATAAAATAAAAATAGTTTCGTCTATATACATTTTTGGATATTGACCATTCTTTCTTTTTTTATGATTATTTTAATATGCTTACATTTTTTTTTACTATTTCTTAGTGTTTGAATAAATTGTAAGGTTTTTGCACTCTTGAAACCTTAATTGCTATCCTCGGCATATCTGGGTTAAGCCCACTTCAGACATCAGAATTGGTTTAAAAATTAAAGTTGCATGTTGTAAGCAAACATGTTTGCCATCTTTGGCTTCGGTGAGAGTAAAAATCAAAGTTGTTTTCAATTGCTTGCATCTCTTACTTTGAATCTTCGGCTTCGGTCAGAGTAAAAATCAAAATTTTTTTCAATTACTTAGACTACTCAGTTCCTCTCATGGCGGAGAGGAACTGATTGCAGTACCTGCCGGGCAATATGGCCTTCCTTTTCCGTGAGGAAAAACGATTTGTACTGTCCCTGAGTCGAACCTCTATTAGGCAGCTTGTTGGAGTCATTACTGGACACTGCACCATTGGATCCATGCTTGTCAAATGGTGCATCTCGTCCAGTGATGTCTGCAGAAGCTGCGGAGGTGAAGAAGAAGTGGAATCGATCCAACACTACCTGTGCCACTGCCCGGCTCAGCAGGAATGCCGTCTCCGTACCCTGGGGTGAAGGTTCCTGGCAGACTTGGCTTGCGTGGCAATAGTTGAAATTTTGGATCTAGTCTCCTTCATCAAGTGGTCGAATTGGTTTGCCTTGAGAGCCACTAGTTAGCTTCAGAGCCTTCTAAGAAGGGATTTGGGGATAATGGGCCATTTTCGCCTCCGAGTGAAAGTGCGGCCGGCCTCTAGGTCGCACACACACCCTTCCCTACCTAACCTAACCTAAACTATTTCTCAGACCTAATGTTCGACCCTCAAACGAGATTTTTTTACGTAGACTTGTTTGCAACCGTATTTGCAATCAGAGCAACCACTGTGATAAAGGATTTCTACTGAGTGTTAAATACCAAGACAGCTAGACGTCTTCTGCTCGGTTTGGTTAGCCTAATCCAACAATATTTTAGGTGTATTCTTCTCAGAGTCTGTAACCGCAGAGTCATGCCTCGCGCATGCAGCCCTGGGCCACGCGTGTGGCACATGCAGCCCTGCAGGGAGGAACAGCGGCCATATTCAATTGACGACCGACAGCGTACCAAGGCGCAACAATTTCAAACAAACAAATTTTATAATAGCTTTTTCGGAGTTCTTTGCCGAATTAACAGAGTTAACAAATTACATTACATTAAATAAAACCCAACACATTTTATAAGTACTTTTCGGAGTATTTGCCGAGTTAACAAAGTTACAGAGTCTGTTGGTATCTTCGACATAACTGCCTGAACAGAATGAAGTACCACAGCCAGAAAGGATATAGCATTCACATCAACTGATCGCCACACTCGAAAATTGTCAACACAATGTTGTAGTAAACAAAGATCAAAAGTTCTCAAAGTTTGATTGTAATTTTGAAAACTAATTTTAACAACATAAGAAACTTGTAAGAATTGGAAACAATTTTATTATTTTTAGCATAAGTATCCAATACTTTAAAGTTTTTCGGTTTTTTTCGACGATATTTCAAACGACTTCATAAATTCATACATTTCAGCGCCGGAGGTGGAAAATCTTCATAGAAATGGTTGGACACGTATCTACCAAACTTCTCGATTCTAAACGACTAAAACACACTTCCAAGGGGAGGGAGCATTTCATTTAAATTCAAAAGATTTTTGTGCAAATCAATATAAATTTATTAGATTTTATTTATTAATATTTTTTTGATTGTTTAAATTATTAAAAATAATTATAAAATTGATTGTTTAAGTAAGTTTTAATGAATAAATAGATTTTATTTAGTTGATTAGTAACGTGAGTGAATATTGAAATATTTTGAAAAAATTTTATTTTATATAGAGATTCGACAATACATTTTGATTATTGCTTTGAAATCCAAAAGTGAACAACCTCACAACTCCGATCGTTTGGAAGAAGCCGTCTGGTGGTGAACGTTTAAACCTTAATGAATTTTGTATTTTTTGAACTCAAGAATGTTGACAATCGCTGAATAAATCATTTGAATAGGTTCAGTAGTTTCCGAGACACGATGTTTTCTCGCTTACTTAACTACTACAATTACAAGTGGGAAGCCAATAGCATAGAAAATGGTAAACTTTGTATGGCAGCCCCCTTAAGACTTGGAGATAGCGGGTAGGTATGTTTTGAAGAAACATTTGGAAGAGAAAATAAATGGGTGTCGGTCTTACATTTGATACATCTGGAGGCAACATGGGAGTATTTGAAGCCAATTTTATGAAAACGATCAGTTTGTATGGGAGCCTCATTAACCCATTGCTGCCGGGGACCAGTTCCGCCCATACAATTTTGATAAAATTTCATACACGACCTAGAAGTGACCCAAAATGATCAGAAACATTACGCAGAAATGGTAGCTTTTTTCCATACTTTGTGAAGTGATCAGCTAAACACGTGAACGAAAGTTTGTATTTTTTACAGGTGAGTTAGGAGCCAGATTTTTGTTAAGTTCTAAGGCCATTACGTTTCGCCACATTTTCCACCTCCGAAAAATTCACGATATTTGGAGTCTGGTAACTCTAACCAAATGGCGACATTTTAGGGTGACCTTCACTAGGTTACGGTAGTTCCATCTTTATCCTAACTATCCCTATCAATGGTTTTAAGAGATCTAAAACATTGACTTTTTTGTAATTTTGCAAAAAAATCAATTTTCATGGGTACAATTTTACCCATTAGGCAGCAATGGGTTAAGGGTTGGAGATAGGGGATGAGTATGTTTAAAAAAAGATGTTCAGTAGAGAAAACTAGTGGGGGTCAGTCATAGATTTTAACCCTCTAAAAGCAACATCTGCCCAGCTGTGGAGCAATTTGTCGAATTTCCCAGTTTTTTTCTGAGCTTTGACCTCTATGCAACGCCATTTAGCCACACTTTAGCTCCACAATTTTTTGGCTCATGCAATTTTTGACCAAACCGCATAAAATAAAAGGTTGCGAAATATTGAGAACCTATTATTAAGAGTCTCCACACAACACTTTATCGTGTCTAATGCACATTCTTCTATCAACTCGAGAAGGAAACTTGCATACAAGTCTAACGAACTTTGTTATCTTTGCAGAACAGTCTGTAGGTGACTTCCTCAACAAGTTTTAACCCCGACAGGTATCTTATGTTATCGTGTCCCATTATCAATAAAGTCAGTCATCTGAGAGCTCTTCGATCAAGACTAGGAATACTTTCGACTTAGCCAACTTTAAGGATACAGTGGTCCTGCCTGCCATTACATCACTCCATCATGGACCGTCGATCCTTCCTCGATCCTTTCATTTCTTAGTCTAATTGTTGGTTCGGGTTCACAAAGTTTTGACTAGCAAAGACTGTATGAATAGATGTGAATATTCCCACGCTGGCTTAGCCGTGCCTCCCGTTCAGATAATCAAGCTCCGGTAAAAAAGGTGTTCTAAAGCGAAGAGAGAGGCCCTTTCTCCGATAAAAGGACCAAGTTGAGGACGCCCTTTGATTTTCTGTTCTGACTAACTGGAAAAGGAACGCGCAAAACAGAGACGCCTGAAGCGAATTCTGTAGCGCGTTAAGGCGTTCTTATGGCCAGTTAAGTAAGTTTTATGTCCATGCCGTCAGCCTAAAAGATGCTAGTTTTGAGTGATAGTGTTGATCACAGTTTCTGAAATGATATTGTTTTCACTAATCACATTGCTATACAACAAAATTGGAGGGCGTTATCTTTCTTTACTGAGCTCCAAGACAGAGCGAAATGTACGCTGGCTTATTCGTTGCCTTCAATAATATTGTTACGAGAATTACTTCTCTAAGTTCGTTTTTGGATTGTGTTTGAAAATAAAACCACTTCAATTATTCAGCGCAAAAGCAGTCAAAAACCAACAATCACTTTATTTAAAGATTTACACTTTGCTTGTATCTACACTTGTTACTACTTTGATTATTCAACTAAGACTTGACCCACCTGCGCTGCACACTGCTGCTTTTATACTGGTTTTCTTATCGCGCCGATGTTTCTTGCACATTCTAGTTGTACTTTCTATCTCGATTGACAGCTCATCACCTTTCGCGAACCTTCCGCGCCATATCGGTATTATAGCAAGTTTGCCATACTTCAAAGTGCATGCCTAAAAGTATGCTTGGAAAAGCATTCATGCGTAGCACAGCACAGAGTGCCTCAACGTTACAATATCATGAAATGCCTATAAAGAGTAGTTCGTTGAGAGGTCTGATCACTCAAAGCAGTCATAACTTTGCCTGTGTATAACCAACAACATTTTGTCATCAGTCCATGCCATGTTTTCGGATTTGTTCTTTTTACTACTGGCGACATGGATAATGGTTTGCTTATTAAATTTAAGAGACGTTTCGATATTAAAAATTTTGAACACATTCCTTGCTTTGGGTTCATTCTGTATCAGAAACACACAAAAACATCTCCCTAATCTTCTTATTTTTTTAATGACCATAATATAATTTCTTTACAAAACTTTTCTTTAAAAACTTTTCTTTCAATTGTTTCTTTCAACAAATCCATATCTACAATAAATACTCGTCTGCATGATTGTGCGTGCAATATTTACAAATATGTTCAAATATTATTAAAATTCCACAAATTCCTCAAGCAAAGATATGAAGGCCGCCCCACCTCCGCCCACTGGCCGCCTACTTTAATTGACAGCAACATGCTGTCATAGGCGAGTTACAAAAAAGCACCAATAAAAATACTGCAATAACAACAACAGCAACAAAGCAATGCGCAAGCATCAACACAACAACTTCATTGTCATGTGGCAGCGACAGTTGCGCAAAACGAACACAATGAAGACATGCAACCAGGCGGACGTTCGGCCCTGTTGGTGTGAATTTTTCGCCATACACACGAATTGACAGTTTAATCATGGGCAACATTCGCTTTTTGATTTTGCCAAAAAATGCGCCCAACTGCGTTGGCCATGAAGTGGTAGTTATGGTTGTTGTTGTTGCTTGTGCTGCTGCTGGTAGCTAACGTTGCGGGTTGCTGTTTGGACATCGTTGACTGTTTTTGTTTTGTTGGGTTAGTTTGCTGGTTTGCTGTTGTTTGGTTGTTTTTTGAAGAGAATTTGTTTTTGTTCTTATAGTCAATGATGTTGTTGTTGTTGTTGTTGTTGTTGCTGTTGTGGTTCGTTACGTTGCGCTGTCGACAGTTGAGAGATGATTTATGTGCAACGTCAGCCTATTTTTAGCCGCATGCAACAGCTCAGCCAATAACAACAAAAACAATAAAAGCTCTAGAACAACAACAACAACAACAACAATGCATGTACAATGCATATTGGCAACTTTTGTCCATATCGATTGTGACTGCAACTGATGCATTGCTGCGCGCGTCCAGTTGCCAAGTTGCCGGTTGCTGCTTGCGCGGCCCATTGCCGGCAATCGGCAGTCGACAGTCGACGCTGACGCGCCTGGAATGCCACGTCTGTGCATGTCGTTTTTTATGGCATTTTCGGGAAGTCTTAAATGTTTCCTGCTGCACTTTTTCATTGTGTACATTTATTGCGCGTTGCTTTGCTTTTGATGATGTTGTTGCTGCTCGGCTGCCGGTTGCCTGTGACCGACTGGCAGCTAAGCCGGTCAATTGGTCATTGGTTTGCTGTGTGTGCTGTCGAGAAAATGGCCAATGTCTTTGTTGTTGTTGTCGTTATAATAGGTTTTTTGTGTTTGTGGCATTTTGCGTTGTGTTGTTATTTCTTTGTTTGTTAGCCAAATTCGCATGAATTATGAGCGTTTTGTGTATTTTGCCACATGAGCCAACGTGCACCGTTAAAACATGAGCGCAATTGTCTCTAGGCGGCTGACAAGCAGAATTTTTTGTTGTTGTTAGGATGCTTATTGTGTGCGGTCATTGGTGGATTTGCGTATGAATGGCAGCGGCAGCGGCAACGACCGCCAACTTTAAAGCCTTTTGGCTTTTAGGTCAAAAGGTGCACTCATATTTTCTAATGTCATTGCATGCCGCCGCCGTCAAACAATGCTGCGGCTAAGCCTAAGAAGTTCATTGAAGTTGAAATGTAAAAAAAAAATGAAAAACTTATTCAATAATGTAAAGAAAGAACAAATTTTCAAGTTACACATTTCGCATCGAAGAGAGCTTATGGCCTCTGGACAAAGCTTCACACGCGCCGTGCGCAGCTCATTTCTTTTTGTTTTTGTTCACTTTTCGGTGAAATAAACTCATTGAGTGCGAGTATTAAAAGGTCACCAAATAAATTCAACATTAGCGAAATCAAATTGCAATTTTGTGCCGCAAGAATATTTCGTAGGGCAAAGGAGTTCAAAACACTTTTAAGCATTTAATGCGTGAAAAGCCATCAATTAGCGATTGTTACGCCAGAACAAATATTACGTTGGTGGTCCATGGCACACAGTCTCTGAGCAAATATGAACCCAGTGGGAAAATGAGTGCTGCATGAATTGACGAATCTTAGAAATACACGTGCCGTAAGGTTAACTTGGAATGGAAAGGAAACATTTCGTGTTATGTGTCCTTTGGTGCATTGCTGTGGAAGCCACATGCTATATAGAACCGATCCATATAGTCAATTTTAAAAGATAAGAAAATTTTTGTGATCAATGGCATTTTCTATGGATGGTTTTTTCTATTTTCCCGAAATTGACATTCCAGAATCAGTTCAGAGATCAGTGGTGCTGCCTGCCATAAGAATTAGCCCTTTCGACCCCGACTTTTATCCTGTGTCTCGATATTATTTTTTTTTTTAATCATAAAACACTTCCCAGAAAAGTGTGCACACGATATTTGAAGTCGCTTCTTCAGGCGCGGATTCAGAAAAATATTTCGGGGGGGGGGGTTTCAAAAAGTAATTCTTTAATAATTGTAAAATGTCTTTTAATTTGTATGTAGTTTTATAGGCGATCCAAATATTTCGGGGGGGGGGGGGTTTCAACCCCCAAACCACCCCCCTGAATCCGCCACTGCGCCTCTTTGTTAGAGTTCTAGAGCTAGTTTACTTTTGAACAACTTTAGTTTAAAACGGGTGAATTAATTTTTGTATAAATATTTTTCATTACAGGAAAATTACTTAATATTTATAGAAATATACAAAATTATAACTTTTTGATTTTACTTAATCATTAGTTAAAAAAACAGGATTTTGATCAAACGCTCCCCACTTGTAGACTTCAATTAGAACACAAACTTTCCATGAGACCGACATTATTTTGGCGATAACAGTAAAGTTGTTGTAATTTGCTTTAAGTTCACTTCGAAAAATATTAATTTGTTGGTGCCTACTTAAATTAAACCCATAAATCAATCGTAGATTTCGCTGTAAGATCACAAATAGGTGAAGTTGCTCTCAGGTAACTTTGGGGTCGAAAGTGTTAAACAATTAAAAACGTGATAGTCAATTAGGTGATTCAGGGCATGCGACAGGTAGGTGGAATAAACTAGGAATCGAACCTAGAGCCTCTGGTACGAAAAACCTGCGCTCTACTCGACTCAGAGGCCGACTCAGTGCATTGGGTAGTCCAAGCATTTTTAGACATACTGGCACATATTCTCCGCATTACAGGGTGCAAGTCAGATTCAATTTCGTTCGAAAAGTTTGCACCTCCTGTCATGCCATCTATTAGACATCTATGCTTAAAAAAAAAGCTGTTTTCATGGTTCTTGCATTTCTTATTTAGAAAGCCAGCTGCAATTTATGTACTGTGTCTTGTGGAAGTCACCTGCTATGTTGTTCAGATCTTTATCGTCAATTTCAATAGATAATAAGATTTTAATAGCATTTTCTATGGATGGTTGTCCCTATTTGCATTCTAGAACCAGTTTAGTGATGAGTGTCGCTTACTGTTGTAAGGATTAAACAATTAGAATCCTGATAGGCAATAAAGTGGACAAACTAGGAATAGAACCGAGCGCTTCTGAGGCTTCTATTGAGGCCGACTGAGGCCTCAGTCCTCCTGTCATTCCATCTATTAGACATCTTTGGTTAACAACTCTTTTATCATGGTCTTTGCATTCCGTATTTGGAAAGCGAGCTGCAATTAATGTTTTCAGGACATTTCAGTCACCTTCTGTTCTAATTATTTTCTGGCTGCTAAGTACAGTCTATTAAGTTCAGCTCTCAGAGTGAATATGCATCTATTGTACTGCAAGTTGGGATTTGTTTTATTGCTATTAAATCTATTGGACCTTCGTAGAAATCCGAGTGGATACCGTGGTTGCAAGAAGTCAAGGTCAAGTCTTTAGTGTCACGGTTCGATGTACAGGGTTTTTCATTTCGAACCGAAAACTTTGGCAGCCCTGCGTTCGACAACCGCAGCTGTCATCTGTCATTGCATTGCGTTAATATTGTAGTTTAGTGTTTGCCATTTATGAAAATGGACCGATTTAGCATCGCTCAACGTGTAAACATAGTGAAAATTCACTACAAAAATGGTGAAAATTTGAGCACCACTTTTCGCGCACTAAGGAAGGATTTCGGACGTCACGGAAGGCCTGTTTTGTCAACAATTTCGGATTTATTGGCGAAATTCGAACGAACTGGTTCTCTACAAGATATACAGAGGCCAATACGTAATCGCCCTACCCGTTCGGCCAAAAATATTGCTACTGTAGCTGCCAGTGTTGAAGATGACCCGAATTTATCGCTTTCCCGGCGTTTACAGCAATTGGACATCTCCATCGCCTCAATTTGGCGTATTTCGCATTTGGATTTGCATCTTCATCCATACAAAGTTCAGTTGGTGCAGAAATTGGAGCCGGGAGATCACAGAATGCGTCGTAACTACGCCGAATGGGTGCTTGAAAAACAGTCCGAAAATCCCAATTTTTCGCACAAAATGTTCTTCAGCGATGAAGCACATTTTCACCTCGGCGGTTACGTTAATAGTCAAAATTGTCGTGTGTGGGGCTCAGAAAATCCACATAGGGCCATATTTCTTCAAAAAAGGCCAAGGATAGACCGTTACCGTCAATTCTGAACGTTATGGCCGTATGATAACCGAGTATTTCTGGCCAGCGATCGAAGATATGGATGTGGAGGAGATGTGGTTTCAACAGGACGGCGCTACATGCCACACAACACGACCGAACATGACAGAATTGCGAACCAGGTTCGATGAACGCATAATTTCGTGTTTTGGTGATGCCAATTGGCCGTCAAGACCCTTTGCACTTTTTTCTTTGAGGCTACGCACAAACCAAATATTATTTTGATTATAAAGTTTCATCAAAATTCAAATTTTAATAAATTTTTTTCTTTATTTACTTTTTCGGCTCATGATGAAAAACCCTGTAATTTTGTTTAATGCAGCCTCAGCTTAACAACGAAAACTTAACAAAAATATAGGATATAACAAATGAATTAAATAAAAAGTGAAATTTTTGGCGGGATTTCATTGCAGCAGAAATAAGTGAGAACGAGATAGAACGTGCGTACATTTCGTAAGTTTGCGAATTTTTAATACAATAGGCTGCTTTGACTATTAAAATATTTTCCAACATATTGTAACGATGAGCCAGTCTGTCGCGGTGCAAAGCAACCCTGCCGCTACGTGCCGTGCCATAACCCAATCTGGCAACGACGGCCGCGATAGTAACTTTTAGTCCAACCTGGCAACGATGGTCGCGGTCATCAGGGAAACTTCTAGTCCAATCTGGCAACGTGCGAGAACGATCTGCGCGACGGCCGGACAGAGTATAAAAGGTGGCCAGATGCGGTGCAGCGAGTCAGTCTGGTTTTGACAAGTGAAGTTGCCACACGGAATAATTAAGCAAATACTTAAGTTTACGAACAGTAAAGTGTAAACCGTGAATAATAAAGTGACTGTTGGTGTATTTTATTGTCTGCGTTTAAGAAACTGACCGTGTTTTATTTTCAAATCACACAATCCAGAGATACGTGACAGCCCACTAGACTTAGTATTCGTAACAATATGTTTTGTTGCCAGTGTTCCCAATACATCACACTTCGTTATTAAAAAATCTCTTAAAAATCCACGAAGGATCAGAAAAATCACTTAACATAAAATATAAATCTTCTAAACTTTCTCCTAAACAATTCTTCCTCTTAAAAATTCTCCTAAAAGGCCAAGAATCTCCTAAATCTAGGAGGAAATCTCCGGATCTGGCAACACTGATCGCCTACAGAGACATCAGAACATTGCTAATTTGCTTATTGGTCAACAACACTTTTGGGAACAACATTAGCTGCCTCAAAGAGCAACAAAAACCAATAAACATTCCCTTAAAATTGATTAAAGATCAATTTCTCACTGGGTTCATGTGCCAACAAATACAACACATTAGCACTGCCATGAAAATCCAACTTTTGTGAAAAAGTTTAAAAATTAATTTAATTATTTTCAACCACATTTATGCGACGATAGCAACAGTAACGCCCAGTAGTCGTCGTGTGTGTGGTGCCAAACAAACGACATGTAAGCACTTAAATGTTTAGGGCATTACGTTTTTTTTCATAATAAAATCCTAAGAATGAATAAAACACTCGAATGGCAACTGAAATCTAATCGCTTAAATAACAAAGCAAGCACAAAGTATAAATAAACACAATGAAATTTTGCAGTCTCATTTCGACAATCGAATACTTTTTGGTATTTTTTGTTGGTGTGAGTATTTTTGTAGATTTTTTGTTGGTATGCCACAAGACTTGAAATCGCACAAATGGGTTAGAAAAGCCGAGAAGCGAGGCGCAGCAAAATCGACAAATAAGCAAAGTTAGCGAAAAAAAAGTGCGGTGGCGGCCTCACCTTGGCCAACTGAATCCACTGCAGTGCGCGTTGCTGCCGATCGCATCGCATTCATTGAGTGCCACCGCACTTATCAACTCAAGTTTTAATCTAATTTCAGCATAAAGCACACCCAGTTGGCCGACCGAGCAGCTAAAATGGCCAAATGGCCGAAAATTCAACGAGCAGCGAAGCGAATTTCTTTGCTTTGACGCGCTTGGTGCTTGGTGTTGTTGTTGTTGTCCAGTTGCTTAGTAAACTGCGCATGCGTGCATCATTTGCTCGCTGCTCACAATGCTTTGTTGCTTTTACATTATGATTTTTTTGTTGTTGTTATTATTTTGCGGTTTTTACTTGATTTTTTTTAGTACGTATTTGTTGTTGTTGTTGCTTGTGGTGAAAGCCAAACAATGCATGAGAGCGTCACAGTGGCAGCAGACGGCAGCAGTTGGCAATTTGTTAAGGTTTTAGCATTGGCCCAAAGAACTACTTTTGGCTGTTTTAATTTCGCTTTTTAAAGGCCAACTGGGTCCATTGTCAATTTTATGCGCATAACTTGCACACATCAACGCCTTTTCTTTAGTGCTACTCGTCTTCACTTAGTTCACCTTTTTGTTTTTTTAATTGTGGCTTTTTATTTATTTCGAGCACATAAACGAATTTTGCACTTGAACGCTTCTTGACTCGTTTTTTTGTTGCTGCCATTTACTCGGATCGGTGCAGTTCTTAAGTGCTATGGAGCGAACAGCGACAACATTTAAATGTCAATATTGGTGGAACGAAGTGACTATTGAAGAGTAACAGTGGCGCACACGGGGGTTTTGGGATTGAAACTGCCGAAATATAAAAATTTCTTGCTCAAAATATGGTTTTAATGGTAGGTATTGGTTTTAAAAGTTGTTAGCAAATCCCCCAAAATGAAATCTTGTGCGCGCCACTGAACAGCAGTGAACGCTTTGAGTGGATTTGGTGTCACTCAGGTGGATGGTAAAAGAAAAGAAGGTAATAAAAACAATATATGACAACAAAAAAGCAATAAAAATTTATGAAACAACCAAATGATTTGCTTTATGAAGTGGAAATGCTTGGACTGGATTGGTTTATTGACTATTGGGTGCCTCATAGGTCCTCATAGGCGACTTGTAATACTCATAAGTAGCAACCAGGACAATCAAGCGGTGATGAAGTGACAGCAGCAGACAGTAGCAGACACTAATCTCGTAATCGGTTCTGCAAAGCATTCACAAACTCAACAAGTGTATTCATGAAACTAAAGCGACTGTGACCTCTGTTGGAACAGAGCAAATGCTATCTCGCAGATGAAAAAGTTCAGGGTGGGTTGGAAACTATCTTTGTTATTGACAAGAGAACCAGTTGGGGTAGCGAAAAATATTTGAACACATGAACAATCGAAAGGTTTGTTGTATTCTTCATGGATTTCTATAGATTTGAACCTAAGATTGGATTATGCAATTTTATGGTCAAAGGTTTTACTGACAACATGTTAGGTGTGAATAGGGAATACTCTTTGTGGATATTCTTAATTGGCTTTAGTTTAGAAAACGCCTGCACCGAAGACGATTTTTAGTCTAAACTGTCTGTAGACAATCTCTATAGGCTTTAATTTAGGAACTTAGCACTGAAGTGAAGAAAATGTTCTGTCTAAACTCTTTAGACAATACCGATCGGCTTTACTTTAGGAACATTTGGAACTCCTGGACCGGGTGCAAAGCCGTGCGATGAAGCTTATAGGGGACAGTAGCGCATCCAGCTCTATTGACTCTTTAGAACATCGTCGAAACGTGACATGTGTGGTGATATATTCCCGATACTTTTTCGGTTGCTGCCATCACTCCGGGTATTCCCCGGGCAACCCATTTGAACACTGGCGCCCATGCATTCCACGTTGAAACGATGTTTCAGCGCACTACGTATCACAAAAATTTCGTTTCTGGCCCGTACAGCGCGGTTGTGGAATGTTCTTCCTGCGGATATTTTCTCCAGCACTTATGATCTCGATGGGTTCAAGTCATAAGTCCATAAGAGTTCATAACCACTTCTCTCAAAACCCTATCTCCTAACCTTTATATCCTTTTTGAATCAACGTAATGCGTAATGCAAAAAACTAAGCACTGAAGCAAAGAAAATTGTTAGTCCAAACTCTCTGCAGACAATACCGATCGGCTTTAATTTAGGAATTAGGCACTGATTCGCAAGCAATATTTTTTTTTTCGTTTACATTGGATCACTGTGAGATGGTTGATAGCATTTTGTACTTCAAGAGATATCTAGTGTGTGTTACTAGGCTATGCTTAGGGAATTGTTTGATTGAATTAGGTAATTCTGAGGTTGATGGTCTGAGCGAGAGTTGATAGGTCTTGAAACTCCATGGATTGGAAATATTCACTGTAAACAATCTCCATCGGTTTCAATGAGATCATTACATAATGAAGTCAGAAAGGTTCTAAGCCTAAATTGGAGAGCTGTGAGATGGTTTAAGTACCTCAGGAAATGACCAGCGTGGAACAGTTTTACGTAGGATGTTATCTGTAGGCTTTGCCTTGGGAATAACGGCCCAGCTGTACACATAGTGTATGTTTGATTAGATTAAGCAATTCTTAAGTCGAAGTTCTGGTGTCAAGTAACCTCAAAACACCGCATGAAATGTAGACTGGGACTACCAGCTTCATACAATCTGGATCAACTTCAAGCCTTTAGATAATGGAACCAAGAAGGTTTTTAGTCTTAATCAGAGAGCTGTGAGATGGTTAATAGTATTAAGTTAACAGTATTGAGGAGATCTAACGTGGGACAATCTTATGCTTAGGGAACAACACTCAGGTGAACACATAGTGTATGTTTGATCAGATTAAGCAATTCTTTAGAAGGTCTGGTCGACAGTTAAGTGACCTTAACACACCACACGAAATGTAGACTGGGACTACCAGTTTTATACAATCTGAATACAATTTTTAAACCTTTAGACAATGAAGTCACAATGGTTCTAAGTCTAAATTGTAAAGCTTTGAGTTGGTTAACAGAAATACGTTCATATCTACTTCAGGAGATATCTAGCCTGGAACAATCTTATGCTCAGGTGGACGCAAAGTGTATGTTTGATTAGATTGAATAATTCTTTAGTCAAAGGTCCGGTTGACAATTAAGTAACCTCAAAACACCACATAAATTGTAAACTGGGTCTACCACTTGGTTCAACTTTAAGCGATTAGACAATGAAGTCAAGAAGGTTTTTAGTCTAAGTCGAAGAATGGCGAGATGGTTTGTAGCATTTTGTGTTTTAGGTTTTATCTGTAGGCTATGCTTAGAGAGCAAAGAGTCAGCTCAACACATAATATGTCAATTAGAAGATTTCACATACTGCAGCAACCCATCCGTAGAAGACGGTGACCTGTGAAGTATTGGACGAGAATCAACTTGGAATAACATGTGACATAGCTTATAGTAGAAAGATCGAATATTAAAGCCGACAATCGAATAGTTAAACACAAACAGGGCAACAACTTGGTTGTAAAACTTTTTTCATAGCGATGATTGCTTTTAACTTTGACTTTTATGTGGAATTGCTTGGATTCTTTAACAATAGCTATATGTCATAGTCACCATTTAACCCTAGAGTGCTACACTATGCAACAATATGGGACAATTGTTAAATTTTGATCGACTTGCGCAATCAACCGAGAATATCACAGCTGTTGCCAAAACTTGGGCTGAGGATTCAAAGCTGTCGGTTTTTTGTTGCACACAAAGAATTGACCATACTGCGACCAGGGTTGCCAGTCGACCCAGACTTGATTAATTAGATTTTTTAAGAAAAGTAACCGCAATCTAGAAAATATAACCATTGGTTTTGGTTGTTCTTTGCTCTGACAAAGCTTTGTTTGGTCGGGCAAAAACGTCTAAATGTAATTACAACAACATAATGCACACACTTCTCTTGTGAAAAATCATCAAACACGAGTAAAAGTAACCGAGTAATCAACCACAAAAAAAATAAAAAAATTAAATATTTGGAGTCTGGTAACTCTAGCTAGAAGGCAAAATTTTAGGGTGACCTTCACTAGGTTAAGGTTGTTCCATCTTTACCCTATCTATCCCTATCAATGGTTTTGAGAGATCTCAAACATTGACTTTTTTGTGATTTAAAAAAAAAATAATTTTCATGGATAAAATTTTTCCCATTAGGCAGCAATGGGTTAAAAGTAACCAACTGTGGCAACCGTGACTGCGATATCAATTTATCCAATGGATAAAAAAAATAAAATCATCTCAAGTTCGTCGTATTTTCACTGATTGGGCTGTGAAGCAGTTGAAAACCGATAAAAATTTTGACGATGAAATAATTTTAAGTAATGAAGGAAAATTTAAGTCTTTTAAGGAGAAAGTTATCTTAATAAAGCTCATAAACTCCTTAAACATGATCCCATCGCTTTAAACATGATTACAGAATACTGAACTATTTTTCATACTGCGGCTTTTGTTCACAGTTGCTTTCAATATAACAAACAAATAATTCCTACGCTTTGACAACAACAACAATATCATTATCAACATCATCATCAAATTATTCCTATGCTTTGACAACAACATCAATGCATAGACTGCACTGCATATGAAACACTTTGTGTCAGCAGTTTTATAGTTCAGCGAACGCCAACAGAAAAACATTCCACTGGTTGCACTTGACTCCGCTGCGTTGGTGTTGCGCGAGTGACACAGAAATGATTTAAAATTCTTCATTTTTAATGTTGCCATAAAATCCTACAAGTTATTACAATATTTGCTGTGCACTGCACACATTGGATGCTCGCTTTCCAGCAGCGACGAGCTCTGCGCGCCTCCCTCGCCCATTGAGCTGAACGCCGGTTGCAGTGCGAGTGATTTTTGTAGGCCAAACGAAAAGGAAAGGCAAACGGTAGCAACAACAACTGAATGCTTAAGAGGTGACTTAAATGGCACTGCAAAAAGTCAGGTCGACATTTGCGCGTGCGCGGCACTTTGGCAGCGAGTCTCACGTGCTCGGATGCCGCACATGCAAAGTGCCCGTAAACAAGCAGCGCCAGCGTGTCGGTCGGTAGCAATGGCTGAATGCAAATTGCGGGGCAGCCAATTTGCGTAAAGTGAAACGGCTGCAGCGCACTTATGACAGCCGCCGCAGCCGCTGCGCCCTTTCCCGCGGCGACTCGGGCCACATGGTCAGAGTGCAGTTAGCGTTCAGTGATTGGACAGCGCGAAGAGATGCGCTGCGCCAGCGACCGGGTAGCACAGTTGCTGCCAAAAACAAAAAATGAAGTGGAAAACAAAGGAAAAGCATCTGCACAGCGTAAAAACCGCATTTTATTGCCGCTTGGCGAAAATTGCGCTGAAATAGAAACTAGCGAAATGACTGCCCCCACATTTCTGCAGGCACTTTCACGGCCCATAAACTGCGACAACAAAGTGGACAACACTTGTGGCTGCGTGCGCAAAGTGAATACGGCAGCGGCGCCAATAAATACCGACTTCATAAATCGGGCCAGCAAAGGGAAACACCAACTGAATTAGCTTTGAGTTGCATGCGCAGGCGCAACAAAAAGCCATAAAACGCATTTTGTCGCTGCGCCATAAAACGCAGCAACTGTTGCAGCCGCCAGTTCGTGTTTCTAGGTCAATTTTGTGGAATTCAATGTGCGTCTTGGGCCAATTGAGCAACTCAGCTGCTCAGCTCGCATCGGTTGATTACTCGAAGATGTACAACGCGTTGGCAAAGTTGTGGCAGCCTACAAGGAAAGTACATCAGAACGCCATGAAAACGGCAAAGGAACTGTGAAACCGTTACAACGCGGTGGTAGGTAATGGCTTTGGCCGAATGTTGGCCGAAGCGAGCAGAGTTGGGAAATTAATCATTTGTATGGACAATGCATTGCAGTTGGCCACAGTCAGTTGTTGGTGCTTGATTGTGGAGCAGATTTGGAGCACAGAGTGCAGTGGCAATGGGAGCAGAAGAGGCAGAAGTGCAAGTCTGAGAAAAGGATGTTTGCAGATCATTCGTACTGTTTGATGTATTAAAAATCGATAGATTCATTGTAGTAAAAAAAATTCCATTACTTTTGTCTGAAATTGAAGGTTTCCTTAGCACAGTTGAAATTATTCGACTTGAGCAAATTTGCTCTAAAATTTGTTGCTATTTGAAGTTAGTTTTATTATGTCTCTCTCACAGAAACTCTTGTCCCTATTGAAAAAAAATTGGGACCTATAGTTTTCCTAAGCTTCACTTGGGAGCAGTTTTTCAGCAACAAAATCATTCTCCATAGACAGGAACTGGTAAGAATTACTTGTTACTATGTCCAACCTATAAAGGAGATGAATAAGAAAGTTTACACCAAACTCCCAGAGCTTCTGGCGAGTCAGTATTGATGTGAGTCTGGCTGTGGAGTTGTCGTGACACACACAATTCCTCTTCTGTTGGCCAAAGTCATCGTTTCTGGACAATTGCTTCCTTCAAACACTTCAATTACTGACAACAAAGATACGATTTGAGAGTTTAACTGCCCGTATGGAAGCAGCTCATAGTAGATAATTCTCTGCCGGCCTCGATAGTCAAGCGGGTAGCGCGCTGGCTTCTCATACCAAAGGCTCCAGGTTCGATTCCTGGCTCGGGCTGGTGAACAACTCATCTACTTCTATCGCTCTTGGCAGGCAATGGCAAAACTTCCAAGTGTGACCGAAAAACTGCCAATCGCCGTTCGGATTCGGCGTTAAACTGTAGGTCCCCTCCCCCCCTTTCCCCATCCGCTTGAAATGTGAGCTGTAACATATGTTGGCAAAAACAGTGTTGCATACACAGTTCAAAAACAAGTGAAATATGTGATACCACAATGGGCCTTTCAGGCCTCCGAGTGTGTCCCTTATAGAGGCAGCCACCGCAACCTAACCTAACCTAACCTAGATAATTCTCTGCTCATTCCACCAAACACAAAGCAAAACCATCCTGTCAATCATGGTGGTCAATCTTGGCTTGACCACCGTTCGTGCCAGCTTACAGTGAATCGAACACAATCGTTTTCCTTTGACATTGTCGTAAAGGATTCACTTTCCAATTGAAGTTACCATACGTTTCAGAAATGGTTCAATTCTCAGATGGAAATTCAATATATTCGGTTTTTAGGTTAGCTTCAATGGCTCCTTCATTCAATTAGCTTCTTTTTGTATCCAGACTTGTTAAAGTGGTTCGAAATTGTTTTTATTGCAATATTTAATCGAAACAGTGCTTTTTTAAAGGTCAAACTAGACGATCTCCGTTTTTATGACAATTTTCGACAATTGGCTTTTTAAAGCGTTTTGGATGTTTGATATCAAAATAACCGAAACAGAACCGTCGAAACCAAAATTTGAGTACCAGAATCATAAGCACCGTTCACATTTTCTGTCACTAGGCTTGAGTTGTTGCTTTTATTGAAGAAAATTGTTAAAATATGACATAATTTTCTGTTGCTAGTGTCCATCTTCGATGCGCGTTCAAATAAAACTGAATCAAGCAATCACAAAACTGTCTGAAAAGTTTTTCTAGAACAAAATCTTATCTCTCTAATGCTATTTTTGCAATGCGCTCAAACAAAACTGGGTCAAGCAATCACAAAACTGTCTGAGAAGTTTTTTTAGTATTAAATTTTATTTTCCTAACTCAGTTCAACTTAATCCGATCGCACTTATAGAACGAAAAATATAGATTATTAAAGTCATCTATAGGAAAAATAATGGAATTTTTCACTACCTCATAATATTCTTCTTCTTATTTCTCTTATCAATATTTTGTATTATTTCTAATGTTGGTTTTAAAGATTTTTTGATGTTTAAAATTGAAAATACTTTATTTCAACTTTTTTGCTTTTCATTGCAAAAAAATGCGAAGTGTTGAAACAACTCAGAAATCAGGGTTAAAAATGAACTCGAATTGATAAAAAAAAATTAAATAATAAGCGACTATTAAGTAACTTAATTGATTTATTAGTTGATTATAACTAATTAGTTGCTTCAATAATTTCATAGTTATTGAACATTTGTATTCATTGAAATGAGGAAATCAAAAACAATTGGCAATTCAAGGTTGGAAATAGATTCACACGGAATACATAAAAGAATTATTAAGCGATTCTTAAGCGAATGAATTGATTTATTATTTATTATAACTATAATAATAACTATTGATTAAGAATTGCATAATTATTGAAAATGTATATTCGGTGAAAATGAGCCGATCAGAAAAAAAACTGACAATTCAGTATTGGAAATGAACTCATACTCAATACTGAAACGAATAAATAATTACTAAATAAGTTAATAAATTATTTATTTAATTATAACTTAATAATTGATTAAAGTATTTATTTAATTATAACTAAATAATTGATTAATTATTTAAAATGTATGTTCGTTGAAACGAGATCATAAACAACTGGCAATTCAGTTGCATATTAAATAAAATAATTTATTAATAAGTGACTATTAGGAAAATAATTAAAACCAATTAATTGATTAAAAAATTACAGAATTATTGAAATTTTATAATATTTGTATATATTCAATGAAATGAGTAGATCAGAAAAGATTGGCAATTTAGGGATAAAAATGAACTCATGTTGAACATAAAAATTAATTAATAAGTGACCATTGAGTGAACTAATTGATTAAGTTTTTAATTATGATTAATGAATTGATTTAATACTTAAATAATTATTAAAAATTAAAATTCAGTGTTAACAGCTGCAGCAAGCTCGCACAACTCATTGAGTCTGTGTTGAAGTCTCAAATCAACAAAACGAACTCACTCACTGAATTCATGCAACAAACTGTGGCAACAACGAGCAGCACACACTTTAGCTGAATGACTACACTTAACAAATCAATGGCGACTGCATAAATCTTTGCTGTTCATTTGTAAACATTTGCTTAGCATAAAATGCCATCACAGTCTGTGTGCAGTTTGAGTGCAACATTGCGGCGCAATGGTCAACAACAGACTTGTTGCACAGTGTGGCGTGGTAAAGTTACCGCACAGCTCAATAACAACAACAGCAAGTGTACATTGCGTAAAAGTTTGCCGTTTGACCGCATTCTTGCAAGAATTGAAATTGTGCCGTTTTGTGTTTACAAAATCATTGATGTGTTGTGATGATAAACGTTGCAGACAGGCAACTTAAGGAATTTGATGGATGTGGCAAGAGGTGTAAAAATTTAAAATTGTGTAATGTTACTTTAGAAAAGTTGAAAAAATTGGTGTAATTGCTTTAGAGTGACAGTTGTGGTTTTCTTGTCACCTAAGACGTATACAAATTATAATCTTTCATATAAAAGGATCACAAGCTTCAGGGATTTCAGCTCATATTGTGATTAAAAAAATTTTTATTGTGTGATAAAATGAAACTTGGCGTAGTCAAAGTTAATGCAAAGGTTCTTGTTTTCTTTAATGAAGCAAAAGATTATCCATTATTAAAAACATGTATACAATTCTTTTAGTCATTCGAGCAATGCTGCAATGCCAATAACTTTTTATCACACAATAACGCATATCCTTCCAGAAACTACACGCACACACACAAACATAAACTTGCACTAAATGTCCTTATAAAGCATTCGAAAATCCGTAACGAATTGTTGCACTTTGCAGTGCCGCAACCTCAACCTCTGTTCCCAACTCATTATGCGCTCATAGTGCGAATGTATGTGTGTTCGTTTGCATCTCATTTCCAACTTCCCCGAAGTCTGTCATAAGTTTAGCAAAATATTTGACCATCAACTGCCGGAAGACGGCATTGAACGCCAGCGCTCCATATTTAACTTGGCCGCGGCGTTTTTAATAGAATTCAAAGCGTTGCTGCGGCATTTGCCGGCTCTGCTGTGGCATATTGCTCCATTCGACGTCATCATCATCAACAACAAATCGACTACATGTGGCCGTAAAGTAGGAGCGCGCGTCTAAGCGCGTTTTAAATGGTGCCGCGCCGTCGCAATCGGTGTAAAAAGCGGCGCACAAGTCAAGTCGAGCCGGACCGGACCGAGCTGTGCCGCCCAAAAGCCTCCAACCACAAATCAGCAATTCTAAATGTGGCGAGCGCGCTTAGAATGCGCCGCGCATTTGGCGTGGTGCGTGGTGCATTGTCCGCCGGCGGCGGCGGTGTGTGTTGAAATGCGTTCGCGCTCACCGAATCGTCGAATTCGCGGCAAACCAACGACCAAATGCAGTTTTCCTTTGCCAGCGGCATGAAATTGCAAATGCTTTCTTCAAAAAGCTGTTGTTATTGTTGGTGTTGTTGTTTTGCAATTATTGAGCCGTTTGCTGGTTATCAATTTGTAATTTCTCAGCTAAAATACGCTGCTGCTAGCGGTACATTTGTATGGCAACACTGTTTCGAACGTTCACTATGTGTTTGTGATTATTATTGTTGTTGCTGTTGCGGTTTCGGCATTGATTTGGCATTCGGCAGTCAGATTTGTATTCTGTACGCTGCTGGGCGTTTAGCAGGAAAATGTGCGTTGTGTGCTGGTAGAAATTGTGCGCACAGCAAGTGGGGCGTGTCGATTTTTTGCATCTTTTACTGTTTCAATCGTTTGTTGTTTGGCTCTGAGCAGCGTTTTGCGTTTAGGGTTCGTACATTTCAGCAGAAAATCAAACGAAAATCAAATAAAGTTGAATGGAATTTGTGCAATTCAAAGTCAAAGCAGGATTGCAAATATTTATTTATGGGACTTTCATTGAATTGTGCGCGCAATTTGTATGGGAACATTGAAGTGCAGAAATTCGTTTTAATATTCCGTCGGAGATTGTAGCGAATTGCTGTGAAATCTCGACGAGGTGTTTGAACTATATGCGATTTCGAAGAAGAGAAGTGCACTGCGTGGGCAGCGTAATGTGTGCGAATTTTACTTGAGTATAATTGTTAATGTGAGGGTTTTGAAGAATGAATTGCAAGCGTTACAAGGAGTATATTTTTTTTCATTCTGGTTTATTATTCTCTCGTACTGGTTAATCATTGTCATTAGTAATGTTTTATCTGGTGATTTTTAAAACTGAGAGTCGTTTGAGGCTTGTATGGATTTTGATAATAATGAGAAATTGCTGACATTTTAAAGAGGTTTATCTAATTTCTGAAAAAATTAAAATTTTAAAAACGTTTATTCTTTGCCTTCAATTTTACAGAATTGATAAAACTTTATATGAAATACATACATATAAGCGTCTAAGCGTATGTCATACATAATTGGAAGTAATATGAAAAAAAGTTGGTTCATAAAAATGTTTTGAAATTTTTTTTCAAAAAAATTTTTTTACAAATATTTTGATATTTCTACATAATCCTTATTTAGCACAAAGAATTGATTTGTATTAGTATTTTGAACTGATTTTACCTTTTACATTAAACAAAAAAAAAAAAAATTGAAGTTCGTTTCTTAAGTCTTTTGTTAGCCAAAGAGACGGTAGTCAATGCTAATCTCATTGTATTGAAACGAGTTCCATTTCTTTGTAGGCATAAAAAAGAACGAAACCGGACCCGAACCTACACTCACTATGTCCAATTTGTCAATGCAGTCAGCCATGTGGGAGTTTCTGATTAAAACTGAGAATCCTCTATGTTTAATTCGCAAATTACTTTCTCAGCAAGAATAAACCTATATGCCATTTATGTTTAATGTCTTCTGAAGTCTATAGAATACTTTCTCAGCAAACATGAGCAATGATTGATGCCTTCTGAAGTCTACAGAATAATTTCTCAGACAAAATCATCCATGCTTGATGTCCTCTGAAGACTACAGAACACTTTCTCAGCAAAAAGTAGCCATACTTGATGTTTTCTGAAGTCTATACAATACTTTCTAGTCTTCAGAATACTTTCTCATCAAAAAAGAGCCATACTTGATGTCGTCTTAGGTCTGCAGAATACTTTCTCAACAAAAAGGTGCCATGCTTGATGTCTTTTGAAGTCTATAGAATACTTTCTCAGAAAAAATTAACCATGCTTGAAGTCTTATAAAGTCTACAAAATACTTTCTCAGCAAAAAAAAGCCGTTCTTCATGTCTTCTGAAGTCTACAGAAAACTTTCTCAGCAAAAAAAGAAAATTAGCCATGCTTGATGCCTTTTGAAGTCTACAAAATACTTTCTCAGCAAAATTGAGCCATGCTTGAGGTCTTCTGAAGTCTAATGAATACTTTCTCGGCAAAAGTGAATCATGCTTGAGGTCTTCCGAAGTCTACAAAATACTTTCTCAGTAAAAATTAACCATGCTTGAGGTCTTAGGAAGTCTAAAAATACTTTTTTAGCAAAAAGAAGCCATGCTTGATGTCTTAAGAAGTCTACAGAATAGTTTCTCAGCAGAAATGAGCCATCCTACATGCCTCTTGAAGTCTACAGAATACTTTTTCAGCAAAAACTAACCATGCTTAAGGTCTTCTGAAGCCTACAGAATACTTTCGCAGCAAAGTTAGTCATGCTTGATGTCTATTTAAATCTCTATGCCTTTTCTGACTTTCTTGATACAGTCAGTCTCAAAAGAATTATTTCGTTCCGAGAATCCAGAATTGGTAATCTTGTATCTTGTAAACTTTTCATACTTAGTCTGATTCTAAAGTTTGCAGGGCCAACTCGAAACACCGCGCTCAGATCTTTGCGAATGTAGAAAGTTGAATGAAATGAAGTACTATGAAATCCAAGTCTCCGTATAAAAGAACAAAACAAGACTCGAATCTCTACTCGGTCTTGTATCTTGTAAACTTTCTATAGTCTAATTCTAAATTTTGCAGGGCCAACTTCAACCACAGCGGTCAATTTTTTGCAAATATAGAAGGTTGAATGAAATGAAGTACTATGAAATCCAAGTTTCCATGTGAAAACACAAAACTGGATCCAAACCTCCACTCAGTCTTGTATCTTGTAAACTTTCCATAGACTGATACTGAAGTCTGCAGGGCCAACTGTCAGCTTAGCGGAAACTTTTCAGACCACTCTCGAAAAGGTTTATTATTGCACTACTTAAATGCTGATCTAATATGTAGGACTGTTCCCTATTAAAAAGATTTCTCGAGCATGTGATTCATGTAAAAAATGTATTGGTAGATACTGATTACTTTCTTCTAATTTGTTTGGCTTTTGTGTTTGATATACTTCAAACTCTTGAAACTGCTTCTCTTTCAAATTATTGCTTAATTCTTTTATTATTTGTTTCTGTAATGAAAGTAAGCTATTCCCCTACTTTGAATACTCAAAATATATAGCAAGTCAACTTTATTTTTAACTATTTCAATTACTTTACATTGAGTTTGTAGTTCACTAATTCTAAAATGCATTAAGACGCCTTCAAACTTTCAAATAAACCAAAGTGTTCAGCTTCGTGGTGTCATTGCCCTGGCGCCATATTCTTTGCCTTCAACCAAACATTTCTGCTGTTGCCAAGAAGAAACTGAAAATGATGGAAAGTGATTTCTACGCATATGTGAATACAACAAAGCAAATTGCAAACTTTTAAACATAATTAACGAATTAGAACAAAATATTTCTTGTGGCGCAAAATGCAGCGTTGAAAATTTGCACAAAAATCTGCTTAACTTTCCTTTGCTTAATTAACAGCAAAATGACACTCATTCATAGCGGGCGCGCGCCATCATTATCAGCGTTTGAAGACAGCGCCAACACCAACACCAACACCAACACCAGCCAGTCAGCCAGTCCATTCATAAACGTTGGCCCGCTCGACAGTCACCTAACACGAGCCACAAACACCTGAAGCCGTCGACACCGGTTTGGCCGCTTTGGTAATTGATTGACTCAACTCAATGCAAATCCACACGTTTATGAACAGTTAAAGTGCCGAAATGTTTAAAATAAGTGTACATATATCTTTTTAAATCTCAGTTTTGTTGTTGTTTTTGTTGTTGTTATTAATAGTAAAAGAGACTAATGACGTTTCGTATTGGTGTATGGTTGAGTGCGATTTGCTAAGCCAAACGGTTAATGGTTGGATTGCGTGGCTGTGTGTGACAGCGTAGATAACTGATATTGGGACAATTTGTCACAAAGTGTCAACAATGTGACAGTAAATGTACGAAATGCCATGCATTAAAATTATGTCCATACATGAAGTTTTTTTGGCATTTAGTTTTGATAGAATGTTGAGTGTTGGAATGTTTCTTGAATGTTTTCATTGGGTTATGTAAAGTTATGAATGTGTTACGTTGTTTGAAAAGTGCATTAGGAATATCAGTTTATATGTCTACATGTCTAAAGTCAAATTTTGGCCACAGCAGCCTATGGAATCCTCAAATTGTGATGACGTCACAAAACCACCAATGCGTGTGGCCATCAATTGTTTTGTAGAATTTGACAAAGCAATTCAAAGCCATTGTGACACAAGCGGTCAGTCAAAGGTTTGCAGATTTGCTGCCAGAATAAACGAATTTATCTATTTTTATTACAATTTTGACAGTTGCGACTTTGGCTTCGTTTGCAGGTCGCAAATATCGGTTAATGGAATACGCTGCGGTCATTAATCATGTCGATGGTGTGCAAGTCTGCTTGCTCCGCATTGCAGACCGAGTCGAAGTACACAAGTTACACAAATGGAAAGTAAAAAACCCCCGTTGCCGCTTATTGGCCAAACAAACTTTGCATTCATTCTCTTCAGGTATTTTTCGAAGTATTTTACATTTCAAAGTAAGAATTAATTACACGTTCCTGAACGAAAATCCAACAGCGCATACAGCACTTGCCACAAATTAATTACAGGTTCTACAACTACGAGTCGAAGCGGCACAACAACAATTGCTGTTGTTGTTGAGTATACGCCCCGCTAGCAGCAGACGGCTCGTGCGGCTCACTTCAAGCCCGGTTCATTAGCATTCGAGCCGCTTTGACACAATGTCGGCATAGTCTGCCTGAGATCAACAACGACAATCAATCGGCTGCAATTATTCATCAGTTCTGGGTCGCATCACATCAAGCGGTCACCGTTGCTCGCTACGAGAGCTAATGAAGCTCGGCGTTCGGCACACTTAACTCTTTCGCGGCGTTTAGTGAGCGCGATAAGAGGAAAGCAAAAGTATTTTTGCGAATGACAGGCAATAAAAAGAAAATTAAAAAATATGCAAAAATGAACAATTAAGTTTGGCCTTTGAACAGTTTGGTTGTTTATTGATGCTGGCGATGTTGTGGGTCAAATTGATTGACGCGACACATTGATTGGCGCTGCACAGCTGTGAAAAGTTGTGATGAGTTGTAAATGTTTCAAAGTTTCTCTTCTACAAAAGAATGTTTTAATCAATTTGCTTATAAGATTATTGTTTTACAAGGGAGAGAAATACAAGGCAACGCATTAAAAAAACATTAGAAAGTTTATGTTTGTATCTTTATGGATGCAATATAGGGGAATACATGTTGGTTTATAAGTTTTTGGAGAATCCAAAGAGTTGACATTTCAAACATAAAAATGTTCGGTGAGATTGGAGATGCGAAAACATAAAACTATTTAAATAAGGTTAGGAGAACTTTCACTATTAACGCAGTCAGATCTATGTTATGCGATTCTCTTCGGATTTTGGTGTCAAGTTTAATCAGTAGAAATGATTTATGAATTCTCAACTGCTTATGAAGCAAGTACTCCATCCTCTACGACTATTTCTAAGTGGTTTTAAAGATTCCAGATGGAACATTTTTCTGTGTACGACGATCTTCGAGAAGACCGGACAAAATCTTTGCCATCTCTTGTGAGTTTTTCGCCATAGATGATTCCAGATGGGACATTTGTCTGTGTATGAGGATCATCAGGAAGACCGGACAAGGGTTTTATCCAAGGAAGACTGAAAAAATCTTCATAATCTCTTGTGGGGTTTTCCTTGTGATTGCAAAGACTCCAGGTCGGACATTTGTCTGTGTACGAGGATCCTCAGGAAGACCGGACAAAATCTTTTGTGACTTTTTCGCCAGAGATCATTGCAAATATTCCAGATGGGATATTTGTCTGTGTACGAGGATCATCAGGAAGACCGGACAAAGGTTTTATCCAAGGAAGTCCGGACAAAATCTTCGTCATCTCTTATGAGTTTTTCTAAGTTGTTCCAAAGGCTTCAGGTTAGATAATTGCTTGTGTAAGAGGATACACAGGAAGACCGGACAAAATCTTCGCCATTTTTGTAAATTCTTCCAAATGGTTCCAAAGATTCCAGGTCGGACATTTGTCTGTGTACGAGGATCCTCAGGAAGACCGGACAAAATCTTTTGTGACTTTTTCGCCATAGATGATTGCAAATATTCCAGATGGGATATTTGTCTGTGTACGAGGATCATCAGGAAGACCGGACAAGGATTTTATCCAAGGAAGTCCGGACAAAATCTTCGTCATCTCTTGTGAATTTTTCCATGTGATTGCAAAGACTCCAGGTTGGACATTTGTCTGTGTACGAGGATGCTCAGAAAGACCTAACAAAATCTTCGCAATTTTTGTGAATTCTTCCAAGTGGCTTCAAAGATTTCAGGTTGGACATTTGTCTGTGTACGGCGATCCTCGGGAAGACTGGACAAAATCGACGCTATCTGTTTTGTGTTTTTCTATCAGGAAGATCGGACAAAATCTTTTATATCTCTTGTGACTTTTTCGCTATAGAAGGCTGCAAAGATTCCAAATGGGATATTCGTCTGTGTACGACGACCATCAGGAAGACCCGCCAACGTTTTTATCCGAGCAAGACCGGACAAAATCTCTCTCATCTTTTCCTAAGTGGATTGGACAATTGTCTGTATACGACGATCATCAGAAAGATCGGACAAATCTTCGATAATCTAATCAAGTGGTTACAAATTCCAGATGAGACATTTGTATGTGTACGACGATCATCAGGAAGACCAGAAAAAGACTTACATAAAGAAGACCAGACAAAATCTTCATCATCTCTAGTAACTTTTTCCAAGTGTTACAAAGATGTCAGATTGAATATTTGTCTACATACGATGATCATCAGAAAGACCGGACAAAAGCTTGGCACAAAGATAAACATTAAGGTCCTCGAAGGCCTAAGTTGACGTGAATATGCAATTAAAACATAAAATGGTAGTTAATAAACCAGGTTTGAATGCCATGGCGAATCATGACAAATCACGAAACTGATTTGTGTTACACGAAAAAATCTGATCGATGGATTTTACAAGTTTTCAATGAAGTCTAAAAAAATAGAACACCTGCGTTTTGGTAAATATTTCCTGAATAAAAAAATTTTGAAGACAACTCATTACTGTAATAAAATTATAATATTTAGGTGATTAAGCTTAATTTAATATGTACGAACCGGAATCCAAACAGCTGTACTCGATATGAGTCCCAGAAATTGCGTCTTTAGTTTTTAACGCAATGTGCCGCCTTACATTTCCTTTGAAAATTTTATTTAAGCAAAATAATATTTGTTCAATCAGTATTGACAGATAAGAAGATTTTCTATTAGTTTTTTTTTTAGGAATTTTTGGAGAAAGCTTAGAAAATTTCAATTTCCTATTAGTGGGTTTTGCAGCCATTTGATGGTTTTGCAAGATATTCGAATAACGCAGCGACATTAATTGTTTCGACATTACAACTAATGACATTTTTTATGAGGAATGCGGAAGCTTCTTAGACCATTTGGATAGTGAAATGCTTCATCCCATTAGTGTCACTGAAGCTATAAAATACTTCTTTATTGTCCAAAAGTGTTATTTCGAAAAGTTATCAGCAACACCACCCACAAGTTTGACACTACAACTAATCGATTTACAAAAAGTGTTTATGTCAGAAATAATTGGAAGCATTATGCATTAGCAATAAAAATGCAGAAGCAATTTCAATAAAAGGACCACACGCCTTCACATTGATCAATTAAAACGTTTCACAATATCAACTACGATCTGATTGAAGACATTTCGTCATTTGTCACTTCACAATCATAAAATTTTGACTACTACTTTCTCCACAAAAAAGAGTCTTGCACACAGCGGCTAATTTGCATATGGTATTTCTGTTTAGGTATTATAATAGCGGTATTCACAATCTGTTATAGATGTTTCATGAAATTTTGACTGCTATTTTCTACTTAAAAGAATCTCCCACACAGCGGTTGAATTTAATATAGAACTTCTATTAAGGTGCTATAATAGCGGTATTCACGATCTGTTATTGATTTTTCATAAATTTTTGCCAACTGCTACTACTTTCTTCTCAAAAGAATGCCGCATATAGCAGTTGATTTGCATATGGAACTTCTATTAAGGTGTTATAATAGCGGTATTCACAATCGATGATACTTTTAGTTTTCTGAATAGAAGAGTCGAACAGTGTATTGTAAATTAAAATTGTGCACTGACAGCCTGTTTAATACTGCAATCATGTTTCAAATTTTTACACTCTTGTACACATTAAAAGTCCGATCAAAGTTTGTGTAGATAAAAAATCACAATCAGAATCATGATCGTGTGTGGTGCATGCCAACAGTATTTAAAACAATCAGGAACGCACAGCAACAATTTCGTTCCTCATGTCTAAGTTGGATGAAAAGGCAGTTTTTAAGCGATCGAGATCGATCGTGCACAAACCAATTCTTTAAGTGATTCTGTCTGAGATCGATGATTTGGTCATGAATGAATCTTTGAGATCGATCGTGCAGAAGATAGTTGTTCAAGTGATCCTATCTGTGATCGATGATTTGGTCATGAATGAACCTTCGAGACCGATCGTGTGCAAACTAATTCTTTAAGTGGTCCTGTCTGTGATCGATGAGTTGGTAATCTTCTTTATCATCACGATTGAGTTTTCGAGATCGATCGTGCACAAACCAGTTCTTCAAGTGATCCTCTCTGTGATCGATGATTTGGTTATCTTTGTTGTGATAATGACCGAAACTTCGAGATTGATCGTGCAGATCGATGATTTGGTCGTATTTGTTATATCATGAATGAACCTTTGAGATCGATCGTGCACAAACCAGTTCTTCAAGTGATCCTGTCTGTGATCGATGATTGGGTCATGAATGAACCTTTGAGATCGATCATGCACAAACCAGTTCTTCAAGTGATCCTCTCTGTGATCGATGATTTGGTAATCTTTGTTATAATAATGACTGAATCATCGAGATTAATCATGCGAGTGATCGATGATTTGGTCGTATTGTATCATGATTGACTTTTTGAGGTCCATCGTGCACAAACCAGTTCTTTAAGTGATCCTGTCTGTGATCGATGATTGGGTCATGAATGAACCTTTGAGATCGATCGTTCACAAATCAGTTCTTCAAGTGATCCTCTCTGTGATCAATGACTTGGTAATCTTTGTTATGATCATAACTGAATCTTTGAGATTGATCGCGAAGAAAATAGTTTTGTAAGTGATCCTGTCTGTGATCGATGATTCGATGCAAAAACCAGTTGTTCAAGTGATCCTGTCTGTGATCGATGAGTTGGTATTCTTTGATCATGAACATCAATGTCTCCGAAAGAGCGGCAATAATCTGCACATTGATGATCCAACGCGAACTCTACTCAATGTGTTAAAAATTGAAACAGCAAGCAAGTCAGCTGATATTTATACACTTTCGACATCATACAGAGTTGCATTTATTCTTTGTTCATAACCTATCAATGTTCAATGATTTTATAACCGAATGAGACAAATTTCATGTCTCAAAATTTAAGCTGCAAACTGTGAATACCGCCAATCATTTGAATTCTTATTTTAAGCTCAAGAAGCCACTAAAACTTAACTTCCATCTACTTGGGCCAACGCACAAATGCTTCAATTTTGTGTTTGATTTAATGCTCTGCTATGTACAATGCATTGTTGTTGTTGTAATTCTTTCAATTTCACAAAGTTTCATTTGTAACCAATAAATTTAATTAACACATTGGCATCTGCGGTTAAAATACATTTTAATTACATGCGCAGGCGCACGCGCAACGAAAGTTTACGCGTCCCAATGCCATTCTGACTGTTCAAAATTTAACTTTTAACTGAAATTAGACGTTTGCTTCAACACATAAATGCTTACGGCGGCCCATAATAAACTTGAAAAGTATATGTTTTCGAAAAAGACTACAAGCGGTCGGGACTCGTAAAACACACAACGATGCATAGAAGTCATAAATACACGCACACACATTCATTAGGAGACAAAGCAATGCGTGCGTGTAGCATTGAAACAAAAAGTGATTAATTAGGCTTTATGCAAGTTCACGTGCATTGCAGCGCCACGTTGTGACTGTGGCGCCGTTTTTTTTTTCTGGCCGCTAATTATGAGAAAGTGTTGAAAGAGTTTCACTGCCTCCTAACTAAGTATTTGGTAAATTTGCTGTTTTCAAACTGCCAATTGACTGCCCAAATATGTCGAAGATGAGCGCAACGCAGACTAACGCACACACATACACATACAGCAATGATCAGTTGTGCGTTAGAGGAATTTTTTTTTATAATTTTTTTTGTTTTTTTTATTTAGCTTTAAAAGTGTTTTATTGTTTCGTTTAGACGGAGGCAACAGTTCATTGAAATTAATTTGGTTTTTAAATGCTTAAAATGAAATGTTGTTGGCATTTGTGGCGCCCACACACCACATATACATTAAGGTTAATGACATTTGTGCTGAACTGTCAACAACTATAAAGTAGCACAATCAATCGGCACAATCAACGCTTTAGTTCCAAAATTGTTGTTTGTGTTATAAAAGTTACTGAAGACATTTTTCGAGAAAAAGAAAAGAAATTGTTAAGTTAACCCTTTCGACTCCAAACTTTACCACGTGTCTCGATATTACATTTCGGTAGTTAAATCATGAAAAACTTCCCTAAGAAGTGAGCACATGACATTTGAAGTCGCCACGCCTCTTTGTTAGAGTTTTAGAGCCAGTTTAGTTTTGAACAATTTTAGCTTACAACGGGTTAAATAAATTTTGTAATAATATTTTTTTGTTACAGAAAAATTATCTAATATCTATTGCAAAATACAAAATTATCACGTTTTGATTTTATTTAACCATTATTATTTTGATCAAACACACCCAATCGGTAGACTTCAATTAGAACACAAACTTTTCCTGATACCGCTGCAAATGATTGGAAATTATTTTGGCGATAAAAGTAACATTTTTGTAATTTGTTGGTGCCTACTTCAATTAAACCCATCAATCATAGCTTTTGCTATAAGATGACAAATGGGTGAAGTTGCTCTCAGGTAACTCAGGTAATTTAAACTCGAACTTGGGAAGTTCTTGAATAGTTTTGAATTTTACCATTTCAAGCACATCTGGTCAACTCAATCATTTTGCTGACGCTTTGTGCCAATTGTGTCCATATGTTTAACCTTGACAAGGACATACATATGTCATACCCACAACGGATACCGACAGCTGTCACCAAATGGAATAATTTTAGCATTGAATTCTAACAACTTTCTTCCAACTTTCCTCACTTGGCTTTGTCTATTTGGATTTGGATTTCTCATGAAAATATTTAAGTTTAAACTTATGCAGAAAAAAATAAAAAAAAAACAGAGTAGGAATTGCAAATTTGCACAAGTTGAACAACATTAATGCATGCACACTTTCCTTGTTGGCAGCGGCTATTCATGAATTCAAACTATTTTTTCCAATATCGGAGCATATATTATTTTACAACTACAAATCGACTGTGCTGCATGAACGAATCGGTCATCGAACATTCACTTTGTTGCATGATGAATTGGTGGCGACGGCAACAGCGACAGCAACAGCAGTGGCCACGCACATTGGCGGTCGATTGGCACGCAAAGTGCGCGAACCAAACGTCGTGCAACATTTGAACCGGCTGCGCTCGCGACGGCCATAAGTCATACGTGCGGATGCCGTTCGGGCGCTGTCACTGGCGCTGGCGCATATGAATTTGGTCAAATTCGTGACTAGAACGCAAACGGGGAAAATGTGGCAAGTTGACACACGACCGAAGGCTGCTGGCACCAACTGCGCAAAGACCTTGAGGAGTCGAGTCGAGTCGAATGGAGTCGAATGTCGCCAAACCGGCAATGAGGCATCAAAATGTCTTTATAAAAGTTTAAATGTATGTGTGTGAGTATATTTGTGTGTATGTATGTGTGTGCGTGACAGCGTTGATAGAGTTGCTGTGTTGCCAGCAATTGTCGTGTTGCTGCTGATGACGGCAATATTGTTAACCGTGTTGTCGCCGTTGTTATTGTTGTTGTTGTAGTTGTTGCTATTGTTATTGTTATTGTAGCAATTTACATGATACTCCCCAGCAGCCAAACAAAAATTAAGCAGTTTATTTGTCAAACCACCCAATAAGGTAGCAGCCACATTTTTGTTAACTAGCAGCAACATATCTGTTGTCAGCAACAGATTTGTTTTTTTTACAAAATTGCAAGATTGCATTATTTATATTGTTTTGCATTTATTTCTGGTGCATGAAGAGAAATTTGGCATAGCTGCGAAAGTTGCTGAAATGTTTAAAAAAATACGTAAACAAATAAATGGAAAAAAGCAAACAACCACAACAACACAAATAACAATGAAAGGCACCCAGGGCAAGGATGTTGTTGCCGAGCGAATAATTGAAATTTTCAGCGAAAGTGCACACGCTGGAAAATTGCCATTGCCGCCACTGCTGCAACGTAAGTTGTTATTGTTGTTGCCAGCATCTTTAGCAGCTGCTGTTGCTGCATTCTCGGTTATCACCTTACAGCTTATAATTTGCAGCCACTTAATCAAGTCGACAATTCAATGTTGCGCGCGTCTTCATGCATGAATGAGCGTCAGTTGTTGCTATTGTGCTATTGTTGTTGTTGCTGTTTTAGCTGCTGCTGCTGCTGCCTGTTGGTAAGCCAAACTGTCTGGCATTGTAATCGTAAAATTGGTGCATTCTAGTCGTGATTAACTCGATTAAATGTTTTTTTTCTCAAAGTCTACTCTGATCGTTGTTGTTGCTACTACTGCTATTACTGTTGTTGTTGTTGTTGTTTCTAGTTAGTTTTGTGCCCGGATGCGGTTCGCCGCTTGAGCTGTTGCAACGTCGCGCATTTGCATTAAGCGCCCCAACAATTTGTTTATTACACTTTTGCGGCTGGTTGCCTGCGCCTGCGTCGTGTTTGCCGAACGATTGGGGAAGCGACGTTGTCGAGGCGACGTTGAACGTTTAATAATTATCATTGTTGCATCTTTAGGCAATCAACTTCGTCATGGTTGCAATTTGGTGCATTCGCGTCCAGGCTGCTTTTTTTTGTTGTTGGTTATTTGCCTCCACCGACTGTTGGGGAATGCCACGTCGAGCGTGTGATTACGGTCGTTGTGAGTTTCAGATGAGATTCTTGAGATGCTGATATTTTTGTGACCCAGTTGTGACTTTTCAGATTTAGGCCAAATTGCAAAAAATTGCCAACTGTGCTGTGTTGCATTGTGTTGTTTCTAAGCTGGTTTTACTTTTCGTTCACGAAATTTAAATCAAACACTTTGTATGAAGTTTTTGATTTCAATTAATGCAAACAAAAATGACTCAATTAAATCGGCAATACAAAAATATAAATTATTACATAAATCAATGCTTATACAAAATGCGTTAATATTCCACATATACATCAGTAAAATTAAATTATTTTTTTACAGTCTTTTTCAGTTTCAGCCTATACATTTTAGTTTATAACAAATGAACCGGATCGAATAGCTTCGTTTCATTAAGAAGTCCAACTAGTTTAATCTAGAAGGAGTCTCGTAGCAATTCTCATTGATACTCTTTTAGACATCAAAATAAAAGTGCAACTTGCAAAGCCCTAAGCTTTCTCAGCCTAACCCAACCTTAACGTTTTAATTTTTTACTTGACAAATGTCATTACAATGTCGGTTCTTGAGATTTAAAAAAATTACACTAGAATTTATTTTATGACCTTTAAATAGTCCATTATTTATTCATAAAGTGAGTCTTGCTTCAAAGTTTGCCAGTCTCTTCGGAACACAAAAGACTTAAGAAACAAACTTGACTGGTTTTGAAGTAAAAGTAATGCTTTGTTGGAATGAGGATACAAATTATGTTGGACATTCAATTTTGATAGAATTATTAGTAATAAAATTATTTTACGAATTTTTCATTGTGACAACTTGTCCCAAAACAGTTTTTACTATCGTCTTAACTACATCAATGCAGTGTTATCACTTCTTTGAATTGATAATTATTGTTTATAGAAAAAATGAATTTAGTTTCCATTGTGACAACTTGTCCCAGTTTTGACTATCAACAATTTTGACTGTAAACTAAATTTTTTCAAATTAGTTACATAATTTCTTTAAAATGCAAGTTATTGTTAATAGAAAAAAATTAATTTAGTTACCATTGTGACAACTTGTCCCAATTCTTTATTAACAATTTTGACTATCAACTAAATTTTGTGAACCCAATTATATAACTTTTTATAAATGAAAATTATTGTTAATAGAAAAATGTAATGAAGCTATGATTGTGACAACTTGTGCCAAACAGTTTTGAATATCGTTTTAATTACATGAAAGCAGAATTGAAGATTATTATAAATTTGTAATTGTGACAACTTGTCCCAATTTTGATTTTATCAACAGTTTTTACCATGAACTAAATTGTGCGAAACCAGTTAGTAGTTAGTAGAAATTTGTAATGACGTTGTCATTGTGACAACTTGTCCCAAACAATTCTGACTATCGTGTTAATTACATGAGAGCAGAATTTAAGATTCTTTGAATTGAGAATTATTGTTAATAAAAAAAAAATAAATAAGATATAATTGTGACAACTTGTCCCAATTTTGATTTTATCAACAATTTCGACTATCAACTAAATTGTGCGAAACCAGTTATATCATTTCTTATAAATGAAAAATATTAGTAGTAGAAACATTTTATATGAAGTTCTCATTGTGACAACATGTCCCAAACCATTTTGTCTATCGTCTTAATTACATGAAAGCAAAATTTAGGATTCTTTAATTTGAGAATTATTGTTAATAGACAAAAAATAACTAAGATACCATTGTGACAACTTGTCCCAATTTTGATTTTATCAAAAATCTTGACTATCAACTAAACTTTGTGAAACCAGTTATATAATTTTTTATTTACGTAGTAATTGTTAGTAGAAAGATGTAATGAAGTTACCATTGTGACAACATGTCTCAAACAATTTTGACTTTCGTCTTAGTTACATGAAAGCAGAATTTAAATTCTTTAAATTAAAGACTTATTGTTAATAGAAAAAAATAACTAAGATACCATTGTGACAACTTGTCCCAATTTTGATTTTATCAAAAATCTTGACTATCGACTAAACTTTCTGAAACCTGTTACATATTTTCTTAAAAATGAAAATTATTGTGAATAGAAAAATTTAAAATGAAGTTCTCAATGTGACAACATGTCCCAACCAATTTGACTATCGTCTTAATTACATGAAAGCAGAATTTAAGATTCTTTAAATTGAGAATTTTTGTTAATAGCAAAAAAATAACCAATATACCATTGTGACAACTTGTCCCAGTTTTGATTTTAATAACAATTTTGAGTGTAAACTAAATTTGGTAAAACCAGTTATATCATTTCTTAAAAATTAAAGTTATTGTTAATAGAAAAATTTAAAATCAAATTCTTATTGTGACAACTTGTCCCAAACACTTTTACTGTCGTCTTAATTACATGAAAGTCATGTTATTACTTTTCAAAATGAAAATTCTTGTTAATACAAAACCTTAATAAATTTGCCATTGTGACAACTTGTCCCAAATAATTTTGACGATGGTATTAATTTTTTTGAGAGTAATATTTTTTCTTTAAAATGCAGAGTATTATTAATTGAAAAAAATTAATAAATTTGGAATTGTGACAACTTGTCCCAAAAATTTTTAAGAGCTGTGTTGAAATTCTTTTCAAAGAAAAGCAATTAGTAATAGTAAAAACTAATTTTCTATAGGGACAGCTTGTCACAAATTAGTTTGCAATGATGAAATATGCTCTAAGAAGCAGAAACGAACTTTGCCTTTAATGCGCAGTGCGGCTGAGCATCGTAAGTAAGTTTAGAAAAGAACAAATATATCAAACTCAACCATATAAGTTGAGTACCGTATTCGGCTTAGAGCAATGGGTGTCGCTTTGTTCAAACAATTTTGTACTTAAATCAACTGTGACAAGCTTGGGAAACTCAAAAGTGTTATAAATGCATTTAAATTCCACACCAAACTCAAATAACAACAGTGTTCTTCTTGTTTCAACAAATAATTCCCGTAGACATGTCACGCAGAATCCAAAAACTTGCGCATACCAAACTGAATGCGTTCCTTTCGAATGGCAATTAAACATCACAAAGACCTACTTTCCATATATTTGAACAGCAACAACTGACGTTAAAAGTCCCGTAAACGATTTGGCAAATATTTGCTAATTGCACACAAACTTAACACCCAGCAGAACGATGGCAACGACGGCATAACACCACTCAGCCGGTCATCACATTCCGCGCACGCAAACAACAACAACAAAGTGACAACAAGCTACCTAGCGGCATGACAAGCCAATCAAACGTTAATATAGACATAATATATACTTGCCATACTAGAAGATCGGGCATATTCAATAACTCAATAGATTGGCGGAAAAGTTGTTTCATTATTTGGCCCCCAAAAATAATAATCAATTTTCTGCTAATCAAACGCCGAAGGCGGCAATTGCTGCCGAAATTAATGATTGCAATGGCACTGCGGCAAGTGCTGGCAGCCAGTTGCCACTGACACGATCATGATTGTTGCATAGGTGGCACTGTCAATTGTGCGGCAATCGATTGACAGACGCGCTGGCAGGCAGACACACAGACAGACCGGCTGAGTGGTTGGATGCATGGAGCGACAGCCAAACCGAATAGCATCGCGTCAGGCAGCCAGCCAATCATTGGCAATGACACTGACTTTGCTGTTGTCAATTGACGCACACAAACACTCACACACAGCAGAGTGGCACATTGTGGGCTTTCACACTTGATTGCATGCAAATTAGCAGCCACAGCAATGGCGGCAATGTCGGCAGCAAAGTACACTTGCCTGGCCGTTGAACCGACAGCTAACGGCGGCATTGTCGTTAGTGCAAGTAGCGCTTGCATAAATTTTTATGAATCAATTGCAGCGAGACTATGCAAATTTCGCAGCACTTGCAATATTTTTGGCACGTAGCAAGTGTGAAAACAGCCAACGGCCGCTGAGCAAATCAATAATAATGAGCTGCATGTGCGAACTGCATTGCACGGCATGTTGCAACAGTGGCACATTATGCAATATGGCGGCAAATTATGGACATTTGCTTCAGGCAGTGACAAAAAAAACGTGGCAAACTTGAGAGAGAGGAAAAATGAATGCTAGAAATGTTTTGGACCAATGAGCTGAGGAATATGGGTCAACCAAATCCACGACTCATATGTGAACAAAGACGCTGTCCACCTAGACGTTTTTTTTATGCAAAATTTTCTACCTGCAAATTAAAGCCCACGGAGATCATAAAACTCTTCGGTCAGTCAGCCACTGAAAGCCATCAAAACGGCTCGACCCATTGACAGTTTGGTTGGTGGAAATTGCTTTTTGAAAATGTCGACAGACTAATGCAGCTAATGCAACTTTGTTCCAGTGTAATTAAAATTCGACACACATCCTCACACAGCAGCAGCACAACTTAACGGCAATTTGGTCCGCCCTACAAAGTGGCATGTCCGTGCCGTCAACTTGACATATGCTAATATAAACAAAAACAACAAAAAAGGCAAAAATGCTAATGTCTCTATACAAACGAATGTGTGTGCGTGTAGGTCTGTGTGTTACATTATCGCGATTGTCGGCTGGGCAAAAACCCATTTCAACCTACTGAACTCAATAATCTGTTTGCTAACATGCAACGCTAAGAAGAAGAAGAAGAACTAAAACAACAGAAACAACAAGAAGCAAACAAAAAACTAAAAAAACCCCTTAACACAGACCGTCTGTCCAGCGTAGCGCCACATTTATGGCGTTGCCGATAAGAGTGAAACGGTTGACTGAAAACAGCAGCAGTCAAAGAAGAACAACAACAAAAACAATAGCAACAATCAGTACTCCCCCCAACAAATGTAAAAAAGGCCACAGCACAGCAATGACAACCCATGAGCGTTGTCAACAACAAAGCAACGAATACAGCAGCAGCCAACATTTGCAACAATAACAAAAAACAACAACAATAACAAGAGAAATTTGCAAATCTGTTGTGTATGTCAAAAGTGATAAATTTGCAAGTAGCAATGTTTTTGTGATTTTGCAGTTGTTGTTGTTGCAGTTACTTTTTTAACTCACTACTGACTTACTGTCTTCGTAGAGTCTTCGACTGTGCTACCTGTCAGACACTTTGAGTTGTGTCTGCGAAAGTGATTTTCGCTCAAAAAATATTGGACATAAAAATATGAAAATTTAATTTTCAAGAAACCATTTAAAATTACTTTGTATTTTTATTTTTTTGTATTTCTATTTTGGCTCATTGCCCGGGAAAATTACGTGATGCCTTTGGAAACCCAAAAGACAATCATTTGGTCTAAAAAAAGTCCGCGTTCACTAGAAAAATAAGAAAGTAACTTAGTTACAGGTGCCTCACATGCTTACAACAATATTCTTACTGTTGTAGGGTGTTTCATACAGATACGAAAATGAGTTCTTTATAGGGTTCTTTCGGATCTCTGGATTGTGCTTGAAAAATAAAACCACTTCAATTATTCAGCGCAAACGCAGTCGAAAACCAGCAATCACTTTATTTAAAAATTTACACTTGTATGTCTTTACACTTGCTGCTACTTACTGGACTATTGCATGTTTCCCCTTTGATTGCTCGAATCAGACTCGACTTCTGCGCTGCACCCGGCTGCCTTTTATACTTGTCTGGTTATCGCGCTGATTGTTCTCACACATTCCAGTTGGACTATCTCTCAATCGTTCTTGCACAGCCCATTACCATCGCGAGCCATCTTTGCCATATCGAAATTATAGCAAGTCGGCTGTACTTTACAGTGCGTGCCTAAAAGTATGCCCGAAAAAGCATTCATGCATAGCACAGCAACAGAGTGCCTCATCGTTACAATACATTACATGATACATGAATATGTGTACCAGGCATACAACAGAGATCCTTTTTCATCTTCCTTTCCTTCCTATCCTTTTTCAAAACTTCCGAGACACTACATAATTCTGTATGGTTTTATAAGAAAATGTATGAATAAACAAATAGTTCAGATAACGTAGAGTCAAGGTTGAGGATTCGATACTTCTGAGAGCAATCTGGGATCATTTTAACTTTTATTTTAGTATTAATTTCTTAAAAATTCTTAGTTTGTATGGGACCGCAACGAGAAGGTCCTGGCGACGACGAATCACAATAGGAAATGTTTTTTTTATTTTTTTCTTATTTCAATTGCTTTATTTTTTTTTAATTTCTTATTAAAATTGATTCTCCAAATTTAATATTTATCCTTTCAAATTCGTTTAACTTTCAGTCGAGTTCGTTTCATAAGTCTTTTGAAACGGAATAAAAAAATTCGTTCCATTCCTTAGTACAGGGTGGTGCGAAAGTTGTTATCTAATGTTCCTTGGCTCTGATTTGTTTATGAATGAATGTATGATTAAATGAATAAATGAATGAATATGAATAAGATTTGCTCAGAAGGATCCTCACAAAGAGTCTCTCTGGACTAAGTCTCAACCAGACTGACTACTGCAGAAGCTGAAATTCCAGAGATGAGGAAGAAAGCGTACAGCATCTTCTATACTGTCTCAGCCAAGCGCTCATTAGAAGAAGAATTAAAACAATAGGACAGCCTCGCGGAGATATCCTATGTAGATGTTAGAGACTTCTGATTCATGGCATCAATTAATGAATGAATGAATTAATGAATGATTGTATGAAAGTATGAATGAATGAATGAATGTATGAATATATGAATGTACGAATTTATGTATGAATAAATTAATGATTAAAGGAATGAATGAATAATGGAATGAATCAATTAATTAATGAATGAAGTAATTAATGAATGTTTGAATTAATTAATGAATGAATGAATTAAATAATTAATGAATTAATGAATAAATGAATTAATGAATGACTGAATTAATGAATAAATGAATGAATGAGTGAATGTATGAATGTATGACTGAATGAATGTGTTTGTGATTTTGATTGATGTTTCAATTTATTTGTCGCCACGTGTTGGCCGAGATATCGTCAAAAGTTAACAGAACCGGAAAAGACGCCATACCAGTCAAAAAATGAACAAAACAGTGCTTACAAACTAGAATGTGTCGCAGGTGCTTCCAAGCACCTGAGCTCGAAAAGGAGTTGCAGAGTGGTCACGAACATTCCGGCCCCTCTTGAAAGCATCCGCTTTCAAACATCCAAAAATAAGGGGCAAAGCTTGACTATAGGTCGCTTGAACATTCCCTTGGCTGTTTGAATTGTGGCGACTCGCACCAACCCATCGTCTCCAGGATGCACTTCGCTGACTCTCCCCATCGCCCACTGTGCCGTTGGGAGGTTATCCTCCTTTATGATGACGACGTCGTCGACTTTCAGATTTTGCATTTTTGTCTTCCATTTGGGTCGTTGTTGGAGTTGCATTATATACTCTGTTGACCATTTTCTCCAGAATTGTTGGATGAGACGTTGCAAGTACTGCCAACGCGTTAGTGCGCCTGCCTTCAAATTAAGAACGTTTTCGTCCGGTAGAGTGACAGGTGCTCGGAGGAGCAGAAAATGCGCTGGTGTTAGTGGATCGATATCGCCTTCAAATTTTGTACATAAAGGTCGTGTGTTGAGGCAGAATTCGATCTGGCAGAGAACCGTGTGTAGTTCTTCGTATGTCACTGATGCGTCCGCGAGTGTTCGCCTCAGATGGTGCTTTACTGACTTTATTCCGGCTTCCCATATGCCGCCGAAATGAGGTCCAGACGGGGGGGAAAAGTGCCACTGTATCTGCTGGTCGGCCAACTCCTTGGTGACCGACTCTTGTGTTGTCGATGAATTCAGCATTTGGTACAGGTCTCGTAGGTGTTGACTTGCACCCACGAAGTTGGTGCCGTTGTCGGAGTATAGGTGTATGGGTTTGCCACGTCGTGATATGAAGCGACGCAAGCAGGCGATGAAAGCTGCCGTTGTTAGCTCGGTGACAAGTTCGAGGTGCACTGCCTTGGTAACCAGACAGATGAAGAGCGCGACCCAACATTTGTAGAGTCGGGAGCCGCGCCCCCTCCATGACCGCACCAGGAGTGGTCCAGCGAAGTCTACCCCAACGTTCATGAATGCACTCCCAGGGTCAAGTCGCTGCGGAGGTATGTTGCCCATTTGCTGGTTGTAAGTAGTGCTCCTTTGCCGCATGCAACCCGTGCAGTTGTAGACGATTTGTTTGATGACATATTTTGAGCCTGGAACCCAGTATCGTAGGCCCAACAAGTACTGAAGCGCCCTGCTTCCAGCGTGCAAGTACTTGAGATGATAATAGCGTACAATCAATCTTGTCAAATGATGATCTCTCTTAAGGATAAGAGGATGTCTCTGGTCGTAGCTCACTCGCGCGTTTTCGATCCGGCCACCAACTCTCAATAGTTCGTCGTTGTCAATGAAAGGAGAAAGAGCAGTTAGTTTGTGTGAAATTGACAGCTGCTTACCTTGACTTAGGCTTCGCAGCTCAGAAGAGTACGTCGAAGCTTGTGCTTTCTTCACAAGGACGTTATGAGACTGTAGCAGCTCGGCTGTGGACAGGAACCCTGCAGTTGGATCTTGACGCGCCTTTTTTGCTTTGCAATTCTGCGTGAACCGAAGTACATACGCAGTTACTCGAAGTAACCGCGTAAAGTCTGAGTACCGCTCAATGATGTCGGTGTCGGCAACAGTGATTGCGTGTGCAGCTACCTCCTTCCGTTCTTCTAAGTCAGCGTTGACAGGTATTGGTGGTGCCACATGACCCAGTGTAAGCGGATGCCTTAGCAAGGTTGGTCCCTTCCACCATAACTGGTTGTCGATCAGTTCGGACGACGAGATACCTCGCGTGGCCAGATCTGCCGGATTCTGCTGGGATGGTACGTGGTGCCATTGTTCAGCTGGGATGACATCAATTATTTGTGACGTTCTATTCGCAATAAACGTCTTCCATCGACGTGGATGATTTGAAATCCAGGCCAGGACAATGGATGAATCTGTCCAGCCAAAAACTGGAACCTCGGTCATGCCCAGTGCGCCACGAACCTTGACCATCAATTTGGTCATGAGATGGGCAGCGCAGAGTTCTAGCCGAGGTAGTGTCACCTGTTTGACTGGCGCCACCTTCGTTTTCGCTGCCACGAGATTAGTTCGGAACTCGCCATCGGCCCGCTGAACCCGTAAATAAATTGCTGCTGAGTAAGCTACTTCGGAGGAATCCGAAAATCCATGCAGTTCAACGTTCTGCTCGTTTGCGTACTCCAGCCACCTTGGGATTCGGAGCCGTGAGATTTTGGTCACATCTTCCCGGTACCCGATCCATTCAGTGTTGAGATGGACCGGCAGCTCTTCATCCCAACTGAGTCCTTGCACCCAAAGCTTTTGCATGAAAACTTTCAATGAAACGATGACCGGGGAAAGCCAACCAATGGGATCGAACACCTTGGCTATATCGGATAATACTGCTCGTTTTGTGACAGTCGGTGACAGCGCTGGAAACGTTACGTTGTATTTGAACGTGTCATTGGACGTATCCCATAAAAGGCCGAGGGTTTTTACCGCCTGCGTGGTGTCAATAACTGTGTCTGAGGCTGTATTACATTCACGTGTATCGATCCCCTTTAAGAATTTCGCTGAGTTTGACGACCACTTGCGCAGGTGAAAGCCTGCCTGAGATAATATGCTGCACAATTCACCTCTTAGGTTTTCTGCGACACACACGTCAGTTGCGCATGCCATCAAGTCGTCAACATAAAAGTTTTGCTTAATAGCTGCTGCTGCTTCGGGATGAGTTTTTTGGTTATCGATTGCTATTTGTTGCAACGTCCGAATAGCCAAGAACGGCGCTGCTGAGGTGCCATAGGTCACAGTTTGGAGTTCGTATTCCCTTATACTCTCATCCTTGGAGTTCCTCCACAAGATACGTTGAAGCGAGCGATCGTCAGGATGTACCAATACCTGACGGTACATTTTCTCGATATCGGCACTAAACCCGATTTCATATTTGCGAAAGTTTACAACGATGTCAACCAAATCCCTTTGTATTGTGGGACCTACCAGCAAATTGTCATTGAGCGACAACCCGTTTGCAGATTTGCATGACGCGTCAAACACGACACGCAATTTCGTTGTCGTGCTAGTCGGCTTGAGTATCGCATGATGTGGCAAAAAATATGTCCGGCCTGGACTGGCGGTAGTTGCCAACGCCATATGCCCTAGTGTCTCGTATTCGTTCATAAATTTGATGTACTCCTCCTGCAGCATTGAGTCGTTGCCGAAACGCCGTTCCATTGCCGAAAACCGGTTCACGGCAGCTGTGCGCGAGTCGCCGAGAAGTACTTCGTTGTTCTTTAGCGGAAGTCTCACAACATACTGTCCGCTAACATCTCGTCTGAAGGTCCTTGTATAGTGGTCTTCTGCTTCTTTTTCCTCTGGTGTTAGATGTGGTTCGGTGCTTTTTAGCTCTTCTACTTCCCAGAACTTCTGCAGCTGCTCACTTACGTCTAACAAACTGTGTGCCGCGATGATATGCTGCGCAGATGGGCCTGGTATTGTACCTACCAGAACCCACCCAAAAATCGTTTTGAACGCAGCCGGTGACCCTGATGGATGCGTTAGCTTCTCTGGTAATACGCAACTACTGAAAGCATCTGCGCCTAGAATGATGTCGATGTTGCTTGGCTTGTGGTAGCTTTGATCTGCCAGTTGTAGATCTTTGAAATACTCCAGCTTATCATGCTTCACCTCATGAATCGGCAAAGTCTGTGTCAAGCTGGTTAAACACAACGCGTCTACGTCCACCGTCGCGTTGCCTTGTTGCGCCTGGATGCACAAACGTACCTTTCCTCGCGTACAGTTGCCCCTCGAAGCGCCGACGCCGTAAAGCATGGTTCTGTCGAATCGTCGTTTTAAACTCACACGTTGGACGCATGACTCCGTTATGAGCGTGCCTTGTGACCCTGAGTCCAATAGTGCGCGGCACAGATGCCTCTGACCGCCCGCGTCGACTATCGTTACCATTGCTGTGGGTAACAATGTGACGCAGTGCGAATATTGTTGTGCGATGTTCACGCTGACCGTGGGAGGATCTCCAGCTGAAGCGGGTTGTGCCTCAGTTGGTTGACGTTGATTCGTTGATGATGCTGGAACATGTAGCAATGTGTTGTGCTTCGCGTTGCACTCTCTACATAATGATCTTTTGCACGCCGCTGCTCGATGATCCGCTTGAAAGCAGTTAAAACATAGACCCCGGGCTTGCACTAGTTTGCGACGCTCTTCAACACTCATGCCTTTAAATTGGTCACATTTATATATCGCATGCTCCTTCGAACATGCTGGACACGTCTGAAGTGTTACCGCGTAAGCGCTTGCCTGGTTTCGTTTGTTGCTGCTGCCTGATGTCTTCTGCGTATTCTCGAGTTCGAAGATGCGTCTTTCTAAAAATTCCAACAATTGTTCAAACGTGGCTTCCTCTTCCTTCTTTTCCCGGTACCACAGAACCAACGTCTCCGCGTCGAGCTTCTTCTCCATTAAAAACAGCAAAATTGAGTTCCAGTGCTGAACTGGTTCGTCCAGCACTTTCAATGCGTTTATGCTTTCGTTTGATGCATTGTACAAACGCTTGGCCTCAGCCGCCGAGGCTGCTCTCATTGAGGGTTGCTCCAACAACAGCACTAAATACGCCTTCTTCACCTTGTCAGACCTATTGTATTTGCGTTGTAATAAGTCCCAGGCGATGTTGTAATTCGCGCTGGTTGGTTTTAAATGCTTTATGAGCGAGAGCGCTTCGCCTTTAACCTTGGTTTGCAAGTATTCGAATTTTTCGATATCGGATACGGTTCTCCGATTGTGCACGAGCGTCTCAAAGAGATCGCGGAACCTGATCCACTCCGTGCAGCTACCGTGAAACTCTGGAATTTGGATTTGCGGTAGTCGCAACTCATGGCCTCCATGTGAGGAGCCGTTCACCGCATCCACTGGCGTGGACGAATTTCCGAGATGTGTAGTGCTGATGCGCTCGAGTAGTGCACTCATTTGGCCCTGATGCTCGATAAGAGTATGCACCGCTGCGGTGATATCGTGGGCCGATGGTTGGCTTTCAATTATGGTGCGGTTGTGAACAGCCTCTTCCTGCAACCGTGTGCACAATGATTTTATCGCAAGGTACCTCTCTTCCACCTCGATGCGGTATGACTCCTCGTGAGCTTTTTCGTCTGCCGTTGTGGCGACGAATTCTATATCGAAATGCACCGCCTCGAATCTTGCAAATAATTCCTCAGCTCTGGCTGATCTCACCTTTAGCTCTTCGATTGCCACGCCATCGGCTGCACATACGTTGTACAGACGTGTCAGACTGCTTTTGATAATCTGCCGTTGCGTCTTCAACTTGTCCATTTTCGCTGTCAAATGTCACAAGGAATTCGCTTGTTGCCAATGTTGCCAGACAAATGTCACTGCCACCAAACTTCGCCACTAGATGACGCGTGCAAATTTTAGCCGCTACCAACTCCAATCAGATTGTCGCGCCAATTGGGCTGGTGCGGCACGAAACTCCGCTGCTTGCGATTCCAACTAAACGGCTAATCTGCTGTGACACGAGACTCCGCTGGCCTTGATGCCTGATGAGCTGAAGCTCTGCTGCAGTGCGAGACTCCGCTGGCCTCGTCGCCTGCTGAATTGAAGCTCTGCTGCAGTGCGAGACTCCGCTGACCTCGTCGCCTGCTGAATTGACGCTCTGCTGCAGTGCGAGACTCCGCTGGCCTCGACGCCTGCTGAATTGAAGATCTGCTGCAGTACGAGACTCCGCTGGCCTCGACGCCTGCTGAACTGAAGATCTGCTGCCGTGCGAGACTCCGCTGGCCTCGACGCCTGCTGAATTGAAGATCTGCTGCAGTACGAGACTCCGCTGGCCTTGATGCCTGATGAGACGCTCGTCGCAGCTGCAATTGACTCACACTGGTGTGCTTGGATTAACTTTTCCTCAACCTATTGTTTTACTCGCCTTGTGAATGAATCCGGCTCGAAGGACCAAAAAATGTTTGTGATTTTGATTGATGTTTCAATTTATTTGTCGCCACGTGTTGGCCGAGATATCGTCAAAAGTTAACAGAACCGGAAAAGACGCCATACCAGTCAAAAAATGAACAAAACAGTGCTTACAAACTAGAATGTGTCGCAGGTGCTTCCAAGCACCTGAGCTCGAAAAGGAGTTGCAGAGTGGTCACGAACAGAATGTATGAATGAATGATTGTATGAATGAATGCATGAATGTAGGTATGAATGAACGAATGATTGTATGAATTAATGAATAAATGATTGAATGAATGATTGAATGAATGAATAATTGAATGAATTAATTAATGAATAAATGAATGAATTAATGAATGAATGATTGAATAAATGAATGAATTAATGAATCAATTAATTAATGAATAAAGTAATTAATGAATGATTGAATGAATGAATGAATAAATGTATGAATGAACGATCGAACGAATGAATGAATGAATGAATGAATGAATGAACGAATGAACGAATGACTAAATGAATGAATAAATGAATGAATGAATGAGTGAATGAATGAATGTATGATTGATTGAATGAATAAATGAATGAATGATTGAATGAATAAATTATAGAATCGATCGAATGAATGAATGAATGATTGAATGAACGAATGAATAAATGAATGAATGAATGCATAAATGAATGAATGAATGAATGCATGAATGAATGAATGAATGTCAAAGGAAAATTTACTTTTGCCGCTATTTGGAAAAGTTATAGCATCTGCTGATAGAGTGATGACTTTTGCGCCACCTTGTAGTAGTGGAAGTGTGCTTCTTAAGTCTTCTGTTTAGTAAAGAGATGCTGGCAATTTTTGAAAAAGTAACAGAGTAAATAATTTTTTTTTAACAACGCAGCCCTAAACTGACTATCGGACATAGTTTATTACTTGATTTCAACCAGGCGCGGATCCAGAAAAATATTTCAGGGGGGGTTTCAAAAAGTAATTCTTTAATATTTATAAAATACCTTTTAATTTGTATGTAGTTTTATAGTCGATCCAAATATTTCGGAGGGGGCTTTCAACCCCCAAATCCCTCACCCCCTGCATCCGCCACTGATTTCAACGTTTTGCTTAAATTTCTTAAGAAATAGGTCAAGTTCGTTTCTTAAGTCTTTTGTCTAATAAAGCTATGTGAGGAAACTTTGGGAAAAATAAATAAATTTTAATTCACATTGCATATTGATTGATTGATTTTTCACTAAATCTGTATATTTCAACAAGTGAATTTATTTTTTTAACCAAGTTCGTTTCTTAAGTCTTTTGATTAATAAAGAGACCCGTGGAGTTGAAAACAATGATGCAAATTTTTGATAACATATAGACAAATGATTGGAATAACCAGGATAAACGATTATGTAATGTTTATTCGTCTGCCAAATAACTCTTGTACCATTAAAGATATTGGGATCAAGTTTGAATTGTGAAATTAAAAATATATTAAAATTTATCAATTTTCTTTTGCACGTGTTGCTGGCATTTCAATAAGGATCTCAGGCTCCTAAACTATGCTTGAAAGTATCCGTATGGCGCATAGTACCCACACACATTGATAGCTTTTCAAGGTAGGAACTAAAGAGGGAAGCTTCTTGAGCGTGTTTAACTATCTATGTATTTATATACAATAATTGCTTTACTCAGAGACTATTTTAGAATTTACAAAAACAAAAAAAATCATATAATGACAATAATTTAAATTTTTTGATTGATTGATTACAGAATGAAGATTAACATCACTTTCCTGCGTGGCGATTGTGTGCAGCAACAACAGCAGCCATTTTCCATAGCGTCCAACCGCACTTGGCGGAAATTGCAACAAAACCAATAACATCAACACCGTGTAACCAACAAATTAAAATTATTACCACAACAACAACAATGAATGTCGAATAAATTTTGTTTTATTGCACGTAAAAGAAATTTTCTAAAGCGAAAAAAAAACGCACAAACAAAACGGCAGCCTCTGCGAGCTTGTGTTGGTCGATTGGCCGGCTGGTATGTGACCGCAGCAGACGCAACATCGAAGTGGCCATCAAGTCACATGCGAAAGATTGATAGGATGGACAAATGGCCGAAGATGCACCCAATGCGTCGGATAGACGCACGTAAAATCAAATGAAAATTGCAATCAATTTCACTCTTATCCAAACGAATACACGGCGTCGAACCGTCGACAACAACAACAATACAAATAACCAACAACAACACAAAGGAAATAAGTAGAAGGCCGTAAAAATAGAAGCGCGTCAGTGGCAAAGCACACACACCGCACGGCTGCTAGTCACATAAATTGCACACACCACTCGGGATGCAGTGGCACATCCAGCAGCCGCCACTGCCGTCGCGGCAATAAAACTGCGCCATAGCGGCCACGCTGAGAGTGCAAGCAGGCGCATGGGAATTGGGGTAATTGATGTTTAGTTGCACTTTTACCCGAAAACGTGGATAAACTACCCAAAACAAAACAGCACAAATACAACAAATTAAAATGGAATCTGTACAAAGAGGGCGCGCGCAAAAAAACAAAACAAAACAAAACAAGTGGCAAATTCGCTCGACCCGGCAGCAATCGAAACGGCCAAATGCAGCCGACTGGTGCGTTGGCGAGTTTGTTGTTGTTGTTGTTGCTTTAGTGGCAAAATAATGCACACTGGGATCTTATGGCGTAGGGGAGATGCACCAATCGAGATTAGGCCAGGTCAGTGGTGCTGCTGGCGAGGGCATGAAAATGGATTTTCTTCTTCATTTCAGTCGTTTTTTGCTGTTTTTGTTTTCCAAGTGCAAATATGTAAGTGGCAGATGCCTGCAAAGGCTTTGAGCCACAGCCGCACGCCAACTCCTTCCATCTACTTACTCTTGTTTTCCTTTTCAAGCAGTTCAAAGTTTAAATTGAAAATGGAAAATGCTGCCGCTGCACTGAGAGGATTTGCCGCCGAGGCAACTTAATTATGCGCTAAACAGCAGCAAAGGCCACAGCGCAGTTGGCTTTTAGTGTAGCCAAATTTTCTGCAATTTGCTGTGGCAATTTCTTCTTCTTCTTCTTTATATTGCAGAAGTTACAAAGAAAGTAACGTTTGTTCTCATTTTGCTGAAGCTAAATGTGACTTAATTAAATTCAATTAATTATTAACACATTTCATTAGCGACAAAATCGTTAGGCTCCAGAATGTTTTGTTGTTGTTTTGCGGTGCCATTTCCCAGAAATTGTTTTGGCCGTAACGGCTGTGGCGTGTTTGGTTAAAACACTTTTCTGCCAGACTTTGGCGCTTTTTGTCATTTGGCTGTGCTTCAGCCATTAGTGTCACTGTGGCAATCGGAAAATCGTGAGAAATTTATCTGCGAATTTTCACGCTATTCGTTGTGTTACTGCTTGCAACTGAGACGATTTTTTTCGATTGCATTTGTTGTACAGTAAGTGTGACAGTTGTGTTTAGTGCTGGCAACAGTTGTGATGAATCTGGGCTTAAATTGACTGTAAGTACATAGAAAAGTGGTAAATATTTAAACACGTTGTGAGTAAAGAGTGAACTGAGTGCAACTGATATTTCTACTGTTGGGGCTGAAGGCAACCAACGAAACTCTTCTGAGATTTGAATACTTGTGGGATTATCAAGGAACACAAATTCCTTAACGAAGTCAATACTTCTTTGAAACTTCGAATGAAACTGTTTTTTTTAAGGCGAAATGGGGTCGAACAATTCAAATTTGGGGTAAAAAATTTTCCGATTTTTGGTTTTCGAGATATTTGGTGTTATAAATATATATTGGTTTGGTGCTATAAATATATATTGTGGCTATAATATTGGTTTTATGGAAAAAGTGTAAATATATTTTCGAGAGTTTGATCAATTTTTAACAAGACTGCATAGTTACTTTTTTAAATATTATTGTTTTTTAATGTTTTTCGGTGCTTTTGAAATTATGTCAAAAATTTTCGTTTGTTTGGGGAATTCATACAACTGGGAAGAGGTGCGAGAAATGAATATATTTATCTCATATTATACAAAATATCCCATGTTAACTTTTGTTATTCCTTACTACAAAGCAGACCATCATATTATGCAAAAGTTTCACATTTAAAGTTTAAAAAAGAGCCCAAAAAAATTTATGGAAAATGCTAAAATGTACTGTTGGATTAATCGAACATTGGGCCGATATGGGTTAAAGAGATTAGACCAAGTCAGGTTCAGAAGACTTGTTCCCAGCTCTCCAGATGCAGGACATCTCCCATAAGCCAAATTAAATGACTTTAATGTCCTCGAGCAACTCCGTTTCTAACAGAGTTGAGAATTGTTTGAAAATTTTAACTAATTTCTTGCTTTCAAACCCGAAAAATTTGATCTCAGTTCCTGAATTTCTTGCAATCTTCTTCTCAGCAACAATGTTGCGTCACTTGACTTCAAGAATCCATTAAGTTTGCTGTAGCTATGAAAATGCCAATATTTACTGCTTCGCTGGCCGTTTGGGTTTCATCAATTTGGTGAGAAACATAATGCTGGGCAATGCGATCGATTTGCGGCATTCACAGAAAAGTTCAATTTCAATAAACCACAGACGTGCCACGTTGCTGCAGAAGACATCGGCGACTACCAATCAAATTCCATATAAAAATGCTGACAGCAAAAGCAACAACAACAACAATCGTAATGCTGCAACAATATTGGCTGCAACTGTAATTTCTCATGTCAATCAACTACCGCAAAGTGTTCGCAACGAGCGTTGAGTGTTGCGTTTTATTGCGCCGCGTCGGAATGGAATTTTTGATTAGTTGCAATTTCGTGTTACACTTGGAGGCAACATGAGTTGTTCTGCAACAACAACAACAACAATAAGAACAAGAATAACAACTTTGAGCCCACAGCATTGCCGACCGCCAAACAATCAATGCAATTTCCGAACGCAAACACTTTGTCATGCGTAACAAATCGCAACAATGGCGGCTGAGAGACGTTGGTGCTGTCGTTGTTGTTGTTATTATTGTTGCTGTTGTTGTTGTGGTTGTTCTTGGTATTGGCATTGTGATTGTTTGTGGTTGCCGCTAGCTGCAACAAGTGACATGTCAACATCAGCTGACTGCCGCGTGTCAATATCGGCGCTGACACATCGCACCGGCACACGTGAACAACACAACCAGCCGAACCAGCGGACTTAACCTTAAATGCAGCGACACACAATTGTTGTTGTTGGCAGTAATGCAATGGCCAATGCAATGTTTGGCCACCGGTTGGCAAGGATGCGCGTAACAATTGCAAATATTTGTGTTTGTATTTTGTTTGGAATGTTGTTGCTGTTGTTTGTGGCGTTGTGCTTGTTATTAGTTAAGCTATACTGTTGCTGTTGTTGTTGCTATTTGAAAAAACAAAAAACAACGACACACAACTGCCGCACTCACAGTTCAATGCAACAGGCGCATTGTTGTTTTTGCTGTAGCAGCAGCATTAGCAACAGCAACAACAACAACTCTGTCAGTGGCAGCAACACTACCGATTGCCTGCTGCCGCTAAGTGGTTGCACTCTTTTTTATTTGCATTTGACATGCTAACAACAACAACAACAAACAACAAACATTCTGTTGTCTTTCATCGCTGGCTGCTGTGGCAGTTTGCTTAGCCCGTTGTTGTTGTTCTGGTTTTTTTCCACAGTCTATACTAACATTGTTGCTTTTGTTGTTGTTATTATCGAATTCCATGAAATATTTAAATAAAATCAAATGACACTCCCGCAGTCGCTGTCACAGTTGCACCAGTGCTGCCACCTTTTGCCACAGTGTCCACGTAATAAATGCAAACGAGCTCCGATTAATCTGCAACACAACAGGAACAACAACAACAACACATCAGCTTGGACCGCATCAGCTGTTTGCGTCGGTCAGTGCAAGTTGACGCTTCAAAAGTGTCGCCTGAATTTGCAAACGCGACTGCATTCTTGTGCAATTGCCATTGCAGAAGAAGAATGCTTATTGTTGTTGTTGTTATAGTTAGCACAGTTGGTGAATTGACAACCAATTTAGACGCGCAGTGCGAACAACCACAGTGACATGTCGCTCTGTCAGCGCTTCAATGCAGTGAAATGACTGTTCCGGGTGCAACGTGGTGGCCACCATGTTGCAAGTGTGTTTCTGACTGAGAATGTTGGCATCATTTAAAGGACAGCGCCATCTGTCACACAGCATACGAAACAATCAACTTACTTAAACAACGTTTTCCAGATAGTTTCATCTCCCGAAATTCCAATGTCAACTGACCACCAAAATTGTGTAAATTAACATCGTGTGAGATTTCTTGCTTTCGAATTTTATGTAACTTCGAGTCTCAGCAAACAAACCACAAACAATTCCTAAGGTCAGTGCCCCTGACCCAACGCGTCATCGCTGAGAAGAAGCCACATCTTTGTCAAAACCATTGTTGCGATATGATCTAAGAGTGTTTCCACTGGAACAATTTTGCAGCAGCCATTAAAGTTGATCTCTAATTTCTCTTTTGAATACGTTTTCTAAACGATTTAAACGATTCAAAGTGAAAATGATTTCGTAAGATGCGTACGAAAAGTATCTTCAAAGAATGTGAAAATAAAAACAGCTGGACAGAGAGTTTTCATTGAAACTTTTCCACTCAATCTGTGTAATTTAGCTGCAACATGCACAGTTCACATTGTTTGTACTTTCCCTAGAAACCACAGCGACAGCAACGCCCTCACCAATGCCCAACTGACAGACGCATCGAATCATTTTGCGCGGTTTTTAAATTTTTGTTTGCAATTACTCCATCGACAAGGTGCACAATAGCAACAACAACATTGGCAAGCACCATAAATGCAAAATTGGCGCACACGCGCGGAAATTGGGTGGTTTGGCTGTCGATATTTGCGGCTGACCGCATAATTTGCGCTAATATGGAAAATTGCTACACATTAGACGTCGCCAGCTGCAACACCCACCCACCTACGCACGCAGCTTCAGGCCACCGCTGCCGACAGTCACTTGCGCGAAATGGGCCACCAGCTGCCGGTTGTAACTGCTCAATTGTTGAGCGCACAACAGTTGCGGCCAATACGCAATAACAATCGGTCATCAATGGGCCGGCGGCCACGACGACAACAACGACAACGGCGGCGGCATTGTCTTTTCGGCGGCTACTGGAATTTATGCAAACACATCTGCCGCATACCGACAACGTAGCCGCCAGTCGGATGCAAAAGCGGCAAAGCAAAACAATGTCAGCGCGCTTCGGCTGCGCAAATGCGGTGCGCGCCTGCGCACAAAACTTGACACAATGCGCCGATGGTGCGAGTGCGGCTGCGCATACGACCCGCCCGATTTGTATCGATTTTGTCAACGTAAATTTATACAATGTTGTAGTAAGTCGTATGTGCGTGAGCGAGTGTGTGTCAGTGTGTGTGCGAGTGTGCGTGTGGGTTCAAAGAAAAATGCCAGACAATTTGCTGGGGGCATTTAAAATTATCGCTGGCAATGCGCGAAAAGTTGCACGTCGTTTTGGTAATTTGTTGTTGTTACATTGCGTTGGCTTTGTCGCGTGGCGTCGCGCCGCGTTGGTCTTTCAGCGTAACATATTCATGCGAACGGTAAATGGGCCACGCCATTCGCCGAAGCGTTGCGGAGGCGGAACGGTGCGTGGTCGAAGGACAGGCGCGTCGAATGGCTCTGCCGCGACCGGCTATGGTGAAATTTGACCCAGTAGTTGCTGAAACTGGGCTGCGATATTGCAATTTCTTGCTCCCGTGACAGTGTCAAAGAAATGCTGCGTTGGTTGGCTTCGAATGCTATGAGACATGATTTAGTGTGAGATTTGTTTTTGGATGTCGATATTTTTATATATATTTCAAATTTGGTAAAAGTTAATATAAAGAAGAAGAAGTTAATTAAAAGAAGAAGAAAGAAAAGAAGAAAAAGTTACTAGAAAGAATAAAAATAAAAACAATGGGCCTTTGGGGCCTCCGAGTGTACTTGCTGAGAACCAGCAAGTCGCCTGTCTTACCTAACCTAACCTAATAAAAAGATTATTGAATCAAAAAATTAAGGGGGGTTGGCATGAAGGTAAATGGAATGGAAAAGTCCAAAAAATTACAGCAAAGCTACTCGGAAATTGCTCTCAGGGAGCTAAAATCTACCATTAACTTAAACTAGTATTTCGTCCTGAAGAACAAAAATTTGTTCACAAAGTCTCAGTCTCAATTTGTTCACCAGACCAAATTAAGGTTTTTAAATGGAATTAATTAATGTTTTACATAGAGTAGGTAGGCAGATAAGAGTACACTTGGACCATGAAGGATCATTGTGTTACCACAATGCATCGAACTTAAGCGGCTCACTTGCTGAACCAGTCTCAGCTTCTCATGAAGTCTAGTAGACTGTAAATAGTCTTGTCAGCTAGATTCCACAGACTGTCAAAGAAGATGTTACCCAGATGATTTATCCTCCTTCTGAATAAAGCAGAAGAAGAATGATGGCAATTGATCAGTGACCCATCAGAATCACAGTTCTGATATGGTTCCTATTTAGTGAGTGCCGGCCTCGATAGTGCAGCGGGTAGCGCGCTGGCTTCTCATACCAAAGGCTCCAGGTTCGATTCCTGGCTCGGGCTGGTGAAAAAACTCGTCTACTTCTATCGCTATCCACATGAAGGGAATGATAATTACAAGAATCGCACAAGTGCGCTCTTGGCAGGCAATGGCAAAACCTCCAAGTGTGAACGAAAAACTGGCCATTGCCGTTCGGATCCGGCGTTAAACTGTAGGTCCCCTCCCCCCTTTCTCCATACGCTTGAAATGTGTATGTATGTTGGCAAAACAGTGTTGCATACACAGTTCAAAAAAACGGGGGAAATATGTGGTATCACAATGGGCCTTTCAGGCCTCCGAGTGTGTCTCTTATAGAGGCAGCCACCGCAACCTAACCTAACCTAGTAAGACAAGTTTCCTAGAACGTAAGTAGTTAGAGGAAGTACCTGTGTTGCCATCAGCCCATTTAAGATTAATTAGTACAACGTTCTATTTAAACTCCTTAAAATAATGTCCAACGGATACTTTGCTTGAACCGAAAAAAATCACTCGCGGTAAAATCATAGGAGAAGAACTCTTTCACAACTAAATGACCTGGGATAAACGATGATGATTGAACCAATCATGGTTCTCATCTGGTCCCTATTTAGTGAGAAAAGTTCTCTAGAATGCCGGCAATTTATCCAAATTTGGCGCCAGAAGAAGCTGTGTTGCCATTAGCCCTTCTAACATAACATGTTAAGATTGTATAGAGTAATAGTGCATTCATTCAATCAGGTATGCGTTCTCTGAGTTCCGGGTCCCACTGGTATTGAGGGAAATGAAAAGGCTGACCTGAAACCAGTTTGGGCAAAGGAGCATTGTCTTTCCTACCCAAAAAGGCCGAAATATTCACGAATCAGTACTGAAAAAATCAACAAGAATCAGAACATTCCAAGGCGATTATCGGATTATATTACAAGAAAGGATTCGAAGAACATATGAGCCCATCAAAAAATAATCTGAGGATTATTATAGGTCCTGACAAGGAATGGAAGAAGAATACCCTATACTAATGCATGTTTGAAAGAAGTTTGGGGATTACTTCATAACAGATGAGAAGTGGATTCCAGAGATTTATGAGATACACTAAAATTCCTCTCGGATACTGAGACTCACGGAAGAAGTGGGAGTCCATGAAGGGGTCACAATAGATTTTTTGGTCTTTAATTAATCTTTTAATTTAAATAACCATCCATCTAAACTTCATAAAATCATGTCCAGTGGACACTTGTCTTGCACCCCAAAAAAAACCACAAGTAGTAAAATTATAGGAGAGGAATTATTCCTCAATTGAATGATCCGAAAGTAATGAAGTATTGTAATAAATAGTTCCTTGCAACATGTGCTGTTTACATGATTTGATTTGAATTCCGTTGTTATTGTTAGAGTAAAAACTCCTAAAGCGATGACATCAAATAACCCAATTTTCTTACTAGGCGATTCCCCATTTTAATGAAAAGGATGGCTTGGTGCTGTTGGCTTTGGCAGAGTGCAAAGATAACTAAGGAGAGTTTAAGAGGAAGATTTGGTGGACAATTGCCTGGAACCTACCGAGCTCATATGGCTGGGGGAAACTTTCGCAGGAAGGCAATTCTACAATCACTCCGTGCGTACCAGAAACCAACTTTAATTGACATTGACATAATCCACACTGACACAGTGTTCCAACGCACCATGCATGAGCTATACTGAGTGTTTGAGGATTTCGCTCTTGGAAACACTGGCAGCAATAGAATTTGCAATAGAAAATCATGCATTTCATGTTTCAGCGATGCTTCAGAGAGTTAATAGAGCTGTTTAGCTTATTGTCTGATGGGCCATAAAGGTTCTCAACTATGGGAACTCATACAGCAAAATACATAAACAACTATTAGTTTTGGTATCTCACGAAGTAGACTTCCTATGATTAGACATCGCACTATGTTCCCTGTGACCGGTTTTTTTTAGCTGGAATTCCTATAAAGTAAGTCACCTTCAACTTGAGACTTGATTCTCTACAGATTCCAAGAAAGTTGCATAGATTTTTAAGACATTTTTTTCTCTTTCCTGACTTTTACAGAAATCTATTTAAAACAGCGCACATTCCTACACATGGCTGTCACTGGATTCTTTCTTAGAATGGTGAGCTGTGTATGGTCTTCGGTGGCATGAATACAGTTCGTTGTATAAAAGGAGAGCGGCTTTGTTACATTAACCAATTTGTCTGAACTGATGAAAGCTTAGCAGTTCATTGTGTCCTTGAATCTAACTTACTTAACTTTCCATTACAATCTTCGCAGTGTCCTTGAATGCAACTTACTTAAATTTTTCATTAAATCTTCTCCTTAAAGTGCTTTGTAGTGCCCTTGAATCGTGCTTATTAACATTTTATTACAATCTTCTTGTTCCATTACAATCTTCGTAGTGTCCTTGAATCTTTCAGAATTAACTTTCCATTATAATCTTCTCGTTCCATTCCAATCTTATTGACTTAACTTTCCATTACTATGTTAACTTTTCATTACAATCTTCGTAGTGTCCTTGAATCGTACTGACATACCTTTCCATTACAATCTTCGAAATGTCCTTGAATGTAACTTACTTCAGTTTTCATTTAATTAGTGTTCTTGAATTTCACTGACTTGACTTGTCCTTGTATCTAACTTACTTAATTTTCCATTACAATCTTCGTAGTGTCCTTGAATCTTACTGACTTAACTTTCACTTACAATCATTTACCCAGGCACCTCTGCCTTTGAATACACTCAGTCATGCTTCAACTTCTTCAACTTGATTCTTCTGTCTACTTCCATCATCTATTACTTCAGTATCCATGCAGCCAGGATCTTCTATCAGTCTATTCCCAGTGTCCAATATTCTTCTCCTTGGTTTCTTCCAAAGTAGAGTCTGAGTAGATTCTTAAGTAGCTTTTCCATGTCCTCGTGCCAGACCTAAGTTTACCATTTAAATTTCCATCGCAAACAATTGTCACGCATAGTGAATGCCGCCATTCGATTTATTGAATGTTTTTCCACTTAATTGGATGAAAAATGTTGTCGTTAGCGATTGGCAACAGTGACAACAACAATTGCAGTGGCCAAAATAAAACCAGAATAGACGCAAAAGAATACCACACACAAAGTTTGAAAAACGCTAAAGGGTGTGTGTTCAAGTGTACAACAACAACAACAACAACAACACTGTCAACATGGCGATTTGCAAAAGAGACGACTTGAGGACAAGGCCCACGCGAACATGCGAAACGGAGGCGCAATGGCAGCTGGTGTGCAGTGAACGGTGTGCAGTGACACGGCGAAGGTGTCAGGAGGTATTACAACAGGAGAGGTGACAGGGTGTCCAATAGGTGGAGCAATATCTGCAGTTTTAGCTCTTGAAATAACTACCAACTTTATGTTTAGAATTTAAAAAACTCGAGTCAGAAGTTTATTAGATTTTCAACGGACTCAAAACAGTTTCGTTTGTGGCAACACTTCTATGCAAATGCAAACAAATACAAAAAATTGTAAGAACAAAAAATTTAAAAAATACACTGTACAACAAAAGAAAACAATCTTCTATGTCCAACACCGCCGATCGTGATCGAGTTGCGAGCGCGAATCGCTGTTGTTGTCACCGGTCGACGACGCGGTGCTGCTAGTCATGACTGACTGTGCCGCGCGCACTCACCGCCGACCAAATTCACAATCGATCAGTGTTGGTGGCAGCGTCCCTGCGTCACTGTGCTGGCCGCGGCAGTGTTGCCCTATTTCTGGGTTGGCTGCTGCTGGTGTTGTATCGGAAATGTTTGTGCAGCATTTCTTGGGTTTTTTTTATTGTTGTTGTTTTTGTTTTGTGCAGTGTTGGTTTGGTGTTTGGCGAACTTGCCAGCAATGCCAACTGTCACAATTTATGTTTTACAACGAAACTATTTTAACTGTTAAAACTGTTTTGGGTAAACACCAAAAAAACGATGGACACGAAAAAAAACAAAAATAACAACAAAAACAACAACATGGGCAATCTACCACTGTTTTTCAAAAGGAAAATAAACAATGTGTTGTTGCAGCTGTTGTTGCTGCTGTCAGTGTGGCATGCTGTCACTGCTGGTGTTGGCAACACTAACAAATTGGCGGCATTCACGCTATGCAGCAATTGAACTGACCGAAGGGCAAAAATTTCAAGTCAATTTAAATAGTGAAGTTCTTCAGCAACTTGATAGTTGATTTTTATTGAGTTTTAAAACACAGGGTTGCATTTGTGACTAGCGGTGCTACACTTAAAGTTTACTGAATGGGTTTAGAAGAGTTAAGATTCAAATATAGTTTATTTAGTTTATATATTGTTGTTGCAAACCAACAGTAAGAATTAAATAGTGAACGCCGTCACCATTGTTGGTCGAGTGCTGTGAATAAATGCCCAGTCTGGCCGTCTGTTAGTGCATTTGGAGGCAGAAAATCATGGAGAAATCCTGACAAGATTAGGAAAACCGATAAGCTCGATTGTCGTTGGCACTGCTGTGGTTGCTTCTACGACACAGACAACAGTTGTGGTTTTGTTTGGTTGCATGGCTTTGGCCCAAAACAGTTGGCACAACATGTCGGTGGCTGGTAGTTACAATTTTTGGCTGCATAAATTGGCATAATTTTGGTGGCTTGACTGGCCGTGTGCTCTTGTTTATGATTTTTGCTTTACTTAAACTTTGGCTATTTTACTTGGGTTCTAGTGATGTGCAGTGCCGCATCCATGAATGTTGAAGTGTTCAGTTTGTGTTGATAAAATGCTCACAGAGATACTGTGGCGGTTGGTGTTGATGGTTTTGTTTTAGTCGGTGAGGTTTTTTACCCCAAACTTGAAATGTTCTTGTAATGTATTCTATTTTTGATGATTTTTTAAATACCAAAAAAAATAAAATCACGCATACCCAACTCACATCTCTAATGCAAGACAACTTCATCTCGTTTAAGGACAAAACATAACAACAGTAAAATATGGAACAATACATTTTAGGAATGTTGCAAATGTGTAATTGTTGTTGCAAGTGGATTGTAATCCAATGAAGCATCAGATATGTAAGTGATGTTTTTTTTTGTTAGTTGATTAAAACTTCGTTGAATGATAACATTTTGGAGACAAACAGAAGTGAAGTCAGTTGTTAGTTGTCACCGAACGTTATCTAAAAATTCCCTTAGTTGCATCAGAAATATGCGCTTTCCCCTTAATGCGTAGAAAGTTAAATGGTAGTTGCGTTTCATTTTAAAATAATGAAAAAAAATAAAATAAAATAAAATAAATAAAAAATAAAAAATTTTCGATAAAGCTTAGACTTAGACTTGGACTTAGACTTAGACTTAGACTTAGACTTAGACTTAGACTTAGACTTAGACTTAGACTTAGACTTAGACTTAGACTTAGACTTAGACTTAGACTTAGACTTAGACTTAGACTCAGACTTAGACTTAGACTAAGACTTAGACTTAGACTTAGACTTAGACTTAGACTTAGAGTTAGACTTAGACTTAGACTTAGACTTAGACTTAGACTTAGACTTAGACTTAGACTTAGACTTAGACTTAGACTTAGACTTAGACGTAGACGTAGACGTAGACGTAGACGTAGACGTAGACGTAGACTTAGACTTAGACGTAGACTTAGACTTAGACTTAGACTTAGACTTAGACTTAGACTTAGACTTAGACTTAGACTTAGACTTAGACTTAGACTTAGACTTAGACTTAGACTTAGACTTAGACTTAGACTTAGACTTAGACTTAGACTTAGACTTAGACTTAGACTTAGACTTAGACTTAGACTTAGACTTAGACTTAGACTTAGACTTAGACTTAGACTTAGACTTAGACTTAGACTTAGACTTAGACTTAGACTTAGACTTAGACTTAGACTTAGACTTAGACTTAGACTTAGACTTAGACTTAGACTTAGACTTAGACTTAGACTTAGACTTAGACTTAGACTTAGACTTAGACTTAGACTTAGACTTAGACTTGGACTTGGACTTGGACTTGGACTTAGACTTAGAGTTGGAGTTGGAGTTGGACTTAGACTTAGACTTGGACTTAAACTTAGACTTCTTCGACTTCTTAGATTCTAAGACTTCTTAGACTTATTACACTTCTTAGACTTCTTAGACTTCTTAGACTTCTTAGAATTCTTAGACTTCTTAGACTTCGTTGACTTCTTAGACTTATTAGACTTATTAGACTTCTTAGATTTCTTAGACTTCTTAGACTTCTAAGACTTCTTAGACTTATTAGACTTCTTAGACTTATTAGACTTCTTAGACTTCTTAGAATTCTTAGACTTCTTAGACTTCGTTGACTTCTTAGACTTATTAGACTTATTAGACTTCTTAGATTTCTTAGACTTCTTAGACTTTTTAGACTTCTTAGAATTCTTAGACTTCTTAGACTTCTTAGACTTAGACTTCTTGACTTCTTGACTTCTTAGAATTCTTAGACTTCTTAGACTTCTTAGACTTAGACTTCTTGACTTCTTGACTTCTTGACTTATTAGACTTCTTAGACTTCTTAGACGTCTTAGACTTCTTAGACTTCTTAGACTTCTTAGACTTAGACTTAGACTTAGACTTAGACTTCTTAGACTTCTTAGACTTCTTAGACTTCTTAGACTCAGACTTAAACTTAGCCATTTACTTAGACTGAAGTCCCTCCTCCACTTAATGATAAAACTTAACCCACTCTGACACTTCTTAACACTCAATAATTGCAACTAATACTAAAGCAAGAACAAAAACAACAACAAAACACCTAAGAACATAAACGGTTCGTTCAATTCGACACACTTAGCAAATTCTTTGGCCATTACACAACACGTCGCGTCATCTGCCGGCATTCAGCCTGCTTAGCACGTTTAGTGTAGAAAATTTCCAATTACAACACTTTTAACCGTTTTCGCTAATGAAACGTTTTAACCTTGTGCGGTATGTCATATCAGCAGATTTGAGGCGCAAATCCACAAGCGCGCCAGTGCTGCTTATGGGTGTTGTGTATGATTTGGCCGCTGCCTGCTGCCGGCTAAATGTCACTACGCGGCCTATGAAAGGCGGCCGGCCCGGTGCTTGATGGGCGTGCAACAGCGGGACATCATGTCGGCCGGCGCATGCACAATTAGCCGACTGCGGCTCCATATTCGCAGCGCTCTGGCTGTGGTCGCCGTTCGAAAAGTCAAATCCGTACAGACGTGGAGAGCCGTTGGAAAACTATCGCTTAAATGTATAAAGTGGCTGCTATGACTTGTTGTTGTAGTTTTTGTAAAGAATTATTTATGCAAGTTGTGGTTGTAAGCGTCAAGTGTAAGCTGCGGTTTGGCGTGTTTGTGTATATTTGTTGTTGTTATTGTGGATTTGCTGCATTCAGCTAGCAATGTTTTGTGTGTGTGTGTGAATTGTTGTTGCTAGAAATTATTTGATTTTTGACAAACATTTTCAACTTTATTAAGAGCCAATGATCGCTTTCGCAGCAATTTCTGTTGAGCTAAACTTCATTTATGGTGTTGGTGGTACTCACGATCTGTGGCCATATCAGCACAAAAGAAAATCTTTTAAACACAATCTCCTTGCTCTGTTTTGCTTGATTCTTTTAAAACTCTGGAACAGATTTTGAGTGCCTTACGGTTGGATATAAAAGCAACTCTAAGTTATGAAAAATAGCTCATTTTGTAGCTAAGATCTGTAAGTTGTCATACCATTAGAAATTTTTTCAGAGTTGTAACATTTTAAAACCGATGAGTAACGATTTCCATGCAGAAAAATACTGCATATGACAGATAGTAGAATAGAAAGGCAGAATATGTTTAGTAAATATAGATTTTTTGTAAATTAAAATAAAATATTTTTCACTTTTTGATTGATTAAAACTTTAACCTTTTAATAACAATAAAGAAATTAATTAAATAAATCTATTTTTAGGTAATATTGATTTTTATTAAATTTTTTAAAAATATTTTTTCCAAATTTTTTTCCTAAATGTGACCTTTAACCTCTTAATAACAATAAAGAATTTATTGAAGAAATGTTTCCTTCAGGACTCAGCGCACATCTAAAGTTTAATGTAGACGTTGCTATTTCTCTCCACTGAAATTACCACTTATTGTGAATACCCCTATTGCACTTTTGTTTCTAAAAATGTTGCACCATTGACCCAAATACTGATTCGTTTCATATAGCCAACCAAACTGAAAACATTGCAATGTCTGTCATAAAAAAGTTGACATTAAAACTTATTCTCTTCGCTTCAAGCCATTTGATATGATTTCCTTGATATGATTTGGGCCTAAGTTGTAGTGTGAAAGTGTTTGAGTGAGTGTGACTGTGCGCGTGCGCAATTTCATAAATCTTTGCTATGCATTTTCACACAGCCGCCAACTCGGACTTGGTTGTGTTGTCCTGTCATTGCGGCTTGGAGAAATTTTTCACTTGCTGAGTATTTAACTGAAGCTTGTGTGTTGTTATTGTCGTTGTTGTTGTTGGTTTTTGTTGGCAATTGTTGATTTTCTTTTTGATTTACGCACATGACAACAAGTGTCGGCGTTTGTAGTGACAGTCCCAATTAGTCGCCGGCGGTTGGCAGCGGCTGTTGGCCGTGACATATGGCAACGATCGGCAATGTTTCGCATCATAGTTGCCTGACATGTGACTGAGGTCAAGAGCGAAATGACTGTGCATACACTGGGAAAAAAATATCCGAACTATTAAAAGCACTGTGTGGGATTTTGAAATGAATTGAATGGACATGGCTTATGATATGGTTTTGCTTAAAAAGTTTAAAACACAAAATTGATTTAGAAGGAATTTTTATTCAAAATGTAACCTGATTTCTTTTGCTCTGATCTAATAAAGGTTGAAAAATAAAACTTTTAGGTGTAATACTACAGATTGAGATCTGAAATATATATTTTGTTTTAAAAAAAATGGGTTAAAAATCTTCAGACACATTTAAAATACACATAACTATTTGAAAGGGCACGACATGTTGTTGTTCTGAAAGGTTCAAATAAAAAATGTTATTCAGACAAGAAGTTTTTCTCTTTCTTTTGATATTCACATCTCTGTAACTACAGAAGTAAAAATATTTAAATAAATTCAATGTTTATTGAATTTCTTCGTGTGTATCATATTTTGTGACTGGAAATGTGTGAAAGTTAGCTTTTCTGAGAAATTTTGGTTTTAAAATAAAAGGTAATATATTCCATTGAACGACAAAATCATTTAGCAATTGATTGGAACGATTTTTGGAAACTATGTTATAGATCTTTAAAAGAAGTTTGTAAGAAACTAGCAGGGCCCCGCGGCTTTGAACGCAAGTTTGAAGTCAATGGGCCCAATAAGTCAAGTTTTTTTTAACTCTTTGCTGTCGCCGTTAGATTTTTATGAAATAAAACTTGCCTAGTTATTTTTTATATAAAGTTATTTTACTATATTTTAAATCATGTTTTGCCATGCAAACTGTTAACCCATTGTTCACCTGTTAGATTTTGATTTTCGAAGAAATTCATATCAGCACTTCGCTTTTAACAAGTTTGTAGTCAAAAGACCCGAATCTTCATGTTTCTCCATATAAACATTTAACCCTTTGTTTGACCTTTTAGGTTTTGATTTCTATAAAAATAAAAAACAGGTAGGTATTTAATTATTTTGTATTTCAAGTGCTTCCACTAATTTGGTTCATGTTTTTTTGTCATCTTCCCATGTACGATCCTTAACCCATTTTTGACCCCGTTAAATTTTGATTTTCGAAAAAAATTAAAAACACATGTCAAATTATTTCTCATTCAGAGTACTTTCACCAAGTCACAACCATTGAATTCAATGGGCTCATTAATTATTGTTTTCATTAATTAATATTTTTTTAGTTTCTCCATATAAATTTTAACCCGTCGTTGAACCCTTAAACCCTTAAAAAGCACATATGGAATTATTTCACATTTGAAGTATTTGAACCACCAAGTTTGAAGTTAAAAAACGTAAAAATTCATGTTTCTTCATACAAACTTGTAACCCTTTGAACGAGGGAAAGAGGGAACCTCTTTAGATTTCGAAAAAAATTAAAGTACATGTCATTAGTACATTATTTTTTACTGTAAGTCATTTCACCAATTTTGAAGCCAATAGTTTATGTTTTTTAAGCAATTGGTTTATGTTTTTTTCGTAGTCTTAACCCATTGTTGATCACGTTAATTTTCTATTTTCGAAAGATTGAAAAATAGGTGTCGAAGTGTTTTTGTTTTTTGATTTTGAGTACTTTCATCAAACTTGAAAACAATAGGCGAACCACATCACGGTTCTTCATACAACACTCAACCCATTTTTGACCTTTTGCATCCCGAATTTCAAAAATCTCGTCTTAACGAAGGTTAAGTTTTTCAAATGCAGTTAAAATTTCATGTCTATAGCTTCAGTAGTTTGCACTGAGCGATAATGAATGAATGAATCAGTCAATCAGTCAATCAATCAGTCAGTGAATCAGTTAGTTAATCAGTCAGTCAATCAGTCAGTGAATAAGTCAGTCAATCAGTCAGTGAATAAGTCAGTCAATCAGTCAGTCAATAAGTCAGTGAATCAGTCAGTGAATCAGCCAGTGAATCAGTCAGTGAATCAGTCAGTGAATAAGTCAGTCAATCTGTCAGTCAATCAGTTAGTCACTCAGTTGGTTAATCAGTCAGTAAATCAGTCACTCAATCAGTCAGTGAATCTGTCAGTTAATCAGTCAGTAAATCAATCAGTCAGTGAATAAGTCAGTGAATCAGTCAGTCAATCAGTCAACCAGTCAGCCAATCAGTCAGTCAATCAGTCAACCAGTCAGTCACTCAGTTAGTTAATCAGTCAGTAAATCAGTCAGTCAATCAGTCAGTGAATCTGTCAGTTAATTAGTCAGTGAATCAATCAGTCAATCAGTCAGTGAATAAGTCAGCCAATCAGTCAGTGAATCAGTCCGCCAATCAGTCAGTCAATCAGTCAGTCAACCAGTCAGTCAAACAGTAAGCCAATCAGTCAGTAGGTCAATCAGTCAATCAGTCAGTCAGTCAATCAGTCAGTGAATAAGTCAGTCAATCAGTCAGTCAATCATTCAGTGAGTCAGTCATCAGTCAGTCACTCAGTCAGTCAATCACTCAGTCAATCAGTCAGTTAATCAGTCAGTCAATCAGTCATACAATCAGTCAGTTTATCAGGTCAAACAATGATTTCTACTAAGTAATATTTGGACGAAAAAATAAGAGGACTCTGTAAGACATATTTAGGTCTTCAGCACAGTCAGCGAATTAGTCGAATATTTCATCAACTCATTTTTTTCCAAACACTTTAGTGTTGCCAGACTGGAAAATTTTTTGCAATTGTCTCTGGCATTGCAATGCCACTTCCAGCATGAAAGTTTGCAGTAACTCGATCACAGCACAGTGCCTGATTCATTTTTAATTAACCCGCGGCCATGGAATACTTCAGAGTGACTGCACTCATAACACACACACACTCATAGAAACATATCATATATAAAAAACACACACACACATACATACAGCAGAAATGCCAGAATCGCACACCATTACCAACGCTCGCCCGAGGCTGGAGCTGCTGCCGCTGCTGCTGTTTGTTCTGATTGACATATGTAGCTGTTGTTGGAAATATGAAAAGTGACAGGCGCCCTAACAACTTAGCGGTGCGCACGAGCTTCGCAATCATCGTTGCCTTCCTGCATGCCTTTCGCTTTCCCCCCGCCCTCCCGCCTCGTTCCCCATTACCGTTGCTTTCCAATCCACACAGTTCCGTTGCAAGCCACTTCACGCCAGTCTGCACAGCAGGCAGCGCCGCCCTCTCTTCACGCCAGCGCCGACAAATTTGACAGCTACTGACAATTAAATTGCGAACTGTCATTACGATTCTAGCGGTGCAGAGTCTATTAATTTCGTTTGTGACAAATGTGGCAAGTTCGGTTCTGTTCGGTTTGGTCGCTTAGTGTAGGAGAAGTTGCTGTCTCTGTCTCTGCCTCAGTCGCCTCGTTTTTGTGCTTTGGACCTTTTTTCTATTTAACTTTATTTGGGCATTCGATGTTTTGCGGCTTTTGTCTTTGCTTTTAACTTGGCCTTTTGTGTTATGGTTTTATTTTTAATATATTTTTTATGTTTTCTTCTATTTTTTGTTGTTTTTATTGCTTGTCAAATGCTTCTGGTTGGAAGCTAATTAATAGCGCGCTTTGATTGTTGTTGTTGTATTCGGAACAATTCGTACGGTTAGTCTGTCTGGTTGATGCTGTTGGCGGAAGTTTTCTTGTTAGTGTTGCTTTTGTTGTTGTTGTTGTTGTTGTTTTAGTGCAGTTGGCGGCGGTGTTATGGTTGTTTTGATTGACAGGAAATTATTATTGGTTTCATTGGTCGTTAACGTATTCTTTTGTTTTTAGGTGAAAACGTTTTTGTAAATGGGTTTTTTGTGGCCCATTACACACACACACTCACACACACACACATACTGGCACACGTGCCCAATGCAGTTGGGATGCTGGCCGCGCAAATGGGTCAGCAGTCTGCTTAGGCCGTTTTTTTTATTATGGGTCACAAGTTTTCTATGACATTCACTCAACAAAATGCCAACGTTTCTTGTTGTGTTTTTTTTCGTTGTTCAGGGAAAGGATGGAAACATTGCAATAATTTGCATTCGGTTTGCACTGTGGGCGGATGCAATTGTTTAGTGAAAATGTAACGTGGAGTCAGATAAAAATTTAGTTAAATAAATATAAATAATAATAAATAAAAAAATAATAAAAATAAATATATAAAAAATACAGTAAATACAAATTCGTCTTAATTTCAAAATTTTGGAGACATTTTGTTAAAAATGAATTCAAGTGTAACAATTTTGTTGCTGTAACACAATGACGATATTAAAAAAAATTGTTTTTAAACGATTTCGATGGATGGTTTGAAATTTTATAAATTCCTACATAGCTTCAGGTTGTTTTCGACAGATGATAACGTTTTGAAAAGACCTCGTGTCAGCTTAAGAAAATATTTAGCTATATCAAACATTGCATTAGCTATGATTGATTGATTGATTGATGATTGATTTGTTTCACATTAAAAAACAAAAATTAAAAAATGTTGCCTACAAATGGAATGAACATCGTTTGAAGTTCAGTCTTAAAGTTGGCTTAGGAGGTCAAGTTTAGCTTAGGAGACGAGTTTGTTTTTTTAGGAGTAAAAAAAATGTACAAAGTAAAATTTGGCAAATAAATTCAATTTCTAAGGACAACAGATTGAATATACAGACAGAAATTCCACACTCCAGCTACGTTCAGAGAATATCAAATGTCAACAAATGATACAATTTTCAATTCTTTCCACATCTTTTTCGTTTATAAAGTATATAAAAAGTATTAAAGTATAAAAAACAAACAATAACCAGGAGAGGGACATGGCCTTCTTTAGGATATCATCGGGTAATCCAAGTCTGATCAAACTCTTGGGGATCGTTGAAATGTTAACAAAGTTGTGTATTTTTTTATTTCAAGGATTTTGCTTTGACTTGACATTAGATTCGGGAGACAATTTATCGATAAAAATTGAATATCGTTTAAAGTGTGGCTTTGCTCATTTCAAAGGATTACATATTTGAAAGGTGGGAATGTATTTTATTGTAACGATGATGCACTCCGTCGCTGTGTTATGCATGAATGCTTTTACGGGCATACTTTTAGGCACGGACGTTAGAGTACGGCCAACTTACTATAATTTCGATATGGCAAGGATGGCTCGCGATGGTAATGGGATGTGCGAGAGCGATCGAGAGATAGTCCAACTGGAATGTGCGAGAACAATCGGCATGATAAGTAGACAAGTTTAAAAGGTAGCCGCGCAGAAAGTCGAATCTTATTTAACACGCATCCGTCGTTTGTGTCAATTTGACACAATTTCCGAATTCAAAATGTCATTGCGCCTTTATTTTTTCACGAAATCGAATGAGATTTTGGCTCACTGGCAAAACACAAACAAAAATAAACTTCCCCTCCCTTTTCCTTTTTAACTACTACTTTGCATTGATATTTTTTGACGTTTGTTTTTGATGATTTGACAAACGACTCCTTCGTAACTTTTTGTTAACGACGGATGCGTGTTAAACAAACAAAGTAGTAGTAAGTGTAAAGACAAGCAAAGTGTAAACTTGTAAATAAAGTGATTGTTGGTTTTTGACTGCGTTTTGCGTTGAGTAATTTAACACATTCGAGACGACGATTTTTTTTCGAACGTGGTGGACAGGAGCGATATTTTATTTTTCTTTGTATTGTACACAGTAAAACCAATGCCAAATTTATTTTTCCTGTACTTTACAGATTTCATTAGTTCCAGAAAAATCTTATTTCGACGACTAGTTTACTCAGAATAGCTGATAATTACACATTACTGTCTTATAGCCTCGGAAAGCCATTGCAAACACGGTGTGCAATCAGTCTCGAATGGGTTAAGTGGTTTTATTTTTCAAACACAATCCAGAGAGCGAAAGCCTAAAGAACTAAATTTCGTAACAGTATTTTAAAATTTTGGAATTTTTTTTATATTTTACTTCATAGAGTTTATTTTATAGAGTTTCAAACTTGAGCAATTACGATAATAAATGAGATCAACGGCCACACGACTCATGCACTTGAAATGTTATGACAAAAGATTTCTAGGACTTTTCCTCAACTTGACATTAGATTTCGAGTATAAATGGTTAAAAAGATTCAGTTGCAATAAGTGTCTATGTCTTTTGAAGATTGTCTTTGGCTCATTTCTGAGGGGATTTGGAAAGTTGAAAAAAGATATATTTAAAATTTTTTGGTCTTGTTTTCGAGTTCAAATCATTAAATTTCAAGGACTTTCTGCATAGAGTTGAAACCGTAAAAAAATCGCATATAAATTGGACTAAAATCGATTGGAGTTTTAAAATGTATTGAAATTTTGGTGGAGACTTAAAACTTTTAAGAATTATCTTTCAATTGACAATGAATTTTGGTTTTATTGGGCACAAATGTGAAAATTTGAAAAATTAACCAATAACTAAATGGGACCGACGGTGTTTGAATTTTAGTTTTGGCTTAGGAAAATGTGTACTTAGCAGTTTTTATTGATTTGATGTCGAGTTGAAGTTAAATTTCGGAAACTTCTAGCTCAAACCTAGAGACCCAGATAAGACAGATTTTAGTCTTGGCTCACTTTTATGAGTTTTTGATAATCTGTGATAATGGACTTTTTTCAGGCCTTTGAAGTTCTTTCCAACTTGCCGTTGGAATTTAGTGATTTTCGACAGAGATTTTATAACATGAAAAAAATCTGTCAATGAATGAAACAGATATTGTTTGGATTTTAACTTTGGCTCACTTTTATGATGTGTTAAAAAACTCAATTCCTTCAATTTGCTTTTGAATTTTTGAGATTTTTTACAGAAATTTTAAAACTTGAAAAAATCTATCAATGAATGAAACGGATATCGTTTGGATTTTAACTTTGGCTCACTTTTATGATTCGTTGAAAAACTCAAATGATGTCCTTTTTCCAGACTTTCCAACTTTTTTTCAATTTGCTTTTTGAGATTTTCGAGATTTTCAACAGAAATTGTTAAACTTGAAAACAATCTGCCAATAAATAAAACAGATAACCTTTGGATTTCAACTTTGGCTCATTTTTCTAAGTGTTTGAAAATCTGTTACTTAGTTGAAGGTCTGGAAAAGGCCTTTGAATTGAATTTGAACTTGTCATTGGATTTTGGGAACTTTCAACTGAATTTACAAAACTTCGTTTATATTTATACTTTGGCTCACTTTTGTTTTAAAAAATTCAAAATATGGCCTTTTCTTGACTTTTGAACTTACATATTTCCAACTTGCCGACAGAGATTTCAAAACATGAAAAAACTATCAATGAATAAAACAGATATGATTTGGATTTTAACATTTATGATGTCTTAAGAAACTCAATTGATGTCCTCCAGGCCTCGTAATTTTTTTTCAATTTTCTTGTGAGTTTTTGAGATTTTCATCAGAAATTGTAAAACTTGAAAAAATCTGCCAAAAGAAGGAACAGAGACCGTTTGGATTTTTGGCTAATTTATGTAAGTGTTTGAAAATCTGGTACTTAGTAGAAGGTCTGGAAAAAGCCTTGGAATATCTCTCTATTGGTTTTTTGGGATTTTCAACTGAATTTTCAAAACTTGAGAAAAATCTGTTAAAGAATGAAATAGATATCGTTTATATTTTTCCTTCGGCTCACTTTCGCTGTGAAAAAATTCAATTGATGGCCTTTTCTGGACTTTTGAACTTAATTCCAACTTGCTTTTGGATTTTTTTGATTTTCAAAAGAAATTTTAAAACCGAACAGATATCATTTGGATTTTACTTATGGATCACTTTTGGAAAATATTGAGAAGGTGGAAACATTATATATTCTTTGGTTTTTGGGATTGTTTTGGGATTTCGAGATTTTCCATAGAAATTTTAAAACAGAACAAATATCATTCGAATTTTACTTTTGGATTACTTTTGGAAAACATTGTGAAGGTTGGAACACTTTGGTTTCTGAGATCTTTTCAGACCTAACCCAAGATTTCTAGAATATTTAATCATTCATTTGAAGACTTTAAAAAAGGTTTCAACAAAAAGCATTAAATTTCTCTCATTTCAATACGAAATTTGACAGTTCATCTGCCATCTAAGAGCATATTTGCTTGTTTGTTGTTGTTGCCGCAGGTGACCCACCGCGGTTTGGTTGCACCAACAACATTTGTAAGGCCATGTTACGCGCATGTCCAATGGATGTGTGGCACAGCGATTGACATGTTGCCTGCCACCGCCACGAAATGCCAGTGTTGCATACACACATCCACACATCGGCTGCACTACTGGCCTACATAAGTCACGAGCAATTTTGAGGCTATTAGAAGGCAGCGTTCACCGGTCGCCGACTGCAAAATAATGCGCTATAAATTTTTTGTCGGTGACGGTGGCGGTTGTGATGTGTTGCTGCTGGTGTTATTGCTGTTGTTGTTGTTGTGTATATGTGCACATTGGCATTTTGTAGGCGTCTTTAACTCAATCAACGGACTATGGCAGACCGACTCATATGACGACATGTGTGTGATTGCATGTGTGTGTGTGTGTGTTGTTGCCGCTTGCTCGAGGACAGGTCCGTGGCCGGCTGGCTGGCAATCAATGTTCCGAAAGAGTGACTTAATAAATCGCTCGCAAATCGAGTCGAGTCGGGGCGGTGCGAGGCGGGGCGGGACGGGTGTGTTGGCGTTTGCATGGTTGATCGCTGAGGGCGGGGAAGCTGGCCGAACGGCATGAAAGAACTGTTCTTTCGCGCGACTGACGGTCATGGCCAGGTTGATTTGTCTCGTTTATGTTTTGCGCCAAAGTTGCTGCAATCGCTACGACAACCGGTAACAATGCACTGAAGCGCTGTCGGCTGGTTGCTGCTGCTGCCGCTGCTGCTCTGATGTGTCTGTGCCATCGCGATAGTCCATTGTTCGTTGTTGGGGCCGGTTGTTGTCGTTGGCGGCGCAATGCTGTCGCTGGTGTTGTTACTGTTTTTTGCTGTTGTTGTCGTCGTCAATTCATTAGAAAATTCCTACCGTTCGAATAGTTGTTGTTGTTGTTGTTTGATTCGGCCTTTTGCATTGCCGGCACACCGGGAATGACCTACTGAACTGGTCCCCAGCGAGCGCCGCCACCCGAACCACCGGCACCGACACCGGCGCTGGCACATTTTCGCCGCTCCACTGCTCGCCGCTCTGGGGCCGCACCATTGTCAAATTTGACGTCTGCGCTGTCGGTCGTCTGTCGATGTCGATGGTTTCGTCAATGTGGTTGCGCCGTTACCTGCTGTTGCCATTTGACTATTTGGCCATTTGGCTGCCGTTGTTCGCTGCCGACTTTGTTCGCGCTGTTGCGGCATTGGCGGCCGCTCAAAAGCGACCGTTGCTACCGCTACCGCTGCGCTATCGTTCGCAACAGCCGGCGGCTTTTGCGTGGGAATTCGTGACCGACGCAAAAATTATCCAAGACGAATTTGTTGCGCTCAGTAGGCAGTTGTTGTTGTTGTCGTTATTAGTTGGTGGGTTGAGGGTGGCGGGGTGTGTTTTGCGTTCGACAACATTTGCATAGACAACAGCAATTGTTGTTGCACAATTGTTCGGCCCAAATGCGGCAATATCGGTGCGATGTCTTCACTAAGTTTGGCGGCGCGTTGTTGTTGCGCTGCACAGCTGTCATGCTGAGTGACGAGATGAGATATTTTGCTGCTTTGCATTCTTGATGCTTTTGCCTAAACAATTATTTTTTTTGGCTGTTTTCATTGTTTCACTCAAATGTGTTTTTTTTAATTTTGTTGTTGTTCCTTTATTTTATTTTATGTATTTTTTTTTTAGTTGAGAACGTGCTCCACACTCAAAGTGCGCATTGCTGCAATTTGCTGCCGGTCGCTGCTTGTTGCTTGATGCTGTCTGTCTGTTTGTGTGTCTGTCTGTAACGTCGGCTGTCAGTCAGCGCACCGTTTGATGCGGACTTGATTAAAGCGTCAGCGCGCGATTGGGTTTCGTATTACGTGAAACCATAAATCCCGTCAGTAATACTCGCACGCCACCTGACACTGTCGTCTTCGTAACACTTAGAACACAATGGCGGCGGCGGCAAAGTTGCAGCTGCTGCACGCGCGCCGAGTGTGAATGAGTGCAATCTGCATGCAAATGCAGCACACACACACACAAACACAAACACACTCAAACATACTTTTAAACACACACACACATATATCTCTCATTGCCAGTCAGCGCAAGTGCGCCGCCAGTCTGCTGTGATTTTTATCATCGTCCGCTGTCCGCCCGCCTTTGCGTCTGTCCGCCTACCCCCACCGGTTCGCTCGCTATCTGCCGTCGCATCGCTTGCGTTTGTTATCGTTAGAAATGCGCCAAACCGTAGTTCTTGCTGCCTGCATGATAATCGCCGCCGCCGCCATTCGAGCCTTCATTGTTGCAGCGTTTTGTGAGTAAAATTCTTAATTTATTTCGAATTTAAATGCTAATTTTACAAGTCGACTTCGTAAGCTCTGCTCGCGCCCAAAGTCCAAACTGCAGCCGGCGCGCGTTGACTTATTTCACTACGTGTGGAAATTTTACTCTACTCGATTCTATTCTTTAGTGTTCTATATACGACAACATAATGGGCTATTGTAGAGTCGTAAAATCGGGCCAGGCACTAATCATGCAAGTTTGTATGCGCCGACAGGCAAAGCGATCTGTTTACAGTTAGAATGCGTTAGTTTGACGTTGAAGTCAACACATCAACATGAGTGCCAACACCTCAAGTCGAGGCTTTTTAGTTGACATAATGTCAACATTTACACTTTTGACAATCAATCACAACTAAATACTTATAGGAAAGAGTTGTCTGGGGGAAAGGGAGGGAATTCTTTCATTTAATGTATCACTAAGTAAATATTTAAAGAATTCAAGAATGGGGACATATTTGCAAAGACAGCTTGGTTTTGCAAGTGGAGGAAATCCCCACTGATGAATCTATGTTCATAGGTTTGCCGGATCCCTTCTGGCTAAAACCAACGCCTGCTATCCTGGATGGATCACTTATGTATGTAAGACCGCTTAGTAGGTTTCCTCGCTTGCTTTTAACTAATCGAAAGTTTGCTATAATTGTAGTATTTCCTGGCTGCTATTAGTTATGTCAATTTAAGTATAGGTTTGGTTGGTTGGTTGGGTTCGTTTGTAGGGTTGGTTTGTAGCATTCTTCTTCTTCTATGGATGGTTGTCTTGAATGAGTGCGAAATTTTCTATTGGATTTTGTCGGATACTGTCAAACTTTGTATGCAGACCTTTCGTCCTCGTCTAAGCATAGATTACAGATAAGTTTTTTTAGCAAAGTTGAGCCACAGATAACTCTTTAGTTAATGAGTTATCAGTTGAGGAGTTATCTGTGGTGGAGCCATGTTGACTGTTGTCTGAAGTTTTCAAAGCCTTATATCTTATAAAGTTAGCCATCTTAGTGCTCTTCGATTGAGACTAAGAACCTTCTTGGTTTCACTGCTTCTTGATTTCACGGCTTTTTTAAAACCCGTGCAAATTGTCTTCAGTGTTAATGTTGTCAATTGTCTTCAATTCGCACCTTACGTGGTGTCTAAATTTAATCTGTTGAAACGTTTCTTATATTATTTGCTTCAATATATACCCAAGAAAAAAGTTTATGCCGCAACTGAAGCCGTATTCGTTAATATTTTATAACTAAAAAAAACTGTAAAAAAAAGTCTATATTGGATGACGTTGGTTTTTCAGTACGAAAAAGAGTGAATGATGAGCCAAAAACGAAAACGAAGCTTAAGATTGACTATTACCAATTCTGAAAAATAATAAAAAATATTGATTATTCTACAATAATAGATTTATTCAGAGTAACACTGCATCCTTTTGATTTGTAAAAAAAAAATTCATGAAAACAACCCCGAGAAAGACATACATTTCCTGTTTACGTCCATTTGAGCAGGTAAAGAAAACGCGGTTGGATTCGGTTATGGATTGTTTATTGATCGCCGTGCGAATGACGAATAACAAGTGGTACAATAAAAAATAAACGATACAAACGGTTAAAGCAGGGGAGCGGAAAGTAGGGGGAAACATGAGTACAAACGGATAAGGAAAGGAAGGGATTAGAGGTGGGATCAACAGATCACTTGAGACAGCACTCATTTAGCCATTTCCTATAAAAAATTGTAAAAGCCAGAGATGCTTTTTGTTCAGAAATCTATGCATAACAATAATAAAAAACTTCAATGATCTCAATTTGACTCTTTTGGGCATTGAACAAGTTGATGCTCGTTGTTTTTCTCTCATGACTTGCCGCATCATGAAAGGATTTTAGTGGAATAGACTATTAACTGGGAAGCACTTTGAGGATATCAACCAACAGCGACGAGATTTGTAAATTTTAGATAGGCATATTACATTTTGCATTAGTTGTGGCTGAGTTTACTGTCAGACAGCAAACAAATGTATTAATAATCCAGAAGACCTGGACCCGTTAAGCTCCTTTATGTTTTCTTAATCAAAATTACCACTTCAGGACATGTGATTCGAATCGATTGATGCCATAAATCAAATTTCTAAAAGAAGCTGAAGCTCCTAGATGAAAGCAGCCCGATCTAGGATAGAGCCTAGGGCCTCTGGTGTGAGAAACCAGAGCGCTACCCGCTGGACTATCGAGGCTGACAAGGAAAGCATATGTAATAGTATATAAACTATTTTGAAGATTAAAAACATACGTTAACAGTCTATTGTTAAATGACTCAAAAAATATTGATAAATAATTAAAAATTTTAGTTGTTATTTTACAATTGGATTATTATTATTACAATGGATTATTTATTCGAGAGACGTGGGAACTGTGAATATTTGTGAAAAACTTATATGCAAAACGTTTGTTGTATAATGCAGTGTTATGGGTTAACTTCACCTTCCTACACTTGCCCCACATTGTCTAGAAGAAGAAAAAATTGACTGCGCTACTTCTACTCAACACTCTAGAGGACCAAGCCGCAAGAGACGCTTTACGGATAAAAGACTTCTTAAGGAGCTCAAACTGGTTCAATGAGTGAACGGACGATCTTCATCCTTATCTTCATTTTCATTTTTATTCTCATCTTCACCTTCATCTTCATCTTCATCTTCATCTTCATCTTCATCTTCATCTTCATCTTCATCTTCATCTTCATCTTCATCTTCATCTTCATCTTCATGTTCATCTTCATCTTCATCTTCATCTTCATCTTCATCTTCATCTTCATCTTCATCTTCATCTTCATCTTCATGTTCATCTTCATCTTCATCTTCATCTTCATCTTCATCTTCATCTTCATCTTCATCTTCATCTTCATCTTCATCTTCATCTTCATCTTCATCTTCATCTTCATCTTCATCTTCATGTTCATCTTCATCTTCATTTTCATCTACATCTACATCTACATCTTCATCTTCATCTTCATCTTCATCTTCATCTTCATCTTCATCTTCATCTTCATCTTCATCTTCATCTTCATCTTCATCTTCATCTTCATCTTCATCTTCATCTTCATCTTCATCTTCATCTTCATCTTCATCTTCATCTTCATCTTCATCTTCATCTTCATCTTCATCTTCATATTCATCTTCATCTTCATCTTCATCTTCATCTTCATCTTCATCTTCATCTTCATGTTCATCTTCATCTTCATCTTCATCTTCATCTTCATCTTCATCTTCATCTTCATCTTCATCTTCATCTTCATCTTCATCTTCATCTTCATCTACATCTACATCTTCATCTTCATCTTCATCTTCATCTTCATCTTCATCTTCACCTTCATCTTCGTCTTCGTCTTCATCTTCATCATCATCTTCATCTTCATCTTCATCTTCATCTTCATCTTCATCTTCATCTTCGTCTTCATCATCATCTTCATCTTCATCTTCATCTTCATCTTCATCTTCATCTTCATCTTCATCTTCATCTTCATCTTCATCTTCATCTTCATCTTCATCTTCATCTTCATCTTCATCTTCATCTTCCTCTTCATCTTCATGTTCATCTTCATCTTCATCTTCATCTTCATTTTCATCTACATCTACATCTACATCTTCATCTTCATCTTCATCTTCATCTTCATCTTCATCTTCATCTTCATCTTCATCTTCATCTTCATCTTCATCTTCATCTTCATCTTCATCTTCATCTTCATCTTCATCTTCATCTTCATCTTCATCTTCATCTTCATCTTCATCTTCATCTTCATCTTCATCTTCATCTTCATCTTCATCTTCATCTTCATCTTCATCTTCATCTTCATCTTCATCTTCATATTCATCTTCATCTTCATCTTCATCTTCATCTTCATCTTCATCTTCATCTTCATCTTCATCTTCATGTTCATCTTCATCTTCATCTTCATCTTCATCTTCATCTTCATCTTCATCTTCATCTTCATCTTCATCTTCATCTTCATCTTCATCTTCATTTTCATCTACATCTACATCTACATCTACATCTTCATCTTCATCTTCATCTTCATCTTCATCTTCATCTTCATCTTCATCTTCATCTTCATCTTCATCTTCATCTTCATCTTCATCTTCATCTTCATCTTCATCTTCATCTTCATCTTCATCTTCATCTTCATCTTCATCTTCATCTTCATCTTCATCTTCATCTTCATCTTCATCTTCATCTTCATCTTCATCTTCATCTTCATCTTCATCTTCATCTTCATCTTCATCTTCATGTTCATCTTCATCTTCATCTTCATCTTCATCTTCATCTTCATCTTCATCTTCATCTTCATCTTCATCTACATCTACATCTTCATCTTCATCTTCATCTTCATCTTCATCTTCATCTTCACCTTCATCTTCGTCTTCGTCTTCATCTTCATCATCATCTTCATCTTCATCTTCATCTTCATCTTCATCTTCATCTTCATCTTCATCTTCATCTTCATCTTCATCTTCATCTTCATCTTCATCTTCATCTTCGTCTTCATCTTCATCTTCATCTTCATCTTCATCTTCATCTTCATCTTCATCTTCATCTTCATCTTCATCTTCATCTTCATCTTCATCTTCATCTTCATCTTCATCTTCATCTTCATCTTCATCTTCCTCTTCCTCTTCATCTTCATCTTCTTAACTTCACCTTCTTGCACTTGTCCCACATTTTCTAAAAGAAGAAAGACTTATCTGGGCAGTTCTTCTTGGACAGTCTAGAGGATCCAGCCGAAAGAACTTTCACAGAATACCACTGGTTTCGTAAGGAGCGAAGACTGATTTAATGAGTAATTGAACCTAAGTTCGCTTAAAGAGGGAGAAAACGAATTTCACCTTCTTGCAGTTGTCTTGAATTAATTAGAAGAAGGAAAATTCACCTGGGCAGGTTATTCTTTGACAATCGAGGGACTCTAGCCAACAAGACTATTCACAGTTTACTTGGTTTCGTGAAAAGTTCAAACTAGTTTCATGACTGCGCGGACTTCTACTCGATTGTTTTGTAGAATCACAAAGGTGCTTCATGGTCTCAATGTCCCTTCGTAGTCTCCGCCATAGGGTCACCACTACCAATTATAAATATTTTAAATACTAACAAGCGTAACAATTTCTAGACCTTTTAACTTGAAGAAAACAATCTCACTCCATTTGCCAACGATTGTTGATATTTGCCAAATAAATTTGACTAAATGACGCTCAGAAGCAGCAATCATGGCTAAATATGTTTTTTTTTATCGAATAACTGTATTTTGCAGTAGTAGCCAATTCCAATTAACGTCAGTTAAGCGGCAAATTTTATCACCTCGTCGACTGGAAGCCGTTTTTCATTGGCCAGAAGCGTTCATATAAATTTCAAAAATTCTTCTTCAGTCTCACTGTTGAGTAACAGCAACACACGTCCACTGTGTGGAATTGCTGCTTATTGTGCAAATCATTAGATAAGCGCTGCAAATTGCTGCTGTGGCTGCTGCTGCGGCTGCGGCAGCAAGGACTCACCGTAATTGCGGCCGGGGCTCATTTTCTCACCATTTCACCTCAACTGTGAACTCAACGGCACAGGTGCAACCCGCCAATTGACCGCATGCCAGCGAAAACATATGTTTCGGTCGACGGGCGTTGAGTTTGCCGCAGAAACGGTAACAGCAGCACAGATGTTGTTGTTATTATTGTTGTTGTTCTAGCTGCTGTTGGCCGGGCCGAGTTGAGTCTGAGCTGCGTCTAACTGTTTTGCCAGTTAGACGCAGCCTGCTGCCTGAACGGATTGACTGCCGTCGAGGCGACGATAATGGCGGCCAACGTTAGGGTTAGAGCGGCGGATAGGCAACCAACCGGTGGAACCCTTTAAATCAGCTCGCGTTAGGATTGAAAGGTAACAGTAAAAATGCGAATTAATTTGCTGCGAATGCGAAATGCTGAACGAAATGCCGCAGCTGAACGAAATAAATGCCAGAGAATGCAAATTGAAATTTGCAACAACAACAACAACAACATCGACAATGGCAACAAAACTAATTTTGCAAAATGCAAACCGAAGAAATGATTACGCGTCGCAAGTGGCAGAAGGCAAGGTTGGCCGCACGAAGAAGAAGAATATGAAGAAGAAGAGTGAGGAGGAGAAGAAGCAGCAGCAGCCGCGGCAGATGATGAAATGCAGAAATATTGCGGCCGTGATGGCTGTGAGTGGTGGAGTTCGTCAAATGCGCCGTGCGAGCAACTGGCGCTGCCGCTGCCGCTAAAGTAGCAGCTGGAACAAGCTGCGGCAAATGATGATGAACATGAAGAAGAAGAAGAACGAGAACAAGACGCATTGAAAGCTACACTAAATTTCATGTAAAATAGTCGTGGCGGCCGCAATGGATATGAGTTGTGGCGAGAGCAACGAACAGCCGCAGCGGAGACGAGCAAATTACTCAAAATATTCTACTAACAACAGCAGCACTAACAACAACAACAACAACATTGGTAACAACAAATTTACTAACAATATAACATCATTATTGTGATCATCTGCAACAGGGCATTGGCATTGTTTTTTCATATGTTTGGGTGTGTGTGTGTGTGTGTGTAATGTGGGTAAGCAGCAACAGTGCACAACAGTAACAACAACAACAAATCATTCAAGTAAGTAGTAAGCAGCAGCAGTGGCAGTGGGAACGGCAACGGCAAATTATGACGTGGTTAGCAACGCGTTCATCTGCGGCCACTTCATATTTTTCAACTAGCTGCTTCTTCTAGCCGTCTCGCCTCGGCCGCTGCTTCTTCTCCTTGCTGCCGCTGTGGCTTGTGCTGCTTCAATGTCTGCTTGAGATTTCAAATTTGCTCGTTTCGCTGCTGATTGTGATTGTATGCTGTAATTTTGTGATTGTTTTACAAGTCACACATACATCACTCACACACACACATGTACACACACGCGCCGATTTAGAGCCGCAGCCACACAAACGGCGCGACCCAGGAAGTAGTCAGCTGCAGCAGCGTGTTAACGCTCATCATCAGGTGCAAATTGCGCGTTCTTTTTCAGTTTCGGTTAATGCCAAGTTCACGTAAAAAAAAATGTTATTTGTATTAGCACAAAAACAACAACAACAACAACAACAAGAATACTATATTAATAACAATAATAACTGCAATAACAAAGCGAAACCGTTTAATTCGCTTTATGTTAATAGAAAAAGGAACGGTTTCATGTTTTTGGGACAAGGTGTCACAAAAAGAAAATTAGGCCAAATTACTTAAATTAAGATATAGAAAATTCTATACTGGCATAATAATGAAAAATATTTAATAAAGTGTGTTGAATAATAGTCTATTGTTTTTAGGACAAGATGTCACAAAATTTAAATAGATGGAATTACCTAAACAAAGATAAAGAAAAGCTTACATTACCATATAAAATAATTGTATTTAAAATAGAGTGTAGAAAAATAGCTAATTGATTTGGGACAATATGTCACAAAGTAAAATTAAGCCAAATTACCTAAACAACATTATAGAAAAGTTGATACTCGCACAATACTGCATGATATTAAATTGTATGCGTAAAACAATAGTTTTTTGATTTGGAACTATGTGTCACAAAATAAAATTATGTTCAATTACTTTGACCAAAAATGTAGAAAAGTCTATACTCTTGTAATAAAGAAGAATGTATAAGATTGCATTGAAAATAACAGTTTATGGTTTTGGGACACCATATCACAAAACCAAATTAGGCCAAATGCCCTTAGCAAAGTATATAAAATTCTATACTAGTTCAATACTGTATAACATTTAAGATTGTGTCTAAAATCGAAGTTTATTGATTTGGGACAGTGTGTCACAAAATAAAATTTGATAAACTAATAATTCCAAATTATATTATTAAATGTCAGGTAGAAACTTAAGAGTACGTTATTGTTACATATGAAATAATTAAAAATTAGGTTTGACACAAACTGTCACAATTTCACATTTGCAAAAATTTTGTATAAAAATTATATTTTATCCATTAAAGAAATTTTTAAATTGACTTGAAAGCAAAGACTTAAAAATGTAGAAAGATATGTAAGTGTTCCAAAAATGTTAGTAAATATGTAAATAAATTTAAAAATATTAAAAGATAAGTAGTGTTCAAAAATTTTAATAATTTTGATTAATTGTCTTGTGTCAAAGTGTCACATAAATACACTAAATAAATTATATTTTCAAAATACATTAAAGAGATAGTAAAATTTACTTGAAAGCAAATACTTTAACATGTAGAAAGATAAGTGTTCCAAAAATGTTAATAAATAAATAATTACATTTAAAAATATAAAACGATGTCTTAACAAAATTTAAATAATTTTGATTAATTGTCTTGTGACAAAGTGTCACATAAACACATTAAATAAATTATATTTTCAAAGTTATTGCAACGACTTAAAAATATTGTATACATAATAATAAGTAGTGAATCAGTTATTGTTGTGGGGCAAAGTGTGGGACACAGTGTCCCAAACCTATATTTGACAAATTTTGTCTTACAAATAATACAAAATAATAGCAAATATTGAACTCATTTTCTCTCTTTGTTAGTATATTGCCAATAAAACATACTCCAGAACTATTGCATTGAGAAAGTTATAACTACAATTAACCGTTTTGTGACAAAGTGCCAAGTAACCGAAGTTAATAAATTAATTTGTTTAAATTATAAGAAAAATTAATAAAATAAAACTATACCTTATGCAAACAGCTTTAAAATGGATAATTACGTTTGTGACAGAGTGTCACAAATAAAACTTTGACCCAGTATATCAGTTAAACCATAGTATAGACTGAAATATGACTTGCTGGACAACATAGCATAACAAAAAATTTGGGACAATGTGTCACAAAATTTTGTTTTGCAAATGATATCATTTGAGTGTTGGAAGATACTTTTTTTTATTGTATGCCACATATTTTTTTATATATTTTATAAACTTTTTACAGTCCGGGTTATAGCACTTAAAGCTAAAACTAAGTTAACTTTCATTAATTGAACATTTTTAATGTCTCAATCTTTTTCCTCACCATTGCCAAACTTCTCTTAGTTTTCGATTAAATCAGAAATAAAAATTACAAACAAATATTCATTGCCTGTCTGCGTTAATTAAAATGTGAATTTCGCCTATCTTCGACTTACCGTTGTTTCGGCAGCCACACCAAATATGTACATTTTTATTAGTGATTGCAGCAGTTGTTGTTATGGTTGTTTGTTTTGTTGTTATTTGCTTAGTTAATGTTGCATTTTTATTAAAAAAAAATAAAAAATACAAATCACCAACAATGTAAAGAAAAGCCAAAAGGGAAAATTGCAAACAAACAAAAAAACGTAACTTTTGGCCAAATTGAAGATATTATCTTGAAAATTCCGGCCGCTTACAGCAGAGACACCAAATCCCAGATGCCTACAGCGCAAAGAGAGAAGTGTATACTCGAGTAAATATAAATTGGACGGACAATGGCAGTGAAGTCTGCGGTACAATATGGCATTTTGTTGGTGCAGGATTTGTTGGAGTTTACACAGAGAGAAAATATGACTGAGATGGGAGATGGATGAGGAAAATAATTTTTGAACATGAAACACAGGAAATTTGCTCAATCTATATATGAAATTTTATTCAATAAAAGTATTTTCTTCGGAGCAGATTCATTAAAATTCTGAGCATCCTAAAACAGCATTTCTATGGTTTGATTCGATTTTTATTGACATTTTTGCAGTTGTGGTTTCATGGAAAATTTCTATAATTTTTTCGCTGCATGTAGAACTTTGGCATGAAAATCTGGAAACAGCGCACAATTGTGTTGACCATCGACAAACCAACAAACCGACCGACCGCCAGCGCAGACGGCACCAAACTAGAAAAAATTGCCACCACCGAAGCGAAGAATTCAATTCACCAGGAAGGAGAATGCAACGAGTTCGCGTTGCTAAACACAATTTTCAGCGCTTATCGAACTAACATCTGGTGTGGCTGCATTAAGGAAGTGCGCTGAAAAAATTTAAATTTTCGCTTAGGCCAAAAAAGTCAATTACAACACTCGAGTAGTAGAACAAGAAACAAAAACAAAAAATTAAAAAAATTCTAAAAAAAATAGTCAACAAATGAAGGTGGCAAAACAAACCACAACAACAAACCGAACGCAAATTTTGCATCAATTCGGCTGCGTTGCGCTTCTTTTGTTGCTTCCCTACGTGTAAATTTGCATTTGTTGGTGGCGTTGCACTGCGCGACGAATGCGAGTGCACCGCATCGAGATTGGCGCCTGACACGCCAAGCTGCAATTCGTCGTCGCCAGCCGTTTGTCGTTGCGCGTTCGGTGTGCGGGTCAGTGTTGGTGGCTGTTTGGCAGCTCGCCGCGATTAGCTACTTGCGCTAATTTATTGCATTCGATGCCAAGCGGCTGCTTGCTCTACGCTGTACGCATGCGTGCATGAGTTACGGTTAGTTGTGCTGCTGCTGCGCGATGCTCAGCAGATTGCGTTCGCCTAACTGGGCAGATGGCTTCGGCTGCGATAAGATTTCGTTTGTGCTATTGTTTCATGCAATGTTTGTGCAGTGGGAAGTCACTCGGCGCTTTTGTTTGGGGCATCCTGTTTTGTTGTTGTTATTGTTGTTGACTGTTATGTGCACCGCTTGTGGCAAGGTAAATTAATTACCCCAGAGGGTATTTAATTCTACGCGCCCGGACGCCAAATGAACTCGCACATGAAGTGGCTTAGCTTGGCTTATTTAACTGTAAGTTGAATCTAGAATCTCGAATCTGGAGTAGGAACGTCAGTTGCGGCAATTGTGCATTGTGAGCGTGTGCAATGCTATTTAATTTCGTACGAAACAAATTAAGTGCGAATGGAATAAATTTGTGCTCTAAGACAGAGTACAAGGAAGACAGAGTACTGCATTGCAATAAATGGATATGTTTGGGTCAAAAGAACAAATGAGCAATAAGAAAAAAATAAGCTAATCATACGAAGGCTTGAGAACTTTCAAAAACTATTGGGGGAAATAGGTTTACAGGACGGACGTCTTTTGACTACTTGAAGCGAACTCAGGGTCTTCTTCACTTAAACATTGTTTCATATATTAGACGGCAATCTTTGGGTCCAAAAATTGAATGACAGGATCTCATAGAAACCAGACAACTTTCAAACTTAGTTATTCTTGGTCAATCACCAAATGAAGATCTTTAACCCTTCTGTCAATACGAAAAATTTCCACCTATTATCAATACGAAGGGTACCTTCATACAATTCGTATGGGAAAAGTGAAAATAATAGCGCACAAATTTATGAAATCGTTGTTGGCTTATAAAATAAAGCGTTATTTATTGATAATTCAAGTTAAAAATATTAAACACATATTATTAGTGCAATAATTTTAGCATTTTCGTGTTTTACGTTATTGCTTACGTTGATCGAAACAGATATAGCATGACTCATGGGCTTTTGGCAGGTGGTTTAAGTCTCGTTTTTTTCCTACAGATGCTTGCAGAAACGAACATAAGGGTTTTTGTGCTCCGCAAACTGTTTGAAAACCATTTTTAGTGTACGAATTGTGAAAACAAGTGTATTGTTTGTCTATTCTGGGTTTTCGGACCATTTACCATTTGAAATCAATGCGTCACCCATAATTTTTGTAGTTAGCAGATATTTGGGGTTTGTAACCACGAATACGCCCTTACGTTATCCTCTCAAGATATTTTCCGCGGCCTCTGACTTTTTTGTGGTATCTTATTTATGTATGCTGCGAATAATACCCAAAGTGCAAATATTGACTTTTAGTCATGAAATGGGTCAACATTTGAGCCAATGTTCAAGTGACCTTTGTACTATGCGAAAGATTTTTGGTCTCGGGTTGTCCCCTGGCATAGTTGAAAGAACCACCCAGCTTCATTGGTCTTTGGAAGGTACAACTTCCAAGTTTTTGTCGCCGAATATCGATGATTTAAGGGGGTCGAGGAGTGCCTCAGAAGTAAAAACGTTATCTGCTGCAGCAGGATGGACGTAAGGTTTAGAGATTTGAATATAGATTTGTAATATTTTTGCGCCTACTTGAGTCTTACATACGTTGGCAATTGTCTACTTAGTTTAACTCAGAGTAAACTTCTCCTTTTAAAGCGTAAAATATCTTGGAGTAACACGCATGTGAAGTCGATGACTTCGATCGGATGGCTTTATTTTTCTATACAACTTTGATTTTCAATTTAAAATTTGGTCCACTCGAATATGAACCTTAAAACTGTATTGTTTTGCTGTATTTTGTATGAAGGTACCCGGGTACCTTCATATAGAACAAAGGGATAGTGTTCAAAAATCGGTTCTAAAAGTTATACAGAAAAAGTTTTCTTTCTATATAAGTTATCTAATAGATAGTCAATTGATATTTAGGAAGATACTAAAAATATCTGCATAGCGTTCCTTGGCCGAAAGTAGGATATTTTTTATTCAAAAATGCAAAAGGTACCCAGGTATCTTCATATTGACAGAAGGGTTAAGTGACGGTGCTTGGTTCAATTGAATAAATTACCAGCTAGAAGAGAGGCCTGAGGTCCAAAGAAATTTTTGAATATAGTTTATGTGATGAATTCAGTAGAATATACACTGAAGGCGAAGAAGGACACAACACATTATCGTTTACTTCTCGTATTAGATGGCAATCTTTGGGTCAAAAGTCATAAATAGTCAAAACTTAATTGCAGACATCAGAAACCTTTCAAACTTAGTTATTGTTGGTCAATGTCCCATCGCCAGATGAGGATCTTTTACTTTGAATCTGTGTTTGGTATTTAGAAGAAAAAACAGCATGGATCACATCGTCCTCTATTATTTCGCATTCAATGGCTTTACTCCCGTAAAATCATAAATAACCCACTATCTAATAAGAAAGATTTACTCATCTGAAGCTCCAAGAACTTGCAACCCTACAGAGGTAGGGGATAAGTCCAGCTGTTTGCAGATCACTGTGCAATTGGTGTACTTTTATGCAAATTGTGACTGGTGGCTGACGATTTATGCAGAAGCCCGTGAAATCAATCGAGCATCTGTCCATCACTACAGAAACAATGGCTTCACATTCTTTGGGCAGGGATCTTCGATGGACTTGCGGAGAAAGCTGATACACAGCCACCTAGTGATTCTCGCCAAGATCAAATGGTTTCCAAAAAATTCTGTCTGCATCTAGAGGGAACCAAACAGATAGGGAAGAACATCGAATCCAAAATTAAGGAAATCGAAATGGACTCAACAAGGTCTCCGCGTTTCAGTGAGGTCGCTATAGGTCAACTATAACCGAACTTAGATTTTATTTACTTTTTTATTTTATGTTATTTTATTTTATTTTAATTTTTATTTTATTTTATTTTTTTTATTTTATTTTATTTTATTTTATTTTATTTTTTTTTATTTTATTTTATTTTATTTTATTTTATTTTATTTTATTTTATTTTATTTTATTTTATTTTATTTTATTTTATTTTATTTTAATTTTTATTTTATTTTAATTTATTTTAATTTATTTTAATTTGCTTTTTTTATTTTATTTTATTTATTTTTTTATTTTTTTTTATTTTATTTTATTTTATTTTATTTTATTTTATTTTATTTTATTTTATTTTATTTTATTTTATTTTAGAGGGAGAAATCATATTGGGAAGAAATGGGAAGAAAATGGGTTCAACAGGGTCTCCGCATTTCAGTGAGGTCGCAGATACCCCAACTATAGCCGAACTAAGATAAAATTAGATTAGACTCGGTGTGTGGGTGGCCATCACATTGAAAATTGCGTAAGAACATAGAATCAATTCTAAAGACAAAACTATCGTCAACACTGAGCTGACCAGGCAGTGTCAAATTGGCTTTTGTTGTTGTCTTCACATTAGTGACGGTCAGTGTCTGTGCGGGGCGTGTTTTGTTTGATTCATAACGCGTTGAAAACTGGATCACAATTTTCGCGTTAACTAACAACTTTTGTGTGTACTTAACGGTTATTTGGCTAAAACAACAGACAACCACTAACGAGACAACAAACACAGGCAGGAAGTTTGAAAAACGCATAGCGACAAAAACTACACCGAACCACAAAATTAAAATAATAAATTATGA